>CM046875.1:471763829-472384829 GCA_025667525.1 Glebionis coronaria | reverse complement strand
GCTCAATCCAAGTAAAGGAAGCCTGACACTCAAAATTTAGTATCTTTTCTTTTGCAGGTAAAGTAAAGGAAGCCTGACACTCAAAATTTAGTATCTTTTCTTTTGCAGGTAAATCAATTTCTGGAAAGCAAGGACTTGGTATCAAGGACCGTCCAAGGAAGGTATCAGGGTGCACCTTCAAGGGTAAAAAACGTCATTCAACTATAGTGATAGGTATGAATTTGGATCCCAAGATGACCATTCTTCCAAAAAAGGTAAATTTGATAATATATTAGAATAAAAAAAAGGTCAATGAACCGAAAGTGAAGCTAAAGAAGCCGTATATAACTATATACACATATTACAACAATTCTATTTGTTTATTGAATTCTAACTATACAGGCTTTTTTTGTAATGAAAAAAGTTTATGAGGCATGGGTGCGTGGATTCAAACCATTTGTGATAGGGGCGGCTGTTCTAGTGGCTATGCAAGAATTCACTCGGAAATTGATGAATGCAATTCAGTCGGACTTTCTATTGGTTTGTTAGTTAAATGTAAAATGCAATATCTACACGCATTACCATTATGATTCTCACAAGAAGTACATGCTTCTTGATTTGCGTCCAAAGAAAACCACGACCATTCGCAGGCATCTGGTCAAGCATCAAGTAAATACTAGATTCTGATCCTGCTACATTTTATATGATTGAGCACATGGTTGCTAATTTGCTTCTTTTTAGCCAATATTTCTTCCCGGGCACTCCACGTATCTGATCTTTTACTAATCGACTCAGGTAACGCATTAGTCCTTACTTTAAACTCGTCATAATCCTATTTTAACTTCCTTCTTTCCCTAGCAAAATCAAATTCACATTTATTCTTCCACGGGTCACCTTTTCTGTAAATAAAATGGCTTAGGGCCAACTTTCGTGTGTCCTGTAGAAATGATTAATCCAGGTTGTCGCGAGCTACTTCTTATATATCAAACTACAAACAAACATGTAGTCTTAACAAAAAAATTGGACATGATAAAATTGGAGTCCAACAGAAAGAGAGATGTTAAGAAATAAGGTAATATAACCATATGAATATTATTTCGTGATTTATGTCGCTATCACCTAAAGAAATTTTGTTAATGACGTTCGAAAATTGGTTAAAACGTAATATATGCCAGCCTGTTTTGACCCGTTACAGATTTACCCATTTTACCACCTGTGTAAACAAGTGGTCTTGGGTTTTTGGTTAAGGTGTTTTTAATTGTTTCTAAGCGTTTTGTGGTTTAAAAAGATATAGCGGTTGGATTTTGTGTCTCTCACCATGAATGGCGTGTGGGAATGCTTCAAATCATCTACAGCTGCTGTGAACGAGATATTCGCAGATAATGTCTGGTTTGGATTGCATACTAATATGTACTACCCTATGAACATGAGGGAGATGATAGCTAAAAGGGTCAATAATAGGATGCCACACTGAGCAGCAGATGTTACAGCAGCCAAAACAGTTGGCTTATTCGAACTCTTTCTAGAACCACATCTTCATAACTCAACAAGGTGATTGATGAACTCGGGTTCAGTGTCGAAAAATAACTGCATCATCAGGTATACCAGAACGAGCTTGGACAAGAAACATAAACCCAGGAAGACGAATACACGTGTTTTATAAACGTCCATAATGTGATCCAAAGGCTCTTGCAGAACAAAATTTCGTCAAAAGAGAGAACCTAAAGTGAACGGGGACTTTGTATTCTATAACCAAATGTTGCAGAAGCTCAAGGTATGAGTTGGACTCATTAACCTATAAGTGAGCTAATTTTCGCTATGTTTTATCTTTAACTGGTCAAAAAGCGTAACTTATAGCTCTGGTAGATAAAATATTTATAACGCATTTATTATATAGAGAACCTAATTTAAATATAAAATATACAACATATACTTATTATTTCTCTTTTAAAATAAAAAATCCTAACAGACTTGTTTTTGACCCGTTACTTATCACCCATGTTGTGTTCTCGGGTATTATAAAATTCATGTGCACTAGGTAGGCTAAACAAACTCTATCAATTTTTTAACACATGGTCTTTGCCTTGCATGGTCGTTTTCTCGATTTGTAGTCAAGATGGTGTCCAATATTGTAATGTCTACCCCATGAAACCACTGGCAGTCTTACCTGAAGTTCACCTATACCGCTGAAAGCCCACTTTTGGTTTTGCAGGTACGAGGGGTACCTGAGCTACCCTGAAGGTAAAAGCCCAACCTCAGTATCTACAAAAAATTATGTTTCCAAAACGTCAGACATGGTCTCCCAGAAGCTCTTCATGTAGTCGGTGTATAACAGCAACTATTCTTGAACTTGGTAGACACTCCTCAAACAGCCTACACGAATGCTTGTGCAAATAATCTCGAGTGCTTGTTCATATTAACTACACATAGCTGAAATATCAATACTTAAGAGCCTTAATAAAATTAAGCCTTATGCTAACAATCTAACATATCGCTATAGCTTTTTTTACACGCATATCTATACAGCAGTATGTCTAAGAGATTGCACAGTACATTTGAACAATTGTCAACTACGTATTATAGTAAATAGTCTGTCTGTATTGTTAAATAGTGTACCACATCCCTGTGCTAGAATGTAATCATAATACTCAAAAAAATATAAGACATGCTTCTTTTTTACATGAAAAAGCCTTTTACCACACGCTTAGGTTGATGTCTTATGACGTTCAGTTAGTAACTAGCGTATTTTAACAGTCCAGAAATATGGATGTTAAACTATACCTCATTCATAGTCTTACGAATCTTCTCTTGCATAATGTAATTAACCTTCTTCCAAATCTGAATGTGACTGATTTAACAAATGCGTTTGCTGGTAATACATACGTTTAAGAGTGGTTCGAGTCTTATAACGACATGTTACAACTCGATTATAAGTATTTAACTCATCGCATATGCTACACTTGACATTCTTCTTTATAATTCTATCACCCTTAATCACAACAGTAATTAATCATTCTCAGAAATCTAGAATGGATAAGCTTTGTCGACATAAGTATGGGTATCTCGATTCCTTCGTGTAGTTCCTTATAATAATTATGATCTACTGGTACAATTTTTTAAAAGAGAATGAGTCTTGCGAGGGGTCTCCCAAAGAACAATCGAATGGATAATCGCTTCTTTCTACGCTCGGTATCATGGTATTTGGCTTTGTTCTTTATAGATTTGGCATGTATATGCCATATGATCTTTACAAGATTCTGAAATTTGAATAGGTTCATATGTCATATATGCTCGGATATGATTCTATAGGCCCATATACTCTTTGCAAGTTTCTGATTAAACTTCAATGAATCTTTCTATAGGTCCATAAAAGATTGTATAGGCCCATATTAACGAATTAAACTATATATTTTTAATAGTTTGTATCGCCATGTACAGGCCAATATAGTTTGTTAATATCTTATTTGTGATAAATTTATTCTAGATTAACGAGGATGTGGAGACTGATGGTAGAATGCCACCCTGATCAGTTTGAGGAAAACAGTGCAGCTAAGGGTATTGATGCCATTGTCTCCTACAAACACTCGAGTGATGCAACTCTAGAATCAACACTTTAACTTGAACATGAACTGCTCAACTGTGCTATAAGTTTTTCTTTCTGGTTTGGAGCTCAGAAAGGCTTCGTGAGAGCATTAAACGAGCGACTTCTAAAATTTCTTATTTATTAGCCTAGAGAAACCATAGATGGACCTGTTCCTTACTCCCCTAGCAGAATACGCGCAATAGCTATCTTCATTATCTGTAATCAGTGGACACAAGCTATGCAAAGAATATGTAACACGTGGTGCGTTGTTTCAGAAACATGTATTGACCATGTAATCAGCTTAATCTTAGTACAATTCACCTCAAATACAAAAACTAAAGAAAGAGTTGTACAAGCAATAGATCGATCTGTTGTTGACTTCAATAGGGATACATGGCCTAAGGTATCTGATAATCCAAAAGTGATGGTTTATAGAGTACATAACAATTATTTAAAACCCTAATATGGATCAAAGAGCGCATAGCGGAAGCGATTAACAAGATCATTAATTTAACACAATTATATTAATCAAGATTAGGGTTACATACCTTTATCCTAGCAAGATCCACAAGACGACGGAACGAACGGCAACTAGGGTTGATCACGAACAATACCAAGATTATAATCTAAAGGAAGATTATATCACGTTCTTGTACACACGTAATACGGCGAGTTAACCGTGAGTCTAGCACGAGCAAACCGAGCTTCAACGCTTATGGATTATCTACCCAATAACCCTAGAGAGGGATTAGGACTAGATATTTAGCTAAATCGAAAACCAACCGAAACCCTAAGATGGTGAGGGTGTGGCGATCGCAGGAAGAGAAGAGAAGGGGAGGGACAAAAATTATGAAGGCCTTGGGGTTGTTTATATAGCCTTGGTTATCTTGGGCTCCAAGCAATTAAACAAGAATTAGGAAACAAAAAGTTTCCCTCTCCCCCCTTTGGTTTTGGCCGATGGCTACACCCACCCCAAGGGGTGTTTGTGTAGTTTCTCCTACTCCTTCTTTTAGCTTCTATTTAGTTTCCATAACGGTCGTTATAACTTAACTCTTATTTATTAACGATCGTTAGTTAAGCTTTGGTTCGATTTAATAAATATATATATAAAATATATTTAATAAATAAATTAACCCTTTACGTTATGTGTGCAATCCCGTGATCCCGAGTTCGACCCTATCTCACGACTATTAATTTTAAGTCCATAAACTTTCATCTCCCACTTGGACAAAATTCTAATATCGTGATTACATTGACTAGCGTCTAGTTACACTAGCAATGTCACTAGTACAAACCGGGTAAGGTCTCCTGGACAAGAACCTTTTAATGATTACATCATTATTATTATCCTTTCATTTCAAATACGCTTGTTAATAAGGATATGGATCTCAGTCATTCCTTCATTAACTATTCTGTTTCTCGTTTACGGATATAGCAAGATTACCAAAACAAATTTGGGTGTGGCCACACAAACATCTTAGTACTCCCCCGAGGGGCCCAGTTGTATTTATACTTCAAACATAATTCGAAGGAAACGAATCCCGTTTTGACTACAAGCAAAACACATAAACTTCGCAACACTTCTGAAAATAACCCTTATAACTACCAGTTACGTTTAGCGTTAGGTTATCTCACAGAAATGCACTACATTCAATGCAGTTTTCTGGTATCTCAGGTCTAAGGATAACTATTTATGATTTACTTAATGACAAAGATCCATAAAGTAAAATCACATAGTTGGGATAAGTCCAATATTTGATCCATCAAATATCATCCAAAATTGACCAATATACTTCCAAGTATACTCTGTCACTATTTTGAATTGTCTTACTTTAATAATATTCCCATATTATTAATCGACAACGGACATTTAGAAACATCAAAATGCTCACGGATTAAAACTTGTAAAATAGGATACAAAATTAAATAACAGAAAATAAACGAAACCCAATCTTTATTTCATCAATTTAATAATGTCTTACATCCTTTATCCAAATACTAATCAACAGATTTATTGCATGAAGTCGCTAGCTAGTTGCAGCCCAATTGCCTTGGCATGCTTAACTACCTTTGGCCTAGATAAAGCCTTAGTAAAAGGATCAGCTATGTTATCATCTGTGTGAACTTTTATCAATTTTATTTCTCGAGCTTCTACTTGTTCTCGAACGTAGTGATATCTACGTTTAAAGTGTCTGGCGCCCTTCATGACTCCAGGGTCATTGGCGAATATTATTGCCGCAGAATTGTCGCAATATATATCAATAGGTTCTTTAATCGAAGGCATCACTCCAAGATCTCCAATAAACTTCCTAATCCAAGCAGCTTCCATTGCTGCTTCCGAAGCGGCCATGTACTCAGATTGAGTCGCATGCATAGCAATGGTTTTCTGCTTACTGCTCTTCCAGTCTACTGCTCCTCCGTTGATGACAAACACGTAACCCGTCTGAGACTTCGTATCGTCTTTATCACATTTCCAGGACGCATCACAGAATCCTGTTACATTCAGTTCTGTGTCTGGTTTACCCCCGAATACCAAAAACATATCTTTCGTACTCCTCAAATACTTTAGAATATGTTTAACAGTAGTCCAGTGGAACTTTCCTAGCTTCTATTGGTATCTACTGACCAAGTTCTGAGCAAACGCCACATCAGGCCTTGTGCATCTTACAGCATACATAATTGATCCTACTGCCGAAGCATAAGGCACCTTCTTCATGTAAGCCACCTCTTCAGGCGATGATGCATCTTTCTCATGACTTAACTCATGCTTAACCTCCATCGACAAGAAACCTTTCTTAGAGTTATGCATGTTATATTTCTTTAATATCTTATCAATATAAGCATCTTGACTAAGACCAATTAACCGTCTACTCCTATCTCGATAGATTTTAATTCCCAAAATATATGCAGCATCTCCCAAATCTTTCATAGAAAAACACTTACCAAGATAGTCCTTAACTTCCTTAAGTCTTGGAATGTTACTTCCCATGATCAATATGTCATCGACATATAGAATTAGGAACACTACATTACTCCCACTAGCTTTGCAGTATACACATGGCTCATCATGATTTTGAATAAATCCAAACTTTTTGATTTCTTCATCAAATCGCTTATTCCATTGACGTGATGCTTGCTTCAAACCATAAATAGACCTTTTAAGTTTGCACACGCGTTTTGGATATTTAGGATCAACATACCCTTCCGGTTGTTGCATATAGATATCTTCATCTAAGCGACCGTTCAAGAAGGCAGTTTTAACATCCATTTGCCATATCTCATAGTCATAGTATGCTGCTATAGCTATGAGAATCCTAATAGCTCGTAAGTCTGCTACAGGAGAAAAGGTCTCCCCGTAGTCTATGCCAAAAGTTTGAGTAAAACCTTTAGCCACTAAACGTGCTTTATAGGATTGTACATCACCATCCATGTCAGTTTTCTTCTTATAGATCCACCTATTTTTCACTACTTTAGCATTTTTAGGTGCGTCTACAAGAATCAAAACATCATTGATTTCCATGGATTTCATTTCCTCATTCATCGCAACTATCCATTTTGACTTTTCTGGATCAGACATTGCGGACCGATAGTTAGCAGGTTCACCAAGATCCCCTACTTCCTCCTTATCATCCTCTATGTAAAGACATAGTTTGTCCGGCGCACGTATAGTCCTTTGTGACCTACGTGGAGGAATTAATTCCGGCGGAACACTCAGACTTTCTGGTTCTACAGGAATTTCATCGCTAGTATTTTCAGAAGGCAATGTATCTTCTTGAATTTCTTCAAGATCATAATTTCTCCCACTGAATTCTTGATTTACAAGATCATTTTCAAGGAAGTCTCCATACCGAGCCACAACCATTTTGTTCTCAGCCGGATAATAAAAGTAGTAACCCATAGTTTCCTTAGGGTAACCTACAAAGATACATTTTACTGAGCGTTTTTAGAGTTTATCTCCAGAGTCACGTTTCACATACGCCTCACAACCCCAGACTTTTAAATAAGACAAATATGGCTTCTTGCCATGCCATAGTTCATATGGTGTCTTATTTACCTTCTTTGTGGGAACCATATTTAGAATACGAACAGTAGATTCAAGAGCATAATCCCAAAAAGATAATGGTAAAGTTGTAAGATTAAACATAGATCGTACCATATCCAATAATGTACGATTTCTCCTTTCAGATACACCATTTTGTTGTGGAGTATACGGAGAAGTAAGTTTCTGGACAATTCCATTCTCACTTAAATAATCTTTAAACTCTTGACTTAAATATTCACCACCACGGTCAGAACGAAGAGCTTTAATCTTCTTTCCCAGTTGTAACTCTACTTCGGCTTTAAACGTCTTGAATGTTTCAAATACCTCATGTTTATGCTTAAGTAAATAAACATAACCATAACGGCTATAATCATCCGTAAATGTCAAGAAGTAGCTAGCACCTTTCCTTGACACATGTCTAAGTGGTCCACACACATCAGTATGTATCAAACCAAGTAGTTCAGTAGCCCTTTCAATATTGATATTAAAAGGTTTCTTGGTCATCTTTCCAGAGATACAAGATTCACATTTATCAAATGATTCATCATTGATATTTTCCAAAAGCCCATCACGTTGTAGCTTTTGTATGCGAGTCTTCACAATATGGGCAAGCCTACAATGCCAAAGATAAGAAGAGTTCTTGTCTAACTTACTCTTCTTATTCATGCTAAACACAGAATTATTTTTCCTCTTGGAATTTTTATCATGCATGTTTATTTCAAAAACACCATTCACAGAAATTGCATTAAAATAGAATAAACCATCTTTGAAAACAGAAATTCTATTATTATCAATCGTGTGAATAAATCCAAGATTCAACATACAAGAAAAGGAAATGACACCCCTAACAATTGTAGGTGCATAGTGACAATTATTTAAAAACAGTACTAAACCCGAAGGTAAAACTAATTTAAATATTCCTATAGCTTCAACCGCTGCTTGTGCGCCATTGCCCACTTGCAGAAATTGTTCCCCATAGGTAAGCCTCCTTTTCAACTCAAATCCATGCAGGGTATTACAAATGTTAATACCACATCCCGTATCATATACCCAGGAGTTTGATTTGTATGAAAGATTAAATAACTCTATCATAAATAAGTTACCAGAAGATGGTGCTACAGCAGCTTGCTCAGCCTTCTTCTTGTGTTCTGCCATTTCATGGAGATAGAGAGAGCAATTTCTCTTCCAGTGTCCAGTCATCTTGCAGTGGTGACAAGTCTCATCTTTCAGAGATTTCTTAGCAAAGTTATGCTTCGGTTTTGATGTAGTCGCAACTTGCTTGCTCTTATCAACCTTGCCTTTGCCTTTCTGCTTCTTATTCCCTTGTGGTTTTGGTTTTGACACTCTACCCTTTTGTACAAGAAGTACTTGAGGCGTAGCAGTGGATGCCTTATCTTTCAAACCCTTTTCAAAGTCAATGAGCATTGCATGCAAATCATTAACTGTCTTCCCCGTGCAATGCATATTATAGTTACGAACGAAATCATTGAAGTCCTTATTAAGGGACCTATTGATCAAGTTAATAGCCATATTGTGATCAAAGGGTTGTCCTAGTGCGATGAGTTGTTCCATATAACCCCTCATCTCCATATAATGAGCACTTACGGACTTTCCAGGAGCTTGCTTGCAACTATGTAGAGCATCAACCAGATCATAGATCTCTACAGCTTGTGGCGTTTCATACACAGCCTTGAGTTCATCAAGCATCTGCTGAGGTGAAGCTAGCTCATACTTCCTTTGAAGTGATGGAGCCATCCTTCCTAACATTACAGCAGCCACCTCATGGTGCTTCTTAACGTTAGCAGTGTGTTGAAGCCTTTCCGCATCAGTTGCTCCTTCAGCAAGATCCTCCAGAAAAGGAGTTTCCAAGATATTGATAGTACCCGCTGCTCTAAGAACAATTCTTAGTGAGCGGTACCAATCATTGAAATTTGGGCCAGTAAGTTCAGGCCGTTCAAAGAAAGCTTTGAACGCCGAGCTTATTGTCAGATTGTTTTCGGGTTGAGCCATTTCTACAGAAATAAGTTCAAACATTAGTATTTTCGATAATACAATTCAAGAAAATAAAATTACCCCGGTAATAAAACCATAGTATTTTCCTTGAAAAACTAGAATCCATATTGACATAGATTTATCACATCAGTTGATCTGTTAGTGACAAATGCATTCAACACAGTAACTTGTCGAACAATAATTGCCAAATCAAATTGCAATTTCTAGATATGTCAGGGATTTACATTGCCAAAATCATTTGCATTGTAAACATGTTTTATCCCTTCTTTATGCCTTAAGTTTCTAGTTCTCATTGAGTAACTCAATTAAGTCGACTAATCTAAAGAACGTAAAACCTTCATGTGCAATCTTATTCAGTCATGAAGTTTTCTCTCCATTACAACATCGTCCGATATCTTATATGACGACAATTGTAACTTCAAGTGTTCGTCAATTAGAGGGCATATGACTTAAATTTTAGGGTATAGATTTTGGTGTCAAAATCATGTATGGAGAAGCATGCATACATCTCCATAACATAAGTTTAATAAAACATTTAGTAAACTTTTTGGTGAGACTAAAAGTTCATCATATACTTGCAAGTTGAGGTATTGGTTAAACCAATTGAAGATTTTACACACAACTAAATTCACACCGTACTTTTTCTAGAACGTTAGTTATAGCACAAAGCAATAACCTTATTCATTGTGTTTCGGATGTGAATTAATGTAGTTCAATCAACCTTAAAGAATTGTACCAATAACAACCGTAGGCACTACCAATTTGACGCACAGGCGAGCCGGGAATTTGGTCAGCGCTGAAGCATAACACCTCATTCCTTAACCGGGTACATGACCAGCGGTGCGTTATACCCACTTTATAGTTTGCCAAAATTGAGTAGCCGTTAAGTTGCTATTGCAACTCTAATCAACGCAAATCATATGTATTCTACATCTCAAAACAATTCATTAATTTTGATAAGATTTAGTCCATATTATTTTCTTGGAAAAATTACCCTTGTTTACAACATACAATATAAAAAACGTATGAAAACAAGTAGTACAAAAAAAAACTAAATCAAATAGCCACATGCATAAAAATTTATTCAAAGAACATCAAATCTAGGGTTTTTATAAACATAAAAAGTCTTCCCTAATTTTAAAACTTTGAATCAAATAAAGCAAATAGCAATCAAAATTATATGATCCGTAAGAAACATGCATGTTTATTACGGATCTCCCACATTCTCTTAACAATTAAAAAACTACGGATCGTAACCACGCATGACATAACAATTAATTCATGCAAAAACATCTAAAGTTAATTACCATGCATATTTAGGGTTTACAAAAAAAAAATTTAATAAAAAATTCGACTAAAGTCGATTTTAATAATAATAAAAAACAAAACCCTAATTTTTCATAAAACCTAAAAAACAACATGTAATTTTTAACACAAATCATTATTCGTTAAAAAACTTTAGATCTTGATAATTATAATCATGTTAAAACGGCTCTCGATGCCACTGATGGTTTATAGAGTACATAACAATTATTTAAAACCCTAATATGGATCAAAGAGCGCATAGCGGAAGCGATTAACAAGATCATCAATTTAACACAATTATATTAATCAAGATTAGGGTTACATACCTTTATCCTAGCAAGATCCACAAGACGACGGAACGAACGGCAACTAGGGTTGATCACGAACAATACCAAGATTATAATCTAAAGGAAGATTATATCACGTTCTTGTACACACGTAATACGGTGAGTTAACCGTGAGTCTAGCACGAGCAAACCGAGCATCAACGCTTACGGATTATCTACCCAATAACCCTAGAGAGGGAATAGGACTAGATATTTAGCTAAATCGAAAACCAACCGAAACCCTAAGATGGTGAGGGTGTGGCGATCGCAGGAAGAGAAGAGAAGGGGAGGGACAAAAATTATGAAGGCCTTGGGGTTGTTTATATAGCCTTGGTTATCTTGGGCTCCAAGCAATTAAACAAGAATTAGGAAACAAAAAGTTTCCCTCTCCCCCCTTTGGTTTTGGCCGACGGCTACACCCACCCCAAGGGGTGTTTGTGTAGTTTCTCCTACTTCTTCTTTTAGCTTCTATTTAGTTTCCATAACGGTCGTTATAACTTAACTCTTATTTATTAACGATCGTTAGTTAAGCTTTGGTTCGATTTAATAAATATATATATAAAATATATTTAATAAATAAATTAACCCTTTACGTTATGTGTTCAATCCCGTGATCCCGAGTTCGACCCTATCTCACGACTATTAATTTTAAGTCCATAAACTTTCAAAAAGTCCATGTCATAAATTTGGCTAATCTCCCGCAACACACCTAACTGCGCAAGAAGTTCTAGGTAAAATCTTGAATATTTTCACGAGCAGTTTCTTGAGCTATTTTCAATCTCATAGGCCAGGTGAGAAGTATACCGGATCTACTAGATAAATGATATTAGACATATATTCATATACTAAAAGCCGTTGGAAACAAATGATTCCAATTCTATCGCTTGTAGCTGCTAGCGCTTTGGCTCCAGTGATGAATGCCTCAAGGTAATTTACATTCATCTCCTTGTACTGATTAGCTATATACTTTCCATTCTCACCTTTTAGTTTTTTGCAACTTGCATCTAAGATAGTGGCTCGTGTATATGATCCAAAGTCCATTAGGGGAAGCCATGTCTTTTGATAAAAGAATATCATGTTCTCACTATTAAAAAGATTATCGGGGTGTGTTAGATTAAGCAAGTTGATACCAAGTCCTGTTCATTTTATGTAGAATGGCCCGTGTAGGATTTGAGGATTTATATTTTCTTTTACTTTGGGTCAATTAGGACATGTTACCCTTTTGTGTTTCATATGTCATGCCATAGTAGTATAGTACTTAAGGGTTGTCTCACTAAGCTTTTTGACCTTAACACAAATTGGTTGAAATACTAGGCGGTTAGTAGCAGACCTCCTTACAACTAAGACACCTTGAAGATGGTTAATACAAATGAGACTAATAGTGTTAGAAAAGATGATCAAGAAAAAAAGTAAATGTTTTAGCTGATTAAGCTGAAGCTACATTTTATGTTGTTTTGTATGTAAATTTTGTATTAGTTTCTTGCTTCTAACTTGGAGATTTTGAACCTCGGTGATTCCATAAAGAAAATCAAGATGCGACATATTGTGTCTTTTGATTACAAGCTCTGAATTAGGCAATTCTATTGTCGTTACAAGTAATGTGATATCTTGAGTTAGCTACTCAGGGTTGCTTATCCTTCACGATTAGAGTGCAGCTATAGCTTTTATTAGTAATTTAGAGTTGGTATGCATGCTATGATGGGTACAACCTGGCAGCGAGGCAAATACTATAAACGAAATTAATAGTTGTGAGGTGTTTTGTTTAGTTTAAGTTTGCATTGATTATGTCTTACTAAAATAAAAACAAATGGCATGCTCATTTATTGTTTTTACTAATTATAGTCTCTTTATTTTGTATGTGGATAGAAATATTAAGGATATAAAACAAACATAGCTGCATATGCATACATGCAGTTATCAAAAGCCCACAAAATTATACGGAGTATACAACAAGCAGATTGTTTTTATTAAATAGACAATTGTTAGATACTAGGTGACTTTTACAGTCCTGTTTTACAGCAACAAAATGTAGCTCTCATAGAAAAATGTGGCTTTGAACACAAAGACAGTGTTAAAGAACATAAATTTGTAGATGATTGCATTATAAGCTTCCTAAGAAATTGGTTACTGTACTTAACTGATGATAGGCCTATAAGCACCAATGCGCCTAACAACAAAAACAAGTTATGTATGCCTCCTAAACTTTACAAGTAGTGTTTTTGCAATGAATATAGGACACGGAGACTATGGCGAAGAGAGGATGCTTAGAATTCTAAGAGATCGAATAAAACGTTAATTATCAAGAAGAATGGTCTATAGAAAGCAATAAGGGAAATGAGTCTGCACCAACAAACCACTCATCAAATAGTAAAAGACATTTTACACGAGACTCCCACATATTGGATGGGTGGATGCCAAGGGACCTCGATATTTCCCCTCAACTAAGGACAAGGTACACCTTTATACTTGAACGATTTTTGAAGTTAACATAAGTTAATATCATCTGAAAATCGACATTTTTTGGAGGAATTATATTCCTTGAATCAGAAGGTCAAAGCGTTGCTGATCTTTCTACACAGGTCTCCACGATCTTTCTTTATACTATTTATAATACGACCGTATTGCAACAAACCAACACAAGAACTTGATGTGTCTAAGTATAAGCTATAAATTTTGCATCCCCAAGATAATTGGTGAGATTTGATTAATGAAGGATATTGATATGAGTGATTTTACTCATATCATTTGTATCTTAAAATGAGCTTAAAATGCATAAATATCATGAAAATGGCATTGTATATGCTGGTTTTGTTGTTTGATGTGTGTAGGTACCAAGTTCACGAAAATCGGCAAAAACGGCACGAGTTTTAAGAAAAAGATCGAGGAAGCCAAAAACGAGCTCGTCTTTAGCGGATTTAATCTTATATGGAGTCTATTGGGCTTATGGGTCCCACCTTTGGAAAAATGGGCTCAAAAGCCCATTTGAAGTTCATGAAGTATTTGTTATTTGGAAAAAGCCCAAAATAAGCCCAAATTTGCATATGAAGAAACGGATGGAGTAATGTTGGGTTTCACATTTGGACTCAAGCCCATATCTTAACAATTTTTATATGAGGCGGATAACAAGGCCCATTAGGGTAAATACTCGATGAACGTATAAGTCTTGATTTAAATGTTTATTTACTCCTTGGTCAAACAGTATTTACTTTCACACAAATCAAACACCACACGTTTATTTCACCCACCATTTATTTCATTCGATACATTCTATGTATCTTATCTTCACCTTTATCTTCCCCATCCCAAACCAAAATAAACCTGTAAAATTACTATTCCCTCAATACCCTAATTCACTAAATCAATTAATAAATTGGGGGTTTTATCTCACTCGTGTGATTCACATGAGTTGGGAATTAATTCCCCCTTAATTCGGACCTAGAAGATGGAGGAGTGCAAGAGACGTGGCAAAGATTCATTGGCTGTGACAACAAATAACCCCCACTCTACCAATTAAATGGAGACACCTCATCACCAAACTAGCACAACTAGCACACTCGGATGCCACGTTGGCGATCCGTGTGCTAGTTGGCTCATCTCAGCCCTTAGATCATCATTGAGAAGAGAGAGAATAAGAAGATACTGATTCAACGGTTATGATTCAAGATTCGCATCAACAACCTCACCAAAAAGGTTGGGGGTTAGCCTATAAAAACCCTCCCATATTTCTGTATTTTCTATCCCATTTTTTAGTTAAAAATTTATTATGTTAAAATAGTGTTAGGATAATTTGTAATCTCTTTTCTTAGATTTTGTAATCAGTTTGGAAATTAATAAAAGTTTATTAGGAATTAATTAAATTCGTGTCCATCTTTCTGTTATTAAACTATTATTGCAATTTATTCTTAATAATGTTTTGATTATAACAATGTTCAATTTATTCGATTAAGCTTCCATTATAGCTTAATTTAGATAATAAACGTAAAAATTGGGAGAAAACTTTCCCCACTGGAAAGTTTATAAATCATTGTTCGAGGCTGTTGATGGTGGTTCGTAAGGAGGTGCGATGGTGGTGTCGATCCGGTTTATTTAGCCAGCTCAGCGCTGCGCTACTTCTCAAAGGATCTCTTCAAAAGGTTCATTTCTTCTTCTTTTAATTTTTATGTTTTTAGATTGATCTGCTTAAGATGCTTGTGTGATAAAGATGTTTTAAATGATTTAGTTAAATATTTGTGAGGTGATGTTTAGATTGATTAATATGAATAGCCTTAAATCTGTTTGGTCTTTAATCGTTTAAGCTTTCTGATATTTGACCTGTGTGGATTATGGATTTGGGTTGTAAAGTTATGATATAGGATTTAATTTGCTAAGTTGAAACAGTTCTCTTTAGTCTGTGAGATTTTAACATGTTTGAATCTGAGAATTTAAGTTAAGTTTACTAAAATGAGGTTTAACTAATAAATTTGGGTATGAATCAGGTTCGTGTTAGACTGTTAAGACAAATTTTTATATAGCATGAGTTTGATTGATTTTATTGCTGATTAATAGTCACTGCTACTAACTGAGTATAAATTTGAATAGTGTGTTAAGATGAATTTTGTTAATTGTTAAGTACTGCATAGTTTTCTCAGCTATATGATTTGATTATCTTTTCGTGATGATTATCATTGATCTGTGAAGTTTGAAGTTATACTATCTGTTTTTTTAGTGTTCTATGAATCTGCTTTCTGATCTGCTCATTTGAGCATACCTAATGTTTTGCTTGGTTTGTTTACTGAGTTCTTTGTTCAGTACTTATTGACTGATAAAATTTTACTGAATGTTTTGATTTGCTGAAATGGTCTAGTTGCTTAATTTGTTTACCTGCTTTTATTGAGTTTTTGTGTAATTATTGTCCAAACAAAAGCTATCAGGTTGAACTGATTTGATAGCTTAAACTGATTCATATCAGTCCAAATATCACCACAAAAGTCACCTCCTGTGACAGTTTATCTTCATTGTTAAAAAAAATAATTCAACCAAAATTATGTCTCTAGTGAGATTCGACCCTGTGACCTCACAGATTTAGGTCAAACGTGATAACCACTTTAACTAGCCACTCTTTTATGTTTTAGTTCGTCTTAATTAATTAATATAGTATAATTAGTGGGTTGTCAGTTTTACTATTATATAAATTACTAGTTTTCTTTTTAATTAAAAAAGTTTTATAAATTTTCTTTTATTAAGTTTAAATAATAAATAATATAAAAAAGAAATAATAAAAAGTATAATTTTTATTAATTTTAGAAAATTAATTAGTTTTGAAATTAATTAGGTTTTAAATAAAAATAGTTTAAAAATAGATTTGGTTTATTAAAAGAGTAAAAGTAATTTTTAATAGATTTAATTAGTTTATAAAGTTTAAATAGAGTAAAAGTAATTTTAATTAAATAGATAAGTTTTTAATAGGATTTAAAATAGTTTTAATTTTTAATAATTGTCTTTTAGATTAAATATATCAGGGTACGATTCATGCACTTAGGATTAATTAGCTTTAAATTGGTAGAATTAATTTTAGTTTTAAAAACCGAAAACCAATTCTAATCAATTGTCCAAATCGAAGCAAAACCTCTCAAATTCACTCGATCTTCGTGTACAACGAACTTGGTTCACCAACGTGCTTAATTGATCTGTCTTTGGTAATTTTAGTCTATTACTTTTTCCTAAAGGTAATTTTCTAATTTACCCTATAACGTATCTAATTATCAGATATACTATCCACGAAACATCAAAAATTTTGGCGCCACTGTCGGGGATCTTGTGTACGATTCGTCTTTGTGAGATTTGTTGATCGTTGATTTGAAGATCCTTTCCGTCCTCGGAAAGTTTTGTTATTTTTCTATTATTATAGTATGTATCGTTTTTCGTGTTTTTTGTGATTACTATATTGTATTACGTAGAACAATAAATTTACCTACCTTACAAATAAGACCTTAGTTGGGATTTCATCACCTAGCTATTGTATTCGAATCCAAAACGAAAAAAAAGGCAAAATAGATAAATACTAATAAGAAGTTTGAACTCGATTTATACAAACTATAAGGTGGGTATAAGGCGACGTGCTATAAAAGGCCGTCTAAGGAAAAAGATTTTTAAGTGCTTTGTGCCACCTCGTTTCCCCGCTTGCTTGTGCGTATATTGAGAGGGACGACCAATTATTGGTTTGCCGACTCAAGTAGTATTATATCTTATTTTTGTAGTTTACTTATAGAACCTCGAGACGTTTAGGTTTTCACCTATCGTTTCAAAGTCGACTGAGGGTAATTTACTTCCATAGTAGTCATCCTTATTCCCTATTTTTTATCGATCATTTTTTATTGAGCAATACCAAATAAAAATACCAAAAATAATCTTCTTCTTGTCTAATTTCTTTTCTTCAATCCTCTAAAATTCTCGTCACTTTTGTTTATGCAATTAAGATCTTCTCGACTTGTGATTGATTTTAATAGGCTTGAAATATTCCTCGTAGAAATAGAAATCGTCATCAACGAATAGTGGAACCCGAGCTTCCACCTATTGTTGTAGAGATGGCCGATAACCGAACAATGGAGGAATTGCTCCGTGCACCCACCGAAGGGTATGGGGAAGCAATCGTTGTGCCGGCTATTTTGGTGGATCACTATCAGATTAAGATGGGTCTTTTATCGCTCATTCGTGCCGACCAATTTCGTGGCAATGAGACCGATAACCCGCACTCTCACATTCGGAATTTTCTTCGAATTACCTCGACTCTCAAGTTTAGAGATGTGCCGAATGACGCGATTAAGCTCATGCTTTTTCCGTACTCGCTCGAGGGTAACGCTAAGATTTGGTATGAGAAAGAACCACCGGGTTCGATTTTGACATGGGATGATTTAGTGTCTAAGTTCGCGAATTATTTCTTTCCACCATCCAAAACAACACACTTTAAGAACGAGATCACTAGATTTGAACAAAAAGTGCATGAATCGTTTGGGGTTGCTTGGGAAAGGTTTAAAGATTTGTTAAGACAATGTCCACATCACGGTTTCTCAGAATTGCATCAAATAAATACTTTTTATAATGGGCTCAATATGATTGAACAAGATTCTTTAAATGCCGCCGCGGGTGGTAATCTTCTAAGAAAAACTCCGAGAGACGCGTGGTGTATAATTGAGAATAAGTCTAGAGCACAATATTCACGAAACACACCGGTTTTTTCCAATGTGAATTCATCTAATACCGAGATTGCTAGATTGGACTATAAGATTGACACTATTTTGAATGAGCTTAGGAAGAATCCTCATGGATCGATTAATATGGTTGAGAATTTATGTGTATCATGTGGTGGAGCACATCCTAATTATGCTTGTTCAACCACGGGGTTTGATCAAGCTAGTGCTTTTGCCACGACGGGAACTTATGGCTCCAACGGTCAAGTTCCTCGTCAAAATCATGTTGCTCCACCGGGTTTTCCATCGGTTCAAATAGGTACAACAATGGGAATAATTTTAACCGTGGTAACCAAGGGAATTTCAATCAAGGAAATGGGTTTAATGCTAATCAAAACAATCAAGGTTTTCAAAGCAATAATCAAAATGATTTGTCAAGCTACATTAAAACGAATGAGGCAAATTTGAAAGCTTTTCAAAACAACATTCAAGGACAAATGGAAACTTTGAAAAATGAGTTTCAAAATACGCTTAAGGGGAAAAATAACAAGACTGAGCTTAACCAACAAAGAATTGAACAAAGATTAGAGCAAAGCCAAAACCGTTTTGAGCAACAAATAGAGCAAAGTCAAAACCGTATGCAACAAAGTATGGAACAAAATCAAAACAAATTGCTTTCGATGTTTGAATCATTTATGTCCAAACCATCCTCTTCTTCGGGTTTCTTACCTAGTAATACCATTCCTAACCCTAGGGGAGAGCTTAAGGCTATCACCGCTTATGATAATTTAGAAAGAAAGCTTGAGCTTTATCTTCCACCTAAAGAAACTTTTCTTAATGTCACCAAGGCTACTTTAAATGTGATTAGTACCTCGGATTTCCTTGATTTCTTTCCTAAGAAATATAATGATCCGGGTCAATTCTTGATACCTTGTGTTTTTTATGAGCTTGGGGAATACAAAGCTCTAGCCGATCTAGGAGCTAGTATTACCGTAATGCCCTTAGCCATTTGGAAAACTCTTGACTATGTACGACTTATGCCCACTCGAATGATCATTGAGCTTGCTAATGGTACCACCACCCGTCCGGTTAGTATAGCGGAAAATGTCATTGTTAAAGTGGGGGAGTTCGTTTACCTTGCCGATTTTGCAGTCATTGATTATGAGCCGAATCCTCGTGTGCCTATAATTTTAGGACGACCATTTTTGTGCACGGCTGATGTTTTAGTTGATATGAAAGAAGAGGAGCTCAAATTGTTTCATGGGGATAAACATATGATTTTCAAACCGGAAAAAATTCCAAGATTGGTTTCTAAGAAAGTGGAAAGTGTGAAACTTGATAAACCTATTGAAAGTGACACAAACAAGGAATCTCTCTTGTACAAAGGTGATTTGACAACGATGGAACCCTCATTTTGTGAAAAAGAAAAGTTAATTTCAAAGGAAGATTCTTGTCTTGTTGAATCGTGTTGTAAAATTATCTCGTCTCCACTCGAGGTTGATAGTTCTAAGATTGAAAAGGAAATTAATGAATACCTTAGTGCACCATTTGATGCTAGTGAGTTTGATAGTGAGAATTTTGATCCCGAGAGTGATATTGTTTTAATTGAAAAATCATTGAAAATGGACTCATTTTCACTCCCTCCGAAGGACCAAATTGATGATATTAAGGCACAATCTTCCGTTGAAGAGCCTTTGATTCCTAACTTCACACCGAGTGAGGTTAGTGACTATTCGTTGGATGAGTTCGTCGATGAACTTTTTGCTATCAAGTATCCACTTCCATCGGGAAGTGTTTCTCATGATTTACCTACCATTCTCGAGGAATTTTCCGATGAATTTCCTTCTAATGAGAATGATGATCTTGTATCCGAGTGTGACACACTTGATACTTTGTCGAATATTTCTTGTGATGACGAGAATGACGACACTTTTGTGACTTACTCAAATCCTCTTTTTGAAATTTCAATGAACAATAATCCATTGTTTAAAAAGGATTTTGAGAGCATCATACCTCCTTCATCTCACACCTTTTGTGATGATGAATATGTCGACCCGGATGGAGAAATTTTCTTTATTCCCAATCTCCCTCCCACTCGCTTTGATCTTAATGTGCGGGTTTTTCATGTGACTCATATTGAGTATCATGACCCCTTTATTCACATTCCTAAGAGTGACAAGGTCGACAAAGTCATGCAAGTTGAAACCACTACGGTTGAGAATTTTACCACACCATTACCATGTGCTTCATATGATTTTGGATTAGCATGGGGGGACGACACTGTGTTGTCTATTCCTTTCTCCACCGGGGACGAGGTATTCGATCCCGGAATCATTGTTTTAGGGAAATCTCGGCCTTTCACCGATGTAATAATTGAAAGATTTTTCGATCATCTTGGTGCGAGTTTATCTCGGGGAGCATGCTACATCAATTTCGTGATTTGTGACTACCATCTCTTTTTGGAGATTTGTGTCGGAGTTTTATCCTTTCGTTTGTCATCCGACAACGAGGATGTAATCTTTGACCCCGACATCGTGCTTTATTATGGATTTTATTCCATTATGCCGGTTTTCACCATTTTCCCTAAGGACCAATGAATGCGGGGATCGAGTCGAGCTCATGACTCGGTTAACAAAAAAGAGGTGCCTTGTGGGGGAGTCCCATACATTCTATCTTCTTTCTATTTTCTAACACTAATAAGGCTTGATCTTTCAAGCTCGTGCTCGTGTTTTGTTGTGTTGTGAATCTTAGGTATGACCCTAATATTTGAAGATTCTCGTGTTCGGTTTTTTCCGGTCCACTTGATCTTCCAATCTTTGATTGCCAAAAAGGGGCACACTCTCTATCCTTTGATTTTTATCGACTAACGTTTTATCTTGAGGCATAATTAATAAACTGCTTATAGATTTGCGTGCTCTTTCCATGTTAGGATTTTGCATTATACTCTTCATATTTTAGAAAGGGGTGTTACTCTTGAGCTAAGAAACATTGAGGACAATGTTTGGTTTTAGCATGGGGGAGTCAATCGATATAATCGCTTGCTATTGCTTTTGTCGTGTCCAAACGTAATTGTTTTTCTCGTTTTTCATAAAATTTTAAATTTTTGGTGTTATTTTTAAGTTTTAATAATAAAATAAGTGCTTTTGACACGAATGTAGGCTTTCCATTGGAGAAAATAAAATTAGTTTTTGACTCGACTCGGTTTTTACCTTAGCTTTTCCTTAACGTGTTTGAATCAAGTTTTGCTAGGCTTTTATATAGGGAGCTTTAAAACGCGAAAGTCTTAATTCATACGGGTTAAGAACAAGAACTTTTCGCAAGTTCCTATAATTGATCCTAGAAATTCGTTTATCAAGGGAACTTTTAAACGCAATATCTAAAACTTGAAAAAGTATAAGAAGATGCAAGATCCTATAGATGACTTGAAAACCCAAAACTTTGATTTAATAGGCTAAGTAACCATTGATTTCACATTTTTGAAATTTTACAATATGGAGAACAAGAGATGATAGAGTTTAATTATAAGTTTCTAAATTTAATTCTTCTTTGTGCAAATATTTTTGTGTTTGATTTAATCTCCTCGTATTTATTTTCCACACTTGAATAATAATTGCTTAATAAATGAAGTTTTTAGCGGTTTAGGCTTGATATCTTAACTCGTAACTCCTTCTTTTTCTTCCCTTGTAATTAAAGTGAGAACACATTAAGGGTGTCAGCGTCATGGACTTTTGATCATGGATTGCGGAAATTTGGCTTACTATAAATATCATATTAATAAAGAAGAATAAATAAAAGCATGTTCTCTAGGAACCTTCGCGTGAGAGTCATGTAGCACTAACCTTGTCATTAGATCCTTAGGGTGTATGGCAAGGGGACGTGTTGAATAAAAATTACTTCACCATCATGAGCCATAAGGTGGGATGGTGAATGTCAATTCCATTATTTTTTTCCAAGGAGCCTTCGGGTGTGGATTTTAAATAAGGAGCACAATTACGTCTTAAAGAGCCACAAGGTGTTATGATGTAATTGTTGCTAACTCCATTAATAAGGTCATAATTGACTTTGGAGGTTTTTTATTATTGCTTTTAAGTAGTCCTATTAGCCAAATTTCGGGTCCGGGGATTTATCCCTCAAATCGTGTTAAGTTATCCTTGATGTGGGCTTTCTTTAGTGACAACGGTTTTTGAAGTCGAGGTTAGGTTTTGAGTGTTGAGTTTACATCGTTCTTGCCTTCATTTTTGGACTAATAAATATCAAATAAAGTCAAATGAGCCTTTGGGTGAATGACTAATAAAATCTAGAGATAAAATTAGGAATAATAGGAGATTGAGTTTAACACAAATTACTTGTATGAGTTGGTTTAATTTTGGGGCTTATGATTGACAATGATCTTGTTTTTACACTTGGCATGGAAAAGTGAAAAGTCGGGGATGATGAATCGATTTGAGTTTTATGATCCTAAAAGTTATTTTTCTAATAGTGAAAGCAATACATTATGTCTTTGCAAAATAAAGTTACAAAAGTTGAATAATGAAGTAGTTAGTATTTTATTTTATCATTGCGTGAGGACACGGCAATTGCTTAGCAATGGGGAGTTTGATATGAGTGATTTTACTCATATCATTTGTATCTTAAAATGAGCTTAAAATGCATAAATATCATGAAAATGGCATTGTATATGCTTGTTTTGTTGTTTGATGTGTGTAGGTACCAAGTTCACGAAAATTGGCAAAAACGGCACGAGTTTGAAAAAAAAGATCAAGGAAGCCAAAAACGAGCTCGTCTTTAGCGGATTTAATCTTATATGGAGTCTATTGGGCTTATGGTTCCCACATTTGGAAAAATGGGCTCAAAAGCCCATTTGAAGTTCATGAAGTATTTGTTATTTGGAAAAAGCCCAAAATAAGCCCAAATTTGCATATGAAGAAACGGATGGAGTAATGTTGGGTTTCACATTTGGGCTCAAGCCCATATCTTAACAATTTTTATATGAGGCGGATAACAAGGCCCATTAGTGTAAATACTCGATGAACGTTTAAGTCTTGATTTAAATGTTTATTTACTCCTTGGTCAAACGAGTATTTACTTTCACACAAATCAAACACCACACGTTTATTTCACCCACCATTTATTTCATTCGATACATTCTATGTATCTTCTCTTTCACCTTTATCTTCCCCATCCCAAACCAAAATAAACCTGTATAATATACATCAAGATAATTATTAAATAAAAATAATTGTATTTCATGTGCCAAATGAGGATATGGGCTTATTATAATACGACATTCCTAATCATATATTCTTATATTATAAGAGTACCTTATTTATAATGTGACTTAATTGAGAGTACGTATACGGTATACACCCCCTTTTTAGATGTAGAAATATCTTTGGTGATGAGTATTCATGATTACTACACAACAACAAATTGGTTGATTTTTTAAACTTATTATAACAATTGATTGATTTTTCACACTTATTATGCCACTTGATCACATTTTAAAATGTGTGAATTTGAAAAGTTCACACTTTCATTAGTGTTCTTGATTTGAACAAATTGGGTGTAACAAATAACTTCGCACTTTTAAGTGTGAAGATTTTTAATATTTCACACTTTTATGTGTGAAGTTTTTAATAGTTCACACTTTTATATGTGAACTTATTTTTTTTAGAACGGCAAATGTTAGTGGTTAGTTTATACGTTTTAATACTTCACAGTTACAAGTGTAAATATTTTATAAATAAAGTTCATACTTTTTAAAATGTGAAGAAAAAAATGTGAACAAACCCTAAATTTGTTGTAGTGCTATTAGTAATTGATTTTTATTATTTTGATTTTTGTTAAAGCTTCAACAACTCGATGTCTTTTGAAAATCTCTTTCGATATACTAATCTTTACCAAAAAAAGGTTTCAATTATTTGAAAAGCACACTAAGATAATAGAACAAGTAGCCTGTATGTATTGAGTTATCTCCATAAACGAATAACATGTATGTTTACTAAATATTACACTCATTTTGGTTGGTTTTTCTAGGAAAAAGTGCTTTACATAAAAAAAAACTTTATGTGAGGATTTAAAAAACATCACTATGAACGTAGGCATAAAATCTAGATTTCACATTAACGATTAAAGATATTGCATTTACATTGTACAATTGGGTTCTTGATTAATTCGTAGATTAACCTTTATGTTATAATATTCTCAACTTATATGAACAAAAAATGTGAGTTTCTTCAATCAGTTATATGGGAAGGTAGTATGTACATTTCTTTTTTATATTTGTGCGTTTTAGCCTTGACGTTTATGCATGTTTTACGTATCTTTGCATTTCATATGTTTCCACTCCGTCATAGCTTAAACTATATTTTTGGACAGTTTGTTTACATAAACTTGATTAGTTTATAGATAATATGACTTTTCTACAGTTAGAACCGGAAACAACTTATATGTATATAAACGATAATTACTAAATAAACCCAACAAATAAACAATCAATATAACATACAATACCTAAAAACTATATAAAAAAACAATAATTTGCAAATTAAAAAGAAGGTAAACGAAAATTATAAGTCATACCCGCCCATCGGACGGGTTTTGCAACTAATATATATATATATATATATATATATATATATATATATATATATATATATATATATATATATATATATATATATATATATATATATATATATATATATATATATATATATATATATATATATATATATATATATATATATATATATATATATATATATATATATATATATACATATATATATACATATGTGTTGAACCAGGTTTACGAGACCAAAGTTGTTGTGTGTGAATGAAATATATCTGATGCAGCTCAAACATTATGGACACCAGGTGAGTTCATATCCTCACTAGCGTTGATTATTAAAGGATTTGAAAACATGTGAGGGGGATATATGCTAAATTGGAATACAAGTGTTTATGGTATGTTTTCCATGATATGTGTATTGAAACTATGTTAACTACTGGCTTAAGTCTCTTTTTAATCATGGACCATTAATCATTTCTAGAAAATGAGCGCTAATATTATGAATAGTACTATTTGGGGGTTGACATACCCTATCTGAGCAAGTCGCACTTGCTGGAAGCTAATGGTTCTGACCTAAGCTAAACATATACACTTTATTTTACTAAACTAAGGTTAGTAGGCATACTACCTTCATAAGGGAAATTTTTGGTTTCTGATTATGTTTAGCCGCGAGTTCATGAGCTTAGTGCAGTAGAACAATTATTTATGTGGGCGAATAACAAAGTAGCTCAGAAAAGGATCTTGTATTCAAAATGGTTCTAAACATATGAATTCACTCAACCTTTGTGTTGATTTTTATCATATATCTCAGGCATTAAAGATTGATGGCATGAAGCAGCACAAGGATGGCATGAAGAGGCACGAATTTGAAATTATTATTATAGATTTTGGGAACCTCATGTTTTAAACTCTGATTTTGAATGATAAATAAACAAAATTGATTTAAACACTCTTTTGAGTTGTTTTCTATTATTATGACTTGTGTTCTATGATGTAATACCCTAAATTAATGTTTCACTGTGTTATGGTAAAAATGGGGGTGTTACAGATTGGTACTCAAAGCCATGGCTATAGAGAATAAGAATTAAAATCTTAACTATAACTACTTTTATTAATAATTTCAAGAAAGTCCTCCATGTCAATACCAGTGCTGCTACTCTCCAGAATTATGTGTAAGTTTAAGATTATGCATAAGTAATATTATGTTTAGATGTAAGTGATATTATGTTCAGATGTAAATGATATTATGTTTATGTGTACGTAATTTTATGTGTCTATTATAAATAAGTTATGTTATTTATCGACGTCTCCAGAAATATGTCTTCCTATTTTCATCCTATTATCGTCTTATCGGATTTTGAAGATGCGCGTTCTATAAGTATTCCTAACGACTTCCCAAAGTATATTTTTAATCTTTCGATGAATAATCCTTATGATACCTCTGAAAATCCATCCAAAGATCGAAAAATTCCAAAAGCCGTTTTCCCTTTCGATGTCAACCATTATATACAAGTTATCCGAGCATATAATGAAGAAATACCTTTTACATCTCCGCATCAAATTCATCCATCACCTTCTTTTATTAATACACCATCACCTATATTTGAAAATTCACCTAAAAACACATATGAACAACAATTTAAAGATATCCTACCCTATTTGAAAGAACTTCTCCCGAGCGTTTTGAAGATCTTGAAGATAAAGTTGAAGGACTTAGGAAAGGCCGAAGAATCATCCAAAGATATTTTGAGAAGTTAGAAGAGGATTTTGAAGAAGCCAAGGCTAAGTTGTAGAAAAGACAAGTGATACACGATGAAGAAATTGTTCAAGCTCGACTAAAGATTTTTACCCTAGAGTTAATCATTAAGGATCAAATTAGATATCTAGCCAACATACGAAGTCTTTTGATGCCATCAAATAACTCAAGAAGAAGAGATGAAGGCATTAAACTAGAAGTTGTAAGTATTTTCAGCTTTCCGTCTTTACTTTTATGTTAACAGTGAAGCTTGTTCTGTAAATATAAATAGACAAGTTGTTAATAAATAAAAGTTGTGTTTCTCATCAAATCTTGTCATTTCATACTTATTTTTTAGAAGTAATAGATCCCTATTTCTTGGTTTTCTCACGAATGATTATGGACCAAATTGCGTTAATTCTGAAGAAAGCATATGCTTAATAAAGTATATATATTTGGAATCTTTATTATCTTCTATGAAAATATAAATTATCGGTTGAATGTAACCCGTAATTTTAAAGAAATACTTAAGAGGATATATGGTATGTACAAAGAAGCTTGCCTTGTATAAGACAGGTTGTTACATTTTATGTTATATTCCATATCATGGTTGCTTATGTTACGATTATGTATGAGTCATATCTTTATAATCTGTTGTAAACTTTAGAATTTTGTTTCTCAGTTGGATTTATTATCCTGATATATGAGTGATAATCAACATGATAAGTTTCCTATATACCCCACAAAATAAGCCCAAAATATATATCTTATGTTCGATAAGCATTTATATGTATCCATATACATATGTGACAGATGCTTTCTAATATGAGTATACCTTGATTCTGAATTCTTTCTCTTCTATTTATCACTCTAAACCTGGAAGGTCTTTGACGAATGATTAACAATGATGTGGCTGCAATCCTGCAATTACAAATTATCAATGAGAAGAAGAGGAGGAAGTATTCTTCTATTTGTGCAGAGTATGGTTACTCGTTCATCCCTTTTGCCTTCTCTACTTTTGGGAGCTTGACGCGGAAGCCTTGGTTACTCTTTCGCGCCTCAAAAGCTTATCTGCTTGTCATTCTAATGATGTTAGGAGTGATATTTTTCTATTTTCTAGACTTGGTTTTTATATCCAGAATGGGGTGGGAGCGCGGCTTGTTTCTCGACTCCCTTCCAATTTTGTGTAGTTAATAAATAAAGTTCGTTGGATAAAAAAAATAAACAAAATAAAAAAACAAAAATAAACAAATTAAAGGAAAAAAAATAATTACTTTTGGTAAAAAGGGCCTTATATGCGGTTTTAAAAGAAAAAGGCTAAAAGCCCATTAGGATTTGTGTTGTATTAGGAAAAGGGAATGTGTACAAGTATAAAAACAACACTACAAGTCAAAAGATCAGATTTTTACAAGAAAAATAAAGGAATGATCGTCCTTTATTAAAAAATTAGGGTTTTTGCTAAAAAAAACTTGGCTTTGATCAATTGAAGGTATGATTATTGTTTTAATTCTTGTTCTTATTTAACAAATCATGTTTTTTATCAAGTAGTTAATCATATGATGATTAGGGTTTTAATTTTTGTAATTAAATAAATTAGGCCTTGAATTGGGTAATTAATGGGAGATTTTTAAGGTTTAAAATTGGGTTTAGGGTATATTTTCGGCAGACTGTCGCTAATCAGCCAGAACTGTCGCTAAATTGTCTCAGAACCGTCGCTAATGTTTGGACAGATTTTGGGTAAAATTATTTTGATCATAACTTGGTCATTTTAAAATCTTTTTGGGTGATTAAAAAGCCTAAAATTATATACTCGGAGTCTATTTTTCAAATATGCATAGTTTATGGTCATTTGGTGTCAGTAGCTTGGTCGAAATCTTTCTACAAGTGTCGGAATCTAGGCTGGTTTTCGGACAACATGGTTGAAACATATATTTTTTAGTATTTGGGGTACTTAGTCTTTGAGTTAAGGTTTGGGATCATTATTAGAGCTTGTTTATATGTTATATGAGTCATGTTTTTAGGGAGAAGTCATTTGAAATTGGTTAAGATCGTCTGTTGGAGTGAAACTTATGGGTATAACTTTCATCAAAATCAGCTAGGTAAAAGTATATACTTATTTAGTGTGGACTTAAAATAAGCATTAAGCTTTGAGAAATTTTTGGGATACTCCATAGACATGTATGACTATAGGGTTTTGTCTATGTGTTATAGATATTGTTTGGTCGCGCGTGGACTTTTGGATTGATGTCGCAAGGTGAGTGTCATAGCCCCGTACCTTTTAAGATCATAAATTGGGGTGGAAACGATGCTTGTGTTTAAATTTTCTTATCTCTGTGATTGGATGTGTCTGATTGAACGACATGTGTGCTTAATTGTTACTTGCTATGTGTGCTATTGAATTGTTTGGAAGCAGATGGGTACGCCTACTCAATATTGTTGAATTGTTTGGGAGCGGATGGGTACGCCTACTCAGTATTGTTGGAAATATTGGAGCAGCTAGGTACGCCTACCCACAGATATGTTTAATGTGAATTGGTATTGATTGAAATTCTTGTAGTTTTGTGACAATTTAAGTTATGTCATGCACTTGTTTTTTTGTCTTAATCACATATTTTTTTTGAGGTATATTTTTGGTCGGTGTCAAAACCTATGGCATCTCACCAACTTTATGTTGACGTATTTTAGTATTGTTTTCAGGTACATCGGGTTCTAAGAGTTGATGCTAGGTGAATGTTGTTAATGCGATGATGGCTAAAAATGTTACTTGCATTTTTCGGTCTCGCTTTGTTTTGATTACGACAAAATATAAAAACAAGCATTTACGAAAACAACGAAAAACGAATTCTTGAGTTCAAGTATTTTTTTCATTTCAACCATTATCACTTAAGGTATGAATAAACAATTTTTCATCTTAATTAAGTGATCAAGGATTTAAGTTTTCTTAAAACTCACATTTTATTAAATGTGACAAAGTTTTTAATAAACTTTATTTTTAAGAAAATGTTTTATTAAATTAAATATTTGAAAAATTGAAAATGGCATATTCCATTTGAGTTTAGAATATCCTTTGAGGATAATTATACCACCAGATGTAACTACCCCACTAAAAGACAAAAGGGAGCGGAGTCTACGATCGCGGTCCCTTAAAGGTCTATAAGGTTCCTTATCAATAAGGAACTGCAGGCACAATTAAGCCACCGCGTTTAGAAATGACCGTTCGGCCTTTGTCCTATAAATAGTGGACCATTCTCAGATTTTCTCTTTACCTCTTTTGCACACAAATTTCCAGATTCTAACATACTTCTTAAATCATTCAAATCCTTGATTATTTGGTTGATTACTACTTGTTTAGAAGTGAATCTTTCTCCTCTCATCTCTTCCTCTTCAAGTGCAAAGAGAAGAACACTTTCATCCTTGAAGTGTCGAGTCTACCTCAAGCTCTATTGAAGATCAAGTTTTATTTCTTCATTATAGTTGTGTAGTATTGATCCAAGTAGTTGTGTTGTGAAGATCCAAGTAGTTATGCTATTTGGTAGTTGTGTTGTGAATATCCAAATAGGTTTGTCTATTTGGAAGTTGTGTATGTATTAGGGTTATTACTTTGTCCTCAAAGTATATTGGTGTAGATTGGTCTTAGGTAAGATTAGGGCTCGACTTTTAGCTTAGAGTCGGAAATTGGATAAGCAACATTGTGTACGGTATCTCCACCTTAAGGAGCTTGTTTATTAGTGAACTCTCGAGTATGGAGTACTCGAGGAGTGGAGTAGGGACGAGGAGTGAGCTTCGTTGCCGAACCACTATAAATCCTTGGTGTTTGCTTTGATCTTTCTTTTCCTTATCTCTTTAAATTCATTATTCTTTATTAGCATAAACTTGTGATTATTAGTTTAGTTTCACTATCCCTTGTTCATATTGTTTGTACGAAGATTTCACATAATTTCTCAAGCCTGTGTTTTTGAAAAGGATTTTTGAAAACCCACTTTTAATAAGTAAATTTTAAGAAACTATTCAACCCCCCCCCCCCTTCTAGTTTCTACAATTGGTATCAGAGCGTGGTTGCTCAAGCTTTTTAAAATATATTGTCTTTTAAAACTTGAATCGGTCTATGGATTCGAACAAGTACCTAGAAGGGCAATCTATGCAAAGACCACCTCTTTTTGAAACCGATAGTTTTATTTATTGGAAAAATAGATTTTAGACTTACGTGAAATCAAAATATTTAGATCTTTGGCATATTATTACCAATGGTGACTTTTTGCCTTATCAATATAATGAAGTTTCCAAAAAGAAAGAGTTAGTAACTTTTGAAAATTCTAACGATGAGACTAAAAAGAAATTTGCCAAAAATAATGAGGCTAAAATGGTGATTTATAATGCTTTACCTAAGAAAGAGTATGAAAGGATTTTCATGTGTAAAACCGCTAAAAATATTTGGAATACTCATTTAGTAACCCACCAAGGTAATAGCCAAGTCAAAGAAAGTAAAATCGATCTTCTTATTCAACAATATGAACAATTTGTCATCTTAGAAGATGAAACTATTGATAGTGATTTTGCTAGATTTAATATCATTATTACTAGTCTAAGATCTCTTGATGAAGGTTTTTCTAGCAAGAACAATGTTAGGAAGTTTCTTAGGTCATTTCATCCAAAGTGGAGAGCTAAAGTCACGGCAATTGAAGAATCAAAGGATCTCTATACATTATCACTTGATGAACTTATTGGCAATTTAAAATTTCATGAAATGATAATTTTGAAGGACACGGAAATGGTGAAAACCAAGAGTGAAAGAAAGTCTATAGCACTTAAAGCCAAGAAGGTGCAAAGTGACCATGATAGCTCTTCCTCAAAAAGTGATGATGAGGAATATGCTATGGCGGTTAGAGACTTCAAGAAGTTCTTCAAAATAAGAGGTCAACATGTTAGACAACCTAACAACGACAAGAAGGCATTTTCCAAAAACCGATTTGTCAAGAATGACAATGGTGATAGGAAATGTTTTAGCTACGGTGATCCAAACCACTTCATCGGTGATTGTCCTAAGCCATCTCGCGAAAAGAATCACACGGCCTTTGTTGGTGGTTCATGAAACGATAGCGGTGAAGAATGTGACGACAACGCTAATGACGAGAAATGTCTCATGGCTCATTCTTCTAAAGAGGTACATTCCGAAACCAAATATTAAAGAAATGATAGTTCTTCACTAGATAACTTTGAACTAGAAGGTAAATATAACAACCTATGAAAAATAAGTTTTAAATTCATTGAAAAGAACAAAGTGCTAAAATCAACTAGGACCAAGCTTAAAAATGAAATTAATGAGCTAAGAGATAAGTTAGCTAAGCTTGAAGAAAATAAGGAAGTTGATTTAGGTTGTTTAAATTGTGAAGACCTTAGACAAGAGAATGAAGATCTCAAGAGTAATTCCGTTAAATTAGAAAAGTTTGTAAAAGGCACTAGTGCTCTTAATTACATGTTAAATAAGCAAATTCACACTAAGGAAAGACTAGGCTTAGGTTTTAACACAAATGAAGCTTCCACTAGTAAACCTAAACAAGTTAGTTTTTCAGAAAAACGACCATCTATCCATGGATCCCCAATCTATGGTGCGGTCCCTTATAATTATGGAACCGCGGCCCATGATAAGGAACCGTGGACAGAAGGACGGATCATGAAAATTCTCAACTTTCTGAAAATCCCATGTTAGGTAAAAAAAGCCAAAACATATTGTAGTTAACAATGTTGAATTACCTATAATTGACAAAAAGGAACTTAATAAATTCTACAAGCCTTTAAATAAACCTCTAATGGGAATGAGAAGTTTTTCAAGACAATCATCTACTCCTCCAAGAGTACGTAATGATTCAAGGTCTAGAAGTAGAACACGAACACCTCAAAGAAATGATCACTCCAATTCAAGACCTAGAAGTAAAACTCCAACACCTAGAAACAACAATAACTTTAGGTCAAGATCAAGTACTCCTAAGAGAAACAATGGACACCAAAATAGTAATATGAATTGTTACAATAATTGTAACAATTGTTAACAAGGTTTTTCTCCATGCGGCATGTGTCCTCCATTCATGCATCCCAATCAAATGCAACGGATGTGTGGAACTAACAACTTTGGACCCATGAGATATTGGGGACCAAATATTTGATCTTGTGTGTTGTTACCTAGATATGCTTGGGAATAGATTTGGAGCCCGACGAGTGGATTAAGGATAATGGTTGTTCTAAACACATGACGGGTAATCGAAGCTTGTTCTCTACCTACAAAGCATATCATGGAGGTAACGTCACTTTCGCTAGTAAGCTACATGGTAACATCATTGGCAAAGGTACGGTTTCTCTTGACTCCATGACCATCGAAAATGTGGAACACGTAGATAATCTAGGGTTTAATATTATAATTATAGGTCAAATTTGTGACAATAAGTGTAAGGTCGTCTTTTCGGAAAATGATAGTGAAATCATAAAAGAAGGAAAGGTCATTGGAAAAGGTGTTAGAAAGCATGGGCTTTACGTCATGAAGGTCAATAGGAAGTCAAAAGACAACTTATGTCTAGCGACTTTAGATGATAGTTCTACTCTTTGGCGTAGGAGATTAGGTCACGCTAATATGCGTTTAATTCAATCTTTAGTCTCTAAGGAGTTGGTAAGACATCTCCCCAAGATTAAGATTGATAGTCACTTTTGTGATGCTTGCAAAGTTGGGAAGCAAGTTCACTCAAGTCACAAGGCCAATAATTTGGTATCGACCTCTCGGTGCTTAGAGCTCCTACATATGGATCTCTTTGGACCTTCCACCATACGGAGTTATGGAGGTAATCTTTATACCCTAGTTATAGTTGATGACTAGTCTAGATTCACTTGGACTAGATTTTTGGCTTCTAAGAATGAAGCTTTCGATCATTTCGAAACCTTTAGTCGAAGGATCCAAAATCAACTAGGATGTTCAATTGTCTCTATTAGGACGGATCATGGTAGGGAATTTGATAATGAAGTGTAATTTTGTGCCTTTTATGAAGCTCATGGTATTACCCATAACTTCCCGTCTCCTCGCACTCCACAATCGAATGGGGTAGTTGAAAGGAAGAATAGGACTATCCAAAAGATGAGTAAGACAATGTTAAACGAGCAATCTTTACCTCAAAAATTTTGGTGTAATGCCGTGGACACATCAACCTATATTCTCAACCGAATTCTTATTCGACATAATCTAGGAATGACCCCTTATGAGATTCTTAAAGGTAAGAAGCCCTCATTAGAATACTTTAAGGTGTTTGGAAGCAAGTGCTTCATTCTCAACACCAAAGACTACCTTACTAAGTTCGACCCGCAGTCGTACGAAGGTATCTTTCTAGGTTATTCTCAAACTAGTAAAGCCTACATAGTCCTCAATAGAACCTCGGGTGTAATCGAAGAATCACTCAACGTGAAATTTGATGAAACCCCTCCTTCATCTAAGACACCACCTTTGGTAGATGACGACTTAGATGAATTAGACATAGTTAAAGCCAAATAGGTTTGAAAATTAAGTGTTGAAGACCTTAATGTTGAAAACGGAGTAAACATTAGAGAGTTTAAGGATCATGCTCTCGATAACGTCATAGGAGACTTAAATAAAAGGACCCTAAGATCTAAATTCCAAGATCAAAGTAACTTCTTTTGTTTTATCTCCATGATCGAACCAAAGAATGTTAAAGAAGCTTTGACATATGAGAGTTGGTCATCGCCATGAAAGAAGAATTAAATCAATTCATTGCTAATGACGTTTGGGAACTTGTTCCTCCACCTAGAAGTATTACCATTATAGGAACCAAATGGGTATATAGGAATATGTTAGATGAGAACGGTGTTGTGTCCCGTAACAAGCTAGACTTGTAGTTCAAGGCTATAATCAACAAGAAATGATTGATTATGATGAGACTTATGCACCGGTAGCTAGGTTAGAGTCCATTAGAATCCTTTTAGCTTACACTTGTGCATTATATTTTAAGCTTCAACAAATGGATGTAAAGAGTGTGTTTCTTAACGGTTTGATCAATGAGGAGGTATATGTGGCTCAACCTCCCGGCTTCATTGATTTTTAGAAACCGGATCATGTTTACAAGCTTAAGGAAGCTCTTTATGGTATTAAAAAAGCACCCAAAGCTTGTTATGATAGACTTAAAGCATTTCTTGTAAAACCTGATTATACCATAAGGATGGTAGACAATACACTCTTTACAAAGAAGAAAGGTTCTCACCTCATAATCGTACAAATATATGTTGATGACATTATATTTGGTTCAACTTGTCAAAGTTTGTGTGATGACTTTGACAAAATCATGCATGACGAGTTTGAAATGAGCATGATGGGAGAACTTAACTTCTTTTTAGGACTCCAAATTAAACAAATGGACGATGGTATTTTCTTTAATCAATCTAAGTACGTTAAAGAAATGCTAAAGAAATTTGGATTAGAGGAATCTAGACCAATGAAGACCCCTCTGGCCTCAAATACTAAACTCACCGTAGATGATGATTGTGAGTCAGTAGACAACACCAAATATAGAGGTATGATTGGTAGTTTGTTGTACCTAACGACAAGTCGACCGGGTATCATGTTGAGTGTTTCCCTTTGTGCTCGCTTCAAAGAGGCTCCCAAAATCTCTCACCTTGAAGCGGTTAAGCTTATCTTCTGATACATTAAAGGCACTATACATTTAGGATTAGGGTATCCTAAAGGGACCGGTGTAGAAACCATAGTATACGCGGACTCAGATCATGCGAGAGACTATATGGACCGGAAAAGCACTAGTGGAGTTTGTACCTTCACGGGTTGTTGTTTAACTTCTTGGTTCTCCAAGAAACAAACCGCTCTTGCTATATCCGCCACGGAAGCCGAGTATGTGAGTGCCGGTAAAGCTTGTCAACAAGCTCTATGGATGAAGCAAGCTCTTGTTGATTACGGGATTTCACTTAATGATGTTCCCATCATGTGTGATAATAAGGGTGCAATAGACCCTAGCAAAAATCCCGTACAACATTCGCGAACCAAGCACATAGAGATTTGCCACCATTTCCTTAGGGATAATGTTCAAAAGGGGAACATTTCGTTTGAGAAGGTGCCCTCGATAGAAAACTTAGTCGACATCTTCACTAAGCCACTTACAAGGGAACCTTTTTATTACTTGCGTCTAGGTCTAGGTTTAATGGAACATATTCCTTAATTGTGCTTTACATTAATCGAGTCTTTCTCTTCTTATAATCTTTTCATTTTCTTTGAGTCCTTGAGTTTCTTAAACTCTTTTTGAAAAATTCCTCTTCTCTTTTTCAAATCTCTCAAAGTTCTTTCGAAAATGGTCGAGAAATTTTTTTGCATTGTTAATTCAATCTAAAAACGTTTTTAATAGTTTCTTGATATTGATATCGAGCATACATAATTCATATGTATGGGTCTCTCAAATATAGCAAGAATGATAATGAAATATGGAGGATCATTGTGTCATAACTATGAGTCTAGATTAACACACCTCCAACATCGATTTTATTTCAAATCCATGGTTTTTGGTCTAAGTAATGTTTGGTGTGTTCTTATGTGTTTTCTATGTCTTTTGTTGCTTTTTAGCATGTCTATATGATTAGTTGGACTAGAAAATTAGGATTTGTTGAATTGTAAAATTCTCCTTATACCTCAAAACACACCTTCTGTACACTGTTCTCTAAATAACCCGCGGATCCATATATATATGGCACCGCAGGTGGAGCTAAGGTACCGCGGCCAGAACCTTCAAAATACGAGTTTTTTGTAACTCCAAATTTGCTCCAACACTTTTTGGAATCTTTGGTTCAAACCTTTGACCATCCCAAAAGTGTCTTGGGCTTTCTCTATTTAACCCTAAGCATTTTTCATCCTTTCTCATATCAAAATTTCTTATTCACGAAATGAAAGCCTTGATCCTCCTCCATTTTCCCCCAATCTCTTTCAATCCAAATTTACCCAAGAACACTCAAATCACACTTCTTTTCCTTCTAAGAATGTTGATTGTGGAACCTCTACCTTTCCACCACATCCTTTTTGTGTTCTTCCTCCTTCACATGATAATGTCATGCATCATGGAGCATATTCTCAAAGTTGTCAATATCAACATCTTGTTATGGCTCATATCTATGAGGAGTTGATTTATATCAAGAGTCTCCTAGTCAAACCTCCTCTTCACGATGACTATGAGATCACTACAAGCCACCACCACCTACTTCCGCCACTACTTTGTCTTTCATGTAAGCATATGGATTGCTTATCTTCAAGACATCTACTTCAAGCAAATCTTTAAGTTCTAGCTTAACTAGGATTAGATTTATACTGTTTTTTGGCTTGTTATCTTTTTCATACTACTTTTTATGATTTTTTTTACCTTGTATCTTTATTTCATGTTTCCTTTTAACATGACTTATCTTAGATCTTAGTTGTCTTCTCTTTTCTTATCTTATTTTTCTTTTTATGTGACCTATGATATATCTTGTTGGGTGTTTCGTTTCTTCTACTGACCCTTCCATGTAGCTTCTTACCGTAGCTCGATTTCTTGGTGCCCCAAACAAGGGGGAGTAAGCACCAAGAGGGAGCACTTGCAAAGTCCGATTCTTTTCTTCCTCAAAGACTTTTACATCCTTCTACTTCGACAAGGGGGAGCTCTTACAAAACCGGTTCTTTTCTTCCTCAAAGATTGTTGCATCCTTTTTGCTTCGACAGGGGGGAGAAATGAAATAAAGTCGTCTTCGCAAATCTTGTTTTTCATGAGATTGTGTTTATGTGTTGTCGAAATAAAAAAAAAAGGGAGATTGTTAATGCAATGATGCCTAAAAACGTTACTTGCATTTTTCGGTCTCGCTTTGTTTTGATTACGACAAAATATAAAAACAAGCATTTACGAAAACAACGAAAAACGAATTCTTGAGTTCAAGTATTTTTTTTTCATTTCAACCATTATCACTTAAGGTATGAATAAACAAGTTTTCATCTTAGTTAAGTGATCAAGGATTTAAGTTTTCTTAAAACTCACCTTTTATTAAATTTGACAAAGTTTTTAATAAACTTTATTTTTAAGAAAATGTTTTATTAAATTAAATATTTAAAAATTTGAAAATGACATATTCCATTTGGGTTTAGAATATCCTTCGAGGATAATTATACCACCAGATGTGACTACCCCACTAAAAGACAAAAAGGAGCGAAGTCTATGACCGCGGTCCCTTAGAGGTCTATACGGTTCCTTATCAATAAGGAACCGCAAGCATAATTAAGGCACCGCGCTCAGATACGACCGTTGGGCCTTTGTCCTATAAATAGTGGACCATTCTCAGATTTTCTTTTCACCTCTTTTGCACACAAATTTACAGATTCTAACATACTTCTTAAATCATTCAAATCCTTGATTATTTGGTTGATTACTACTTGTTTAGAAGTGAATCTTTCTCCTCCCATATCTTCCTCTTCAAGTGCAAAGAGAAAAACACTTTCATCCTTGAAGTGTTGAGTCTACCTCAAGATGTATTGAAGATCAAGTTTTATTCATTCATTATAGTTGTGTAGTGTTGATCCAAGTAGTTGTGTTATTTGGAGTTGTGTTGTGAATATCCAAGTAGTTGTGCTATTTGGTAGTTGTGTTGTGAAGATCCAAATAGGTTTGTCTATTTGGAAGTTGTGTATGTATTAGGGTTAATATTTGTCCTCAAAGTATATTGGTGTAGATTGGTCCAGCTAAGATTAGGGCTCGACTTTTAGCTTAGAGTCAGAAATTGGATAAGCAACGTTGTGTACGGTTTCTCTATCTTAAAGAGCTTGTTGATTAGTGAACTCTCGAGTAAGGAGTACTCGAGGAGTGGAGTAGGGACGAGTAGTGAGCTTTGTTGCTGAACTACTATAAATCCTTGGTGTTTGGTTTGATCTTTCTTTTCCTTATCTCTTTACATTCATTGATCTTTATTAGCATATACTTGTGATTATTAGTTTAGTTGCATTTTCCCTTGTTCATATTGTGTATAAGAAGATTTCACATAATTACTCAAGCCTAAGTTTTTAAAAAGGATTTTTGAAACCCTCTTTTAACAAGTAAATTTTAAGAAACTATTCAACCCCCCCCCCCCTTCTAGTTTCTACAAATGTAATACAGAATTTAGAGCTTTTGAAATTGATCCCTACTCTATTTTACGGTGTGAATGTTCCTTCTTGACTTGTGCATCCTTGTTGATGGGAATAAGATAGAACGTAAGTTAAGATTGAGAGTTGTTAATGGTTTTGATAGTTGTGTGTTTAGGTTACAAGAGAAATGGAAAAATGAAGGGTTTTGGTGATGAGTTGCTCTCGGCAGTACGGAGAAAGGAGAAGGAGAGGATTTTGTGTTAGCTTTAAGTGTGAGAGTATGTGTTATGAAGTGTGAGATTATAACAAGTATTATCAAGCTTTAGGTGGTATTCGGCTATTGCTAGTCTTCCTATGGTTTAGTCTTTAATCTAGTACAAGCCCTTAATTAGCTACTTTAAGTAGAAAGTAGAATGTGTGGTCTATTTGTATGTTACATTGTATACTATGGTATATCTAAAAAATCTATGCGAAAGGTGTAAGATTGGATGTGACTTGCAAGCTAGTTTAGGGAAGTAAAGTACTAATCCTTAATTAGTTTAGTATGGTACAAGAAGAGAATGTATGGTAAGTTTGTATGATACATATGTATCTTATGATATCCGAAAACCAAGGTAATATTATGTAAGACATTGGTGTGATTGAAAGATAGTTTAGGGAACAAAGGTACTAACACTTAACTATTTAGTTAGGGTACAAGGTGTATTATGTGGTAAAACAAAGTTTGCATCATCACCGTGGTCTGAAATCCCATAGCAAGGTGATGTGTTCGGTTTATATGGTGCAAGAAGTACAAGATCAAATCAAATGTCAAAGTAACCAAGATTTGCTAAGTTGTGTTTTGTTTGTACAAATGGAACGTGTACAAAAAAGAGCCATGAAGCTTTTGGTGATTCAAATTTTGGCTAAATGCGTTTTAGGGAAATTCCAATGTGTTAGTTATAATAAAGCTTGTGCTACATTGATGTTTAGGTCTTGTCTAGGGTTAAATCTAAATAAAAGTGGCGACATAAGTAAAATAAACGCAAGTGATAGTTCAATTTAGAATTTAGTAATTTAGATTGTCACATAAAATCATGTCTAGATAATTCGTATGATAAGGTTGATGTAACCTTGGTTTAAAAATGCGTTTTGCGATCCATTGCGCTAAAGGTCTCAGAAGAGATTGTGTGATGCGTGATGCGTGATGCGATTGCGAGTGCAATTTAGACGCGATGCGTTTAGTATAAAAAAGTACAAAAATTAGTTAAATCCAACTAAATGCAATAAATTTACAAAACAAATTATTAGCATATTGAAATTAGGCCTATAGTCCCTTGTAAAATAAATAAATTGACAATAAATCTTGACAAAAAACACTTGGTAAAATGCAAGATACTATATTTTTATTATTGTCTTTGTTTTAGATGTTTTTCTAACAAGTCTTATATTTTAAAAAAACCTTTATAATATGTAGGTCTATCTTAAACGGTTAAAATTTGACAAAAATGGCCTAAGTACTAGATTGCGACAATTGCTACCGTTGCTAGCATTACACAATTGCGATAAATTGCGGTTTAATACGAACGCATTTTGGGATGACACTGCATTAGGCACCTTGATGCGAAATCTTGAATGCAACGCATTGATGCGCGCAATTTGTGCAATGATGCGCGCATTTTTAAACCAAGGATGTAACCGTGTCCAAAGTAATTAAAAAGACTAAGAGTGGTAAACCTTAATGTTTAAATCTCTAAACTCATAGGTTATATATGAAACTATTGGACATTTACAATGTCTAGAATATGCATGCAGAGGTGGTCGTCAAAATAAATATATAATGACGTAATTAAAATGATGTAATAATGATCAAATATCAGAAATGTTACAGTGAACTCCTGTATTTTCTGTGTGCGGCATTTAATTATCAATCATGTTCGTGTTTAGGAAAGGTTGGCATGTGACCGCATCTTTTTGTATATCTCATTTCCCACAAAACACCTATTGCTAAAACGGTTGTCTTGTTTAATTAAGATGCTATGAAACTGACCTTGTTATGTAGTTGTGTAACTGAACTTGGATCTTCGATCCATAGGTTTTGTATAACATGTTCTATTATATCTAGAATTGTATTTGAAAATGCTTGTTTTGGAAATTAAATTCATGGTTATGGTTCTTTTACATTGTTGTTTTAGTTTTGTTTTGCTATTATCTCGAAGTGAAAATCTGAAAATGCATGTTTGGAAGCATTATGGTATTTAGTGAAAAGTAAAAAAAAATCATAAAGTCATGTTTCTTAAGCAATAAAACGGGCTCTATGCTACTGCGAAAATGCTTTTTTAATAGAATAGAGCAAGGTGATCCATTAAAGAATCAGGCTATATTAAACATTAAAGGTCTCATTTTTTAAATCGGGATCTATAAGGATTTCATATAGAGACTCTTCTCCTTTAAGCCCTCAGGCAAAACCGAGAGCTTTGAAACTTTTCCACCGGGCTCTACCACTTAATTTAGTAGTGGGTGTTAAAAGTTTTTGTATTAATTAACTTTTGACATTAAATAAAAATGACCATGCATGAGCATCAGGGCCGGATTTAGACATGTGCAATGCGTGCAACCGCACAGGGCCTCTATTTTCTTGAGGGCCTCATTTTCGAAAGCATAAGAGGTTTATATGTTTCGTTTTTAAGCAAAAATGGATGTGAACGTGTTAATGAGCCATATTATCAGTTAGTTTTTACAAAAAAATATGTGAAAACAGTTTCTTACAAAATCAAAACATATACGTAGCAGCTATGGTTGTATATAAGGGGAAGAAGATGATAACTTTTAGTTATTTTCTTTTGGCCCTTAAAGTTACTAGTATTTACATTTTTGATCTATTCTTTATTTCTTTTAGTTCAAATTTCAAAAAAAAATCAAGAGGTTTACAAATTAAACAGTTTCACCCCTTAACTCCTTGTTTGGGACCACTGTTACAAATGGTCAAATATGTTGTAGAAGCTATCATACCATATAAAATCTTCAAATAATTTTCAAAGAGATTTCATAAATTAAGGTTTAAGACTGAAAAATGATTGTTGTTATATGACTCTAGCGACCATGTTTTTTTGCAAGTGTGATATATTATTAGCAACGTGTTTATATAGCGCTTTAGGGATGTGTGGCTTTATTCTCGAACAGGACTCTACAATTTACGAGATGATGATGGTCTAGATAAATAAAATGTGTAACGAAAAAAGATATCGAAGGACTTATTAAATTCTTTGTTTTTGGGGGCCTCATTTTTAATCATGGCCCAAGTTTTCGAAATACACGAGACGGCTTGACGAGCATATAGCAAATGACGTATCAGTATAATATGATGATACTCTCGCATCAAATTATGATGATACAAATCCAATACAAATCTAATATGTTCACCTAATCCTTTGAAAATTGTTCATGTCCACTTCATAAAAACCTTTAGGGTAATTATAAATGCACACACCAAAATATAAATAAATTAATCCATGACCGACGGTTGAGGATTGCTTATTCCAGATAAGCTGTTTTATTTCTAAATTGAAAGATTTCAATAAGCACTGCTTATTTCACACTAGAATTTATGGGGTTATTTACCTTTTCATTTTGTATAAATAAGAACACATGTAAACAATCAAGATTGATGACAGATTTAGAAAACCATTTGTATTTTCACAAAGTTATAATTTAATATTCTGTTCTTGGTATATCGTGATCATAGATCCATAGGAAAAAGGGTAATATTTGGTATCAAAGCTTTTGGTTTTGTTGTTAACCAAATCATCATATACCAAATAAAATTTGTGTTCCTGTTTTTTGAATCAAAACCGCAACTTTTTTTCCGGCCAAAATGATGGAGGAGCATAAGAATAAACTTCTTATTTTATTTTATTTTGTGACATCTTTTGTTTAGTTTATTTATTTTGTGTATCTTTTATTTAATATTTTTATTTTGTGTTTCCAGGGAAGAATATTGTTTTCTTTTTCCCTAAGTTTAGTTTTCCTATAAAATTAGGACTTTGATTCATTGTAAGAATTATTGAAGTTATGAATAAAAAACAGACTTTTACTCTTTGTTAATTGACTTGAATCCAGGTTAGGGTTTATTGTTCAATTTTCTCTTAATAATCGGGTATTCGTTGAATCAACGATTGTTGGAGTTTGCCTGATTATCGGTATTCTTTTGAATCAACGATAGTTGGAAGATTGTGTCTGGCATTCTTTGGAATCAACAGATTCAGTTATCTATCTTTGTTACTTTGTTTTTTCCGCTACATCAGTTGGTATCTAGAGCCGAAGTTCCTGATTAAGATGTTAGAATATCCGTTTTTTGAGAGTGATGGTTTATCTTTTGATGAATGGAATGATTATGGTGAGGCTAGTGATGATTATGAAGGACCTCCAATATTTGATGATGATCAATATGAAGAAGAATATATGCTAGTTTATGATATTGATGTTGAAGATGTCATTGGGGAAGAAGAAGGATTTATCGGAAAAGAAGAATTTAGTGGGGAAGAAGACAACATTGAAGACACTGTAGTTGTTGCTAATAATATTTATTCTTCAATGATCCAAACTATCATGGTTGACAAGTTGGGTTTTAAGACGATCAAGGTTAGAGGTCGATTCATTTTAGAAAAAGGTAATTTGATGCAAGGGATACAAATTTGGATGCTACGAGTACAAGAGACGAGTGAGACAAACTCGAGGACGAGTTTTTTGAAGTGAGGGTGAATGATGGAGGAGCATAAGAATAAACTTCTTATTTTGTTTTATTTTGTGACATCTTTTGTTTAGTTTATTTATTTTGTGTATCTTTTATTTAATATTTTTATTTTGTGTTTCCAGTGAAGAATATTGTTTTCTTTTTCCCTAAGTTTAGTTTTCCTATAAAATTAGGACTTTGATTCATTGTAAGAATTATTGAAGTTATGAATAAAAAACAGACTTTTAGTCTTTGTTAATTGACTTGAATCCAGGTTAGGGTTTATTGTTCAATTTTCTCTTAATAATCGGGTATTCGTTGAATCAACGATTGTTGGAGTTTGCCTGATTATCGGTATTCTTTTGAATCAACGATAGTTGGAAGATTGTGTCTGGCATTCTTTGAAATCAACAGATTCAGTTATCTATCTTTGTTACTTTGTTTTTTCCGCTACATCACAAAACATTTGCAAAATTCGATTAAACACAATCAGAAAATGATTTTGGGTTTGTCAAACAATTATATCAAAAGAATCCAACTTTTGTCACCAAAGGATCAATCGCTCTTGTGATTAAATCAACCGGCATCAAAAGACACTGAATTTGCCAGAAAGGGTGATGGGCAGGAAATCCCTCCAGCAAAAATATCGACAAGTTTGTTGATTGGGTAAAGAAAGGAAAATATAATTCGCTTGAAAATAACAATTCACAATCTTCCAATTAATTAGGCTGTGGTTACTGAATCCGTATAGCTTCACTGTTTCCGTATATGCATGCATGCATGTTGTCTATTCTCTGTCTTCATTTTAAAAAAAGAGAACTAAATAAATTTAAACCTTAGATTTCATACATCAAGTTTTTGGCGTTGCTGACGTAGAGCTTATGTGTAATTTAGGTGTTTAGCTAGTTTTGTATATTTTGTTTCTGGTTTAGTTTGCGTTTTAATTTTATACTGTAGTTTTCTTTTCTTTTGCTGAATTTCCGGTCTGCAGGCCTATACAACGTACAGTTGTCCCATAGTATACGCGCTGTGTATTGACTCTTGAATTGGATTTGTTTTCAGTTACGGCTTGAATACGACGTACAGACATCGATTCTATATGGCGTATACAAACATACGGGGTATAGATTTAATAGTCCACACGCCGTATATAGTAGTTCTATTAGGAATAGCGTAAATTTTTTGTTTTTAGTGTCTTTTTGTTTAGGATTACTTCGTTTGAACTCGTATTCTACTAATTCTGGTTTAACTGTGTCTCAGACAGTTTAAATGGAAGATTTTTTCGAAATTTTTTAAGATCTAACCGCCAAGGTTGACAACTTATGTAATAAGTTCACCGGGGTGGTTTTCAAGGTTCATGCAGCACGTGTGAAAGAGACCGAGTATGATTGTTTTTCATAGCACACCCGTTGCACCTTGATACAGGGTAGGAAAACCAGGTCTTCATACTAGAAATTTATACAGGCCTCAAGTTTTTGAAGAAGACCTTCAGTGGAGAATTCCCTAAAAATGTTTATGGATGATTCAGCCAAAAGGCAGTCCGAGAACGAGGAGCTAATAAAAGAACTAAACTTGGCAAATGAGGTTAAAAAGAAGGATCAAGCAGGTTCTATTCACAACCTGAATAATTAGATTAATGAAACTGCCAAAGCTTTTAAAGAAAACGTGATGAAAAGATACCAATTCCATACGGCCATAAACGATAAATGTACTAACAAACAAATGACAAGCCGGACCATAGTACTGGATGTATGAGACAACAATATCAGCAATAATGAAACCCTCCAACAACTAACACAAAAGAATTGAGTGGTTATATTCGGAAAAAACACATTGGTAGATGCTAGGGGTGTTGTAGTTTGTTTAATCTCAAAACTTGGAGAAACCTGAGCATAACCTAACCTCTTTGGTTGATACTCCGGTAGAAAAAACCTGAGCATAACCTCAATATCTTAGACTATGATTTAGTTAGAGGTTAACAATTATTGAAGGCAAAACAAAAGAATCTATAAATGTATAGATACCAAAACACTTTTTAATATGCACTAATTAACAGAAATCTCTTCCGATAGAATTGATATTATGTTCGAACTTACCAAAAAAGGGTAATCAAAAATTTGTTTCACCCCATTTGTGGTGTTTTTTTAAGCTTATTTGGCCTGCTTATACGGTTATTTAACTTTTTAGAAGCTCATAAGCCCAAAAATTTGAGCTAATGAGCTTTTCAATTCAATAAGCTCATAAGCCGGCCAAATAAACTTAAACAAGCACCTATAAGACTCCAAATTTAGGATGTAAATAAAATAAAGAACCAGTACAGATTAGCCATATATATGGAACCCCAGCCATTCATACCTATAGGAACAAGAAACATAAAAAAATTTCTAAAGCCTCATAAAGAAAAACGAAGATGAAAAGTAATCATGTTCTTGTAGTTCCTTATCCAGCACAAGGCCATGTGATTTCTCTTATGGATGCCGCACAGCGCTTTACCAGAAAAGGTCTTAAGGTCACGTTTGTGAACACAGTGGACAGTCATAAACGGGTTTTAAATGCCTGGTCCCAAAAAGATGATCTGAGTGATATGATGCAAATGGTTGCGATTCCAGATGGGATGGAACCATGGGAAGACAGAAATGACCTTGGGCAGTTGACGGAAACCATGTTTAGAGTCATGCCCGGCAAATTAGAAGAGCTAATAAACAAAACAAACAAAACAAATGATGATAGAATAACATGTATTATTGCAGATTATTGCATGGGATGGATCTCAAAAGTTGCACAGAAGATGGGTATTAGACTAGCAGTGTTTTGTTCAGGCTCGGCTGCAGTTATGGCCGTGTTCATGAGTGTCGAGAAGCTATTAGACGATCAAGTTATAGATAGCCATGGTGAGATCACTTGATTTTTATTAAGTTATACAGCTAAACATTTAGGCTTATGAGATCTGACACGTTTCTTTCAGGAGTACCTGTGAAAGATCAAATGATTCAGCTGTCTACAAACATGCCACCTATGGACCCTAAACACTTTTTATGGGCATGTATAGGCGACCCAGTTTGTAACAAAAAAATGTTTTATGGCATAGGCTTGGAAGGTACGGTAGCCGCTGAAATAGCAGACTGCATAATTTGCAACTCAACAGTGGAGCTTGAGCCTGAGACATTCAACTTGTTTCCACAGATACTGCCCATTGGCCCCCTTTTGGCCAACAACGAAAAAACAAAGCAAGCAGGACACTTCTGGGACAAAGATTCCTCATGCGTAACATGGCTCGATCAACAGCCACTCTGCTCAGTCATTTACGTGGCATTTGGGAGCCTAGCTCTTCTTAATCAATCCCAGTTTGAGGAGCTGGCGCTAGGGCTTGAACATATCAACAGGCCGTTCTTGTGGGTTGTGCGACCAGGTTTGAGTGGCAGTACTGACCATATCTACCCAAATGGCTTCATGGACAGAATAGGCACTCGTGGGAAAATAGTCAGCTGGGCACCTCAACAAGAAGTCTTAAACCATCCTTCAGTAGCGTGCTTCATGAGTCACTGTGGCTGGAACTCTACAATGGAAGGTGTCAGCAACGGTGTTCCATTTTTGTGCTGGCCGTACTTTTATGATCAGTTTCTTGACGCAACTTACATATGTGATATCTGGAAAACCGGTATGGGATTGAACAAAGATGATGCCGGCAATGTCACAAGAGAAGAAATCAAGAGTAAAGTCGAGCAGCTGACGAGGAACGACAAAATCAAGCAAAATGCATTGAATTTGCAAGAAAGGGTGATGGGCAGTGTGAAAGAAGGAAATTCCTCCAGCAGAAATCTCAGCAATTTTGTTGAATGGGTAAAGAAAGGAAAAGAGAATGCGCCTAAAAATATTACTTCCGGTTAATTAGGCTGTTATCACTCTTTCCATATATGCACGTTGGGTATTCTTTGTTTTCGAAAAACTGAACTAGATAGAAGGTTAAATCATTGCAAATTGGCTATGGTTTAAAAGTTAATACCAAGCTAGTCATTACGTTTTCTAGTAAATCATTTGGCGGTCTTACTTTAGCAATGACAAGGGACCATGTGTGTGTCTATATGCAAATATTTGCATTAGCTTTGCTTTATTATACATAAGATATATCATTTTTTAGCGACATAAGATATATTATATCAACTTATCAAATTATACATAATATTTTGTTTTATAAGTGTTGTTTTAAGGGTAAAAGTTATAAAGTAGACACGTACTCTTCATTTTGTTCCAATATGAAAAATGTACTATTTTATGTACTCATTTGCCCATTGAACTTGTTAGTTTGTCACAATATCACCAATATGACCGGATCTATTTCCATGTCATTTTTTATAACACGAAATGACTAATTTACCCTTATCCTCTTCTCCCACTACGGGGGGCAATTTTTTTTTACTATACGATAATAATTAAACAAAAAGTGCAATTAAGCATACTAAAAGCTTATAACGAACAATAAAATGCGGTTTATGTTGAGGACAATCGGAGCAAAACACAAACAATTTTGATGGAAAAAAAAGCTATGTGCAACAAAAATTACCAAAAAAAGAATGTTGTTTAGATAAAATTTTCTTAAGTATACAAATACAAATGTTCTCTTTAAGTATTATTCATTTATTAATTTATTTACTCGTAATTTATTTCCTAAATGAATTGTCGTACGTACTTTCACTTTTGGTTAAAGTGAGCCCACATCTTTCAAAAAATTACTCATCAAAATGTTTGAAGCAATTATAAAAAAAATGATACCAGTAATATTTTTTAATCTACCAAACAAGACAAAATTAATAAAATACAATCTAATCAATTTAACCCACCTAAGTAATAATATTTTTTTATATATAAACTCATCATCTTCTTCCTCCCTATTATCTTCATTTTTTTCTTAACAAGCTTCAAAAAAACCTAAAAACCTTCATACAATTAGTCCTTTCTTCACTTTTTCTCCACCATATTTTATGTTGGGGGCATTCTCTGTTTATAAGTGGGGGCAACATGATTAAAGTCCGAAAATTAACCTTAAAAACTATGGTTATCGACAAATCCATGGAGGGCAGTTGCCCCCGTCTTTTCTTAATAGTTCCGCCCCTGTGTGTGATTGTGTGTGCATCCCGGTTTCATAGTTCAAAAAGTGTATGATACTATAATTAAAAGGCTCTTCAAGCTGACTGACAAAGATTATGAAGATAACATGCATCATGAAATTGATCTTCTCGTTATGAAAAATTTGTCTCGCATAGGAGATCTTCCAGATGTTAAACCTGATGATGATGATGTAGTCGAGGCAGAGGATCAATTGATAAGTAAAAGGCTGTAGAGGAAAAAGATGATGGCTCCACTTGATGTTACCAGAGATGAAGACATAACCACCACGCCTAGGCCTTTGTCAAGGGGAGAAACACCTGGTCGTTGTCCTTCCGAGTATTATAATATTCTGGTGAAGTCTGATGTTGTAAGCGGTGATCAGCATCGTGATAAATGGTTAGAGAAACTTCTCGTCGGAATCTGCTACTGTCTTGCTGGATTTATGACAAGGATCAAGGAATGAAAGGGATAAGGGTAAATTAGGCATTTCATGACTAATTTCGTGATTAATTTACCAATAATTAAAAAAACCGGTATAGCCGGTAACAAGTGACCTATATTGGTGATATTGTGACAAACTAACAAGTTCAATGGGCAAATGAGTACATAAAATAGTACATTTGCCATATTGAAACAAAATGAAGAGTATGTGTCTATTTTATATCTTTTACCCTTGTTTTAATTAAACATGATATCTTTAGAAAATGCATCTAAAAGATATGATATACGAACATAAACAAATAAATGAACATAAACGAACAATAATAAATGCATAATCAGACATTCACGAACATAAAGAACGAACGTGACTTTTGTACATGTTTTTTGATTTAACTAACCAAATGTTAAATAATATTCATGTTCGTTTATTTGATAATTAAAAAAGTATAAACGACCCTTTATTGAACGGTTCATGAAATATTCACTGAACATTAAGTTCGTTTACGTGCCTACATGTAAGACACTAAATGGTATATGTTTCATAATTTTTTGTACATTTTATACGTTTTCATACTATGTTGTACACTTTTGAACATATTTGAACGTTCTCATACGTTTTCGTCCGTTTTGCACGTTTTTGTCAGTTTTCATACGTCTTTGTACGTTTTTATACGTTTTTGTCCGTTTTTGTACGTTTTGTTCGTTTTCCTACCTTTTGTATGTTTTCGCACATTATGTCCGTTTTTGGCAGTTTCCGTACATCTTTGTACGTTTCTAAACCTTTTGCCCACTTTATTTCCTACATTATTGGACGTTTTTGGCTATTTCATACACTTCTTTTATGTTTTAAACCTTATCATATGATTTCGTACGTTTTCATACGTCTGCATACATTTTTGTATATTTTCTAGCCTTTTTTTAGAAAAAAAGAGCAAAACAAAGAATAATGTAGCAAAGCGGTTGAAAATGTACAACAACGTTAAAAAACGAAGAAGAGGTACGAGAACGTATGAAAAAGTAGAAATCAGATGTAAGCGTAAGAAACTGGACGAAACGGACCAAGACGAATGAAAATATGTAAAGATGTATGAAGAGGCAAAATGTAGAATAAATTGACGAAAACGTTTGAATACCGATGAAAAAGTAAGAAGACGTATGAAAACTTCCGAAAACAAGTGAAAATGTACAATAACGCACGAAAACTTAAGAAAACATTCAAAAACGCAAAAAAAAACGCAGAGGGAGGCATAAAGAGCTTAAAAACAGACGAAAATGTTAGAAAAGGTATCAAGTACGTTCAAAATCTTTCGTATACATATTAAAACGTTAAAAAATTGATGAAAACGAACAAAAACGTTGAAAGCAGATGAAACTGTAAGAAACGTATGAAAACATACGTAAACACTGAAAAACATTCAATGTATAAAAGCGTGCAAAAATTAATTGACCATAATTAGATATCTTTAATTTCTTTTTTGACATGCACTCTTTTGATCCAAATTTTAATTTTCCCGTTTTGGCTTGTGTCCATTTGGGCCATGCCCATTTTTCCTCATGCCCACTCGATCCGTTCGTTTTATCACCTCTAAATTTATTCTTGTTTCATACATCAAACATTTTATCACTTTGGCCTTAGGTTCAAGGGACCTTGGTGAATATTTGCCAAGGTAAATTCACACTACAATCTCGTCCAACAAAAGATGATTCGTGCCAATTTTTACATACCACTTAGATGATTTTTGCAGATTATTGTATTAATCATGTCAAAAATTATATCATACATAATTAATATATATAATTAATAGGATACTCGCACGTTACGACAGCAAATACCTGTAATTAAAGTTTATACGTCACCAAAATAAGAATGATAACTAACTAACCTGAGAATAATAAAAAATTATGACAACCCATAAATTTCACATATGTGTTATGATTATATGAGTATGAATTTTAACTAGAAATTTTTGCTTTTTATGTCTTACTTGGTAAGATGAATTGTTTTCTCACAACCTGAACTGCCACTTCAACATATTCCTATATGTTAGAAATACAATGTATATATATCAAGTCTAAGCTATAAAAGTGTTCTAATAAGTTCAATATTAATAAGAACATCTCAAATGTAACCAAGATACCCTAAATTCGCTTAGAAACCCAAGAATCCCTATAAATAAGTTGTAAACTCAAGAATGGTAAACTATGAATGGAAAATACATATGAATAAGTCATTAAGGATTATAAACAAGTTGTAAACTATAATTTGAAGACATAATAATACCTAAGAATGGGAAGAACAAACTATACAAAGCTAATTACAAATAAAAGTACATAATAGTCTAGATCACCACCTAGAAACCCTTGGTAAACAATATTTCAAGCAATGTAATTACATAATTTCTATGTAAAAGTATCAAAAACAATATACTAATTATAATCTATCATATAAAAGAAAGTTAATTGATCATAAAATACTAATATTCACTAATCCAAAGCTAATTTCAAGTTAAGACTAGTAACCAAGATTAGCATATAAAATCCATTATACATTGAATTAGAGTCTAATCTTTTGCCATAAATTATAAAACTCAACTATGTATCATATTAAGATTATACACTTATTTCAAGTTAAGTTACAAGTTGATAAAGCATAAGGTACAAGTTATTATAGCATAGAATCTTAAGCTCCCATAATTATTCCTAGAATATGGTAAACCTATATAAACACTTAAACCAAGAATGTAGAAACCATAGAAGTTACAAAAATACTATATAAGCCATAGAATAAGCCTAAATTAGAATATAAACCCTAATTACCCAAGATAGAAAGTCATTAGGAGTAGTGACCTAAAAACCCTAATATTTAGAAATCTACATAGAATCACTACCTAGTCTTTTTGGACAAGTATATAAATATTTATAGGACTTCATTAAGGATATAAGATTTTGTTAAGACAACGTACAAGTACCCTAATGCACAAAGTACAAGATTTCAATGCATGACTTGTAAATTAGGTCAAAATTAGTACTTTCACCCTTTAGACATGTTTACCTAGAATAACTTAATAAAACCAATGTAGGGACTTCATGAACACATTGAGGAAAATGTAGGATGTATAAATTGATTTTAAATTAGTAGCTAATTGAAGGATAATCACTTTTACTAAGACTGAACCATAAATCATTAGAAACCCTAACCCGCCTAAGTTTTCTTCCCATTTTCACATCAAACCTTTGTTAAACTTCAAACCAAAGACCCAAACTTCTTAATTACAATGTACATACCCTAAATAGACCCTAATCTATCACTAATAATATTCCTAAACCCTTAATCACCAAAATTACAAAGTTACAAGTTACAAGCCCTAATTTAGGACCCGGTTTAGGTTTTTCCCTCCAAAACATATTTTAAACCCATTTACCTACTAAATTTAAACATAGGATCAGATAATATAGATATTTAGGAGATATTTTTCAAGTAGGTGCATCACCTACTTGTCAATGACACATACTTGATCTTATCAATTCTAGCCGTGAGTTAATATGAGCCATAAGCTTGGATATTTTTCATCCTTGACTCTAGGAACTTGCATAGATATCTTCTAGAAACCCTTGGTTACTAAGCTATATAATATTACACATTTACCCCTTACCTTGGAGCCTAAGGGTTGGAAAAGGTATAAATAGGGGTGTATGTACATAGTTAGAACTTGCACCCTGTTTCCTTTGTGACTCCTACCCATTATCCATTTCCACTTCTATATATGTCCTAGGACATTTCCCAAGACCAGAAACCAGGTCTAGAAGGTAGCCATTTAAGCCCGTGAAGCTTTGATAGCAAGTAGTGTTCATAGGAAGCCATTAGGAGCCATTTTGGAGCCTCCTAGGTAATTTCTATGTTTTAGCTATGTTTTGATCTTGTTATAATGAATTATTAGAGTTTTTATAATGCCAAAGTTATGTTAGAAATATAACCTAAAAGAAAATAAGTCATTTCATCAATTTAAATGGAAGTTATAAGTTAAAGATGTCTTAAAACCCTAGTTTTGTAATTTACATAAAATAATAAGCAAAAACCCATTTCAAAAGCTATAATTCTGTTAAAATGTTTTTATTATGATTATAAACATGTTTTTAAACTTTTTTATAAAATCCTAGATCATTTGGTCCATTTTTGAGGTTTGTTATGTAATTTTTACAAGTATAGGGACTAAAACTGTCATTTTTGAAACTATTTAACATTTTGGGACAAAAGTGTCATTTTATGAAATTTAAATGTATAAGAATTAATATTGGAAAGTTTGAGGTCCTAAGGTTAAATATTGAGGGTTTAAAATGCAAATACTAAAACTATATACTTTAAGGGTTAAAAGTGTAATTATACCAAAGAATAACTAAAAGGGCTATTTTTGCCAATTTTGAAACTAAAGAAGATTAATTATGAAAATAATAAAGTAATGAAAGTATCATGTTTGTAGGGATCTTTGTACAAAGATGTTCCATCTCGATATTACGTTCTGACTGAGTGGTTGGGTTTACGATTTAAAGTGCCCTCGCTCCTCAAACGTTTATAGAATGGCTTCTAAGTATGATGGCCCGGACAATGGTGCTAGAATTACAACCAAATAATAATTAAAGAATATAACCAATACTTATAAAGATTGAACAAAATATTAACGACTTGATACTATACACAATGTATTAATCCAGGTTTGTGTGAGATCAAGCTGTTGTTTATGAGACCAAGTAGTGGTTTGTATGATCAAGCTGTTTATCTGTGAATGAAATATATTTTTTATAGCTCGGATTATATGGACATAAGGTGAGTTCATAGCCTCACTTTCAATGCTTTATAAATGATTTTAAAACCCGTGAGGGGGATATATGCTAAAAATGGAATACAAGTGTTTTGGTATGATTCTCAGATATGATTATTGACACTACGTTTACTTGTTTCCGTTAAGTCGCTTTTTAATCATGGACCGCTAATCATTAAATGAGCGCTAATATTGTGAATAGTACTATTAGAGACTCACGTCTCCTATCTGGGCAAGTCGCGCTTGCTAGCAGCTGATGGTTCTTACCTAGGCTAAACAGATATGCTTTATTTTGCTTTTTAGGATAGTCCGGCAAGCTCCTACTTAAGGGAAATTTTGTTGGGTTTTCTTGATAATGTCTAGTCGCGGGGTCATGAGCTAGTACAATAATAATAAATTTTTTATGTGAGCGAATAATAACGTAGCTCAAAAAAATGAGGATCTTGTATTCAAACTATTTGGAACCTGTGAATTCACTCAACCTTTGTGTTGACTTTAAGCATATATTTCAGGAAATTGTGACTGATAGTATGGAGCAGCACGAGGATGGCATGAAGAGGCACAAGATTGAAATTAGTATTTTTGATTTTGGGAACCTCATAATGTAAAACTCCGAAATTTTAATGATATATAAAGAAAGTTGATTTTGTCACTCTTTTGAGTTGTTTTCTATCATTATGACTTGTGTTCTATGAGGTAATACCCTAATTCAATGTTCCGCTACGTAAAGGTAAAATGGAGGTGTTACAGATTGGTACTTAGAGCCATGGTTATAGAGAACAAGAAATAAAATCTTGACTATAACTACTTTTAAAATAATTTCAAGAAATTCCTTTGTGCACATGCCAGTGCTGCTACAAGCCTACAAGAATAAGGTAATATTATACCAATACTAATACTTTTACCCTTAGAACAATGTGTAATACCATGATTAATTGTAAGTATAAATATTATACTTATAAGTACATATGTTTAAGTATATGTAATAGTATGAGTATTATATATAATAAATTAGGATTTATCGACGACTCCAGAAATATGTATTCCTATCTTCCTCCTATTATCATCTTCGTGGATTCTCAAGATGAGTGTTCTGCAAGTGTTCCTAATAAGTTCCCAAAGTATATTTCCAATCTCCCGATGAGTAATCCTTATGATACTTCAGAAAATTCACCCAAAGATCAAAAAAATCCCAAAAGCCGTTTTACCCTTTGATGACGGCCCCTATATGTAAGTTATACAAGCATATAATGAAGAAATAGATTTTACACCTCGACACCAAATTTTTCCATCACCTTACCCTATTAATGTACCATCACCTATATCGGAAAAACTTACCCAAAAATACCTATGAACAACAAATTAAAGATATCCTACCCTATATGAAAGAATTTCCTCCCGAGCATATTGAAGATCTTGAAGATAAAGTTGAAGGACTTCAGAAAGGCCGAAGAATTATACAACGAGATCTTGAGAAGTTAGAAGAATATTTTGAAGAAGTTAAGACTAAGTTGCAGAGAAGACAAATGATACACGATGAAGAAATTGTTCAAGCTCGACTAAAGATTTCTACTCTAGAGTTAGTCATTGAGGACATTCAAATTACACATCGAGCCAACATACGAAGTCTTTTTGATGCCATCAAAGAACTCAATAAGGATAGATGAAGACATTAGACTATTAAGTTGTAAATAATTTCAACTTTATGTCTTTACTTTTATGTTAACAGAGAAGCTTGTCCTGTAAGTATAAACAAGGCAAGTGTTAATAAATAAAAGTTGTGTTTCTCATCTTGTTGTTTCAAATTTATTTTTGAGGAATAAGAAACCCCTATTTCTTGGTTTTCTCACAAATGATTATGAATGAAATTGTGTTAATTATAAGAAAAGCATATACTTGATAAAGTATATATTTTGGAATTTATGTTATCTTCTATGATACGAATCATCAATTGAATATAACCGCAACTTTGAAGAAAGAGTATGGAAAACTTCCCAAGTATTCTAGAAATATTCTATTCTCGGCTTTTGTCTATCAGGAGGTTATTTTTAAATATATATATGATATGTGAAAGATAAACTTGTTCTATAAGACGAGTGTTTACATAATCCTTATATTCCTCCATTCCATATAATGGAAAAATTATGTTACGATTATGTATGAGTTATATCTTTATATATCCATTGTAAACTTTGAAATCCTATTTCATAGTTGGATTTATTATCCTCGGATATGAATGATAATCAACATAGTAAGTTTCCTATGCAAACCCAAAATATATACCTTGTGTTTGATAAGCATTTATATGTATCCATATACATATGTAACAGATATTTTCTAATATGAGTATACCTTGGATTATGAACTTTTTTTTTCTTTATCTTCATTCTAAACCCTAAAAGTGTTTGACGAAGAATTGACAATGATGTGGCTGCAATCCTACACGTGCAAATTGTCAATAAGAAGTATTATCCAGAAGAGGACTCGAGACTAGTTTGTTTTTTTACATCCAAGGAAGAAAAGATGCCATTAGTATCACCTGTTGGATTAAAAGAGTCAATTTAGTTTCCTATCGTATTAATCGTATTTGAAATTATAAAGTGAAGCTTGCTATAAGAAGATATCACTTCATCACTTATGTTGGTAATTTCTTTATGCTCAACTCATTGAGATAAATGGAGTACATAAGATCGCTTGATTAAATTTCAAATATTTCTTATCAAAAAGATGAAAGAAGAACTCCGCTATCTAATGATAAAATGAATTAACCTCGAGACATACACGAGGAAATTTCAAGAGTTAGTAGACGTAGATCCTACTCCGTAGAATGATAAAAGCCTTCATCCGAAGATTTTATCAAACAATTTTGACATGGAATTTCATCTGAAATTCTATTAAGAAGACTCCATGAGAAGATTTTGTTAGAAAAGTTCATTAAGGAATTTTATCGAAGATTTTGAAGAAAGATTACCACTTCCAAAATCCCAATATATTGGTAAACGTCATTTACCTCTACCCAAAGAGCTAATAGACAAGGTAATTAAGCACAATCCTGTGCAAAAATCAGAAAGATCTCAAGCATAAATTCAGCGATAAAAGAAAACGTCTGTAAAATCCAAGTAAACTAAAATCCAATCTACGATGAATATGATGGAAATTTTCTTCTGTGTAAAAAAATGCACCCTGTATCACACAGAAATTTGCACCATCTGGTGTCGGATTTTCAACATAGTAGATCATTGGACTAGGATTTATAAGGACAAGTGGCCTTATAAATCATATGTTTGGTATGATTATTCTGTATTTTATAGGGAATAAAATATCATCTTCTACTTAAGCATCGTTCATCTCCAAAAAAATCGTATTCCTAGATATTATATACAAAAAGTCTTACATACGCCAACGTAAGAAGCAAACTGAAGAAATGTAAATTTATGCTTATGTTTTTAGAGAGAGAAAGAGATAGAGAGATGGTGGATTACACACACACTTAGAGAGAGAAAACCAATGTTTTACTATGTGTAAAATATGAAACCACACCCCTCTCCATCAAAGGAGAGGGTTTATATACCCAAGCCCTTGTCATGGGCTTGGGCTTACAGGTTTATTGGCCGGCCTACACATGTTGTAGGCTAGGCTTGTTCTTGTTAAATAATTAAAGAAAGTTAACTAAACTACGAGCTATTACATGGACTATTAATGGAGTGACCGATCCTTCTTAATACGTAAAACGTATTTCTAACAATCTCCCCCTAAGGGAGGTCACTCCAAACAAGGGCGTTATCCAAGTTACAATAATAAGAAAAACCTAGCATACTATGCTTGTCTTGAGCTCGTAGTCTTCGTCTTTCTTTTTCTTTTTCTTTTCTGGTGAACATGCTGATGTGATCTTTGATATCAATCTTGAGCATTAATCTCTTGCCTTGATCTCGTGCATCCATCACTTGTGATCTTCGCCTCTTCGTGACCTCACGTCCCACGTACTTATACCTTAGTAATTCTTGAAAGCTTCAGAGTTCGATACAGCGGAAGACTTAACTTTTAGGCTTTCTTGAATTAGATGAGGTATTAAGTGCATAAAGTATAAGCATGCGGGGACGACTTCTTCTCGGATTCCGCAACACCACCGTCTTCAAATGCCGCAACATAAGTAGACACGAACGAAATGGCTTTGAACATTTCGTTCTAAATCGGTAGCATTTTACCTCCGGTCGGTGAAGACCGTTGGACGATATTAGATATCGTACCCGTGACGGATAGTTTCAATTAAGTAACTTCCTGACAGGATTTCGCGGGTAAACCCGTTCTCTTTATTCGACCGTCCAAAGCTGACTGCGAACATAAAGAGTGAATCATTTGGATAAAGATATCCGCATGATTTGAAGCCGTCAATTCATGTTCCTGGAACAAGTGAAATTCAATTAAGAACCGCACCATCGTTGCTTTCCAGTTGTCACGAGCTTGATTCGTATAGAATACTGCAAGTTACCTACCAAGTGCTGTTTGAGGTTAACACTAGAAGGATTTCCACTCATCACTGTGAACACTAAGGTATCACTCTGAGTGTTCTGGCAAGATCACTAAGATATTGCGTAGAGGCCTGGAACGTGTTTAAATTCAGTTAAGAATTAAACAGCTGTTGCTTTCCAGTTATCACAAGTTTGATTCTTAAAGAATCGCACAAGTCACCTACCATGAGCTTTTTGATGTTCGCTCAAGAAGGATTTCCATCTTCATTGTAAATACTTTCGTATTACTCGGATGTTCAGGCAAGATCATGAAGATTTTGCGTAGGACTCTTAAAATCTTTCTTACTTTTCACAGTGTGTGAAAAAGCAAGGAAATATGAAAGTGTGTCCTAGTGAGATATTTGATGATCTCAAATGGCTCTAGACTCGATCGTGCACTTTGGATTTTAGTGATCGGAGGCTGGAGAGGAGTGCCACCTTTTCAATACCAATTTATTCGGAGTGAATAAATCAATAGATAATGCGTTATCTCCGTGTGATTAAAACAAATACCTTTTGAGAGATATCTGAGTTAGCTGGGATGGGTTGTGCATTGCATCACTGGGTCCATGATGTCTGTCTTCAATATCAAGAATCATTAAACAATGATCTTAATAGCATATGTATTGACCCGGTTTCTGCCTAAAGTTGTAAGGAGGGCTTCTTTCTTTACACCCTTTATCTTTACAATTCTTTTTCATTCTTCAACCCCTTCAATGCTTACCAATACGTCATAACTAGCACCTTGTTGTGATTGTTCCAGTGCTAACTTAAGTACTTGGTCGGCATTCAGCTACGTTCACAATCTTTCTCCAACTTTCCTAAGGACTACTATTTCTAGCTATGGAATGTCCTTGGGAAGATTCCTCCGATTCTGGAAGAATCATAGGACTTAACCTATCCTACCATCCTTATGTCACCACAATCTTCATCGTCGTGAAATAAATAGGTTTTGGGTAAGTATATGTCACCATGAAAATCCATTTTGATATAGCAAATCCATTTTGCTCCCCCTTAACATATGCCACGATATTCGAAACATTTCGCATATGTCGGGATGAGCCATCACATTAAGTCAAACCATTTGTGATAAAATCCCATATTAAATCACATTTTCTCCCCCATATTAAAAATATTAACCCAATCGATGTTTTTAATATCAATTGATTTAATGAAGTTTTAACAAAGGTTTTGGGAAGAAAAATGCAAGTCCATTTTATCTTCATGATATCAAATTTATGAGATATGATATCGATTTGTAGCATGATCACATATTCACCTTAAAAAATTGACAAGGTTGGACCTGATAGATGAGAACATCATATGAGAAGATCAAATGGTTCTTGTCAGCATATGTTGGTCGCCTAGTCACGTCTGAAGTCATCTCTTGACACCACATGTACGATTGGTGTTGTTGTCTTGACACCAACTTGTGATCTAGGCACGTTCGGCATCGAAGATTCTGAATGCTTGACAATTGCTCCCCCTCAATTGTTGACCCGTGTTCTATTGAAAGAGCTGTAGTCGTCGGTTGAGTAGTCGCATCGTCGAGTATGTAGATACCAATTGTAGATTGCTATGGTTGTAGAGATGATAGATTCATAAAAACATGACTACTCTTGTTTTAACAAATAAATGCACTGAAACGTACATTGATTTGTGTTAGACCAAGTTATAAAGTAAACTTGATCCCTTACAAGGTTTTAAAGTAAACCTTGCCCGATAAAATTAATTCCCGTTGTGAGCCAAAGCTTTCATAAGAAATACTTGACTTTAATGTGAAAACCGGGTTGCAGTCTGAAATAACTACAATATATTAAATACTAAATATATTATATATTAAATATATAATAACTACAGAAACTTTAGTGTATAATAAATATATTAAATACTATAATATTTGTGTATATTCGTGTTATGTCGGAAATTTCTAAGTCAATGATTTACATTCTATTTATTTGAATGAACTAGGATGCTTCTTCAGTCAAATGAATAAATATAAATCACCAAATTTATGATTTCTTCTTTACATAAAGTTGGACGCATCTTTATGTTAGTAAGAATATATAAATGGACTTAAGAATATTCGATATAAGACAGGTATAGACCAAATAAAACTAAGTAAGATAATATGTATATCACTATATAGTATATTGGAAGATACGTCAATATTCGTCTTAGATTTGGAATTTGTAAAATTTAAGTAATCCATTCAACTCGAAGAATTTTTGAAAACCTTATATTATGCTTTTAAAACAGAATATTAAGTCATCCGACTTACTAGTTCAATCTGAATGTCCTCCATGGAAATAGGAAAGGACAATTAGGATTTTGTTACTTCATGTAGACATGATGCCATCCGGATCATTGTCAATTATCTTATTAGAGCTGCAGGATTTATTCCTATTTAGGAAATTGATAATATGGAAACTCTGACAAGATTATATGTGAAATAATCCGTTGACATAGAGTATCAATATCTATCATCTAAGATCGTGACGAGTGTTTCACATCTTGATCCAAAAAGTATACTCAAAATTTGTGTGTTATACTAATGTGTTAAGTGAAAGAACTATCCAAATACTAAACTACATACTCCATGTATGTGTTATAAGTTTTAGAAAGAACACTTCCCATTGAAAAAACTTTCCCGTGTAACAATAGTTTTTATGCTAGAATTAAAGCAATACTATTTGAAGCACTCTATCGAAAGAAGTGCGATTTATGTATCTGTTGGGCTAAAGTTGGAGATTTTCAACTAACGAAACCCAAATTAGTTCATGAAACTATTGGAAAATAATATTAGAATAGAACTTCGTAGAACATTAAATTATGTTAAGTATCTGCGGGATTAAAATGGTGATTAAGATAATCCGAGAGGTTATTTTGATAAAAAAAATTCTCACTATAAATGAGAAACTACACCATATTAAACAGTATCTAGTTAAAAATGATCTTTTCTCTATCAATTACCCAAATTGATTTTGAAAAATGCGATAATCAATTCAAGATTTTGAATTGAGCAGTGACATATTGACTTGAGTTTCCCAAAGAACTCAGTAATAATCACAATCCTCTTCGTATTTTAGAATTTAAGGATGATTTATGTGATTAACTGACATGTTTTCAATATTTCATTTGGTATTAAACTAAATTCTTATGAGGTAATAAAATGATTTTGATCCCTAAAATATGAATGATATTTTATATATAACCATTTTTGATAAAAATGATAATATAAGAGATTGATTTAAAACTAAATACCAACAGTAAAGATATTTTCTTTGTTAACAAATAAGATTTAAAGCTAAAAGAGATGATCCAGAGGTCGGGGAGGATAAAATAAGTGTTTAGACATTTTTAGAGAGAGAAAGAGAGAGAGACTATTAAGTGTGTGTTTTATTGAGAGAGAAAGTAGAACCAGAAAATGACAATCCTCACCCCTCCATAGAAGAATGGAGGGGTATATATAGCTCGGGTGTATCTCACTTATAACAAGTGACGATACTAGTCCCTGCTATATTAAACTATTGTAATTCCGTAAATGGCGATCACATTTTAGGGCTAACTATCTTCCTCCAATGTGGAGACATAAAAAATTACTTACAATGTTCCTAACATGTACAAATACAACAAAATAAAATCTTCCAAGGCGCTTCCAATGCTGAGGATGTCTTCTAAGTCTTCTGGTCTTCATAACTTGTACCTCAGCTTGAATCCTCTTTATCTTAAAAAAAACTTTCCCCCCAATTCATGCATCATGTCTTAAAAAAACATTCTTCATGGACTTCTTTTTGACGAAGTTTCTGAATCAGCTTCCCCCCAAACTAATATATGTATCTTAAGCAGATTCTGACACTTTGATGTAGTTTGAACAATCTTCTACCTCATCGGTTTAAGTGCACAACGAAAATTTGTCAAAGAACCACACCAAATAATACTACTTGTATACTTTTTCATGTCGTTTAGTTTTTGGTGATAATTCGTTTGGGGTAACATGCAGGAAATCAACAACAATACTACAAAATACTTCATAAAAATCATACAAAGTGAAGTAGATACCATTCCATGTACACTACTTCCCTCTGGAAGTTGATCTGATTACTTCAAAGTACACGATCTTCCCCCATGATGATTTCGAACACTCGGAAGCATCATTATCGTGGACGTCCATATACTCGAGAAGTTCTTAGTCTTAAGTAAATGTCTTGAAAAGTTTTGAAAGTCATTGAGAAACTTTGAAATTTTTTGCTTAAACTATGAAGTACCATTGTCGTTATGTAGCTCTTAAATATCCCGTGAAAATTGATTGTTGATTACATCTCTCTGTCTAACTTACCAACCTCTTATTCTTTCGGCTATTTGTCGTGACCACATGTGAAGTAAACCCGATATCCAAAACTTGAGACTGAAGTCCAATCCCCCAAATTTGTTACTTAAGCTTGTACTTTTGTTGATTGACGAACGGTGCAGAAATAAGTCTCTAAACACCTCTTGAAGTTATCCACACGAGCAACTGCGTGTGATACTAAGAACTACAACAAATCTCCCAAAAATGATAGTTATCCATGTCATCGACCATCCACCCCTTGATAGTGGAAACTAGATAATTCAAGTCTCAATCATAAAATTTATCACCCAAGCAAGTCAGCAATCGATAGACTGGGTTTAAAGAAAAAAGGGTAGAAAATAGAAGGAAGGATCGATGATGAAATAAGTAGACGCGTTCGTGAAATCCCATTTCAACTTCAAATAAGGAATACCAAATCCACTCAGTGATCACTTGTCTTTGAAGAATCAAAACTAGCCGTTGTCGTTTAAGTGAATCTTATATCGGATCGTTTTAGCGTTAAGTGTTTTGTTTGCTTTGGTGTTGTGTTTGTGAATGCCGTTATCTAAAATAAATTATGAAATGAATGGTCATTAAGGGACACAATTTGTCTAGATTACTTGTCATTTAAGCACAACGTCAGTCATATACCCAACGTCGAATTTTTTTTGAAAATATTAGGTTTAAAACCTAAATTTTTCTATATCGTTTAAGCACTTTCGATCGAAACATACCGAATACCCGTATCGAAAATCATGTCATCATAACCCAATTATACCCATCACGTCCTTATATCCTATAAAAAATATCAGCACATTTTTCAAGTACGGGCGTATGTGATTTCCTATCAAGCCAAATCAGCCCAACATATTTGCAATACCCAGCCAGATTAAAAAGCACAACCCAAGTCCAACAAAATACCCGATCCCAATGAGCAGATATATTAGACCCCAAACCCTAGTAACTAGGAAGGAAACCTAGTCATTTTTTATAAGGAAAAAAACACAGCCTCCGTCTGTCTTAGTTATCACCGCCTACCATCTCATCTCAAACATATCCACACACAAAAAATCTGCAATGAATCATCCGTATCTCATCAATCGAATGCATCCTAAATAATATCCATCAATGATTAGTAGACGAATCCATTTACACCATCCAAAATCGAAACATAATCTCTTTTGACTTCAATCGAGTGCTCGAATCTCATTGAGGTCTCATGTAGGTTGTTTGTTGATTGCATGTGATTGATTCGTTTGGAGCTTCATCGAAACAAAGATCCGATAATAACATACATGTTATATATCTTACTTTGATTTCTTAAATTAATTGAGATGGTTTACATCATCTACAAAGATCTATGTTGAAATGAATTTCGTTTGTTGACTTTTTTATAAAGGTCAATACTTATCTTGTACCATACGAAACAAAATCTGAGATCTTGTTTTGATTTTGATTTTCGAGTCATTGACGAGGGGATATAGAATAGAGTCGGTTTTGAGAGGTGTTGATATTGAGGTGATGTTAAATTTGATTTATGGTCTCGGGAAAAAGTAAAGGCATGATTTCGAAATGTATGCAAAATGATTTCGAAATAAATTTTGTTATGATTCTCGGAATAATTTTGCTCACCATTTTTGGAATGTTTTTACTCACATTCTCGCAATGTTCACATTCTCGCAATGTTGAAAAACATTCTCGTAATATTCACATTCTCGCAATATTTATGAAAATCAGCATCTCGCAATATTTGGGGTTTTGACTTTTTCATGTTTTTTTCGAAAAACTAGATCTGTAGTTGTTCAGATCTGTTTTTTTCGTATCATCTCCAAACCACAAAACCCACAAAACTCAGATTTAATCAATACAAAGAGCGTACTGATAGACACAAAAACTGATGAATATGATGGATTTGATAAAAGCAGAAAAAAAATGGATGACCTCTTTTTTCAGATCTGGTGTTTTATGCATCTGGATGGTACTCATCATCATAAAAAATTTCCAGAAAAACCTAGAAAAATAATAACAAAAAGGTTAAGGAGACCAGAGGGATTCGAATCTGTTAATATCCACGAGCAGAACAGTATGGACTTTTTGGACATGATAAAAACGACGTCAAACATTATTGATGACATCTTTTGGACTGATAAACACAAAACAAATATCACGTGACCAAACAACTTAAAAGTAAGCTGTTATAAGTCACGAACACCAAAAAATAAGCAAACACAAACACAAAACACCCCCAGTTAGCTCTGATACCAATTGTTAACAAATAAGATTCAACGCTAAAAGAGATTATCCGGAGGTCGGGGAGGATAAAATAAGTGTTTAGACATTTTTAGAGAGAGAGAGATTATTAAGTGTGTGTTTTATTGAGAGAGAAAGTAGAACAAGAAAATGACAATCCTCACCCCTCCATGGAAGTATGGAGGGGTATATATAGCTCGGGTGTATCTCACTTATAACAAGTGACAATACTATTCCCTGCTATATTAAACTATAGTAATTTTGTAAATGGAGCTCACATTTTAGGGCTAACATTCTTGATATGTGAATAATATTCTAAGAAAGAATTTGAACACCTAAAAGCTATGTTTGCCCTTGATATGTTATGTTACCGTTATAATCTCGGGACGAGATTTATGCATGATTTGGATTAATCTCGGGACCATATGTTACGTTACCCATAAATTTCACATATGTGCTATGATTATATGAGTATGAAATTTGGCTAGAAATTTTTGCTGTTTATGCCTTACTCCGTAAGATGAATTGTTTTCTCACAACCTGAACTGCCACTTCAACATATTCATATATGTTGGAAATACAATGTATATATATCAAGTCTAGCTATAAAAGTGTTCTAATAAGTTCAATATTAATAATAAAATCACAAATGTAACCAAGATGCCCTAAATTCCCTTAGAAACCCTAGAATCCCTATAAATGAGTTGTAAACTTAAGAATGGTAAACTATGAATGGAAAATACATACGAATAAGTCATTAAGGATTATAAACAAGTTGTAAACTATACTTTGAAGACATAATAATACCTAAGAATGGCAAGAACAAACTATACAAAGCTAATTACAAATAAAAGTACATAATAGTCTAGATCACCACCTAGAAACAATTGGTAAACAATATTTCAAGCAATGTAAATACATAATTTCTATGTACAAGTACAAAAAAATATACTAATTATAATCTATCATATAAAGGAAAGTTAATGATCACAAAATAATAATATTCACTAGTCCAAAGCTAATTTCAAGTTAAGACCTAGTAACTAAGATTAGCATATAAAATCCATTATACATTGAATTAGAGTCTAATATTTTGGCATAAATTATAAAACTCAACTATATATCATATTAAGATTATACACTTATTTCAAGTTTAGTTACAATTTGATAAATCATAAGGTACAAGTTATCAAAGCATAGGATCTTAAGCTCCCATTATTATAACTAGAATATGGTAAACCTATATAAACCCTTAAACCAAGAATGTAGAAACCATAGAAGTCATAAACATACTACATAAGCCCTAGAATAATGTGACACTCTAAAATTTCATATCGGTACAACGGAAGGGTCAATAGAGTGTTACGAGATAGCACCATAACTCAAATCATAGACAGCGCATAAAAAGGGTTGTACAAAGTTAAACATACATTCATTCGAATAAAAGTATGAAGTTTTACACAAGGTCGCCCAGTTTTCACAGTCATAAATTTTACAAAACATAGTTCTAATGAATATTATTATTAAGTGGGCCACCAGAGTCGATCTCCATCCAAGTTACCTTCAAGCACCTGAGTAAAACATGCGAAAAATTAATCAGCGAATGCTGAGTGAATTCATAGAGTTTAGTAAAAACCGTTATATAAAACAGTTATGTAAATCAGAACACAAGCATAATATCAATAATGAGACCCCATATTGCTAGTCAGGCAATATATTGTAATTCCATTCATATAGCCTACATTATTTATGAGACCGCAGCCTCAGTATTTACCGTTATCGATATTATTATCAGATTATTATAAGCCGCATGACATTGTTGCCTTTCTATAATATACAACGGGTCGCGAGCCCGACAAATATATGCCCATCTAACTCTGCGTATCGTCACTAATATCACGCTATATAAATCCTCTCATACATAAATTCGCTTATCAATCAATGTGGCACGACGGGGATCAACGTCAAGGCGCGAACTGGGGTGATCTTCCCCAAATAGTACTATTATATGCATAAGCGTCTACCAACTCCCGGTAGTTCACAATTCATGCTAATTGGACTTATAGTGACATAACCTAACTTTTAATAGTCCATTTCAATCATTCATTTTGGGTCATACAATCAATCGGGTCCATATCAATAAGCATACAATCGGGACCACTTGTGTTCTATTTTTATTAAAAACTCGCATGTTATCTACGGGTTTACAAAACATTTCATAAAACATTTAAAGAGTGCGAGGCTAATAACTCACGTTGGTTGGGAAAGGCGGGTTATCGGCAATTAGGATGTACGGTGTGTGCCTCGATCACGGGAAACTTAAACAAATAATACTTGATCTTAGACTATGTCGAATAATATTTATAAAAAGTTGTTATGTATATGTAATGATGTCATAACATGATGATCAAGTGGGGTTTTATTACTTTATACAATATTATTACTTGTTAAGTATTAGTTAACTTAGTCTTATTATATTAGTTTTAGCCCATGTATATGTTAAGGCCCAATAGGCCCATTAAGAGTCCAATATCTTGTTATTAGTCCATCTATTCATTTAATACCAGACCTATACTCATATGTTGGACCCAAGTGGGTTAAGCCCATTAGTAAGTCCAATAGTGTTAAGCCAAACTAGTTGGGTCTAGTGGTCCAACAAGGCTAATTTGGCCCATTATGGTCCATAAGTTACAAAGCTCGGTTTTGTCGATTTTTACTTGTCATATGTGTTTAAATATCAGTATATGTTCTATATAAATGTTACATTAGACGGGTCCGACCATCTAAGTTTTATTTGGCGAAAACGCCATCCTTTCGGTTTTAGCCGAAAAGACGTAAAAATCATATGTATAGTTTGTAGTTAGAAAACATTTGAGTTTTATTTTTATAAAATGTAATATTTATTTATTATAGTATATAAACATATTTTATAATAGTTATTATCATTTATTTACTTTTATATACTTATTTTATATATTAATTTACTTCAAGTGGCCTTTTAATATTATATACTTTAAAGTGAAATCTGATGTAAAATCTCAAGTTCACCATTTTTACCATATCTTGAGTTCTACAAAGAGTTGGAACCCCAAATTTTTATTGTAGAAGTTACATGATGTGATCTACAAATAACTCTTCTATGGCTCCTTCTCAAACAGCCTCTAATTATCAGTAATAATTCGTCCAAAACAGATCAGTCAAATTAGTACCTCAAAAGTGTTTTGGTCATATCTTGATCATTTTTAACATTCCATTGTGTGGACAATTCACCACTTATGTAAAAATCATTTATCTATCATTATATCAAATAATCTAATCCATTTGATCATGTAAAAATATTGAAAGTTACTTTTTATTACAACCTACATAACTAGTTAAGATTTTATCAACTTTTACTTGTAGTTTTAGCCTTTTTAACCTAATCTAGTGACACAAATTCCCCATGCAATATATTGATCATCATTCATCATCATCATACATATACATTTTGAAGTAAATATACAAGTACTTTTACAAAAGCAATAGGATTCTAGAAAGAAAATGATCTTTATACCAACCAAATGATGAAAAGGTTGAGATTTTGGATGAACAAGGCTTGATCTTGTCACCAAATCTTTAACTTAGCAAGAAAACTTTTTGAAATCTTCAAATGTATGAACAACTTCTTTAAAATCAGCCCTAGGACTCCATGAAAACTTCTTTTCACAAGTTATAATCACCTCCAAACAACCTCCTTTTATGTAGCCATCAACATGTGTTGATTATAGCTTAAGTTTATGGTTAAAATTTGATGAAGATGGGTGTATGGTGGTGGTGTTGGACGGCAAGAGAGGGAGTGAGGGAGAGAGTTGGATAAATTTCTTGGTTAAGCTTGCATGTTATGTGTGTGTGTGTGAGAGAGATGGAAGGTTTTGAACCTTAAACAAGTTATGAGACAAGTGTCTCTATACTTGTTAAAATTTCGACAACAAAGGGGTGTTAAGCCCTTGTTGTGTCCGCCCATTATGGGGGTGGGACAAGTGAAAACTTGTTTCATCCCCATAATTTTATGGGTACTCCTCAATTCTAGTTTCCTCGATTTACGTGCCCTCTAGTCGATTTACGAAAAACGTTTTTGCAAATTATGAAACTACGACACAAAACGACTCTAATAAAAAGTGTCTCATCAAAAACGGAGCACAAAAGCGTAAATACGTTAACCTAGGGTTCCCGGTTTAATCGTAAAAGACATTAAATTATGCACGTAAGCCCTAATTTCATCCCGTAAATATGTGAGTTCATGTACCAACACAAATATAAAATATAAAAATAATATACAAGAATAAATTTACTACCTGAAAATGTCATATTGAACAGCATTTCCTCCTAAAAAGGGATCTACGCCCTCGTAGATCCATTTCATTTTGATGCCCGTTTCTTATTGAAGTCAAAGAGGTGTGGGTATTTCTTCCATATTTCATCCTCTCGCTCCTAAGTAAATTCTGGCCCATGCTTTGAATTCCACCGAACCTTAACGATAGGTATACGACTTTGCTTAAGTTGCTTTACTTCACGATCCATAACCTCTACGGGTTCTTCGATAAAATGCAACTTCTCATCAATCCTGATCTTATCCAATGAAATTTTCTCATCACACGTAGCTAAACATTTCTTCAGATTAGATACATGGAATGTATTATGGACACCATGAAGTTCTTGCGGTAACTCTAGTTTATAAGCCACTGAACCAACTCTAGATAAAATCTTGAATGGTCCGATATAGCGGGGATTCAATTTCCCACGCTTTCCAAATCTTATGACGCCTTTCCATGGCGACACTTTCAACATCACACGGTCCCCCACTTTGAAATCCATCGGTTTCCGTCGCACATCCGCGTAGCTTTTCTGTCTACTTCGCGCTGTCAACAACCGTTTCTTAATCTGAACTATCATCTCCGTAGTCTCCCGAATCAATTTCGGTCCTGTGAGCTGGGTATCCCCAACTTCACTCCAACATACAGGAGACCTACACTTTCTACCATATAAAGCTTCGAATGGTGCTGTTGGGTCTACCAGATGTAGATCTTGCAGCCTGTCGGGACCGGTGAATGACTTCTGTAATCACAAGTCAAATCACAAAGAGACTCTATACACAATATGAATGTAAAATATAAATGTAATCAAGAAGAACAGAATAACTATAAAGACTTGATCCTTTCTAAGGATTTCTAATATTGATAATCACTAGAACTACGTTTTGTGAAGGTGTCCCTAACCCTTCTGCCTAAGGTTCCTTTTATACTACAAGGAAACCCTAATACAACATTAAATAAAAAGTGTAAAACTGATATGCATATCCTTTCCTAACATATCTCATGCATATCCTTACAGAATATTAAGTAAATAATAAAGTTTGACTTCGACCAGGACCAGGAGCAGGACTTGCTCCTACTACTACTAGGACCAGGAGGAACTACATACCTCCTAGTCTACCTATTACATATAACTATTACAATGGTCCTAACAATCCTCCCCTAAACTTGAATTTGACCTGTTGAGTTCAAGTTTCCTGGAAAACGTGCAAAGAAAGCCCGAGGATTGTATCAGCAAAACAAATAGCAGCATCAACAAGATAAGAATCAGAGTAACCGCCGCAACATGAAACACTAGAAGCTTCTCCAAAGCTTGGAACAAATCAGCATCGTGTTGAATCTTTCCAGCAACATGAGCAGATTTGATGAGCCTTTACCAAGTAGCTGCTCGCTCTTGGGCTAGCTAGTCATTCTGGTGGAATAAGCATCACCCTGGGAGACTAGAACCCAGCCCAACTCTTAGAACGTGAATCAATGGTGAGTGGGAGTACCCTGATGGTTTTAGGCAAACCATCACAGCCGTCAACGGATTTGATGCGTCTTTACCAGAAGCCGTACCCCTCTGGACTCGCCAACTCTTAGCAATGAAGCATCGGTGAGTTGAACACCCTATAGCTTTAAGCAAGCTATTACAGCTATCAACGGATTTGATAAGATCTTTACCAAGAGCCGTACCCCCTTGGATTAGCCACTTTTCAGTCCAAGACTATGGCAAGTGAAAACCATCCAGTTTTGGGTAACCTGGCAACCATCAACGGATTTGAGAATCGCACCAGGAGCCGTACCCTCAAGGTGAATCAACTTTTTCTTGTCGATTAGACATGGTAAGTTGAGAACCATTTGTTGTGTGGACCACGTCCAACACCACGTGAAGCCAAATATCAGTACAAGCACAAATCAGTAACCAGAACCCACAATGTGAAGCAGCCAAGGGATATTATTCACAAGTATAAAATCCAAAATGTGTTAAAAGTATAAGCAGATATTATATAAAAAGTATGGTTTTTTTTTTTTTTTTTTTAACTATAAAGAATGAAGTTCACCAATCACTTTACATATTGGTGAAAAGAATGAGAATAAGAACAAATGAACAAAAATACAAAACATAAACACTTACAACCCAAGCACATCACATACCAGAAGCAGCCTTCTTATCTGCTAACAACCGCGCCTGAATACCTTCCACCAATGCCGTGGCCATAGAGGACTCATTTCCAGATGGAGCAGTAGAGATTTGCAAGTGACTAGCCAACATCGCCTCCATCGAAGAAATTGTCAAAGGATACTCCACATCCGTCAGCATAAAAACCATATGACTAGATTCTAATTCCAACATATGAACACCACAGCCAGCATATAGCTTCCAGCGCTGAATCACCCATTGCATTTGATCCTTCCATATGCCCGAAACAGGAGCATTAGGAGGAGCATCCAACATCAGCTTAAGATCAGCCCAGATACGCAGACCAGGCCATGAAGACACAGCCATTGGGTCAAAAGGCATACTAGAATCAACAAGTCCATACAACGCCATAAGATCCATACGGTCAGCCCAAGACAACACACCCTGCAAACCCGTTGCCAAACTCACAGACCCATCACTCAAAGTAATCTGATGGGATACGCCACCAGGAAGTGTTGTAGAACGCTCAACCGTATAACCAGTAATGTTCCCATTGCCCAAAGGTAAGTCAGAATCACTGTTAGAAGCTGCATCAATCAAATTCTCAGGATTACGCTTCTCATAAGGAACTGTCTTACCACGGCTAACACGACGAGCTTGTTTCTGGCGAAGGGAACGTCTAGGTGTAGGATCACTAGGTGTGGGTTCAACCTTTACCCTAACCTCAGCAGCAGCAGGGGGAGCAGTAGAAGTAGACTCATGAATGTGCCCACCCAATGGACCAATAGGAGCTGCATCAGAAGTAGGATTTGGTTGAGTTCCAGGAACTGGTGGTGATGGAGATGGCAAATCAGGTGTAGTAGCAGTAGTTGTGGTGGTGGTAACAAAGGTGGTTGTTGGAACATGTGTGGTGGTGGTAGTAACAGGTGTGGTGGTAGAAGCATGAGTGGTGGTGGTAGCAGGACCAGCAGTAGAACCCAAAGGAGCAACCAAAGGAGAAGTAGAAGTACCAAGGGAAGTAGCAACAAAACTAGATGGACTCGCAGCAGAACCAGGAGTGGGTGTAGATGAAGGACCAGTAGAAACAGCAGGCGTAGAAGAAGTCACACCACGAGGATGGTAAATAAATCTTTCCGGAATAGGTTGACTCTGACGCTTAACCATCTTTTCATAAAGTGCCTTGAGCTCATCAAAAGTCAAAGCCCGCACCCGGTCCCACGTCCAAGGAGCATTAAAATGAGCAGCAGACTGATATTTCACATAACGTTGCATCTGCTTGCGCTCCTCAGTCCGAGATAAAGGTCTGTTCTTTCTCTTGTCCCGAAGTTGTGCAGCAAGGGCCAACTGGTGCTTACGCATCAATACCATAGCCCTCGGAATACAATTGTGCTCATCAACATCGTCACCCAAAAGATCTGTGAACTGAGCATAATCCCAGGTGAGAACAGTCAAAACTTGCATCCATTCACTATCACTCCAATGCATGGCATCGTGCTGAATTTGTTCACGCCTCCGCTTTCAAAGCTCTTCTTCAGCAGCCCTATCAGCTTCATCAATCTCGGCTTGAACCCGACGAGCAGCCTCCTCACCTAGCCTTTTCTCTTCAAGCTGGCGACGGGTACGCTTGCGAGATGGGGATGAAGCATCAGTCATTGGGGCCTTGCCCTTCGAATCATGAGAGGGACCAGCATGAGAACCAGCAGCAGGATCAGAATTTCCACCCATAGGAGTGGGAATAGCACCAGGTGAAGGAACACTGGAGGATGTCAGAGGAACCGGCAAATCATCATAAACTTTATCAGCAAAGGCAGCCTTTGCCAATAATGTCAAACCATCCTCAACAGTCTCCGTGCCCTCCTCATCAGAATCTGAATGGATCACATGCTTCTTGCGACGCCGTTGCTAAGTTTCCAACGCTTTGATGTGATCAGCCAAAGGAAGAACAAACTCCCTAGTAAGTTTCCGATGTTGGTTCAAATCAGCTTCCAAAGAAATCATCCGCTCATGGTACCTGCGCATAAGATTAAGCAAAGATACAAGTGTAGTAGGCTCCTCCGCCTGCCCACCAAGAGAACTTGGATCAGGGAAAGCGTCATTGGAGCCCGAAGCAGCATATGGGTCAACCTGTGGAGTATTAGCACCAAACGGTTTATCAGTCGAGTGTGGGGCAGGACTAGGAGGTGGAGTCTCCACAAACGGAGACTTTTGTGGGACTAAAGAAGGACCAGCCTTGGAAGGGGATGGTTTTCAACCACCACCTCCTCAACCAACTCTTCCTCAGCCACATGAGTGGCACCAGCAGTAGGAGCCTCTTCCTCCATGGGGTCATCATCAATCACAACAAACTCAGGAGCCTCCTCCTCCTCACCCATAGGACCCTGAGCCAATCCCAACATGGCCTCAGTCAGGGGCCTCCATTCCCCAGTAAACCCATTGACCATATTGTAATACACTTTTGCTGTAAGCTTAGACGGCACATGCTCAGTCCTATCACAAGGAATGCAAACTAGAATTTGCTGAAGAAACCTAGGGTACATAAGAAACTTCTTTCTCGAACCAGCATTAGACAGATTACTAACCATTCCCTCAAATAGATAATGAGAAAAGTTAAAAACTCTACCCTGGGCTAAGCAAATAAGACCAGTAGCCAAAGGAGTAGGGAAAGCATCCCAACTCCCAGACTTGGGACTCATACAATGGATTAGAAAGTGAACCAGAAGCTTCCATTGGGGGGAAAACCTATTTTTCTGGAAGTTAAACTTCCCCCCATGTTCGTATCCTAAAGCAGCCATCCCCTCCAATACCTCCGAATTGGGGATGGATTCAACACCACCCTCATCCTGAAGATGAAGAGAAGAGCGAATAGAAGCCTCAGTCACCACATATGCACGTCCATCTATGAAAGCATGGAGTGCACGTGGGCGACCAACCTCATCCACAAGTCGAGCAGACCCCCAAAATTGTCGAATAACACTATCATATATGGTGGGACAGACAGTAAATGCAAACCTTAGGTTGGATGCTTCAATGTAATCCAGGATGTCAGCAAAATGTTCACGATGTGGACCATCACCCAAATAAGCAACTCGGTTGTGAGCAGGTTGGTAAGCAAGAGCAGCAATGGATCTTGATGAATTGATGAAAGAAGGATTGTGAAGAAGGTGGAGATAGTAGGAGCGGTTTTGTGTGTGTGTTTATTGTAATGAGTGAGTCAAGGGTGTATGTTGACCATAAATAAAGAAAGTGGTAACTGTTCATTGACCCCTATTAATGGGGGGTTGCCCAGGATTGGAATCGTTGACCAAAAGTCAAAGAACACAATGGTCAGACCAGGAGAAAAGCGTGATTAACAAAGGACAAAAGGAATGAACAGTGTGCCAGACCCGGACCAGGAGCCAATCACCACTTGACATGTAAGGATTTTGAACCACTGGAAGCCACCAATTATGACTAGAAGCTGACCAATGAGGACCAGAAGCCAGTCATGTAAGACCATATCCACTAGAAGTGAGCAAAAAACCTCCACTAGAAGTAACACATACCACCAAAACCAATGAAAAAAATGTTGTTAAAATCTATCAATACGTCAGTCTGTCCTAAGAATATGTACACAAAGGCTCCCCTTAGGCTTTGCCTCCCCTCAATCCTAGACCTCAAGGATTGACCATCCCAATATGAACCACCAAGTGGTTAAACCGAGGACCATCAAAAGCTTTAGACAGCAAATCAGCAACATTGTCATCCGTATGAACTTTAAGAACCTGTATCAGCTTCTTCTCATTGGCATCCCGTATAAAATGATGCCGAATCTCAATATGCTTCGTCCGCTGATGAAAAACAGGATTCTTCACAATGCAAATAGTGCTTTGATTGTCAATAAAAATTTTGGTATTCATAAAATTGAAACCATAATCCAGCATCTGATTTTGGATCCACAAAACTTGTCCACAACAACTAGCAGCTGCAACGTATTCCGCTTCTGTTGAGGAAGTAGCTACTATTGTCTGCTTCTTGCATTGCCATGAAATAAGTCGACGACCCAAAAACTGACAACCACCAGTAGTAGACTTCATGTCATTATTAGCACCAGCATAGTCACTATCACTATAGGCTTCTAGAACAAAAGGTGATTCTCTAGGATACCATAGACCCAATTTAGGTTGAGCCTTGATATACTTGAAAATCTTCTTCACTGCATTTAAGTTCGAAACCGTTGGAGTCACCTGGTGTCTAGAACAAGCACTGACTGCAAACATGATGTCCGGACGTGATGCAGTCAAATACATGAGGGAGCCAATCATAGACCTGTACATGTGAACATTTACCGGGGGGTCAGGCTCATTCTTAAGTTTGATTTTAGCAACTTCATAAGGAGTTGCTGCTGGTCTAAGAGGATCCATGTCAAACTTCTGAAGAATCTCATGGACATATTTATCTTGACTGATGAAAATCCCATCCAATTGTTGCTTGACCTGAAGACCAAGGAAGAACGACAGTTCTCCCATCGCACTCATCTGAAATTCGCCTTTCATCAAGTGTTCAAACTCATCACACCACTCCTTCCTAGTAGAACCAAAGATAATGTCGTCCACATAAACCTGAACAAGGATAATGTCCTTGGTATTCCTCCGAATAAATAGTGTTTTGTCAATAGTACCTCTTCTATAGCCATTCTTTAACAAGAAAGTTGAAAGACGCTCATACCAAGCTCTAGGAGCCTGATGTAACCCATAAAGAGCCTTCACCACCTTGTAAACTTTCTTGGGATGAAGTGGATCTACAAAGCCCTTAGGTTGAGTAACATACACCTCCTCGTCAATGTTGCCATAGAGAAATGCACTCTTGACATCCATCTGAAACACCGTAAAGCCCACATAAGAAGCAAAGGCCAAAAACAGACGAATGGCTTCTATCCTTGCAACCGGAGCAAAAACTTCAGTATAGTCAATACCCTCAATTTGAGTGTGTCCTTGTGCGACAAGCCGAGCTTTATTCCTGACGACAATTCCCCGTGCATCCTTCTTGTTCTTGAGAATCCATTTGGTATTGATAGCTGTCTTTCCATCTGGTAAGTCAACCAGAACCCAAACATTCTGAAACAAGAATTGCTGCATTTCCTCCTGCATAGCCTCCACCCAACTTTGATCCTCAAGAGCATGAGAAACAGACCTAGGTTCCACCTGAGAAAGAAAACAAGCAAACAAAAAGTGTTGAAAGTCCGTATGATTATTACGCTTTTGATCCTCAATATAGCCCACAAGAGCATGATGATTAGACGAGGCCTTCTGTTGCATTCTGTGTGTCTTGACAGTAGAACTAGGATCTCCAATTATTTGAGTGGTAGGATGATCTTTATGTGATTGCAAGACTGGATTGGAAGAAACCTCCACTTCTGGTGCCAAGTTATTGAGATCACCAACAAAGTCAGCATCATATGAAGCATTGTGGAAAATCCCATCTACTGGTTGTTTATGAATATCATCCAGCTTGGTAGAAGACTTCTTTTGATGGTTCCCCAAATCAGAAGGACTGGAGAAACGAGTATTGGAAGCAGACTCACTAGCCGGAGTACCAGTAGGTGATAAGCTAGCACTAGGAGCAGAAGCTGGAGTACCAGGAGCAACTTTGTCAGTAGGCTCAACCAAGGGAAACTCAAAACTACCTTGAACAGCTGCTTTAGTAGCTTCTTGTTGTTGTTTGAGAAGAGTGTCAAGAGCTGCTTGGGAATCCTGTACATCCAATGGAGTTGCATCACTAGGAGGAGTAGGAGAAACTATGGTGGAATAGGATGGAACCACAAAAATGTCATCCTCATCATCTGAATCAGAAAGACTTGAAGGAACACCAGTACTAGAAGTTGCAAACACTTGTGGTCCTGCATCATGGTTAGTTTTGAAACGAAAATATCCTAACGAATCACTAAGATAATCAAGATCAAAATACCATTCTGGACCTTTGCCTTGGATGTTGGACTTCTCCTCAAAATACCTGAGATTAATAGTTTTAATGATCTGCTTGGCTTGAAGATTGTAGACACGATAAGCCCGAGAATGAGCTGAATATCCCACAATGTATCCTTCATCTGTCTTGCCATCAAACTTCCCCAAATAGTCACTAGTATTCAGAATGGTGACGGGACACCCAAAAGGCTTCAAATGAGCAATATTAGGAACTTTGCCCATGAGCAGCTCATAAGGAGTCTTCTTGTGAGGATTGGTAATAGAAACCCTATTCAAAACATAACTTGCAGTATTAACAGCTTCTGTCCAGAACATGGTTGGAAGCTTGGAATCGGCAAGCATAGTTCTTGCTGCTTCTATTAGTGTCCTGTTCTTTCTTTCTGCCACACCATTTTGTTGAGGAGTCCTTGCAGCACTATAATCTCTTTTGATGCCCTTAGCATTGCAAAGTGAGATGAGGTCTTTATTTTTAAACTCGGTTCCATTGTCGCAACGAATACCTTTAACTTTCTTAGACAACTGGTTCTCTATCAGGATAAGAAAATCTCTAAGAATTGAGTAGGTCTCACTCTTGGCAGCCATGAAGAACACCCACGTAAACCTGCTATATCCATCAGTTACCACCAGACAGAATTGCTTGTGGTCAATGCTTCTAATGGAAGTAGGACCAAATAAGTCCATGTGTAGTAGCTGCAATGGTTCAGTAATGAGACTAAGAGCAGTAATGGCTTTGAAAGATGCTTTGTGCTGTTTGCCTTTGCTGCAGGCAATACAATTTATATCATTTCTAAACGTCTTGGGAGGTAAACCAGAGACCAGATTCAGATTTGCAAGTTTGTGAATCGTCTTGAAGTTCACATGCCCCATCCTTCGGTGCCATTTAGTGGCTTCATCTTCTGAGGCTTTAGCAACTAGACATGCTAGTTGACCAGTAGGGTTGACTTCATTCAACTTGATGCTATAGAGATTGTGTCTTCTAGGGATTCTGAGTAAAACTTGTGAGTCATCCGGAAGCTGGAAGTCTTTGGAAAGCACAAGTGCATCAGTATCGGTGAAGAGAACAAACTGCTTCTTGTCACAAATCTGAGAGACCGATATCAAGTTGAAGTGTTGAAGTGCTTCCACATAGTAGACCTGCTCAAAATTTAGATTAGGAGTCTTTATCGTTTCTTTGCCAGTGATTCTGCCTTCACCCCCACCAAAATAGACCTTGCCTCCATGAAATGGTACAAAGTTAGAGAGAAGACTTTTATTTCCAGTCATGCTCCTGGAGCAACCACTATCAACAATGCCTAGACTAGGATCCTGGTATGGAGTAACCTACAACAACAAGATAATAAACAAAATGCAAAAGTTAGTGTCTTAAGGGGACCCAAACCTTTTCAGGTTTGAGCCTGCCTTGTGGATCTTTAGAAGAGTTCCAAGAAGATTGATGAGATCCACCGTTGTTACTTGGTTGCCTATGCATCATTTGGGTATTATTATTTGACCAAGAACAACCTGCTGAGGGCTTAATAGCAGTTCCCAAATTTCCCAAACCAAAATACATGTGGGCCAAATTATGTGGATAGATTGGATTAAAATTTTGAAAATAATTACTTGTCGTTTGGAATCCAATATTTCTCCAATAATCAGAAGCTAAGGGAGAGGACACTCGAGAAGAAGTAAACGTTGGAGCACTAGGATTAAGTCTTCTAGACGTATATGAAGCAGCTCCTGGTGGACCAGGAGCAGGAAAATCATGATTAACAGAAGCATGTGTGTCATAATAATCACAATCTTTAATTAAATGAAAGGCACTGCCACAAACAAAACATGTTTTGAAAGACCTTTTATTAGAATGAGATTGTTTCATACTGCCTACTTTATTACACACATTTCGAGGAGTAACATTCTTCCTAGTACTCAATAAACTAGGACCAGACACACTTGACTTGACAACAATTCTTTCTTCACACTTCCTAGCACCAGTAGCAGCATGTTCATTCAACTTGGAACTTGTAGGTCTTGACTCTTCACTTGAACCACTAGATGCAGAGTCACCGGCTTTGTCACTGAAAGTACATGAGACAAAGTCATTAGTATTAGTAGAACTTGTTGGGGACTCAAGCATCTGTGATCCATCCAAGTCATTATGCCATGAAGTGGGCATAAAAGTTCCAGTAAGAGGAGGAGGAACAGCATGCATTTCTGCTGCTGGTTTAAACCTATTATAACTAGGTTTGCCCTCATCCTCTTTGTCGGCATCAAAGACACTTGAAAAAGATAAATCAAAAACATCTTCTGAATCAATATATTTTTCAAATCCTAAGCCTCTTTTAGTTCTGCCAGACATGCTACTATCAATTAATTTTGAAAGATTTTTAGGTGCCTTTTGCCATTTTTCAAATCTTAGCATTGTAGCATCTAATTTAGCTTGCATCTCCTCTTTTTCTTTGATACTAGCATCTCTTTCTGTTTCTGTATATTTAAGCATATTTGTCGTGTTTTCTAAATCAATGCTTAGAATCCTGATTTTATCCTCATACGCACGTTGTGTATCTTGTAACCACCTCTTTTGTTGTTCCAATGTGTTTAATGAAGCCTTATAGGCTTGAACCTCTAAAAAATACTTATCATTTTGTTCATTTACTTCATTAAATTGGGACAACAATTCTGAGTACTTATCATGACAACAAAGAGGACAATGTTGTACCTGAGGTGAAATGCCCATAAGAGCAAATTCGTCAGCTTCTTCTGCATCAGAGAGATTCCCAGCAATCATTGCAAACACGTCAGTCGAGGACTCAGCTGATTCCAGAGTAGAAGGCTGATGATCATTCCAGTTGACCATAGAGTCAACAGATACCAATGCCTTCTTGTCATCTTTTATCTCCTGAACCTTGAAGGCGGAGTACCTGCTCTTCTCCTGATCATTCTTGCTAGGGCACTCCCTTGCAAAGTGACCTTGTTGCTGGCAGTTATAGCATCAAACCTTGCTTCTGTCGAATCTTGCTGGCTCCCGAGGGTTGTAATTAAATTTCCTTCCTGCTTTCTTCTCAAACTTGTGAACCCTAAGAGTAAGCATGGCCATCTGCCATTTAAGATCCATCTCATCCAGGTCAAGTTTATCGACCTGTTTGAAGTCATCAAAAGCAAGTTGTTGTTCAGCATTAACATCAGCCACAAAAGAATGAAGAACAGCTTCTACCATACTACCAGACTTGGCAGTAGGATCAGGAGCAGAAGTATGCTGGAAAGTGTGCTGAGAGGACACAATATTGCTTGGGCTACTTGCATATGACATGGGACTGGATGCCATAGAACTCACAAAGGCCGAGTTAGCAGGAGTGGGAAAAGAGTCACTTGAAAAGCCTCTCACATGAGGTTCAAAAGTTCTGAGCTTATGAAACAAATCATCAAAGTTGAGATAGTCAAGCCCACCTTTGGCTTTGAGAGAGATCACCACCTGATTCCATGAGTAGGGTAAGGCTTTAAGAAACCTTGCATTAATATCACCATCATCAGGCTTTGACCGAAGTTGATTCAACTGGCTCAATATCTTCTGGAACCTATCATACCCTTGATTTAGACCTTCAGTTTCTGAGATTTTGAATTCTGTGAATTCATCTCTCAGCATGGACCTTCGCATTTTCTTTGACTCCTCATTCCCACCGAACCTTGCTTTTATGCCATTCCAGATTTCTCTGGCATCATCCAAATGGTAGAAGTCACCCATGTGATCTTCAGGAAGAGATTGAAGCAAAATCGTTTTTTCTTTTACCTCCTTCTGAATAGCTATGATTTCCTCATGAGATTTAGGGTCAAGAAGGGTAATATTACCATTCTTGTCTCGTCCAGTAAGCTTCCTGCTGTTCCCATTCAGAATGATCTTCCAAAGATCTTGATCAGTGTTGGTGATCCACCATTCTATCTTCATTGCCCAGTTATCATATTCACCCTTTTTCAGAAGAGGGAATTTACCATTCGTGTTAGAGACCGTAGCCAGGATCTGCTAAGGTTGCACAATTTTAGGAGTGCTGTCTTCTCCTGTTTGAGTAGAAGTTGAGGCAGACATAATAAAAAAAATGTCAGTAAAAAGAAAACTTGATTCTTCTTGTATAGAGACCCTCCCAGGCTCTGATACCACTTGTTGGGTCTACCAGATGTAGATCTTGCAGCCTGTCAGGACCGGTGAATGACTTCTGTAATCACAAGTCAAATCACAAAGAGACTCTATACACAATATGAATGTAAAATATAAATGTAATCAAGAAGAACAGAATAACTATAAAGACTTGATCCTTTCTAAGGATTTCTAATATTGATTATCACTAGAACTACGTTTTGTGAAGGTGTCCCTAACCCTTCTGCCTAAGGTTCCTTTTATACTACAAGGAAACCCTAATACAGCATTAAAGAAAACGTGTAAAACTGATATGCATATCCTTTCCTAACATATCTCATGCATATCCTAACAGAATATTAAGTAAATAATAAAGTTTGACTTCGACCAGGACCAGGAGCAGGACTTGCTCCTACTACTACTAGGACCAGGAGGAACTACATACCTCCTAGTCTACCTATTACATATAACTATTACAATGGTCCTAACAGGTGCAACCTTAATACTAACATGATAACTGTTATTATATGAAAATTCTGCCAATGGCAAATGTTTATCCCAATTCTTACCAAAATCTATCACACATGCTCTTAACATATCATCCAGTGTCTGTATCGTCCTTTCACTCTGCCCATCAGTTTGGGGGTGATAAGTAGTGCTCATATCAAGATTCGTACCCAAAGATCTTTGGAGGGATCTCCAAAAATTTGATGCGAATCGAGGATCTCAATCAGAAATAATCGATACAGGCACTCCATGCTTACATACAACCCCCTTAAGATAAAGACGAGTCAGCTTCTCTAGTGAGAACTGCTCCTTAACAGGAATGAAATGAGCTGATTTGGTTAGTCTGTCGACAATGACCCATATCGAGTTATTTCCAGAAGAGGTTCTAGGAAGCTTAGTGATGAAATCCATCGTGATTCGCTCCTACTTCCATTCAGGAATTTCTGGTTGTTGAAGTAGTCCTGATGGCTTTTGATGTTCAGCTTTGACTTTTGCACAAGTCAAACATTAAAGAACATACATAGCAATATCAGCTTTCATATTCGAACACCAGTATAACTTCTTCAGGTCATGATACATTTTGTAAGAACCAGGATGAATGGAATATTTAGATTTATGGGATTCGAACATGATTAAATCTCTTAAGCCTCCATACTTAGGTATCCACATACGACCTCTTATGCATTTCACTCCGTCTGCTCTAACCTCTAAAGGATCTCCTTCACCTCGAAACCCTTCATTATCAAAATTTTCTTTCTTACAAGCTTCTATTTGTGCATTTCTAACTTGTTCAGGCAAATTATTGTGCACAGTCAAGACTAGAGAACGCACCCTTATCGGTTCTCTATCCTTTCTACTTAATGCATCGGCAACAACATTTGCTTTTCCTGGGTGATATTTTTATCTCACAATCATAATCACTTATTAGTTCTATCCATCTTCGTTGCCTCATGTTCAGTTATTTTTGATCGAGAATATATTGTAGGCTTTTATGATCGGTGAATACCGTACATTTGGTGCCATACAGGTAATGTCTCCACAACCTAAGAGCAAAGACTATAGCTCCTAACTCTAGATCATGAGTAGTATAATTTTCCTCATTTTTCCTTAATTGTCTAGAAGCATAAGCTATCAACTTTTCTCGCTACATTAAGACAGCTCCATAACCTCTAAGAGACGCATCACAAAATACCATAAAATCCTCACTACCTTCGGGTAATGATAAAATAGGTGCACTACATAATTTTTGATTCAATACTTGAAAAGCTTCATCTTCTTCACTTCCCCATACAAAAGGTTTATTTTTCTGAGTAAGCTTGGTCAGGGGTTTAGCTATTAAAGAAATTTCTTTAATGAATCGTTTATAATAGCCAGCCAATCCCAAGAATTGGCGCGCTTCCTTTGGCGTTGTCGGTGCAGACCAACTCTTAATGGCTTCAACCTTTGCCGGATCAACATGAATTCCATCTTTGTCAATCACATGACCAAGAAATTGAACAGAATCCAACCAAAAATCACATTTTGAAAACTTTGCATACAACTTTTCATCCTTTAACAAATTCAAGATAGTCCTTAAGTGTTCTCCATGCTCTTCTTAATTCTTGGAATAGATTAGAATGTCGACAATGAACACGATCACAAATTTATCCAAATAGGGTTTGCACACTCGATTCATTAGATCCATGAATACCGTCGGTACGTTAGTCAACCCAAATGGCATTACTTGAAATTCGTAGTGTCCATAACGAGTTCTAAATGCAGTGATGGGAATATGTTCTTCACGGACGCGAAGTTGATGATATCCAGACCGCAGATCTATCTTAGAATATACACTAGAGCCTTTTAGTTGATCAAATAAATCATCAATCCTTGGTAAAGGATATCGATTTTTAATCGTCAACTTGTTCAACTCACGGTAATCAATGCACATACGGAAAGATCCATCCTTCTTCTTAACGAACAAGACTGGAGCTCCCCAAGGTGACGAGCTCGGTCGAATAAAACCCTTATCAGACAACTCCTTGAGTTGTTCGGATAATTCCTTCAATTCGGATGGTGCTAATCGATAAGGCGCACGTGCCACCGTTGCATCACCAGGAACTAGATCAATTCGGAACTCAACTTACCGTATCGGCAGAAGTCCGGGTAAATCATTGGGAAATACCTCAGGAAAATCACAGATAATGGGCACGTCTTCTAATCGTTTCTCCTTAGACTCATTCCTGGTCACTTGCGCTAAGAATAGCTCGCAACCGTTCCTGATGTACTTTTAGACTTTAATACATGAAACGATTTTCAGACGGGATTCACCTCGATTACCATCAATTAGTAACGTCCTATTCTTAAGAGGAATTTTACCTTCTTTTCTCTACATAAAATTGTAGCATCATTCATGGATAACCAATCCATACCAATAATAATGTCAAAACTACCTAGTTCAATTAACATCAAATCAATCAGGAAGGAATGGCTCAAGAGATTTAAAGAGCAACCTTGCAATAACTTATTAGTTCTTACCAATTTACCATCAGCCAATTCTACCTCGTAACTGGTATCTATCTCAACATGTTTAATGTCAATAAGGGCACTAAATTTGGTATATACAAAGCTCCTATCAGCACCCGAATCAAATAGAGCAACAGCATAATGATTGTTAAGTAAAAACGTACCAGTAACGACATTTGGATCCTCCTTCTTAACATCAACCGTCCCAAGTTGATAAACACCACCCTGGTTGTTTCTTCCTTGGCCATTCTTTTTCAATTTTGGACAATCTGGCTTCTTATGACCCTCTTCTCCATAATTGTAACAAACGACTCCCCTCTTACACTTTTCCACTTTGTGTCCTAGCTTTCCACAATTTCTGCACTTCCAACAATCACCAGCATGCCTCTTATTACCACACTTTGGACAATTTTCATCATTACGTGGGGCGTTGTTGGTCAAAGCATTTGCATTTCCCCTCCTTTGATTTTGACGACGATTGAAACCTTGCCTATTGTCACCTCGACCTCCACGATCGCCTTCACCCTTTCTTTTCTCACCAGCGTGTGCTTCATCCTCCTTATCCTGAATGATTTGTCCAATGAGCTGGTAAGCCGTTTGAACCGCATCATCAATGGTCAATGGCTTTGACGATGTCACATCCCCTCGGATGTTCTTGGTCAACCCCTTAATGTATTGTTCAATCCTTATCTCCACAGGTTCAACCAACCGGGGACACAACAAAGCCAACTCATGGAATCGATTAGTATATCCATCAATGTCCACACCTTTCATCTTCAAATGAGTCAACTCTTGTTCCAACCTTATAATCACACTACGAGGATAAAACTCCTGTGTCATCCACTTCTTAATTTTAGCCCATTGAGTAGCATTAGCAACATCAATGCCCATAAAAGCAATCCTCCCATTCCACCAAGTCAATGCACGACCTCTAAGAGTAGCCATAGCAAAAGTCACCTTATCTTCCTCCTTACACTTACTAATGCGAAACACAGACTCAATCTTTTCAATCCACTGACTTAATCCTACTGCACCTTCAGTTCCATTAAAAGGGAGTGGGTCACACTTCATGAATGTCACATAAGTACAACCACCGACTTCAGGTGCGTTAAGTACAGGTCCTCCAACATTTCCTCCACCATTAGCACTCACATTATTGACATTCACATTATTACCGCCAGCTCCACTACCGCCAGCTCCATTTCTAGCATTTTCCATAAACTTAGCCATAGATGCGGCAACTTGCTCCACAATGATCCTACGCACATCTTCCTCAGTCACGGCTTTCTTGGGCGGCATGATTCTATTATCGCACAATTCAAAGTATAATAAGCATTCACTCAATGAGGGGTTTAAATAAAAGGGTCGAATTGATAATCAAGGAAGCAAATATATAAGGTACGACATGGAATTTAAGACAAAAGATACACATTTCATTAGATCATAAACAACCACATTGTCTTAGTTAACTTTCCACATCATAATTCTAGCACTATACAAGCCCAAAATGTGTGCTAGATCTACTAACCGACATACCGGTTTAGTTATGGTTTTACAAAAGATACAAAGATACTACTAAGGATAAACTAGTCTACTGAGAACTCCTAAAAGGTCCATCATCATTCTTCTTCTTTGGTATCTTCCTCGGACGATTACAAGACTCGTCGTCATCAGTTGGGCGCTTATGAATCACTTCTCTCTCGACCATCTCAGCATAAAACCTACTGTTCCAACCAATAGACACCTGTAACTCTCTTTTCGCCTTCTCGCGCATTGTATGAGCCACATTCAACTGAATTTCCATCGAGTTCACCTTTTTCTTCATCTCTGCATACTCACCACTTTCCAACACAGACAATCTCCTAAACGCCTCATTCATACTACGCTCCACATCACTCAAACCCAAATCAAGCAACTCTTGCTCTTTCTTACCAATCTTTGTTTTCGACTCCAATAAAGCAACATGAGTCTGAACCACACCTAAACCAATCTCTATCATACTACCTTGAACTCGAGAAGCATCTAAATCACGTCTTAAGGCCCAAGGTGCAAGACCATCAATATGAGTAGCCTCTCGAACCCTCGACGATTCTCCTATCACATGCACACTCCTCTGAAAGTCATCCCTATCAATCGGCCTACGAGTAGTAATCCCATTAGTGCCATCAGGTGCATCATCATCATCCTCATCATCCTCTGAATCAGATTCAGACGATTCATCACTAGGTAACTCAAAATCAGAATCAGACCACTTAACTGGAGGGGGTAAGGGCTCACCATCCTCTATCATAAGGAAAGGTAAGCTCCGCCTCATCATCATCAATATCATCGCCTATATCTACCTCCTCCTAGACATCCCCATCATCATCCTCATTACCTACATCATCTATATCAACCTCATCATCTTTCTCGACACCAACATTACCATCCTCTACTATATCAACCTGAGGGGCAATCTGATCTCCTAGTCCTATTTCGGGCTCAGGATCCTCGAATGGTTCCTCCTCTTCTTCCTCCATATCATATTCTACATTATAATCCACTAAGTCTAGGTAAGGTTTATCATCTAGGTTAGGTTCAGGAATAGCAGGGTTCTCTACGGGAATGTTAGGGTCTGCCATAATAAATCTGCATTATATAATATATCTCGTATTAGCATAAAAATAATTATTAATCAGTTACATACTGAAATCATGATATATATATATATATATAGTATATTACATATAAAAATATATATCTTCTCAATAAGGCTTGTTGGCAACATCGGAGATCTTCGGCACCTTTATAGTCAAAATATTTTTAAACATTTTTACTCAAAATATTATTTAAAAATATTTACGGTTAAAAGATTTTTGAAATGTTTTATTCAAAACCTTGGTTTTAAAAATCTTTCGTTCTCTATAACGAGAGCTCTGGTATCAAACTGTAACACTCTCAAATTTCGTATCGGTACAGCGGAAGGGTCAATAGAGTGTTACGTGATAGCACAATAACTCAAATCATAGACAACGCATAAAAGGGTTGTACAAAGTTAAACATACATTCATTCGAATAAAAGTATGAAGTTTTACACAAGGGCCCCCAGTTTTCACAGTCATAAAGTTTACAAAACATAGTTCGAATGAATATTATTATTAAATGGGCCATCAGAGTCGATCTCCATCCAAGTTACCTTCAAGCACATGAGATAAAACATGCGAAAAACTAATCAACGAATGTCGAGTGAATTCATAGAGTTTAGTAAAAACCGTTATATAAAACAGTTATGTAAATCAGAACACAAGCATAATATCAGTAACGAGACCCCATATTGCTAGTCAGGCAATATATTGTAATTCCATTCATATAGCCTACATTATTTATGAGACCGCAGCCTCATTATTTACCGTTATCGGTATTATTATCGGATTATTATAAGCCGCATGACATTGTTGTCTTTCTATAATATACTACGGGTCGCGAGCCTGACAAATATGTGCCCATCTAACTCAGTGTGTCGTCACTAATATCACGCTATATAAATCCTCTCATACATAAATTCGCTTACCAATCAATGTGGCACGACGGGGATCAACCGTCAAGGCGCGAACTGGGGTGATCTTCCCCAAATAGTACTATTATATGCATAAGCGTCTACCAACTCCCGGTAGTTCACAATTCATGCTAATGGGACTTATAGTGACATAACGTAACTTTTAATAATCCATTTCAATAAGCATACAATCGGGACCACTTGTGTTCTATTTTTATTAAAAACTCGCATGTTATCTCCCTCGTGGGTTTACAAAACATTTCATAAAACGTTTAAAGAGTGCGAGGCTAAGAACTCACGTTGGTTGGGAAAGGCGGGTTATCGGCAATTAGGATGTACGGTGCGTGCCTCGATCACGGGAAACCTAAACAAATAATACTCGATCTTAGACTATGTCGAATAATATTTATAAAAATTTGTTATGTATATGTAATGATTTCATAACATGATGATCAAGTGAGGTTTTATTACTTTACACAACATTATTAGTTGTTAAGTATTAGTTAACTTAGTCTTATTATACTAGTTTTAGCCCATGTATATGTTAAGACCCAATAGGCCCATTAAGAGTCCAATATCTTTTTATTAGTTCATCTATTCATTTAAGACCAGGCCTATACTCATATTTTGGTCCCAAGAGGGTTAAGCCCATGAGTAAGTCCAATAGTGTTAAGCCAAACTAGTTGGGCCTAGTGGTCCAACAAGGCTAATTTGACCCATTATGGTCCATAAGTTACAAAGCTCGGTTTTGTCGATTTTTACTTGTCAAATGTGTTTAAATATCAGTATATGTTCTATAAAAATGTTACATTAGACGGGTCCGACCATCTAAGTTTTATTTGGTGAAAACGTCATCCTTTTGGTTTTAGCCAAAAAGACGTAAAAATCATATGTATAGTTTGTAGTTAGAAAACATTTGAGTTTTATTTTTATAAAATGTAATATTTATTTATTATAGTATATAAACATATTTTATAATAGTTATTATCATTTATTTACTTTTATATACTTATTTTATATATTAATTTACATCAAGTGGCCTTTTAATATTATATACTTTAAAGTGAAATATGATGTAAAATCTTATGTTCACTTTTTTTACCATATCTTGAGTTCTACAAGGAGTTGGAACCCCAAATTTTTACTGTAGAAACTACATAATGTTCTCTACAAATAACTCTACTATGGCTCCTTCTCAAACAGCCTCTAAATATCAGTAATAATTCGTCCAAAACAGATCAGTCAGATTAGTACCTCAAAAGTGTTTTGACCATATCTTGCTCATTTTTAACATTCCATTGTGTGGCCAATTCACCACTTAGGTAAAAATCATTTATCTATCATTATATCAAATAATCTAATCCATTTGATCAAGTAAAAATATTGAAAGTTACTGTTATTACAGCCTACATAACTAGTTAAGATTTTATCAACTTTTACTTGTAGTTTTAGCCTTTTTAACCTAATCTAGTGACACAAAATCCCCATGTATTATATTGATCTTCATTCATCATCATCATAAATATACATTTTAAAGTAAATATACAAGTACTTTTATAAAAACAATAGGATAATAGAAAGAAAATGATATTTATACGAACCAAGTGATGAAAAGGTTGAGATTTTGGATGAACAAGGCTTGATCTTGTCACCAAATCTTTAACTTAGCAAGACAACTTTTTGAAATCTTCAAATGTATAAACACCTTCTTGAAAATAAGCCCTAGGACTCCATGAAAACTTCTTTTCAAAAGTTATAATTGTAAAGTTGTGACATGTTAATATGTCATAATTACCCCATGTTTTGAATTGTAGGTTACATATGTGTAGTCAAACTAATTCATCATAATTATGATGGTACTTAGAGTCTTAAACCATTTTATTTGTGAGTATTGATAGATATACTCACTCTTAAGACTATATATATGTCTAATCCACTTCATACCCAATACACACAAAATACAAGTAGAATCATAATAGCTCTCCATCAAAGCTCTCTACACTCAAGTGAGTTAAGGGTGAGAAACTAGATAGGTTCTAAGGGTTGCCTATATCATGTCAACATCCGCTACGACTACCAGTATGTCATTCTTATTTCATATTATGTATGTAATTATTATCGTTTTCTAAGATCTTGTGGCATAATAGTTTCAAGTGTTCGTCATGTATGTTTTGATGCTAATATTTACACTTAATAAAATGCTTACATATGGTATCCGAGCCACGGTTTTTGAGTAAGATAATAATCCATATATTATGACTTTAAAAGAAAACGATCAACAGTATAGATTGAGGCAAAACTTAAACTAGTACGGTTGCAGATAATGTTGTATTATAAACTTTAGTTTGATGTAGTAGATTATGTTTCTTGAAAGAATATACGAACTGTTGTATAGTGCATTTTTATTTGTGTTCATACTATTAGTATTTTTCTTTATTGTCATATTAGTGTCTTATTTGAAGCACGTACATTACTGAACTCAGGATGTTCTATGTAATATGAGGATGTTCTATGTAATGAGCTATTTAACTAATTAATCTTTATATAAATGTAATTTCATGTCTTACGGTTTTTCTATACACATAAAATTGAAATTTCAATTAATATTTTCGCTTCCGCTAAACGTTATTGCAATCTTGATAATTAACAAAAAAAGAAAATTTATTGATCTGCTATATTATCTCTTGCAAATTTGATATGAACCGTTGCAAAAGAAATATGAGAATTTGGGTTGTTTGATTATTTCATTTTGAACGATATGATCTTAATGCCATGATTTTTGTTGTCAAGTCTATATTTAGTTAGAAATTGATATTTCGCATCATTTGTGGCTGATGACACTAATGTTATTATTTTTAAATTGATCACTTAATTAGATATATGTTTATCAGCTTATGTACTATGTTAGTTGAAAAAAAATGATAAAAATGTGTCAATGAAAGACTTCACAATACATGCATATAATTACGGAATAGTTAATTTGAATTGTTACATCAATATATTATTAGTTTGAAGAATTCAATTAGATGTTACAAAGTTTAAAATATGTATTAACTGTAAAATTTATATGTCTTAAATCTTCATTGATGATTTTTTTTAGACATAAATGTTTTATTATTGCATTTAAGTGTTGCTGTTACAAAACTAAAATATTTGTAACACTTATGTGTTTAAAATCGTCATTGAAATTTAACTCTTTTATTTATTATATGACATTAAGTGATATTAATTTGTTAGTCACCAAAGTGGCCAAGTTAATTTCAAATTTTTAGTCATATTATTCACGTTGTTTTAAAAATGCTATTATGCAATTTATTAGTTGATAGAAATTATGAATTTGCCCAAAGGAAAATTGTTATTCTATAACTAATATATTGAATGTTGAAAATTAGTACACTTTTGTCATGTATGTGTAGTTATCCAAAGATGCTTTATACATTTGATAAAGTATATTCTATTTTCATATAACGTTTTATTGCATTCTAATAATGATGATGATATATTGTTGTTTTACCCAAAGGAGACCAATAATATATATTTAAATTATTTAACTCACATTTTTTTAATTAGTAAGCATATACATTTTTTTGCAGCAATTAACCTTCACTCTCAAGCTTCTTCTGTTACCTTGTTTACCGGTGTGAATTTCTCCGAATGGAGCGAACAAATCACTTTCCACTTAGGTGCTTTGGATCTTGACTTGGCGCTATTAGAGGATAGGCTTGCTGACCTTATTAATGAAAGTACAGAGGCTCAAAAAGCATACCATAAGGCGTGGACAAGGTCTAACAAACTTTGCTTGAACTTTATGCGGATGTCAATTGCCAACAACATTAAGCCTAGTCTTCCTAGCATTGAAAATCAGAATGCTAAATATTTTCTTAAGCTAGTGGAAGAGAAGTTTCGTTCTGCTGACAAAGCACTAGCAAGGACACTTATGGCTGAACTCACCACCATGAAATTTGATGGTTCAAAGAGTATGCAACAACATGTCCTAGACATGACAAATAACGCGGCAAGACTTAAGACACTGGGTATGTATGTGGATGACTCTTTCTTGGTGCAATTCATTATGAATTCACTTCCTTCTGAATATGGACCATTCCACATCAATTATAAAACATTAAAGGATAAGTGGAATATTGATGAACTGTCTAGTAAGCTTATTCAATAGGAATCACGACTAAAGAAACAAAGAGTTCACTCCGTTAACTTGGTGAATCAAGGAGTTGATAAGAAGCTCAAACCAAAACCCAAGAACTTTAAGAAGAAGCAACATGCTACAACCTCAAAGGTTGCTAATAGTGAAAAGAAGGGACAATGGGACAACAAATGCAAATTTTGCAAGAAAGAGGGGCATTTCCAAAAGGATTGTCTCAAGCGTAAGGCTTGGTTCGAAAACAAAGGTATACATTATGTTTCTGTATGCTTTGAATCAAATTTGTCTGAAGTTCCTTCTAATACTTGGTGGTTTGATTCTGGTGTTACTACTCATGTTTCCAATATTATGCAGGGATTCCTTACAATCCAAACCATAAGCACAACTAATAACTTTCTCTTTATGGGGAACCGAATGAAGGCCCCGATTGAAGGCGTAGAGACTTATCGTCTGAAGTTAGATACCGGGTTTCACTTGGATCTAATGAATACTCTCTATGTACCTTCAATTTCTAGAAATTTAATTTCTATTCCGAGACTTGATGTTAGTGGATATACTTTTGGTGGTGGAAATGATTATTTTAATTTATATAAGAATAAATCTTTTGTTGGTTATGGTATTCTTATTGATAATTTATCTTTACTACATTATAAAGGGTGTATCCCTTTGGTTGAAAGTTGAAATGTTGAATGTTGAAAGTTGAAATGTAGGTCCTACTAAAATGTTGAAAAATATTGATTATTTCTTGTGGCTAGCCCTAATACACAAACATAATTAATTCACACACACACACAAACTTAAATCTCTCTCTAAACCCTAATACCCACCATCCAAACCAAAATTTACACACACCAAATCAAAATTCAAAACCTAAAAAAATATTCCATAAGAAAATATTACAAAATCCCACCGTACAAATAAATACCCATAAAATACATCCCATAACATTTACTTCTACTTCACCAAGATATATCGTATCGTTAATTTTCTGCCGCCAGGCAATTCCGCCGCTATGCGTGGGTAATCGTCTAGTATAAATTAAAACTTGATGATGTTTTTTCTCAATCTCTATTTACTATTGAACATAATGTTGGAATAAAATGTAGTATGGTGAATGAAAATTCTGCATTCTTGTGGCATAAACGTTTGGGTCATATATCCAAAGAAAGATTACAAAGATTGGTGAAGAACGAGATTCTACTAAATCTAGACTTCACCGATTTTGGCTTGTGTGTGAAATGCATTAAGGGAAAGCAAACCAAACATAGCAAGAAAGGTGCCACAAGAAGCAGCGATTTCCTTGAAATTATACACACTAATATTTGTGGACCATTTGATACTCCATCCTTCACTGGAGAAAAATATTTTATCACCTTTATAGATGATTTTTCACGTTATGGATATGTCTTTTTGCTGCATGAAAAACCTCAATCTATAAATGCCCTCGAGGTGTTTGTAAACGAGGTTGAGAGGCAACTAGATAGAAAAGTGAAAATCGTAAGATCTGATAGAGGTGGTGAATATTATGGAAAATATGATGAATCTGGACAATGTCCTGGTCCCTTTTCAAAGTTCCTCGAAAGTCGTGGCATATGTGCTCAATATACTATGCCAGGCACACCACAACAAAATGGTGTGGTAGAAAGGCGAAATAGAACTTTAATGGAGATGGTTAGGAGCATGATCAGTAAATCATCTTTACCCAAAAGTTTGTGGATATATGCACTTAAAACCGCAGTGTATCTATTAAATAAGGTTCCTAGTAAGTCATTTCCCAAAAATCCTTTTGAGTTATGGACTGTAAGGAAACCTAGTCTGAGACACCTGCATGTTTGGGGTTGTCCTTCCGAGGCACGGGTTTACAATCCACAAGAAAAGAAACTGGATTCTCAAACCGTTAGCGGTTACTTCATTGGTTACCCAGAGAAGTCCAGTTTCTTTTCTTGTGGATTGTAAACCCGTGCCTCTGAAGGACAACCCCAAACATGCAGGTGTCTCAGACTAGGTTTCCTTCCAGTCCATAACTCAAAGGGAGTTTTGGGAACTGACTTACTAGGAAACCTATTTAATAGATACACTGCAGTTTTAAGTGCATATATCCACAAACTTTTGGGTAAAGATGATTTACTGATCATGCTCCTAACCATCTCCATTAAAGTTCTATTTCGCCTTTCTGCCACACCATTTTGTTGTGGTGTGCCTGGCTTAGTATATTGAGAACATATGCCACGACTTTCAAGGAACTTTGCAAAGGCACGGGTTTACTTTTTTCACCTGTCTCAAAGAAGGATTCGTTGAGAATAATATTGGCATTAGTGGCTCATTTTGACTTAGAGCTACATCAAATGGATGTGAAAACCGCCTTTTTGAATGGAAATCTTGAGGAGGAAGTTTATATGGAACAACCTGAAGGGTTTTCCATTGATGGTAAAGAAAATATGGTGTGTAAATTAAAGAAATCAATATGTGGACTTAAACAAGCTTCTAGACAATGGTATATTAAGTTTAATGATACCATTACATCTTTCGGTTTTGAAGAAATCATCGTTGATCGATGCAATAACCCAAAGTCATTAGTCGCAAGCAAGATATCATCAACATATAGAACCAAAAATATAAACTTGCTCCTACTGATCTTGCGGTATATGCATCGATCAACAATGATTTCTTCAAAACCAAAAGAGGTAATGGTATCATTAAACTTAATATACCATTGTCTAGAAGCTTGTTTAAGTCCATATATTGATTTCTTTAATTTACACACCATATTTTCTTTAACATAAATGGAAAACCCTTCAGGTTGTTCCATATAAACTTCCTCCTCAAGATTTCCATTCAAAAAGGCGGTTTTCACATCCATTTGATGTAGCTCTAAGTCAAAATGAGCCACTAATGCCAATATTATTCTCAACGAATCCTTCTTTGAGACGGGTGAAAAAGTCTCATGGTAATCAACGCTATTTTTCTGAATACAACCTTTGGCTACAAGTCTAGCTTTATATCTTTCAACATTGCCTTTAGAGTCGCGTTTGGTCTTATAGACCCATTTACACCTAACTCGTTTAGAACCTTCTGGCAAGATTACAAGATCCCAGACTTTATTTTGAGCCATTGATTTTAATTCTTCTTTCATATCATCAATCCACAATTCAGACTAATCACTTTTTATGGCTTGTGAAAATGATACAGGGTCATTATCAATACCAATATCAAAATATGTCTCTTGCAAGTAAACAATATAATCATAAAAAATAGTTGATTTTCTAACCCTTGTAGGTTTGTTCAATGCTATTCCAACTGGTTCACTTGTTTGAGTTGGCAAGTTAATTTCTTCATGGGGTGTTTGTTTATTATTCAAATGTTGTTCTTGATGTTGAGATACAGGAACAACATTTGGCGTAGGTGTGGATTTATAAACATTCATGGGAGATGGGTCATCATTCCTTATTTCATTAATATCCACAAATTGATTTTCAACACTCCCACTAACTTCACCATTTTCCAGAAATTTGGCATTTCTTGTTTCAACAATTCTAGAACTATGGTTGGGACAATAAAATCTATACAATGACCTTGGTTTATTGCATAAGACTAAAGAATATCTCTCTAAGAATTTTGAAATGAAAGATATGGGTGAGGCATCCTATGTGATTGTAATTTCGATATTCCGTGATAGATCTCAAGGTATATTAGGATTGTATCAAAAAGCCTATATTGATAAAATTCTTGAGAGATTCAATATGAGCAGATGCTCGGATGGTATAGTCCCTATTCAAAAGGGAGACACGTTTAGTCTTAAACAATGTCCAAAGAATGACGTGGAACAAAAGGAAATGGAAAATATTCTATATGCTTTGGTTGTGGGCAGCTTAATGTATCTACAAACTTGCACTAGACCCGACATCAGTTTTGCGATCAGAATGCTTTGTAGATATCAAAGTAATCCTGGTATTCATCACTGGAAAGCTGCAAAGAAAGTATTGAGATATCTTCAAGGAACAAAGGATTATATGCTTACTTATAAGAGGTCTAATCACTTGGAAGTGGTTGGATATGCTTATTCTGATTATGTTGGATGCAAGGATAGTGGAAAGTCAACGTTTGGCTATGTGTTTCAACTGGCTCAAGGAGCTATTTCCTGGAAAAGTGCCAAACAATCTATCATTGCCGCATCTACTATGGAAGCAGAATTTATAGCTTGTTATGAGACTACTATTCATGCATTATGGTTGCGGAACTTTATTTCAGGGCTTGGGGTTGTCGACACTATAAGCAAGCCGCTGTAAATGTACTATGATAATACCGCAGCAATTTTCTTCTCTAAGAACGATAAATACTCTAAAGGTGTAAAACACATGGATATAAAATTCTTTATCATGAAAGAGGAAGTTCAGAAACAAAGAGTGTATCTCGAACATATTAGTACGACGGATCTAATGATTGCGGATCCTCTTACCAAGGGTTTACCACCAAAGGCATTTATGCAACATGTTCCTAGGTTGGGGCTTGGTTGTATCGATAACTAATTATGATATTCTAACACTCTTGAGCTCAATAAAAAAATGTTTCTGGTTTTATTTCGTTTTCATTATGTTAAGCATGTATTTATGATTGGAATAAGAAATTTTATGTATTATCATAATGTGGACAGTATGTTATTCATATATAACTTATGAATCTAACATGATGAGTTAATAATGTTGTGATATATGGAAGGTGTGACAATCCATCAATTTATGGTTGATATTTTATTCTCAAGTGTTATTTAAAAACATTATTTTAATGTTATATTATGAACTCACTTATTTTTGGGAAGAAATTTGGGTTTGCGTCTCGAAGTAGCATCGACTACGTCTAAACCAGAGGATTCTACGTTACGTGCTTACGTTTACATACACCGTTTTTGGTGACAGTCCGACACTTCAGGAAATAAAATTATCCGTGAATATTATTTTGGGATTTTAAATTTGAGTTAGTTCATAAACTCACTAATTTACGAGAAGAGATTAGGACTTACGTTCATAATTTAACGTCCTTTACGACTAAACCGGAAACCTTAGGATTACGTATTTACGTTTGAACTCCGTTTTTGATGAGACAATTTTTATTAGATTCGTTTTGTGCCGTTGATTCATAATTTATAAAAACATTTTTCATAAAACGACCCGAGGGCACGCAAATCGAGGAAACTAGAATCGAGGAATACCCGTAAATTAGTGGGATGAGACAAAACAAGTTTTGTCCCACCCCACTCAAAAGGGATGGCTAACCATGCCACCACAACACCCTTAGGTGTCAACTTGTAAACAACAAGTGGTACACTTGTTACTTGAAGCTTAACAAGTAAGCTACATCAACTTCAAACCACAAAACCATTTACAACCAAACCATTTACTCACTTTCATCACATGCAAACTACTCTCCTCTCTCTCTCAAATTCGTCCCAAAATCACCAAGGACAACCCTTATTTGATCTATTTTAGCCATAAAATCATGTGTTATTCATACACATGATGATGCTCCTTTGAAGCCTTGAAGATTGGAGGTGATTTTAACATCCAAGGAGAAGATTTGTTGGTGTCATAGGGCTGATTTTCCATGAGAAGTTAATAAATATTGGTGGACTTGAAGATGATATTGGTTTATCACAAGTTTTGCCATCAAAATCCAAGCCTTGTTCATCAAAGACTCATCTTTTCATCACTAATGGTGGTATAGAGATTGTTCTTCCCATCCTCTTGTTATTTTGATTATGTAATCATGTATTTTCTTTCTTATTGTATATGTATATGATGAATATATAATGATAAAAATGTTGTGTCGGGATCAAGTGTTGATAAATATGATTAAAGAGATGAAAAACCATAAGAAACAAGGCTAAAATCTTGCTTAAATTGTTGGCTGTATAAAAACAGTAAGTAACCAAGTTATAAACTGATAAAATTGCATGGTGGAATCCATTTACAGTAAGTGTTAGATGTCATACACATGTGAGAGTTGGCTATGCAATGGAATCATCAAAATGAGTGAGATATGATCAAAACAAGATTAGTGTACCAGTCTGAATAGTCTATTTTGTAGGTACTGTTAAGGATAGTTAGACATGGAATGAGCAGTAGCTATAACTAACTTATTTGTAGCACATAATATGAAGTTTATGCCATCCAAAAATGAGCTTCTATCTCCTTATAGAACTCAAGATATGATAAAAATGGTGAAGATGAAACTAAAAATCAGATTTTGAAGAATTAATGTTTAATAGTATTATATAAGCACTCAAACTAATATAGTATAAAATGTGAATTAAAACCCACTAACTTATAAATTTCATTTATATAAATATGTATAAGGTTAAATAAATGGACACTTTATAAAAATGGTAGTTGAATAAGATTTATAAGTTATAAAAACTATAAACATGATTTTTACGACTTTTTCGGCTATTACCGTAAAATTAACGTTTTTCGCCAATTAAAACTTAGACGATCAAACCTGTCTAATGTAAAGTTTTTAAAAGTCATATACTGATATATAAGTACCTAATACAAATAAAAACCGATAAAACCCGAACTATATGACATACGGACATTAACGAGCTAAGTTAGCATATTGGACTAATAATTTAACTAAATAAGTTAAACACTTATACAAATTACTTATTGGGCTTAATTCATTTGGGCCCAACATATAAAGTATAAATACTGATAATACAAGTATAAAATAGATTAATACAAGTTAAAGAACTTATAATAAGTTTATTGGACTTAAAATATGTAAATAGGTAAAACTAGTAAGAAGTTACCAACACATAAACACTAAAATGAGTAAAAATGTATAAACTCACTTGATCATCATCATATATATAAAGTCATCATATATATACATAATTGTTATTTTGATAAAGTCATTGGACAAAAGTCTAAGACGAATATTATTTGTCTAGGTTTCCGTGATTGAAGCACGTACCGTACATCCGAATCGCCGATAACCGCCTTCCCACATCAACGTGAGTTCATAGCCTCGCACTCTTTTAAATGTTTTTATAAAATGTTTTATAAACCCGCGAGGGAGATAACATGTTAGTTTTTATAAAATAATACACTAGTTGTCCCGATTGTCTGTTTATTGATTTGGACCCGAATGATTGTATGACCCGATGAATGATTAAATGACCCGATAGATGAAATGAAATAGATTACTAAAGTTAGGTTATGTCACTAAAAGTCCCATTAGCATGAATTGTTAACTACCGGGATTTGGTAGACGCTTATGCATATAATAGTACTATTTGGGGACGATCACCCCAGTTCGCGCCTTGACGGTTGATCCCCGTCGTGCCACATTGATTGGTAAGAAAATTTATGTATGAGAAGATTTCTATAAGCGTGATTATTGTGACGACACGCTGTTTTAGATGGGCAAATGATTGTCGGGTTAGCTACCCGTTGTTTGTTGTAGTAAGGTAACAATGTCACGCGGCTTATAATAATCCAATTAACGAAATACTGCTTTATGCATTGAATTACGATATATTGTCTGACTAGCAATACAGGGTCTTATCTTTGATATTATGTTCGTGTTTTGGTTTTATATAATCATATACATATAACGGTTTTATTCAATCTATACAACGTTATAAAACGTATTGTATGATGTTTTTAACGACAATGGTTCGTATAATGATTTTGAAGGCGAAAGCCTATATTATGATTTTGATAAGGATTTGTATAAAATGACATTGGCTATTTTATGGCCTTTTACAATGATTTATACAAAATGATTTTCGGTAATAATTTTATACCGATGTTATATTGATGGATTTTATTAAACTCTATGAATTCACTCGGCGTTATCGCTGACCTGTTCTTTTAACATGTTATATCTCAGGTACTTGAAGGTAATTCTCGGGAAGACAACAAGAATTCATGGCCCGCACTTAAATAATAATTTCCATTCAAATGCTTTGTAAAACTTTTATGAAATACAATGACTTGGGACCTATGTAAATTTGATATTCATGAAGGAAATACTTTATTATTAAACGACGCGATTTTTAAGCGTTGTCTATGATGCGAGTAATGTGCTATCCCGTAACACCAACGAGTCTTCCGCTGTATTGAATTGCATAAATTTGGGGGTGTTACAGTTTGGTACCAGAGCTCTCGTTATAGAGAACGAAAGATTTTTAAAAGCAAGGTTTTGAATAAAACATTTCAAAATCTTTTAACTATAAACATTTTTCTAAAAATGTCTAAAAATCTTTTGACTATAACGGTGCCGAAGAATTCCCGAGTTACCGACAAGGCCAGACTGAGAAGTGTTATTTTAATATATATATATAACTTGGATTATATATATATGATGTAATTTGATTACATGATTGTTTGGTGATTATTTTAAATATTTATACGAGGTATTTATACGACGTAGATTGTCACAAGAAACCCTAACTCCACTAGCAAATCAATCGAAGCTATTCCCGTAGGAATTCTAGCTATTCTAGATCTAAACCAAGTTGTGGATATTTATGATCCCAACAAATGGTTGATATTCGTAGAAATGTCGATATTAGTTGATTGTGATATTAAAGAAGAATTGGCGAGATTAAATCTGATATCGATGTCATGACGATCTTTCCTTATAGAGTGGAGTTTGACAAAACGTTACCACCTGGAAAGGTGTCATCTGATTCGTTGTCATCCAATTCTTAAAATTGAAATCGAAAGGGTGAATGTTACACTTGAGGCTATTATTGGAACCATTACCCAAAAGCCTCATGCCACTAGTACCTTTCCGAGAAGTCTAATTGAATGTGTGAGTCATTTTATACTAGTAACTCATTTGATAATTATTGTTGGAAATATCTATAGGATTGGAAGTTAAGTGTTGTTCATATCGAGCTTTTATTGCACTTTGAAGGTCTAAGAATAAGGTTGAAAGTATTGGAAAATGAGGTAGGCATTGAGTATAAGTTGATTGAAACTTGAATAAAGTAAAATTTAACCCGTATGGAATATGAAATTGTTAAGAGGAAGTCGTTAAGTTCTGTGATTGAATTATAAGATTTTAATTGATTGTTGGTTCGTGTTAAGGGTTGTTCCTGGGCCATTGTTCATTGACGAGGATGCCCAGTGTCCAATAAATAAATTGAAGAAATCTTCTTCTGAAATTGGGACTGATGGATCTCCTGGGACAGGTGGAACACCTAATGACTCTTGTAGATTAGTATTCATTGTGGTATCTTCTAAAAATAATCCCTAACTTAACTGAGACATCAGTTGGTAGGACGAGTTCATGGAATTGTATGACATAGTGACACGTAATGTGTTACGGTACAATTTTGACTTGTTTGTGATTAATGAAAAGACTACCATTGATTGCTAAATCCTACATGTATCGATGTTGTCTATCTTTTATTGCTTCATCCAAATGTTCACGTTAGTGATGCAACCATTGAACAAGTACTCATCTCGATTTGAGTTGCGTTGTGGATTATTCTTTTTGAGTGCCATCGAGATCATGAACCTCATGATTATTTGGCTAAGCTCATTTTCCATTATATTGTAGTTAGTTCTTGGTGAACAACTTTTCATCACTCTTTTGCAGATCACTCATTGTTTTTATAAGATAAAACAGTATTCCTTGAGAAAAATTGAATTTTCATCACCATAAGGATGATCTAAACTGAGATTTATAAGTAATCGTTATCGAAATGAAGTTGTTTATGAAACACCTTGGAAAACTTAATTGTTTTCATAACAAAGAAAATCTTTGTAAATTTATTTTTGATTCTTATTTAAGAATTAAGCATGAAAATGTTTTTATTATAAACATGATGATAAAATTTTGACGAACTGAGTATTGCATCGTTAATCTTGAAATTGTATATAGTTGCGCGCCTACATACAATTTGGAAGTGACCATGCAAGGCTGATTAGTAGTCACCATGAAATAATTAATAAACACTAAATTTTCTTTGAAGATTGTGAAAGATTAAAATTTATGAGATCTGCAAGAAGTAAAAAATAAGGACATAGTGTTAGGGACACCTACATATGTGCTTGTAGCATCTATTCTTCTGAGTCGAATTTACTCATCTGTGGAAATTGTCTTATTTGACAATTGACATATCTTTCTTGTCCAATTCTCCCGTAGTGAGATTCTTAGGAAAATTATCTGATTACCGAGTGTTGATACCCGATTGGATGTATGGACGTTCGTATCATTTCTTTTGATTAGATTTCATTTGAATGACCTGGGTAACGATCCGAGGAGCTTTCGAATGCGTACTCAAAATATGAAAACATGGGATATATTCATATTCGTTAAATGTTTTCGTCTTTATCTGAATTGAAATTCTCTAGCGTAAATTATGCGTTGACATTACTCTTTTGATGATAGTTATGTCTCCTGATATCCTTGAATTTGTGAAGGATTATGAATTACTATTAGTCTTTTGAGAAGATCACATCTTATCAATGGTAACAAAACTGGAAAGTTGATAGTGCCAGTAGAATGGATTGATTGATTATGACATGACGACATTGTCTTAATTGATGGGAACTCGGGTAGAATTCCCCTAAATGATAAGATGTTGATTATGAAAAGTAATCTAAATAATTCTTGATGGATGACCATATCCTGCATTTAGACTTGAAATTATACCATGAATGGTTGTGAATTAGTTATAGATATTATAATCTAGAAAGAACCTAATATGAATTTATACCATGAATGGTTGTGAATTAGTTATAGATATTATAATCTTGAAATTATACCATGAATGGTAAGTATAAGTATTCTATTCCTGTCATTTCTGATTTAATATATATTTATCTGAAGAAGTTGTACTGATGACAAATTATGAAGGCATACATCGCCTCATACATTAGCAAACGTCTAACTATTGCAAAGGTCATCATCTGAATTTGATTCGATTTGGGTCATCGTCGACAGACTGACCAAATCTGATAATATCATTCCTATTAATGATAGATTCTTGATGAAGAAATTGACTCTTTTGTATTTAAAGGAGTTGTGTAAACATGGTGTACATGTATCGATCATCTCTATCAAGATCCTCGCTTCGCATCGAATTCCTAGAGATTTGCTCGGAAGTCATTGGGAAAGAACCTTGATGAGAGTACTGTGTACCACCCCAATCGAAGGGACGAGGTAAAGTAACGATACAAAATACTATAAGTGTTGTTTTATGTTTGAATGATTGACCTTTGGTAATAAACTGTAAAATCGCTTTCCTTTGGAAAGATTATCATTAATAATTATTGTACTATGATCGAGATCGAATCTTGTTAGGATCTAAACATAAGAGCATCTGTAAGCAGGAGTTGGGATGAAGAAACCCGACATACACCCATTGTGAGTTGGACATGTCTTTTAGGTTTTAAGATTGCCTATGATGACAAACCTAACCTTGCAAAATACCCGACCCGCGAGACCTGAAATGATTGTGTAAATTAGCATCTGATTATTGACTGCCGGTAGTGGGCAGGAGGTTATGTGAATATGAAATGTAGATCTTGAAGTGCATAATGGGTAGCGAAGTTATGCCAAAAAATTTAACCATGCGGAAGTAAATTGAAGATCTGAAAGATCATGGGAATTAAGTCCCCGTTGAATAGGACCATAGAGATAATGTAAAAGTTGATTTGAAAGGAATATAAGCTAGATCTACCCTATAACTTTAAGGGTTGCGTGAATTATGTTTCGTATATCTAACTTGATAAAATGTCTATCAAGTGAAAATCTGATTACTTCTTGATGAAGTATAGATCGGCGAAAAGTTGCATTCATCGAAAATCCGTGAATATCATGGATAGAGAAAGTAAGTCAACATTAAGCCTGATCTTATTCCTATAGTTATGTTTGATGAAACTCGCGTATTGTAATGAATTACACTTGTGAGAAAAGACCGAATGTGGAGGAAATACCCACATGGCTCTAACTCTATAAGAAGCGAGTAGTAAGATAAATTTATCTTTGAGGACAAAGATCCTGTTTAGGGGTAAATGATGTGACAATCCGTCAATTTATGGTTGATATTTTATTCTCAAGTGTTATTTAAAAACATTATTTTAATGTTATATTATGAACTCACTTATTTTTGGGAAGAAATTTGGGTTTACGTCTCGAAGTAGCATCGACTACGTCTAAACCGGAGGATTCTACGTTACGTGCTTACGTTTACATACACCGTTTTTGGTAACAGTCCGACACTTCAGGAAATAAATTTATCCGTGAATATTATTTTGGGATTTTAAATTTGAGTTAGTTCATAAACTCACTAATTTACGAGAAGAGATTAGGACTTACGTTCATAATTTAACGTCCTTTACGACTAAACCGAAAACCTTAGGATTACGTATTTACGTTTTTGAACTCCGTTTTTGATGAGACAATTTTTATTAGATTCGTTTTGTGCCGTTGATTCATAATTTATAAAAACATTTTTCGTAAAACGACCCGAGGGCACGCAAATCGAGGAAACTAGAATCGAGGAATACCCAAATTAGTGGGATGAGACAAAACAAGTTTTGTCCCACCCCACTCAAAAGGGATGGCTAACCATGCCACCACAACACCCTTAGGTGTCAACTTGTGAACAACAAGTGGTACACTTGTTACTTGAAGCTTAACAAGTAAGCTACATCAACTTCAATCCACAAAACCATTTACAACCAAACCATTTACTCACTTTCATCACATGCAAACTACTCTCCTCTCTCTCTCAAATTCGTCCCAAAATCACCAACAACAACCCTTATTTGATCTATTTTAGCCATAAAATCATGTGTTATTCATACACATGATGATGCTTCTTTGAAGCCTTGAAGATTGGAGGTGATTTTAACATCCAAGGAGAAGATTTGTTGGTGTCATAGGGCTGATTTTCCATGAGAAGTTAATAAAGATTGGTGGACTTGAAGATGATATTGGTTTATCACAAGTTTTGCCATCAAAATCCAAGCCTTGTTCATCAAAGACTCATCTTTTCATCACTAATGGTGGTATAGAGATTATTCTTCCCATCCTCTTGTTATTTTGATTATGTAATCATGTATTTTCTTTCTTATTGTATATGTATATGATGAATATATAATGATAAAAATGTTGTGTGGGGATCAAGTGTTGATAAATATGATTAAAGAGATGAAAAACTATAAGAAACAAGGCTAAAATCTTGCTTAAAATGTTGGCTGTATAAAAACAGTACGTAACCAAGTTATAAACTGATAAAATTGCATGGTGGAATCCATTTACAGTAAGTGTTAGATGTCATACACATGTGAGAGTTGGCCATGCAATAGAATCATCAAAATGAGTGAGATATGATCAAAACAAGATTAGTGTACCAATCTGAATAGTCTGTTTTGTAGGGACTGTTAAGGATAGTTAGACATGGAAAGAGCAGTAGCTATAACTAACTTATTTGTAGAACATAATATGAAGTTTATGCCATCCAAAAATGAGCTTCTATCTCCTTATAGAACTCAATATATGATAAAAATGGTGAAGATGAAACTAAAAATCAGATTTTGAAGAATTAATGTTTAATAGGATTATATAAGCACTCAAACTAATATAGTATAAAATGTGAATTAAAACCCACTAACTTATAAATTTCATTTATATAAATATGTATAAGTTTAAATAAATGGACACTTTATAAAAATGGTAGTTGAATAAGATTTATAAGTTATAAAAACTATAAACATGATTTTTACGACTTTTTCGGCTATTACCGTAAAATTAACGTTTTTCGCCAATTAAAACTTAAACGATCAAACCTGTCTAATGTAAAGTTTTTAAAAGTCATATACTGATATACAAGTACCTAATACAAATAAAAACCGATAAAACCCGAACTATATGACATACGGACATTAACGAGCTAAGTTAGCATATTGGACTAATAATTTAACTAAATAAGTTAAACACTTATACAAATTACTTATTGGGCTTAATTCATTTGGGCCCAACATGTAAAGTATAAATACTGATAATACAAGTATAAAATAGATTAATACAAGTTAAAGAACTTATAATAAGTTTATTGGACTTAAAATATGTAAATAGGTAAAACTAGTAAGAAGTTACCAACACATAAACACTAAAATGAGTAAAAATGTATAAACCCACTTGATCATCATCATATATATAAAGTCATCATATATATATACATAATTGTTATTTTGATAAAGTCATTGGACAAAAGTCTAAGACGAATATTATTTGTCTAGGTTTCCGTTATTGAAGCACGTACCGTACATCCGAATCGCCGATAACCGCCTTCCCACATCAACGTGAGTTCATAGCCTCGCACTCTTTTAAATGTTTTTATAAAATGTTTTATAAACCTGCGAGGGAGATAACATGTTAGTTTTTATAAAATAATACACCAGTTGTCCCGATTGTCTGTTTATTGATTTGGACCCGAATGATTGTATGACCCGATGAATGATTAAATGACCCGATAGATGAAATGAAATGGATTATTAAAGTTAGGTTATGTCAATAAAAGTCTCATTAGCATGAATTGTGAACTACCGGGATTTGGTAGACGCTTATACATATAATAGTACTATTTGGGGACGATCACCCCAGTTCGCGCCGTGACGGTTGATCCCCGTCGTGCCACATTGATTGGTAAGAAAATTTATGTATGAGAAGATTTCTATAAGCGTGATTATTGTGAAGACACGCTGTTTTAGATGGGCAAATGATTGTTGGGTTAGCTACCCGTTGTTTGTTGTAGTAAGGTAACAATGTCATGCGGCTTATAATAATCCAATTAACGAAATACTGCTATATGCATTGAATTACGATATATTGCCTGACTAGCAATACAGGGTCTTATCTTTGATATTATGTTCGTGTTTTGGTTTTATATAATCATATACATATAACGGTTTTTATTTAATCTATACAACGTTATAAAACGTATTGTATGATGTTTTTAACGATAATGGTTCGTATAATGATTTTGAAGGCGAAAGCCTATATTATGATTTTGATAAGGATTTGTATAAAATGACTTTGGCTATTTTATGGCCTATTACAATAATTTGTACAAAATGATTTTCGGTAATAATTTTATACCGATGTTATATTGATGGATTTTATTAAACTCTATGAATTCACTCGGCGTTATCGCTGACCTTTTCTTTTAACATGTTTTATCTCAGGTACTTGAAGGTAATTCTCAGGAAGACAACAAGAATTCATGGCCCGCACTTAAATAATAATTTCCATTCAAATGCTTTGTAAAACTTTTATGAAATACAATGGCTTGGGACCTATGTAAATTTGATATTCATGAATGGAAATACTTTATTATTAAACGACGCGATTTTAAGCGTTGTCTATGATGCGAGTAATGTGCTATCCCGTAACACCAACGAGTCTTCCGATGTATTGAATTGCATAAATTTAGGGGTGTTACAGTTTGGTACCAGAGCTCTCGTTATAGAGAACGAAAGATTTTTAAAACCAAGGTTTTGAATAAAACATTTCAAAATCTTTTAACTATAAACATTTTTCTAAAAATGTCTAAAAATCTTTTGACTATAACGGTGCCGAAGAATTCCCGAGTTACCGACAAGGCCATACTGAGAAGTGTTATTTTAATATATATGTATATAACTTGGATTATATATATATATGATGTAATTTGATTACATGATTGTTTGATGATTATTTTAAATATTTATACGAGGTATTTATACGATGTAGATTGTCACAAGAAACCCTAACTCCACTAGCAAATCAATCGAAGCTATTCCCGTAGGAATTCTAGCTATTCTAGATCAAAACCAAGTTGTGGATATTTATGATCCCAACAAATGGTTGATATTCGTAGAAATGTCGATATTAGTTGATTGTGATATTAAAGAAGAATTGACGAGATTAAATCTGATATCGATGTCATGACGATCTTTCCTTATAGAGTGGAGTTTGACAAAACGTTACCACCTGGAAAGGTGTCACCTGATTCGTTGTCACCCAATTCTTAAAATTGATATCGAAAGGGTGAATGCTGCACTTGAGGCTGTTATTGGAACCATTACCCAAAAGCCTCATGCCACTAGTACCTTTCCGAGAAGTCTAATTGAATGTGTGAGTCATTTTATACTAGTGACTCATTTGATATTTATTTTTGGAAAGAGCTATAGGATTGGAAGTTAAGTGTTGTTCATATCGAGCTTTTATTGCACTTTGAAGGTCTAAGAATAAGGTTGAAAGTATTGGAAAATGAGGTAGGCATTGAGTATAAGTTGATTGAAACTTGAATAAAGTAAAATTTAACCCGTATGGAATATGAAATTGTTAAGAGGAAGTCGTTAAGTTCTGTGATTGAATTATAAGGTTTTAATTTATTGTTGGTTCGTGTTAAGGGTTGTTCCTGGGCCATTGTTCATTGACGAGGATGCCTAGTGTCCAATAAATAAATTGAAGAAATCTTCTTCTGAAATTGGGACCGATGGATCTCCTGGGACAGGTGGAACACCTAATGAATCTTGTAGATTTGTATTCATTGTGGTATCTTCTAAAAATAATCCCTAACTTAACTGAGACATCAGTTGGTAGGACGAGTTCATGGAATTATATGACATAGTGACACGTAATGTGTTACGGTACAATTTTGACTTGTTTGTGATTAATGAAAAGACTACCATTGATTGCTAAATCCTACATGTATCGATGTTGTCTATCTTTTATTGCTTCATCCAAATGTTCACATTAGTGATGCAACCATTGAACAAGTACTCATCTCGATTTGAGTTGCGTTGTGGATTATTCTTTTTGAGTGCCATCGAGAACATGAACCTCATGATTATTTGGCTAAGCTCATTTTCCATTATATTGTAGTTAGTTCTTGGTGAACAACTTTTCATCACTCTTTTGCAGATCACTCACTGTTTTTATAAGATAAAACAGTATTCCTTGAGAAAAATTGAATTTTCATCACCGTAAGGATGATCTAAAGTGAGATTTATAAGTAATCGTTATCGAAATGAAGTTGTTTATGAAACACCTTGGAAAACTTAATTGTTTTCATAACAAAGAAAATCTTTGTAAATTTATTTTTGATTCTTATTTAAGAATTAAGCATGAAAATGTTTTTATTAGAAACATGATGATAAAATTTTGACGAACTGAGTATTGCATCGTTAATCTTGAAATTGTATATAGTTGCGCGCCTACATACAATTTGGAAGTGACCATGCAAGGCTGATTAGTAGTCACCATGAAATAATTAATAAACACTAAATTTTCTTTGAAGATTGTGAAAGATTAAAATTTATGGGATCTGCAAAAAGTAAAAAATAAGAACATAGTGTTAGGGACACCTACATATGTGCTTGTAGCATCTATTCTTCTGAGTCGAATTTACTCATCTGTGGAAATTATCTTATTTGACAATTGACAATTCTTTCTTGTCCAATTCTCCCATAGTGAGATTCTTAGGAAAAGTATCTGATTACCGAGTGTTGATACCCGATTGGATGTATCGACGTTCGTATCATTTCTTTTGATTAGATTTCATTTGAATGACCTAGGTAACGATCCGAGGAGCTTTCGAATGCGTACTCAAAATATGAAAACATGGGATATATTCATATTCGTTAAATGTTTTCGTCTTTATCTGAATTGAAATTCTCTCGCGTAAATTATGCGTTGACATTACTCTTTTGATGATAGTTATGTCTCCTGATATCCTTGAATTTGTGAAGGATTATGAATTACTATTAGTCTTTTGAGAAGATCACATCTTATCAATGGTAACAAAACTGGAAAGTTGATAGTGCCAGTAGAAGGGATTGACCGATTATGACATGACGACATTGTCTTAATTGATGGGAACTCGAGTAAAATTCCCCTAAATGATAAGATGTTGATTATCAAAAGTAATCTAAATAATTCTTGATGGATGACCATATCCTGCATTTAGACTTGAAATTATACCATGAATGGTTGTGAATTAGTTATAGATATTATAATCTAGAAAGAACCTAATATGAATTTATTAAAAGATGGTTCCGTTATCTGAAACTTTAGGAGGTATTTGTTGGTATATTACCTAGACTTTCGCCATTACGGTAAGTTGAATTTGGTATTGATTATATTCTCGGTGCTGCACCTGTGGCGTGTGCACTGTACGTCAGCACCATCTGAATTAAAGGAATTACCGTACAACTGAGAGAGTTGTCGGAGAAAGATTTTATTCTACCGAGCTCGTCATCATGAAGAGCTATGGTGTTATCATTCCTTATATTTATAGATTACTGTGAACTGAGTAAACTGACAATCGAAAACAATATCCATTACTCGAAATGGAAGATTTGTTCGATCATTTACAAGGTTCTAGCGTATGTTTTAAAGATTTGATCCATGGCATGGTTATCATCAACTTCGCGTCCGCGAAGAAGATTATCTATTCCAATCACTACATCCAGAACTTGTAATGACCATTATGAGTTTCATGTTATGTCGTTTGGATTGACTAATACACATGTAGCAACCATAAAATTGGTAAATCATGTGTGTAGGCTGTAATTTGATAAATTCATGCTCGTGATCATTAAAGAACCATCTGTTTGTTTATAAGAATAAGAAGGAGTTAATAATTATTTATAGATTGCCCTGAATTGGCCGAAAAACGAAAACCTGTACTTTGAATATTTAACATATGACTTAAGACTTAATCCTTTACATGATTTAACCGTGTGATTAATAAGATAATGGAATATATATTGACTCTTCAAAAATTAGAGCCATTTAAGAATTTGGGTTTTACCAAAAAGAAAGTGCAACTATGTTTTGACAAATGTTTTATTAAAAAGAAATTTTGAGGGATTATTCCCTTATGCCCAGAACATTTAACTAAACTCCTATTTAGGGGTAAATGTTTGAATATACCTCAAGACAACCTAAGAAGGATTGAGGAAACCATTTGACCCATGACTTGAAATTTGAAATGGCAATTTTTGCTTTTCAACTAAGAAAATTTTGACCAAAGTGTAACCAAAGATTTTTCGAACATTTACGAATCTTAATAATTATTTTCAATAAATCAACAAAAATCGTGTTAACTAAATTCCAATTTAGTTTTGAACATTTTTCTGTAATTGGATGAACTGAGAAATTTAAAATTTTTAAGTTTAGGTTTCATAAAAATTAAATGTTTATTATTTAATTAATTGTAATAATTATCGACGCTTTAGACGTCGGATTGAGTAAAACAGATAAAAATGATAGTTGAGACGAAACTAAAACTTAGAAAATATAAAGAAGGAATTTTTGAATGAATACCGTCATGATAATTATTTTATAAAGAAAGGTGAATGTAATTACTGACACATTATATAGAAAAGATAAAGAACCAATTAGGACATGTTCCTTAATAATGAAGGTGCAAAATAAATTGCCAAACAATGTAAAATAAACAATGCTTGTAAGAAGGATGATATGGATAATAAAAAGGGGTTCGGGGCTAATGTGAACCATTAGAATTGAGAAGCCGATGGCTTTAAATGATTAAAAGGCCACTTGTGGTTGCCTGAATATAGAGGATTTTGAGATTTAGTCATGATGGAATCCCGTAAGTATAAGTATTCTATTCCTGTCGTTTCTGATTTAATATATCTTTATCTGAAGAAGTTGTACTGATGACAAATTATGAAGGCATACATCGCCTCATGCATTAGCAAACGTCTAACTATTGCAAAGGTCATCATCTGAATTTGATTCGATTTGGGTCATCGTCGACAGACTGACCAAATCTGATAATATCATTCCTATTAATGATAGATTCTTGATGAAGAAATTGACTCTTTTGTATTTAAAGGAGTTGTGTAAACATGGTGTGCATGTATCGATCATCTCTATCAAGATCCTCGCTTGACATCGAATTCCTAGAGATTTGCTCGGAAGTCATTGGGAACGAACCTTGATGAGAGTACTGTGTACCACCCCAATCGAAGGGACGAGGTAAAGTAACGATACAAAATACTATAAGTGTTGTTTTATGTTTGAATGATTGACCTTTGGTAATAAACTGTAAAATCGATTTCCTTTGGAAAGATTATCATTGATAATTATCGTATTATGATCGAGATCGAATCTTGTTAGGATCTAAACATAAGAGCATCTGTAAGCAGGAGTTGGGATGAAGAAACCCGACATACACCCATTGTGAGTTGGACATGTCTTTTAGGTTTTAAGGTTTCCTATGATGACAAACCTAACCTTGCAAAATACCCGACCCGCGAGACCTAAAATGATTGTGTAAATTAGCATCTGATTATTGATTGCCGGTAGTGGGCAGGAGGTTATGTGAATATGAAGTGTAGATCTTGAAGTGCATGATGGGTAGCGAAGTTATGCCAAAAAATTTAACCATGCGGAAGTAAATTGAAGATCTGAAAGATCATGGGAATTAAGTCCCCGTTGAATGGGACCATAGAGATGATGTAAAAGTTGATTTGAAAGGCATATAAGTTGGATCTACCCTATAACTTTAAGGGCTGCGTGAATTATGTTTCGTATATCTAACTTGATAAAATGTCTATCAAGTGAAAATCTGATAGCTTCTTGATGAAATATAGATCGGCGAAAAGTTGCATTCATCGAAAACCCGTGAATATCATGGATAGAGAAAGTAAGTCAACATTAAGCCTGATCTTATTCCTGTAGTTATGTTTGATGAAACTCGCGTATTGTAATGAATTACACTTGTGAGAAAAGACCGAATGTGGAGGAAATACCCACATGGCTCTAACTCTATAAGAAGCGAGTAGTAAGATAAATTGATCTTTGAGGACAAAGATCCTGTTTAGGGGTAAATGATGTGACAATCCGTCAATTTATGGTTGATATTTTATTCTCAAGTGTTATTTAAAAACATTATTTTAATGTTATATTATGAACTCACTTATTTTTGGGAAGAAATTTTGGTTTACGTCTCGAAGTAGCATCGACTACGTCTAAACCGGAGGATTCTACGTTACGTGCTTACGTTTACATACACCATTTTTGGTGACAGTCCGACACTTCAGGAAATAAATTTATCCGTGAATATTATTTTGGGATTTTAAATTTGAGTTAGTTCATAAACTCACTAATTTACGAGAAGAGATTAGGACTTACGTTCATAATTTAACGTCCTTTACGACTAAACCGGAAACCTTAGGATTACGTATTTACGTTTTTGAACTCCGTTTTTGATGAGACAATTTTTATTAGATTCGTTTTGTGCCGTTGATTCATAATTTATAAAAAAAAATTCGTAAAACGACCCGAGGGCACGCAAATCAAGGAAACTAGAATCGAGGAATACCCATAAATTAGTGGGATGAGACAAAACAAGTTTTGTCCCACCCCACTCAAAAGGGATGGCTAACCATGCCACCACAACACCCTTAGGTGTCAATTTGTGAACAACAAGTGGTACACTTGTTACTTGAAGCTTAACAAGTAAGCTACATCAACTTCAAACCACAAAACCATTTACAACCAAACCATTTACTCACTTTCATCACATGCAAACTACTCTCCTCTCTCTCTCAAATTCGTCCCAAAATCACCAACAACAACCCTCATTTGATCTATTTTAACCATAAAATCATGTGTTATTCATACACATGATGATGCTCCTTTGAAGCCTTGAAGATTGGAGGTGATTTTAACATCCAAGTAGAAGATTTGTTGGTGTCATAGGGATGATTTTCCATGAGAAGTTAATAAAGATTGGTGGACTTGAATATGATATTGGTTTATCACATGTTTTGCCATCAAAATCCAAGCCTTGTTCATTAAAGATTCATCTTTTCATCACTAATGGTGGTATAGAGATTGTTCTTCCCATCCTCTTGTTATTTTGATTATGTAATCATGTATTTTCTTTCTTATTGTATATGTATATGATGAATATATAATGATAAAAACGTTGTGTGGGGATCAAGTGTTAATAAATATGATTAAAGAGATGAAAAACCATAAGAAACAAGGCTAAAATCTTGCTTAAATTGTTGGTTGTATAAAAACAGTAAGTAACCAAGTTATAAACTGATAAAATTGCATGGTGGAATCCATTTACAGTAAGTGTTAGATGTCATACACATGTGAGAGTTGTCCCTGCAATGGAATCATCAAAATGAGTGAGATATGATCAAAACAAGATTAGTGTACCAATCTGAATAGTCTGTTTTGTAGGGACTGTTAAGGATAGTTAGACATGGAATAAGCAGTAGCTATAGCTAACTTATTTGTAGCACATAATATGAAGTTTATGCCATCCAAAAATGAGCTTCTATCTCCTTATAGAACTCAAGATATGATAAAAATGGTGAAGATAAAACTAAAAATCAGATTTTGAAGAATTAATGTTTAATAGTATTATATAAGCACTCAAACTAATATAGTATAAAATGTGAATTAAAACCCACTAACTTATAAATTTCATTTATATAAATATGTATAAGGTTAAATAAATGTACACTTTATAAAAATGGTAGTTGAATAAGATTTATAAGTTATAAAAACTATAAACATGATTTTAACGACTTTTTTTGCTATTACCATAAAATTAACGTTTTTCGCCAATTAAAACTTAGACGATCAAACCTGTCTAATGTAAAGTTTTTAAAAGTCATATACTGATATATAAGTACCTAATACAAATAAAAACCGATAAAACCCGAACTATATGACATACGGACATTAACGAGCTAAGTTAGCATATTGGACTAATAATTTAACTAAATAAGTTAAACACTTATACAAATTACTTATTGGGCTTAATTCATTTGGGCCCAACATGTAAAGTATAAATACTGATAATAAAAGTATAAAATAGATTAATACAAGTTAAAGAACTTATAATAAGTTTATTGGACTTAAAATATGTAAATAGGTAAAACTAGTAAGAAGTTACCAACACATAAACACTAAAATGAGTAAAAATGTATAAACTCACTTGATCATCATCATATATATAAAGTCATCATATATATACATAATTTTTATTTTGATAAAGTCATTGGACAAAAGTCTAAGACGAATATTATTTGTCTAGGTTTCCGTGATTGAAGCACGTACCGTACATCCGAATCGCCGATAACCGCCTTCCCACATCAACGTGAGTTCATAGCCTCGCACTCTTTTAAATGTTTTTATAAAATGTTTTATAAACCCGCGAGGGAGATAACATGTTAGTTTTTATAAAATAATACACTAGTTGTCCCGATTGTCTGTTTATTGATTTGGACCCGAATGATTGTATGACCCGATGAATGATTAAATGACCCGATAGATGAAATAAAATGGTATATTAAAGTTAGGTTATGTCACTAAAAGTCCCATTAGCATGAATTGTGAACTACCGGGATTTGGTAGACGCTTATGCATATAATAGTACTATTTGGGGACGATCACCCCAGTTCGCGCCTTGACGGTTGATCCCCGTCGTGCCACATTGATTGGTAAGCAAATTTATGTATGAGAAGATTTCTATAAGCGTGATTATTGTGACGACACGCTATTTTAGATGGGCAAATGATTGTCGGGTTAGCTACCCGTTGTTTGTTGTAGTAAGGTAACAATGTCATGCGGCTTATAATAATCCAATTAACGAAATACTGCTTTATGCATTGAATTACGATATATTGCCTGACTAGCAATACAGGGTCTTATCTTTGATATTATGTTCGTGTTTTGGTTTTATATAATCATATACATATAACGGTTTTTATTTAATCTATACAACGTTATAAAACGTATTGTATGATGTTTTTAACGACAATGGTTCGTATAATGATTTTGAAGGCGAAAGCCTATATTATGATTTTGATAAGGATTTGTATACAATGACTTTGGCTATTTTATGGCCTATTACAATGATTTGTACAAAATGATTTTCGGTAATAATTTTATACCGATGTTATATTGATGGATTTTATTAAACTCTATGAACCCACTCGGCGTTATCGCTGACCTTTTCTTTTAACATGTTTTATCTCAGCTACTTGAAGGTAATTCTCGAGAAGACAACAAGAATTCATGGCCCGCACTTAAATAATAATTTCCATTCAAATGCTTTGTAAAACTTTTATGAAATACAATGACTTGGGACCTATGTAAATTTGATATTCATGAATATAAATACTTTATTATTAAACGACGCGATTTTTAAGTGTTGTTTATGATACGAGTAATGGGCTATCCCGTAACACCAACGAGTCTTCCGCTGTATTGAATTGCATAAATTTGGGGGTGTTACAGAAGGGAGTATACAAGAAATAGTGTGTATAACTGCCATAATCCCCATTATGTGATTTGTTATGTTGAGATACTTATGATGACGGTTATTAAGATTTGATTTGCTAGCCTTATGTTGTACTATGTAAAAATATCATGTCAAGTGGGAGAATGTAAAGTTGTGACATGTTAATATGTCATAATTACCCCATGTTTTGAATTGTAGGTTACATATGTGTAGTCAAACTAATTCATTATAATTATGATGGTACTTAAAATCTTAAACCGTTTTATTTGTGAGTATTGATGGATATACTCACTCTTAAGACTATATATATGTCTAGTCCTCTCCCTACCTAATACACACAAAATACAAGTAGAATCATAATAGCTCTCCATCAAAGCTCTCTACACTCAAGTGGGTTAAGGGTGAGAAACTAGATAGGTTCTAAGGGTTGCCTATATCATGTCAACATCCGCTACGACTACCGGTATGTCATTCTCATTTCATATTATGTATGTAATTATTATCGTATTCTAAGATCTTGTGACATAATAGTTTCAAGTGTTCGTCATGTATGTTTTGATGCTAATATTTACACTTAATAAAATGCTTACAATAATCACCTCCAAACAACCTCCTTTTAAGTAGCCATTAACATGTGTTGATTATAGTTTAAGTTTATGGTTAAAATTTGTTGAAGATGGGTGTATGGTGGTGGTGTTGGACGGCAAGAGAGGGAGAGAGGGAGAGAGTTGGATAAACTTCTTGGTTAAGCTTGCATGTAATGTGTGTGTGTGAGAGAGATGGAAGGTTTTGTACCTTGAACAAGTTATGAGAAAAGTGTCTCTATACTTGTTAAAATTTTGACAAGAAAGGGGTGTTAAGCCCTTGTTGTGTCCGCCCATTATGGGGGTGGGACAAGTGTAAACTTGTTTCATCCCGATTATTTTATGGGTAATCCTCGATTCTAGTCTCCTCGATTTACGTGCCCTCGGGTCGATTTACGAAAAACGTTTTTGAAAATTATGAAACTACGGCACAAAACGATTCTAATAAAAAATTGTCTCATCAAAAACGGAGCACAAAAGCGTAAATACGTAAACCTAGGGTTCCCGGTTTAATCGTAAAAGACGTTAAATTATGCACGTAAGCCCTAATTTCATCCCGTAAATATGTGAGTTCATGTACCAACACAAATATAAAATATAAAAATAATATACGATAATAAATTTACTACCTGAAAATGTCAGATTGTCACAAATAAGCCTACATTAGAATATAAACCCTAATTACCCAAGATAGAAAGTCATTAGGATTAATGACCTAAAAACCCTAATATTTAGAAATCTACATAGAATCACTACCTAGTCTTTTTGGACAAGTCTATAAATATTTTTCGGACTTCATTAAGGTTATAATATTATGTTAAGACAATGTACAAGTAACCTAATGCACAAAGTACAAGATTCCAATGCATGGCTTATAAATTAGGTCAAAATGAGTATTTTCACCCTTTAGACATGTTTACCTAGAATAAATTAATAAAACCAATGTAGGGACTTCGTGAATACATTGAGGACAATGTAGGATGTATAAATTGAGTTTACATCATTAGCTAACTGAAGGATAATCACTTTTACTAAGACTTAACCATAAATCATTAGAAACCATAACCCGCCTAAGTTTTCTTCCCATTTTCACATCAAACCTTTGTTAAACGTCAAACCAAATACCAAAAATTCTTAATTACAATTTGCATAACCTATTTAAACCCTAATCAATCACTAATCACATTCCCAAACCCTTAATCACCAAAATTACAAATTTATAAGTTACAAGCCCTAATTTAGGACCCGGTAATAACTGAGATTTTATATGGTAAAAGATTAAGTTCATCTCGGTATCCTATCGAATTGATCTCTGGTTAATTGTGCGACTCAGTTGTTCTTGGTGAATCAAATAAAAGAGTTGTCGTTGTTTAAAACTAATTAAAAATAAAGACTTGGAACAATTAAAAATAAAGTAAGGAAACAATAATGAAAGATTAAAACTTTACGGGAAATAAATGACGAGAAATTAAAGGCAATGAAAGTAAATGATGCAAATTAAAACTTAAAATAAACGGAAAGCAAGTAAAAGTGCAAATAACGAAAAAGGCGGGAAAAATAAAACTTACAATTAAAAACTGAAAAACCTATTCAGAAAAATCAAACATTCCGAATAGGGACTCCTATTCGGAATATTCCGAATAAGGACTCCTATTCGGAATAATCAAACATTCCGAATAGGGACTCCTATTCGGAATAATGAGACTTTCCGAGTAGGGAAGTCCTATTCAGAATATTCCGCATAGGAAGTCCTATTCGGAATATCCAATATTCCGCATAGGAAATTGAGAAGACAGTCTATTCGGAATATTCATAAACAGTGCTCTATTCGGAATAATCTGGGCAAGAACAGTACGCAGAGCAGAAGAAGAACAGTAGGGACGAATTTGATCAAATCTCACTAAAACAAACCAAAAGATTAAACCAAAACAACCAATAAGCATCAACTAACAATAATCAATCAAAACAAATCATCAAAACTAACTAACAAAGCCAAACCAATCAAAACCCACTTGATTGAAAATAAGAAAACTCAAGAACATGAACACAAAGATTAAGAACAAATTAAGCAAGAAAGGAAGAAGGAGATTAACAATAAAGTAAAGATTAACAACATTTAAATGGAAACTTACTTGGAATTAAAAGAAAATTAAAAGTGCATTACATGGAGATTAAGATGCATAAAAGTAAAGAACAAGAAAATGAAGAATGGGGGAGAGAGGCTTGTCAGGCCTCCAACAACTTGAAAATGAAAACACTAAAACTATTTATAGGGAGATTAGGGAGGAGCTTAGGAAGCTTCCTCCCTCTTTCTTCTTTTCCTTAATTGCACACTTAAGTCCTTGATCTTCTTAATCTTTAGTTAATCTTCTTAATACTTGGACTTTGTCTTGGGATTTCTTCAAACTCGTCTTGTAACCTTCAATAAATGAGACTTGAGTTCTTCGGCTTTTTAGTAAACTTCCGTCTTTTGACTTTTCTTTCGATAAATCTTCAGAATTGGTCTTGGACTTCCGTTCTTTTTCCACTCTTGATCTTTCAACTTTGTCTTTCGTCTTTTTCTTCGATAAAAGCCCGTGAAAGCCGTGTTTTCTCCACTTTTCACCTTTTCGTCCTAAATCACAACAAAAACACAAACCACGCATAATTCTGACATAAATGACATAAAATATACGTTTTGGCCCGGTTATTATTGTAATTAAGTGGTAAAAAGGATGGGTGTTTTCGCACCTATCAAATCCCCTACACTTAACCATTGCAATGTCCTCATGCAATGCATTAGTTACAAAGCACGATTACACTTTTCATCATAATCAATCCGTCTTGGCCTTTATTAACCAACTAAAGAAAATTTGAAAGATAGAAAACGATAAAATGAAACAAGGAAGAAACTTGTAAAGAAATCTAAGACTTACATTAGGGCTTTGGTGTCGTGAATGTTTATCACCCTAAAGTTTCACGTTCCCCATGCCAAGCTTAAAAACAAGATCATTATTAGTACAAGTTAGCATAACAAACATTTACTCATGTGGTTCAATTAATCACTTAAACTCCCTTATTCCTACGGGTATCTCTTATATTTTATTGATGTCTTGAATGATCACGAGGATGCATTGTTGACTTATTACGATAGTGGATTTAGGCTGAAAGCAAAGTAGGACGATTTGATTAATAGTTAGCTAAAGGACAAAATCTCTTAAAACTGCTTCTCGGGATATCAAAAAGTTCATATCTTGGCATAACTCGGTTCACGATTTGAGACCTTTCTCGGGCCGATATTTGGCATGTACTTCATACTTCATATCTTCGAGAGACGTTTTTGAGATAATGGTCTTCCCTTCGTTATAGAGTTTCTTCACTTAGAGACTTTTGAGGAGTACTCCAGCTTTGTTGACCACGACTTCATGATTATTCTTCAATCTCTAATTGGGATTTTGAGATACAACGATCCGCCTCCTTTTCTGACTTGGATCTATTTATCCACATACCTTGTTAGGGTCTTTTCGGATAGACTTCTCCATGATCTTTATGGGAGTTGATTGCTTTTCATCGTGAGTCTTGATCCTTCATATTGATTTTGGGAATAATGCTTTTCACATCACTTTGGATCTTCAGCAATAAAATGGAATCCTCATGCCTTGTTAGGGCCTATTCGGACTCGCCAATCTTCGCGCCCCGCTTCATAAGTTATGCCTTGGCTATGAACTCTTATCATTACCGAGCAACTTTTAAACGATCTTGGGCTAGAAGCTAAGTAACTTTTCAAATCGTACGACCTTACTTATTGCAGATAATTTATTAGCAAGTGATGGGAGAAAAAGATCATAATTGACTCACATAAGTTAATGAGAGAATACCAAACTTGTAACCAACTCTATCATTTCTCGTTCTCTACAATTTAAAATCTCAAGGAATGAGACTCGTGGATGCTTAGACCAATAAACCAATTAAGGTCTACATGGTTAAGGATACTAGCTAGAGTGAACTTGGATAAGTAAACTCGGGTTGAGTCAAAATATTCACAACGGGCCTAATATATCTAAGATATCTAAACTTGTTAAAACCATTTTATTAAAATAAGAGAAAAATAGCAAAAATAAAGGGAACTACAACTAGGCCAAAATAGATTAAAAATTTTGAAAAATGTCAAAAAACTGATTTTCCGGTTAAAATAGGGACAAATACAAGGAAAAGGCCACTTAACTTCGATAGAAGTCCCCCCTACACTTAATATAAACATTGCCCTCAATGTTTAAGCATGTGGGAGTAAAAACCCCTACACTTAGGACATTGTGCACGTTGCTTAAATCTCGCTAAGGAAAAGACAACTAAAGAGATTCCTATTTTAATATTGGAAAATATAAAATAGGGAATCGAAAAGAGTTTAGGATAGAACCAGGAAGATAGTAACACGGGATCACGGTTCGTCAAAAGTTATCAAGAGTGTGTCTTTGAAGCTCGAATCCCTGCAATGATAAGAAAGAAAACAAGAAACACCAACGGGGGCTCCCCCCTACACTTATTGTAAAGATAGATAGATAATTGGGTTGCCTCCCAAAAAGCGCTTGTTTTTGTTAACCGAGTCACGAGCCTGACTCGTCCCCGAATTAAATGGTCCATGGGGGAGCCTCGAATGTAATACCGGGATCAAAGACCTTGTCCTCGTTCCCGGTTGACATCAACAAAGGAGAGGCGGGGGAATAAGTCTTGAATGGGAGAAAAACCCTTTCGACATACGAGAAGTATGTGAATTCAAGATCCACGGGAGGTGGGGTGGGTAAAGTAAGCACATTGTCATACCCCAAAGACAATGGATGTTGAGCACTCGGCAAAGCCGTGAGGGTATCAATTATAGAATAGTCATTGTCACCTCCCGGGTCAAAGCACTCATCCTCATTTCTCGGTATGAAACGAGGAGAGTAAAAGTGATACATCACCCGCTTGGGTGTGCACGTGGTAGGATGAGGTGGCAATATATCATGAGAAGTATGAGAACGATTACCTTCCACCTGCGTCCCTTTTTCAGTAGATTCACGTCTTTCCACCTCTGGGATAGAAGGAGGTATGGCTAACAAAGTATGCTCATTAATAGCAAGAGAAGCAGCACTATCAATGTCCTCAATCCCTTCGTCAAAGAGCGGATTCACCTCACTAGGTATGTAGGCGTCATCAAAATCAAATAAAGGGTTCGAATAAATCGTGAAAGTTTCATGCAGAACGTCTTCATCGGATAGTGACTCGTCATCACTAGAAGTAAAATCATCATCTTGATCGAAAAGAGGATTAGAGAAAGCCAAAGAATCATCTCCCAAAGTGTTGGTGGAAGGAACATCATCATTAAGAGCGACCTCATCCGTAAGCTCCTCAAAAGTTAGCACATCACAAACCTCATCAAAGAATTTATCAAGACCGAAATCACTAATCTCACTCGAAGTATCACAATCCTTAGAGGCGTTGGGGAAATTAAGAGAGGGAAGTACAATTGCACTAGGACATTGAGCAACTAGATCATACCAAGAAATAGTATTCTCATCGTCATCATCATCATAATGGTATTGACGCACAAAAGGAGGGGTAGAATCACTAAGATTAGAAACTTGCTCTTGTTGCTGTCGCTTCTCCTCGTCCCTAACTTCTTTAAGCAGAACAACGGCTTCTTGAAGTTGCAAAACAATGGAGTGTGTTTCGTCATTCAAAGTAGTGACTTGTTGAATTCTCTGAGAGGATTGATGAGTGAGGTTGTGATGTGGGGGCTCAAAGTGTTGAAAACCTGAATTATAGCAAGGTTGTGGCTCATAGTTGTTCATCGGTTGAGAAGAATTAGAAACCGGGTTTAGTTCATAATAATCCATAGGTGAAGAAAACTGAGGACCCGGATTTTGCTCATAATAATTCATTGGTTGACAATAATAGGTATCGTGAGGGCCCCAAAGTTGTTGCAAACCGGGTATGGAGAAAAATCAGGTGCGTCTTGTGGATAGCTATTATCATTGTCATAATTGTACCCCGGTTCTTGCCCGTGGCCATACGGGTATCGAACCGGGCACGAAACATGCCAATGAGAATCGCTTCCACAATAGATGCACGGGGGAACAGGAGGAGGTGGGTTCAAAAAGGACGAATTAGTCGAGTTACACAAAGGACAAAATCCGAATAGGAATTGTGTGTTGTCGATATCGTTACCGCACCGCTCACATGTACACCATTGACAAGAGTTGTTCCCAGATAATTGTTTCCCACACCGGACGCAATGGACATAAAAATCCATAAAGAAAGATAGATAAGCAAGAAGAATATTTTTGGTGCAAAACTTTGAAAAAGAAATGCTTTTTATGAATTTTCAAATGTTTTTGTATTTTTTGAAAATTTTTGGACACGAAAAATAACGTTCACGAGTGAACGGATCCCAAAATCCAACGCGTCTCTCACAAAAAACCTTCGATCTTCACGAAAAGAGCCGGCAGCGGCGCCATTTTAATAACTGAGATTTTATATGGTAAAAGATTAAGTTCGTCTCGGTATCCTCTCGAATTGATCTCTGGTTAATTGTGCGACTCAGTTGTTCTTGGTGAATCAAATAAAAGAGTTGTCGTTGTTTAAAACTAATTAAAAATAAAGACTTGGAACAATTAAAAATAAAGTAAGGAAACAATAATGAAAGATTAAAACTTTACGGGAAATAAATGACGAGAAATTAAAGGCAATGAAAGTAAATGACGCAAATTAAAACTTAAAATAAACGGAAAGCAAGTAAAAGTGCAAATAACGAAAAAGGCGGGAAAAATAAAACTTACAATTAAAAACTGAAAAACCTATTCAGAAAAATCAAACATTCCGAATAGGGACTCCAATTCAGAATATTCCGAATAAGGACTCCTATTCGGAATAATCAAACATTCCGAATAGGGACTCCTATTCGGAATAATGAGACTTTCCGGGTAGGGAAGTCCTATTCGGAATATTCCGCATAGGAAGTCCTATTCGTAATATCCAATATTCCGCATAGGAAATTGAGAAGACAGTCTATTCGGAATATTCATAAACAGTGCTCTATTCGGAATAATCTGGGCAAGAACAGTACGCAGAGCAGAAGAAGAACAGTAGGGACGAATTTGATCAAATCTCACCAAAACAAACCAAAAGATTAAACCAAAACAACCAATAAGCATCAACTAACAATAATCAATCAAAACAAATCATCAAAACTAACTAACAAAGCGAAACCAATCAAAACCCACTTGATTGAAAATAAGAAAACTCAAGAACATGAACACAAAGATTAAGAACAAATTAAGCAAGAAAGGAAGAAGGAGATTAACAATAAAGTAAAGATTAACAACAATTAAATGGAAACTTACTTGGAATTAAAAGAAAATTAAAAGTGCATTACATGGAGATTAAGATGCATAAAAGTAAAGAACAAGAAAATGAAGAATGGGGGAGAGAGGCTTGTCAGGCCTCCAACAACTTGAAAATGAAAACACTAAAACTATTTATAGGGAGATTAGGGAGGAGCTTAGGAAGCTTCCTCCCTCTTTCTTCTTTTCCTTAATTGCACACTTAAGTCCTTGATCTTCTTAATCTTCTTAATACTTGGACTTCGTCTTGGGATTTCTTCAAACTCGTCTTGTAACCTTCAATAAATGAGACTTGAGTTCTTCGGCTTTTTAGTAAACTTCCGTCTTTTGACTTTTCCTTCGATAAATCTTCAGAATTGGTCTTGGACTTCCGTTCTTTTTCCACTCTTGATCTTTCGACTTTGTCTTTCGTCTTTTTCTTCGATAAAAGCCCGTGAAAGCCGTGTTTTCTCCACTTTTCACCTTTTCGTCCTAAATCACAACAAAAACACAAACCACGCATAATTCCGACATAAATGACATAAAATATACGTTTTGGCCCGGTTATTATTGTAATTAAGTGGTAAAAAGGATGGGTGTTTTCACACCTATCACCCGGTTTAGGTTTTTCCCTCCAAAACATATTTCAAACCCATTTTCCTCCTAAATTTAAGCATAGGATCAGATCATATAGATATCTAGGAGATATTTTGCAAGTAGGTGCATCATCTACTTGTTAATGACACATACTTGATCTTATCAATTCTGGCCGTGAGTTAATATGAGCCATAAGCTTGGATATTTTTCATCCTAGACTCTAGGAACTTACATAGATCTCTTCTAGGCACCGTTGGTCACTAAGCTACATAAGATTACACATTTACCCCTTTACCTTGGAGCCTAATGGTTGGAAAAGGTATAAATAGGGGCGTATGTACATCGTTAGAACTTGCACCACGTTTCCTTTGTATCTCCTACCTATTCTCCATTTCCACTTCTATATACGTCCTAGTATATGTCCAAAGACCAGAAACCAGGTCTAGAAGGTAGCCATTAAATCTATTGAAGCTTTGATAGCAAGTAGTGTTCATAGGAAGCCATTAGGAGCCATTTTGGAGCATCCTATGTAATTTCTATGTTAGCTATGATTTGATCTTCTTATAATGAACTATTAGAGTTTTTTTAATGCCAAAATTATGTTAGAAAGATAACCTAAAAGAAACTAAGTCATTTCATCAATTTAAATGGAAGTTATAAGTTAAAGATGTCTTAAAACGCTAGTTTTGTATTTTACAAAAATAATAAGCAAAAACCCATTTCAAAAGTTATAATAGTGTTAAAATGTTGTTTTATGATTATAAACATATTTTGAAACTTTGTTTTAAAATCCTAGATCATTTGGTCCATGAGGTTGTTATGTGATTACAAGTATAGGACTAAAACTGTCATTTTTGAAACTATTTAACATTTTGGGCCAAAAGAGTCATTTTGTGAAATTTAAATATATAAGAACAAATATTGGAAAGTTTGAGGTACTAATCTTAAATATTGAGGGTTTAAAATGCAAATACTAAAACTATATACTTTAAGGGTTAAAAGTGTAATTATACCAAAGTATAACTAAAAGGGCTATTTTTGCCAATTTTGAAACGAAAGAAAATTAATTATGAAAATAAGGAAGTAATGAAAGTATCATGTTAGTAGGGAGATTTGTACAAAGATGTTCCATCTCGATATTACGTTCTGACTGAATGGTTGGGTTTACGATTTAAAGTGTCCTCGCTCCTCAAACGTTTATAGAATGGCTTCTAAGTATGATGGCCCGAACAATGGTGCTAGAATTATAACCAAATAATAATTAAAGAATATATAACCAATACTTAGAAAGATCGAACAAATTATTAAAAACTTGATAATATACACAATGTATTGATCCAGGTTTGTGTGAGATCAATCTGTTGTTAATGAGACCAAGTTGTGGTTTGTATGATCAAACTGTTTATCTGTGAATGAATTATATCTGGTTATAGCTTGGATTCTATCGACATAAGGTGAGTTCATAGCCTCACTTCTAAATGTTTTATAAATGATTTTAATACCCGTGAGGGGGATATATGCTAAAAATAGAATACAAGTGTAACACCCCATTTTGATAAATGGAACGTCACGCGTAATTATGGCGTGTCATCAAAGCATACAAGGATAAATGTCTGAAACATTACTTGACCATAGGGATAACCTGAATCAAACATCGGTTCCCCAAACATAAGCCCAAAACATAATAAAGTAAATGAAATGAAGAAAGACTTTAACAAGCATAAGTATATGAAGGCAAAGGAAGAAGTCTATGACAGCTTCCATCCATTGCACGTCCTCCAAATGCTCGAGTCCTGGGTACCTGCCGTTTTGAGAACATGAAAGTATAAATGTCTGATCATAACGCTCAGTGCACGGATATACAAGTATAACATGAATAATATAAGCATAAGAACATGGAACAACGAAAGAAACTAAGTCCTGGATAACCTGGTTAAGTCTTAATGAAACTGGTTTTATAGTTTGAAAAGCCTTATGTTTATCTTGTAAAAACTGTTTAACATATTTTACCATTAGCCAATATAGGTCATGAAAATCCACCGTGCATGAATACTTGGAGGGGTGACATCATCATGCAAATTAAAGGGGTTGCCTCTAATTTAATATACTGGTTTTGGGTAGGAGGGATCAGCTCCTTGTGAAGGATGCAAGGCACACACCACAATCACCATGAAATCCTGACTGAAACATGTAACTAGGATGCACCAATACGCCTCACATGATAAATATAATAATATGGCCAAAAGCTGAAGGGACGCCACGAGCAATCACTCCGCCGTGGTGAAGTCATAACATCAGTGCCTCTAATGTTATGGTTATGGTACCTCCATAACTAGGTGAAACTGGTCATGCATGTATATGGCTATATTCTAATTAAACATAAGCAATTCAAAAACATATAAAACAAATACTGGGAAAACAGTTGGCTGCATACGGGAAATTCTAATAAGGAAAGAATGTCCATACTGAAAGAACGGGAATCCGTACCTTATGTTCAGTGAACGAAGAAGATGAACTGAGAGGAATCCTACTTCCGTATCACTAGTGCTACATAAATACATTCATGAATAAGTATCTGCTTACTAAATACGTAGCTGGTTTTATGTCATGTCTTAGCTTATTTTATATGTTCTTACCATGTTTTATTGTTTAAAGCCTTAAACTGTGTTTATCTTATATTCTGTTTAATCTGATTAAGTATTTCTGGTATTTCATGTATTATTATACTTACTGTGTAATAATAAGTAACTTTCCAAAAATAGCATGTTTCCTAAAATAGAAAGTTTCCAAAAATAGAAAGTTTCCAAAAATAGAAAGTTACCAAAAATAGAAAGTTTCCAAAAATAGAAAGTTTCCAAAAATAGAAAGTTTCCAAAAATAGAAAGTTTCCAAAAATAGAAAGTTTCCAAAAATAGAATTACATCTTAAAATAGATAAGTTTCTAAAAATAGAAAGTTTCCATAAATAGATTAGCTGCCTTATTTAAATAAGTTTCCATAAATAGATTAGCTGCCTGAAATAAATAAGTTTCTAAAAATAGAACGTTTCCATAAATAGATTAGCTGCCTTATTTAAATAAGTTTCTAAAAATAGAAGCTTCCATAATTAGAAATATGTTGGTTAAATAAGCTAAGTATATAAGCCTAAGTGTTTTCATGATTATTTTCTAAGTCATATGATATAATGTATAGTTTATTAATTATTTCATGTAATTAAAATAAACTATAGGTTAAAATATTTAATTAAAGTATAACATATTTTTAATTAAATAAAGTTAAATACTTAGGTTAAAACATGTATTATTATATATTAATAATATAACCTAAGTCATGTTAATTAATTAATTATAACCATGGTTTTTAAATAATTAATTAATTTATAAGTCTTAAAAATATAAAATACTTAGGTTAATAATTTCATGATTTTAATAATTAAAATAACCTAAGTCATGTTATTAAATTAATCATGTGATGTTATTAATTTAATTTTAACATAAGATCATAAAAAATAAAAATCTAAACATACACCTTGAACCGGATCTTGACTAAGGACCATGAACTGGACATGAAATCGACACCATACCCCGAACCAACTCGGGGTCACCCTTGTCTTGATGCTGCCGTGGGACCCACACCAACCAACCGGGACCATATGGTCTCGGTGGTGGTCAAATGGCCAAACCGAGACCCTCTCGGGTTCGGGTTTAGGCGCGACCAAGAACAAACACCCCTTAAACAACCCTTTTGATTTATTCCAAACCCATATTCATGTTAGATCTATGATTTAATTAGGTTTTATAAAAAAACATAACATGTTCTTAATTATTTATAAGATTAAATCAAAAGAAAAAGGGTTAAAGGATTTACCGAATGCGTGGATCTAAAGAACGATGAACAAACACGAACACTAGCAATAATTCTAAGATCCAAGATCAACAAACACCTCCTTGGTGTGTTTGAAGGTGGTGGCCAAAAAAAGAAAAGAAGGAGGAGGAGAAGTTTTAGGTTTTTGTAAAAATCCTCTGTAAAGTGAAAATGAGTAGTGATCTTTTCCTAATTCCTTGTTTTAGTAAAAATTGATGGGCTAAGCCCATCCTCCCTCCCTCCTAATTTCATGGTAATGGGGCCCACAAGGGGTAACCCGAATGTTTTCCGTGTCTAAAATATTGGTGTGTTCTCGTGTGTTCTCGTGTTCGTGTTTTACGTGTTCTCGTTAAATATTAACCGTGACTTATATACGTAATTAATATTAGCTCGTGATTAAATTACGTTCATGATTTCATGATCGCATGTTCGTGATTAATTATTGTCAAATAATTATTGCGTGCTCATGCGTAGTAAATACTTATCGTGTTCTAACGCGTACGTAATACGTAAAATCCTAACACGTAATCGTAATCATGCTATAATAGGAAAGTTTTAATCTAGTACGTACGATCTTAAGGGTACTATTCATGGTAAAAGCATGCGGGTTTTACAACAAGTGTTTTTGGTATGCTTCTCAGATATGATTATTGACACTACGTTTACTTGTTGTAGTTAACTCCCTTTTTAATCATGGACCGCTAATCATTAAATGAGCGCTAATATTTTGAATAGTACTATTGGAGACTGACATCTCCTATCTGGGCAAGTCGCACTTGCTAGCAGCTGATGGTTCCTACCTAGGCTAAACAGATATGCTTTATTTTGCTTTTTAGGATAGTCCGACAAGCTTCCTACTTAAGGGATAATTTGTTGGGATTTCCTGATAACGTCTAGTCGCGGGGTCATGAGCTAGTGCAATAAATAAAATTTTGTATGTGAGTGAATAATAACGTAGCTTAGGAAAAAGGATCTTGTATTCAAATTATTTGAAACCTGTGAATTCACTCAACCTTTGTGTTGACTTTAAGCATATATTTCAGGAAATTGTGACTGATAGTATGGAGCAGCACGAGGATGGCATGAAGAGGCACAAGATTGAAATTACTATTTTAGATTTTGGGAACCTCATAATGTAAAACTTTGAATTTTTAATAATATATAAAGAAAGTTGATTTTGTCACTCTTTTGAGTCGTTTTCTATCATTATGACTTGTGTTCTATGAGGTAATACCCTAATTCAATGTTTCGTTACGTAAAGGTAAAATGGGGGTGTTACAGAAATGATCCTAGTCTGACTCGATTCACACATTTATACCGGTTCCGCCTTGTTATCTCAATTTCGTTATCGGACTACTTTTATTGGCAAGCTGAACCGGTGGCGACTCTAGTTTTCGGTTAAACCCGTTGGATTCGGTTTTTAAAACCATGCATACCATCAACTTGTTAGCATATAAATTGTATGATGTTTTATGTGTTTTATTAGATTGTAAAATATGTATAATAACATGTATTTTTTATCTTTGGGTGTTTTAAAAATAACATAAACATGTAGGGTTGGAGCAGTTGACAATAGGGTTTTACATCGGTTCGGTTCTCGGGTTGTTCGGTTTATTCGATTCGGTTATTCGGGTAAAAAATTGGGTCAACTCGATAACCGTATCGAACTGAAAACCGAAAGTGAATTCGGATCGGTTTTTGGGTTGACCTGAATAACCCGAATTACACTATTTATTTTACAAAAAAATATATTTATATAGATATATAGAAAAAAATTTATTTCAAGTATAAAAAATATTTTTTATATTAAGATTAAATTTTAATGTTTATTCTATATATATAAATATATAAAAAATAAACATGTATATATATATATATATATATATATATATATATATATATATATATATATATATATAGGGATGGGATCATTAGAAAACATTATCTCGGTAGAAAATATAGAAAACAAAAACAGATGCACCAAAATGTCAAACCGATGCACTAACCAAAAAAACGGGCATTTAATACCAAATGGTGCATCTGTTTGATATTCTGGTGCATCTGTTTTTGTTTCCTATGTTTTCTACCGACATGATGTTTCCTCTAAATCTCATCCCTATATATATATATATATATATATATATATATATATATATATATATATATATATATATATATATATATATATATATATATATATATATATATATATATATATATATATATATATATATATATATATATATATATATATATATATATACATACATACATTCGAATTAGGGTTTTGATCTTGTTTAGGTCTCCATGGTAAACTGTGCTTTAGACCCTTGTCCCTTAGGTTTTAAATACATAGTACTTGGTTTAACAAAGGTCTGACAGAAGCTAGCTGTGGCATTTTCATACCAAACCTAAAATTTTTAGCGGCTTGTTTGGTCTTGTCAGCGGGTAAATTGTTCCTGTCAGTGGCTAAATTAGGGTTTGCTACAGGAACCCACTGTCTGTTAGACCAAGTATTAGTCTTTTGAAAGGGCCTTTGTCCATGAGTATTAGTCCCTCTAGAAAAGAAAAGAGCTGGTCTAGTGGCCTGTGGACTTGGTTGGACAAGAGGTGTAGGTTTGACCATGGTTGACCTATTGTCAGTGGATGGAATGTATCCGCTGACACAGTCATAGGCCAAATGTGAGAAGCTTCCACATGTATAACAAGCCTTTTTAGACACAAACTTAGGCTTATATTAATAAAACTTACTTGGCTTTGGGGTGACCTAGGTTTTCTATACATTTCAACATATTTGACACTAGGTTTACTTTTTGGTGATGAGCCAAGTTTAATTGTTTTACCAGTGGTGGGGTTAGCCACAACAATGGGTTTAAGTTCAACTGGGTCATCATTAATCAGTCCACTCTTAACAAATAGAAAAGGGTTGGCTGCTTTCCATTGTTCTAAGTCTGTCATATATTTCCTATATTCCTCAACAGGAGTAAGTACACATGGTGGAGGAATAAATTCCTTCTCTTGTAATTCAGGTATGCCAGTCCAAGAGAGATCGTTTTTAAAAACACCATAAAAGTTTCCAGCAGGTGGTAGGACAACAACATACTCTTTCATCCCAATCTCAGACATGTCCCCATGCTCTCTTTGCTCACTCGCACATTTTTCTAGGGTTTGGATAGCTTTTTCAAACTTTTCAATTTTTAACCCTACATTTTCTTTAGACCTGATGGCTTCATCTAACTTAAGTTATAAATCTGCTCTAGAATTCATTAAAGAATCCCTAGCCTCATTACTAACTTTTAGATCTCTAGTCAAGACATTAATTTGATCTTTAAGTACAAATTCCATTTTCTTATACTCCTCAACCATCCCATCATATTGAGCAATACCCTTTTTATAGTTTGCTAGCCTGTTCTACATCAAATACATTTGATTTATATTTTAAAACTTCTTTGTTAAGTTTTCCAGTGTTTAACCTGCAACCCTTACTAGAAAAAGCATCATCATATACCTCATTATCTGATGAAGAGGAAGAGTTGGCCATAAGAGAATATTGCACATGCTTTTCATCCTTCTCAGCTATCAATGATTGATTCTGTTCCACTTCATCTGCCATAAAGCTCCAGTCCCATCCAAGTTCATCAATTCCTTGCATGGCAACCATAGCCTTTGATCCAGCATCTTCAACCTTGATGATCTGGCTTGAGCTCTTTCCAGCATCAGTCCTATGTGGAGATCTGCATTCCCTCATGAAGTGTTCCATCCTATGACAATTATAGCAATTAACCTTGGATTTATCAAATCCAGTAGTTTCTTTTCTATTGAATGTCATTCTCCTTCCAAACCTTTTGTTCCATCTATTGGCCCTTATACTAGCAAGTGACATAATCCACTTAATGTCTATCTCTTCAAGATCAGCATCACTTATTTGCTCAAGATCCTCATAAGTAACTAGAGAACCATTGGGCAACGCAGCAATGTATGCATATACAGTATCCAAGTCAATACAAGCTGGTTTGAGACTTGGGGAACCAACATTGTAGGTGTCAGCGGCTGAAGATGACCCGCTGACATATGTTGATCCAATAACTGGATGTACATTCAAGCCGCTGACATATGAAACATTATCAGTGGGTTGTGAGTCATTATGAGAGATGAATGCCATACTTCTGGATGTTGGCTAGCTTCCTTGTTTGAGCATGGCTTTAGATTCCATAGTCCTTAGTTGATTATAAATATCATCAAAGGAAGCATTCTTGTAAGCCTTGGTGGCAATGATAGATTTTGCATGAATCTCCCATGCATCACCAAGATCTCCAAGAAAGGTAGCTGTGATATCTTACTCCTCAAGTTCTGCCCCCATGAAAGCTAGCTTGCTAGTAATGTCTTAAAGACGAATTCTCACCTCACTTAGCTTCTCATTAGTACGAGCTTTGAAGACAGTATACTCAATCATTAACTGCTTCTTCCTTTGTTAAATAGTTTCCTCATTACCACCATAGATGGTCTCAAGGGCTGCCCAAAGATCCTTAGCAAATTCATACTTTCTGAATTTATGTTGCTCCTTAGGACCAAGAGCAAGTTTTAGTGTACTCAAAGCTTTCATATCATTTCTTCTCTCTGCTATCTCAGCAGCTGACATAGCTCTTCCATCTTCAGGTTTTCAAAGAAGATCATCACCTGACTGTCCAGCTGTTCTTCTTGCTTCTATAGCAGTAGTAATCTTTAAGTCCTTATTAAACTGATTACCATATTCAATGACTTCCCATAGAACATAGTTATCAACTTGCTAATATTGCTCAAAGTTGAGCTTCCAAAGTTCAAAGTTATCAGGATCAAGTATAGGAATTTTGAGATTGTGATTTGATGAGTGTGAGGTTTCAGTTGGGACAGACATGGTGTTTTAGGATTTGCAATGATATAGGGTTTTTGGCAATTTAGGGTTATTGTTCTTAATGATCAAAAGTTCCTCAACAAGCTCTGATACCACTTGTTGATCCCAAACTTAGATCGTTTTAGCTTTGTATTATCGAGATTGAATCAAGTATAATACGTGGAGAAACTTTGTATAATCAATAGTCTAAGTCTTATGCGGAATTAACACTTAGAACAAAGAACAAAGCAAAACAAAGTATGTATACCAAACTTTCACTTCGATTGATAATAATAACTGCGTACAATGAAAGTGTGGAAAACGTGTATCAATATCAGACCCTAAAACCTCCTTTTATAACACAAGGAGTCTTGAACAATAATCTACCTATCAACTATTTTAGGAAAAGATAAATATAAAGAATACAATGTAAAACATATCTTTCCTAAATATACAAAACGTGTTGACTAAGTAGTCTGATGTAGCTGAGATTTTCTTTGTAAGCGCCTTGATATTTCTTGTCAGCGTCCAATCTGGCAGCGCCTCAATTACTCTTGTCAGCATCCAGAATCCCTTTGTCAGCGACATAGTGACTTAGCTAATTTTATTCCCAACAATCCTCCCCTAAACTTGATATTTATACTAATATTGCATGAGATTTATGTATTTAGTATAGGTGTTAAAAGTTTTTATATTAATTAACTTTTGACGTTAGAGGGATAGGTATCGTAAGGCCTCAACGCCCGTTGCTTAGCGTTGGGCGGCGTTACGATATCGCACACAACAAAAAATCAACGCCGTTGGCTCTAGCGTTTTCAGGGCAATGCGCGTTGGGGTAGGTTTTGTAATAAAAAAAATCCAAACGCCCCTTTGGATATTAAATTGGACGAAACATGACAAAAAGAATGAAAAATAAAAACCTGTGTTCGATCTTCATTAGTGCAGTATGGTTTTTTATTTATTTATTTGCAGGTCTATGATGAAGAAAAAGGGTTGGTGGGTGTAACACCCCATTTTGATAAATGGAATGTCACGCGTGATTATGACGTGTCATCAAAGCATACAAGGATAAATGCATAAAACATCACAAGACCATAAAGGAAATACCAGAAACAAACATCGGTATCCCAAAAGTAGAACTCATCACACACAGACATAAGTACTGTAAAGGAAAAAGGACTAAACAATGTCCATAGAAATGAGTGTCAAAAGTATGAAGAAATGCATAGAGTAATGAAGGCTAGGAATCTTCCATTCCATATGCACGTACGCTTAAAGTCTACGAGCGTCCTTGAGTACCTGCCGTTTTGGGAACATGAAAGGAAAAACGGCTGAGCATAACGCTCAGTGCACGGATATACAAGTATAGCATGAATAATATAAGCATATAAGCATAAAGCAGCGGAAAAGACTATGTCTTGGATAACCTGGTATATCTTAGTAAAACTAGTTTTATAGTTTGAAAAGCCTTATGTTTATCATATAAAAACTGTTTAACATGTTTACCATTTAGCCAATATAGGTCATGAAATATCAATGTGCATGAATACTTGGAGGGGTGACCTCGTCATGCAATTAGAGGGGCTGCCTCTAATTAATATAAGTTTTTGGGTAGGAGGGATCAGCTCCTTGTGAAGGATGTAAGACACACACCACATTCACCTGAATAATCTGCTGAAAACATGTAACCTAGGATGCACCCATACGCCCCACATGATAATAATAATATGGCCAAAAGCTGAAGGGACATCACGAGCTATCACTCCGCCGTGGTGAAGTCATAACACTGGTGCCTCCAGTGTTATGGTTATGGTACCTCCATAACTAGGTGAAACTGGTCATGCATGTATATGGCTTTAGGTATCTAATTAAACATAAGCAATCAAAATATATAAAACATATACTGGGGAAAACAGTTGGCTGCATACGGGGAAATCCTAATAAGGAAAGAATGTCCATACTGAAAGGACGGAGAATCCGTACCTTGTGTCCAGTGAACGAAGAAGACGAACGAAAGAGAGTCCTACTTCGATATCACTAATGCTACATAAATAGTATACGTGTATAAGTATCTGATTGCTGAATACGTAACTGGTTTTATATCATGTCTTAGCTTGTTTTATATGTTCATGTCTTTTTTTATTGACTCTAACATTATGTTGTGTTTATCATGTATTCTGTCTATTCTGATTAAGTATTACTTGCATTTCTTGTATTATTATAGTTGTTATGTAATAAGAAGTAACTTTCTAAAAATAGCAGGTTTCCTAAAATAGAAAGTTTCCAAAAAAAGAAAGTTTCCAAAAATATAAAGTTTCCAAAAATAGATCGTTTCCAAAAATAGAAAGTTTCAACAAAAAGATTAGTTGCCTTAATTAAATAAGTTTCTAAAAATAGAAAGTTTCCATAAATAGATTAGCTGCCTTAATTATATAAGTTTCTAAAAATAAAAAGTTTCCATAATTAGTAATAAGCTGGATTATTAAACTAATAATATATAAGCTTAAGTTTCACTGATTAATATTCTAAGTCATGTGATATATAGTATAGTTTATTAATTATTACATGTAAATTAAATAAACTATAGGTTATAAGATTTAATTAAATATAACATGATTTAATTAAATAAAAGGTAATAATACTTAGGTTAAAACATGTATTAATATTTATTATTAATATAACCTAAGTCATGAAAATTAACTAATTATAAGTCATATTTTAATGATTAATTAATTTCTTAGTCTAAATTAACTAATAAAAATACTTAGGTTAAAATCATGTATTATTATTAATAATAATATAACCTAAGTCATGTCCAAATTAAATTAATTACATAGCATGTTAAATCATTTTAATTAATCTTGTAATTATTTAACTTGTAAAAATAAATAATTAATCTTGAAAAATAAACTATGAACCGAACCCGTGTTTAAAAACTAAACATGTCATGAACCGGACCGGTTTAACCCTTGAACCGGCCTACAACCCTTAACCATGGTAAACCACCACCGGCCTAAACCGGTGGTGCGTGTGGTTCTACAGCCGAGACCCCCTAGACCACCAAGGATAACCCCGACATGCGTCGGGGTCCCTTGGTTCCTCTCGGCCGAAACACCAAAACCAAACCGAGACCTTGTGGTCTCGGTTGGTGGTGATCACACAACCACCGAGAGCCCTTGCTCTCGGTTCTACCCATAGCTGAACCAAACACCCCCTTAAACCATGTATTTTTAATACCCACTTGATTAGATCTACATGTTTATTAACTTGTTTTAATAACCCCATGTTTTCATGTTTTTAGATCTAATAAATAATTAAAAAGAAAAGGTTTAAGAAGATTACCTATTTGTGGATCAAAAAGAAAACTAACACGAACAATCTTACAATAAACTGGATCAACCAAGATCAACAAACACCTCTCTTGTGGTGGTTGTGGGCGGCGGCTACAAGGAAGAAGGAGGAGGAGGTTTTTGATTTTTTTATCTTCCTGTATTATGAAAATCCTTCCCTTCCTTTTTGTTAAATTTTATTTATGGTGGGCTTGGCCCACCCTTGTGTCTATGTTGCGCCTATGTGGGCCCCACATGGGAAACCCGTTGATTTTTCCCGTGTTCTATTATTTACGTGTTAACGTGTCGTGATTACGTGATTTAATTATTGTTCGTTCGTGTCGTAATTTATATTTATACGTACTCGTAATAAATATACGTAAATACATAATATTAAGCTCGTGATTATTTACGTTCATGTTTTCATGTTCGTATGTTTGTGATTATAATTATTATTGAAATAATTATCGTACATTAATACGTATTAAATACTTATCGTGTAATAACACGTACGTAATACTTGTAATTTTCAAATCGTGAAACGTAAACGTGCTAAATAAGGAAAGTTCTAATCATGTACGTACGATCATAAGGGTACTATTCATGGTAAAAGCATGCGGGTTTTATAACTCTTCCCCCCCTAAAAAGAATAATTCGTCCCCGAATTATAGATAATGTAAACTGGAAAAGAAGAACATACCCGAATTCAAAATATGAAATGAGGGTAAGAAGCCCGGATAGACTCCTCTATTTCCCAAGTGGCTTCCCGCTCGGTATGATCCCTCCACAGGATTTTGACGAATGGGATCGTCTTCCTTCTCATGACTCGTTCTTGTCTGTTAAGAACTCGTTCGGGTTCTTCTATGAAAGTGAGATCTTCACGAATCTGTTCCAGTGGATACTGAACCATGTGAAGGGGATGATACTTGTACCCTCTAAGTAAGGACACATGAAAAACATCGTGAACATGAGAAAGCTACGGAGGTAACGCTAAACGGTAAGATACTTCACCGACTCGCTCAATGACATCAAACGGTCCGATGAATCGAGGACTGAGCTTCCCTTTGATTCCAAAACGTCTAACACCACGTGCCGGCGAAACCTTAAGGAAAACGTGATCTCCTACGTTAAAATGTAAGTCCCTACGATGCTTGTCTGCATAACTCTTCTGACGTGACCGTGATTCTTGCAGTTTCTGCTTAGCTACTGTGACCTTCTCGTTAGTCAACTCTATCATTTCTGGTCCTTCAAGTGTTCGCTCACCAACCTGATCCCAGTAGATTGGGGCGCGACACTTTCTGCCATACAACATCTCGAATGGAGCACACTTGATACTTGCGTGCCAACTGTTGTTGTATGCAAACTCTACCAAACAGATGTAGTCGTCCCAATCTTCCGTCCATTCCAACGCACATGACCTCAACATGTCTTCTAATGTCTGAATCGTTCGCTCCGATTGCCCGTCTGTTTGAGGATGAAAAGCCGTGCTAAGCTTAAGTTTTGTCCCTCAAGCTTTCTGTAGACTTCTCTAGAATCGCGAAGTGAAACGAGGATCTCTATCTGAGACGATGCTGGATGGAGCACCATGAAGTCTCATGATCTCCTTCTTGTAAGTATCGGCGAGTTTACTGACCGAATCTTCCTTGCGGATCGGTAAGAAATGAGCTGAGGTAAGTCGATCAACGATAACCCAAATTGCATCGTGCTTCCTCTTTGTTGGCGGAAGACCGGTAACAAAATCCATGGTGATTTTGTCCCACTTCCATTATGGGATATCTAACTGTTGAAGAAGACCGCCAGATCGCTGATGCTCGATCTTAACCTGCTGGCAGATAAGACATTTGGAGACGTGAGTCGCAACATCCTGTTTCATACCACTCTACCAAAAGTATTGCTTGATGTCATGGTACATCTTGGTCGAACCAGGATGGATAGAGAATGGGGAGCTATGAGCCTCAGCTAACAATGCTTCCCGGAGTTCTTGATCATCAGGAACACAAAGTCTCGTGCCCTTCCATAAGATACCATCTGCGTCTACTCGAAATTCTGTCTGCTTCTCCAAATTCTGAATTATCGCCCAGATTTCACCATCATCCTTCTGAGCTTCCTTGATCTTAGAGAGTAACTCGGGTTCCACTCTAAGATTAGCCTAGTAACCGTGTTGTCCACGTACCATGATCTCCATGTCTAGTCGCTCCAAGTCTCTAATAATTTCCTCCTTTATCTCAATGCGGTTGATCATTCTTGACTTTCTGCTAAGTGCATCTGCCACTACATTCGCCTTGTCGGGATGATACTGCAGATTAATGTCATAATCCTTCAACAGCTCTAACCATCTTCTCTGTCTCATGTTCAATTCACGTTGAGTGAAGATGTACTTCAAGCTCTTGTGGTCCGTGAAAATGTCGCATGATTCTCCATACAGGTAGTGCCTCCATATCTTCAATGCAAACACGACTGCTGCAAGTTCCAAGTCATGCGTAGGGTAATTTTCCTCATAAGGCTTAAGCTGCCTTGAAGCGTACGCGATCAATTTCCCATGTTGCATGAGAACACAGCCAAGTCCCTTCCCCGATGCATCACTGTAGATCTGAAATCCACCTGTACCAGATGGGAGAGTAAGAATCGCTGCAGATACTAACTTCTGCTTTAGGTCTTCAAAGCTCTTCTCTCTTTCTTCAGTCCAGACAAATTTCTCCCCTTTCCGCATCAGTTTGGTCAATGGTAGTGCTAAACGAGAAAAGTTCTCCACGAACCTACGGTAATAACCAGCTAAGCCTAGGAAATTGCGGACTTCAGTCGCTGATGTCGGTCTTGGCCACTTGGTAATAGCCTCGACCTTTGCTGGATCCATCGTGATTCCTTCTGTTGATACAATGTAACCTAAGAATGCCACCTTGTCTAACCAGAACCCACACTTGGAGAATTACTGTACGAAGATGGTCTTCGTGTTCCTCCTAGGACTTAGAGAATATCAGGATATCATTAATGAAGACAATGACGAACTTGTCCAGAAATTCGTGGAAGATTCTGTTCATCAAATCCATGAACACTGCTGGAGCATTAGTAAGGCCAAATGACATGACTACAAATTCGTAGTGGCCATAGCGGGTACGAAAAGCAGTCTTGGCGATGTCCTGCTCCTTAACCCGTAGCTGATGATAGCCCGACCTTAGATCAATCTTGGAGAAATGTTTGGCCCCTTGGAGTTGGTCAAACAGATCGTCTATGCGTGGTAGTGGATACCTATTCCTGATGGTAATCTCGTTGAGCTCGCGATAGTCTATGCAAAGTCGCATACTGTCGTCCTTCTTCTTAACGAATATGATCGGTGCGCCCCATGGAGATGCGCTCGGTCGAATGAAGCCTCGTTCCAGAAGTTCTTTCAATTGATCCTTCAGCTCCTTCAACTCTATGGGAGCCATGCGATAAGGAGCCTTGAAAATCGGCTCAGCTCCTGAGATGAGCTCGATATTAAATTCTACTTCACGTGCAGGTGGTATGCCCGGAATTTCTTCTGGAAATACATCTGGAAATTTTGACACTATCGTCTGATCTTGAATTGATGGGGATTCAGCATCCATGTCATGAACAGTAGCTAGATAACCCTCACAACCATGTGAAAGTAATGCACGTGCTTGCAGGGTTGATATGATTTGTACAGACCTTCCGGGTACGAACCCGTTGTGAATGTACTCTAGCGCATTAACATCACCGAAGATGACTCGATATGAATGGAAATCTATGGTAGCATGATGTGTGGATAGCCAATACATGCCCAAAATCATGTCAAAATCATTCATGTCCAGCGGAACTGCGTCAACAGGACGAATCTTGTCATCAAACTCTAGGGGAAGGCTCTTGTACACATGGGTTATGCGTACAGAGTCTCGTAAAGGCGTGGAAATATTTAGTATATTCTCTAGTGACATGGGGAGTATCCTAACATTCTTAGCATAAGCAGTAGAAATGACCGAGTGAGTAGAACCCGTGTCAAAAAGAACACATGCAGCTTGACCATACATATACAAGATTCCAGTGATGGTACCTGTAGACTTGTTGGCCTGATCGTGAGATGTCGTGTAAACGCGTCCACAAGTAGGAGGCCCGGCTTGGTATCAGCATGTCCCGATGTGCCCTTCATCTCGCCCTTGCGTCAGTCCTTCATGCGATGGCCAGGAAGACCACACTTGAAGCATGCATCGTTGTCGCGGCGACATGGCCCTGATGCCTACGGTTGCAGGTAGTGCAAAGAGGATGAGTATATCCTCCAGCCGGTGTCCTGACTGGCTGAGAGCCTGATAAGAACAATATACATGAGACATGATAATAGGTACAAAGGACAATGCGGATAATTCGTAAGATAGAATACCAGTTATAGCTGGACGGTTAGGCTGTGAACCTCTCTGGTTCTGGTCCCTCCCGTTACCATGATTCCTGGTAGAAGATTCTCTAATGTGTCAGAATTATGAACTATGGCATGTAATCATAAGAAAGTGAGTAAGTATAAGGACTTGCTTCTGTTGGAGTGTCCAGCGTTGTTACGGTAATTATCATTACCGCCACGCCTATCCGTAGCAGAACGGTCGTGAGTCTGACCGTTTCCCTTGGGCTGAGTAGGCTGTTGCTGAGTAGCCGGCTGAGACCGGTACCCAGTCTTCTGCCTGGAAGATACAGTTTAGAAGAGATGTAAATATGCTGAAAGAATACGGTTTGGTCACCGCTGAATATGAATGTTTACCTCTTCTCGGGTCTCTCTGCTTCCCCGAACTCTTCTCTTTCTTGCAGCATCTCCAGCTTACGTGTTGCATCGGCCACTTGTGCCACCGTGTTGAACGTAGAACACACCAAGTTTTTTGCGACCGATGTACGAAGAGCCCACCGAAAGTGGTGTGCTTGCTTTTCGGGAGTACCTACTGTTGCACCAAGAAAACCAGCCAAGCGAAGAAAGAGCTGCATGAACTCGTTGCTATTCTCCCCAGCTCTCTGTCGGATTCCATGTTACTCTCTCTTCAGCTTGTCTTGCTCATCCTTGGGAAAGAACTGTCCCATCACCAAATCCTTGAACTGAGCCCAAGTCAAACCAGCCACCCAAGCATCACCTCCCTCAGACTGCTTCAGTGCCGTCCACCATGATAGCACATCACCTTCGAACCAGTAGCAGGCCAACCTCGATTTGAAAACGGGGTCACAGCCCATGGCATCGAAGATCTTCTCAATATGAGCCAACCAGCTTTCAGCTTCACTGGGGCTATCTGTTCTCTCGAAAGCTCGAGGACGTAGCTTATTGAATCTCTCCAGCCATGTGACCAATGTTGCTGGAGGAGGAGGAGGTACTGGGTGTTGCTGTTGATTGTTGGCAGCCTGCACTTTAGGCCCTGATTTCATTCCTCAAGTGAGGAAGCATAGCTTGCATTGTAGATTGGATTGCTGCATTGAGTTGTTCCTGCTCACGTGTGAGAACCATCTGACAGTATAACATAAAAATACATGATTAAACTGATTAAAACATAAAATATATACATGAAAAACAAATTATACCAATAAATCAAGAGAAAAATTTTATGCAAGAAAATTAGTACATGAATGCATGATGCAGTTTTATGAAAACTTTTATATGCGCGAGAGTGAACGCCTATGGTCAGTTCACTCAAAACAAAAGACATGGCGAGGGGACGCCAATGGGTCGGTCCCAAAGTTAAAAGTTTCGATAAAACACATGCGACTAAATAGGGCCAGTCCTGTACCAACCATTACTTAGTCATAAACCTGCGATAATGGCATATATATGTATGCATGAAAATGATAAATGCATGAAAACCGACTGTCAGTTATAGGAAGACCATAGTGACTACCCACTAATCACAGGTCGTGTTTTGAGATCCTACAGGTCGAAGCCTTGGCTCTGATACCATAATTGTAACACCCCATTTTGATAAATGGAATGTCACGCGTGATTATGACGTGTCATCAAAGCATACAAGGATAAATGTATAAAACATCACATGACCATAAAGGAAATACCGGAAACAAACATCGGTATCCCAAAAGTAGAACTCATCACACACAAACATAAGTACTGTAAAGGAAAAAGGACTAAACAATGTTCATAGAAATGAGTGTCAAAAGTATGAAGAAATGCATAAAGTAATGACGGCTAGGAAGCTTCCAATCCATATGCACGTACGCTTAAAGTCTACGAGCGTCCTTGAGTACCTGCCGTTTTGGGAACATGAAAGGAAAAACGGCTGAGCATAACGCTCAGTGCACGGATATACAAGTATAGCATGAATAATATAAGCATATAAGCATAAAGCAGCGAAAAAGACTATGTCCTGGATAACCTGGTATATCTTAGTAAAACTGGTTTTATAGTTTGAAAAGCCTTATGTTTATCTTATAGAAACTGTTTAACATGTTTACCATTTAGCCAATATAGGTCATGAAATATCAACGTGCATGAATACTTAGAGGGGTGACCTCGTCATGCAATTAGAGGGGCTGCCTCTAATTAATATAAGTTTTTGGGTAGGAGGGATCAGCTCCTTGTGAAGGATGCAAGGCACACACCACATTCACCTGAATAATCTGCTGAAAACATGTAACCTAGGATGCACCCATACGCCCCACATGATAATAATAATATGGCCAAAAGCTGAAGGGACGCCACGAGCTATCACTCCGCCGTGGTGAAGTCATAATACTGGTGCCTCTAGTGTTATGGTTATGGTACCTCCATAACTAGGTGAAACTGGTCATGCATGTATATGGCTTTAGGTATCTAATTAAACATAAGCAATCAAAACATATAAAACATATACTGGGGAAAACAGTTGGCTGCATACGGGGAAATCCTAATAAGGAAAGAAGGTCCATACTGAAAGGACGGAGAATCCGTACCTTGTGTCCAGTGAACGAAGAAGACGAACGGAAGAGAGTCCTACTTCGATATCACTAATGCTACATAAATAGTATACGTGTATAAGTATCTGATTGCTGAATACGTAACTGGTTTTATATCATGTCTTAGCTTGTTTTATATGTTAATGTCTTGTTTTATTGACTCTAACCTTATGCTGTGTTTATCATGTATTTTGTCTATTCTGATTAAGTATTACTTGTATTTCTTGTATTATTATACTTCTTGTGTAATAAGAAGTAACTTTCTGAAAATAGCAGGTTTCCAAAATAGAATGTTTCCAAAAATAGAAAGTTTCCAAAAATATAAAGTTTCCAAAAATAGATTGTTTCCAAAAATAGAAAGTTTCCATAAATAGATTAGCTGCCTTAATTAAATAAGTTTCTAAAAATAGAAAGTTTCTATAAATAGATTAGCTGCCTTAATAAAATAAGTTTCTAAAAATAGAAAGTTTCCATAATTAGAAATAAGCTGGATTATTAAGCTAATAATATATAAGCTTAAGTTTCACTGATTAATATTCTAAGTCATGTGATATATAGTATAGTTTATTAATTATTATATGTAATTTAAATAAACTATAGGTTATAAGATTTAATTAAATATAACATGATTTAATTAAATAAAAGGTAATAATACTTAGGTTAAAACATGTATTAATATTTATTATTAATATAACCTAAGTCATGAAAATTAATTAATTATAAGTCATGTTTTAATAATTAATTAATTTCTTAGTCTAAATTAACTAATAAAAATACTTAGGTTAAAATCATGTATTATTATTAATAATAATTTAACCTAAGTCATGTCCAAATTAAGTTAATTACATAGCATGTTAAATTAATTTAATTATCTTGTAATTATTTAACTTGTAAAAATAAATAAGTAATCTTAAAAAATAAACTGTGAACCGAACCCGTGTTTTAAAACTAAACATGTCATGAACAGGACCGGTTTAACCCTTGAACCGGCCTACAACCCTTAACCATGGTAAACCACCACCGGCCTAAACCGGTGGTGCGTGTGGTTCTACAGCCGAGACCCCCTAGACCACCAAGGATAACCCCGGCATGCGTCGAGGTCCCTTGGTTCCTCTCGGCCGAAACACCAAAACCAAACCGAGACCTTGTGGTCTCGGTTGGTGGTGATCACACAACCACCGAGAGCCCTTGCTCTCGGTTCTACCCATAGCCGAACCAAACACCCCCTTAAACCATGTATTTTTAATACCCACTTGATTAGATCTACATGTTTATTAACTTGTTTTAATAACCCCATGTTTTCATGTTTTTAGATCTAATAAATAATTAAAAAGAAAAGGTTTAAGAAGATTACCTATTCGTGGATCAAAAAGAAAACTAACACGAACGATCTTGCAATAAACTGGATCAACTAAGATCAACAAACACCTCTCTTGTGGCGGTTGTGGGTGGCGGCTACAAGGAAGAAGGAGGAGGAGGGTTTTTGATTTTTTTTATCTTCCTGTATTATGAAAATCCTTCCCTTCCTTTTTGTTAAATTTTGTGTAAGGTGGGCTTGGCCTACCCTTGTGTCTATGCCACGCCTATGTGGGCCCTACATGGGAAACCCGTTGATTTTTCCCATGTTCTATTATTTACGTGTTAACGTGCCGTGATTACGTGATTTAATTATTGTTCGTTTGTGTCGTAATTTATATTTACGTACTCGTAATAAATATACGTAAATACATAATATTAAGCTCGTGATTATTTACGTTCATGGTTTCATGTTCGTATGTTCGTGATTATAATTATTATTGAAATAATTATCGTGCATTAATGCGTATTAAATACTTATCGTGTAATAACACGTACGTAATACTTGTAATTTCCAAATCGTGAAACGTAAACATGCTAAATAAAGAAAGTTCTAATCATGTACGCACGATCATAAGGGTACTATTCATGGTAAAAGCATGCGGGTTTTACAGCGGGGGTGTCGGCGATTAAAAAAACCAAACCCTACTATGTATATGATTTACTTTAAGCCCGTATATAAAAGCCCAATACTTTAAAACTTCAAAACCTGTTTATAAGACCATATTTTCATATTTTTGTTTTAGTTTTTTTAATGTTTTTTATTTATTTTCTAATGTTTATTTATTTTGTAATTTATTTTATTTATTTTGTAATATGTTTTATTTTTAATATAGTTTGTATTTTTAATTATAAATGAAATAGTTAGTTTATTTAATAAATGAAATAATTGTAGAGTGGGTTTTATGAAGAAAAAAAGTTGTGTTGGTTAGTGTTATGATTAGAGGGGTTGGTGTTATTTGGGTGTTATGCTGATATGGCGCTGGTGTGACACCTGTCTTTGGATGTTATGGTGTTACGGTACTTAGCTCTCTTAGATAAGATGACAATGCGGGGAAAAGTTCAATGTATACCCTCTTTTTAGCATATACTCAATCAACCAATCACAAGCATCTATTTTTTATCTAATAAAAAGTTAATTTTTTAAAAATTAAATATCTCACAAACCGTCAGTCGTTACGCAAAACCAAACATATCATCGTGACGAGAATTAAATCATCTTTTTATCGAGAGGGCACATGTATATACTTTCGACGAATTTTTTTTTTCTCTGAGAAAACCATACTACCTTCGTCCCATAATAAGTGTACACTTTGACTTTTTTCGTTATTTCTTGTTCAAATTTGACTATAAATATTTTCATTTGTGTTATATAAAACTAGATGAAAATATATGTACGCGTTGAGATTTAAATGCATTTTAATTGAATATATTTTTCATCCGGTATTATATAACATAAATGAAAGTATTCATGGTCAAAGTTGAATAAGAAATACCGAAAAAAGTTAAAACAGACACTTATTATGGACGGAGGGAGTATATGATTCGTATCACGAATCATATATGATCTGAGAAAATCATATATTATCCGTTATACGAATCATATATGATTTTTTCAAATGAAAAAAAAGTTCGTCGAAAGTATATTTGTGTGCCCCTCGCTATAAATATGATTTAGTTCTCGTTGTAATGATTTATTTGTTTGTCACTTGACGATTTATTATTTGTGAGATATTTAACTTTTGAAAAAAATATGAAAGTTGATATAAGTAAATATTGAATATGATTGATTGATGTGGTATATATAAAAATGATGATGTAGCAAATGACGTATTAATATAATATGATACTCGCATCAAATTATGATGATACAAATCCAATACAAATCTAATATGCTCACCTAATCCTTTAATAATTTTTCATGTCCACTTCATACCACACCAATAATATCTAAATTATTAGTCAGTATAGATAATAATTGTTCATGTCCACTTCATAAGAACTATAGTGTAGTTTTGAATGCACACAATAAAATCTTACTATATTATAAAGCATTTGGGACTTTTTTAACAAACTTTTTTTGGCTGAATTTTAAGACTTTTTCACTTAATATATGAATCAAGTTGTTAAATATATATCTTCCTCTTAACAACCTTTTGTAACAACTTTTTATAACAATATATTAAAATAACATCTTTAATTTTGAGATAAAATATTATTTTCATAATCTAAATTCATCATATTTTCTAAAATTTTGTGCTTTTTAATCAATATCAATTTCGTTAAATTTTATTAACTTTTTTTATTTCCTTTTTTAGCGGGTTTATTTTACTTTAACTTTTTTACCATTTTAAATTAATGATAGATAAAATAGTAACATTTGTTTGCTTCAAAAATCGTCATTAAGTACTCACCGCCGCTTTGCGCGGGCACTGTACTAGTATAAATAAATTAATCCATGACCGACGGTTGAGAATTGCTTATTCCAGATAAGCTGTTTTATTTCTGAATAGACAGATTTCAATAAGCCCCGCTTATTCCACACTTGAACTAGTGCTTTTACCTTGGTTTTACAGCAAAGATGTTAACCTAAGATGATCAAACATATGCAAATTGTCTGTTTCTATAATTGATGATTTAATTTTCTTAATTATAAATACGTCAATCATTTGCAGGCATCTTTGCGGGCTACCGGTTATTAACCTTTTGTCACCGAACTTGCAGGCCAAAGAATATTTCCCAAAGTGTTTATTTCTAAGCTGCTTATCGGCTTCTGCTTATACGCAGATAAATAAGCAATCCCCCTCATAAGTCATAATCAGTTCCGTAATATAGTAAATGTGGGATCATTTTTTGTTCTAGTTGCACCCTAGCCTCAATCATATGCATGGTTCTAAACAGCTCGCTAAGGTTTCGTTTTAAAGCGCGCTAAAGGTTGAGGCGTGACCTCCACGCTACGCAATAAGTCAAGGCGCGCTACAACACGAGGTGCGGTAATTTTTTGAATTCAACTCCAAAAAATGATTATTTTTACATGTAAGAAGAGTTTTCTAACTTAGTTATTATGTACAACACCTATTGTGAATTAAATATAAATATAATAAAACACGTAAATATTTTTATATGTAGTGCCACTACAAGCCCCGTTTAAAAAACGATAAAGCTTCATCTTAGCCGTTAAAGCGTATAGCTTGTACATGCCGTCACGCCACGCCACGCTTCACGCTAGTTATAACCATGATAATATGTCTATATAAACAGAAAATGAGTTTTTGAAGTGCAAAACATTAGTCTTTCTAAAAGCTCTAAGAGAAACCAAAAATGAAAAATGTACATGTTTTGGTAATTCCCAATCCAGCACAAGGTCATGTGATCCCTCTTTTGGAGGTAGCACGGTGTTTGACTAACAACGGTCTCAAGGTCACCTTTGTGAACACAGAAGCCGTTCACAAACTGATTTTGTGTGCTTGGTCTGAGAAAGATGATCCAAATGATTTAATGCAAATGGTTTCAATTCCAGATGGGATGGGACCACTAGACGACAGGAATGATGTCGGAAAGTTGAATGAAACAATGTCCCGAGTTATGCCTGGAAAATTAGAAGCACTAATAGAAGGTATAAATAATTTAGATGGTGAGAAAATTACCTGCATTATCGCTGATTATTGCATGGGATGGGTCTCAAAAGTTACCCAGAAGATGCGTATTAGACTTGCAACCTTTTGTTCCGGGTCAGCTGCACTTATGGCCTTGATCATGAGCGTTCAGAAGCTATTGGACGATCAGGTTATAGATAACAATGGTAAGATAACATTTTGTTAGATAACACTAGAGAATATAAAGCTTAGCCTTACAAGCATATAACTGTTTCTTTCAGGAGTACCTTTAAAGAATCAAATGACACAGTTGTCAACAACCATGCCATCCATGAACCCTGCACACTTTCTGTGGGCATGTGTAGGCGACTCAGCCACAAACAAAATTATCTTTAATATCACAGTTCTTGAAGGTAAGAAAGCTGCAGAAGTGGCAGGCCGCATAATTTGCAACTCAACCATGGAGCTGGAACTTGGGGCATTCGCCCTATTTCCAAACATATTGCCAATAGGTCCACTTTTGGCAACTAATAGTTTCAAAAAGCAAGTAGGACACTTCTGGAACGAGGACTCCAGTTGCCTAACATGGCTTGATCAACAACCAGTCAGCTCAGTCATCTATGTTGCATTTGGGAGCTTCACTATTTTTAACCAAACCCAGTTTGAAGAGTTGGCACTAGGACTTGAACTCACCAACCGATCATTCCTGTGGGTTACACGACCCGGTGGAAGTGGCAGTAAAGACCATGTCTACCCAAGTGGATACATGGAGAGAGTAGGCACTCGTGGAAAAATAGTCAGCTGGGCACCACAACAGGAAGTCCTAAAGCATCCCTCAGTCGCTTGTTTCATTAGTCATTGTGGCTGGAACTCTACGATGGAAGGTGTCAGCAACGGCGTTCCTTTCTTGTGCTGGCCATACTTTGCTGATCAGTTTTTTAACACAACCTATGTATGTAATATTTGGAAAACTGGTATGGGGTTAAACAAAGATGATACTGGCATTGTCACGCGTGTAGAAATCAAGAGTAAAGTGGAGCAACTGCTCGAAAACAACATAGTTAAACAAAATGCATTGAATTTGCAAGAAAAAGTGTTGAACAGTCTGCGAGAAGGAAATTCCTCAAACGAAAACATCCACAAATTCATTGATTGGATAAAGGAAGGAAATGACATCAGCCCTGACAATGGTAATCTATAGTCTTACAGTTAGCTGTGTCGCAATATATAAGATCACATGGTTACTGGTTGTGATGGAAACCTACGGCATTGTCTGTTTTTGTGTCATTACTGCAAATTTCACGTATCTTTCTATTAAATAAAGAAATACATAGTAATAATAACGTAATCCATTTAATAAGTTACTGAATAATATTCTTTATTAATGAAATGTATATAGTAAGAATGTTTCAAAATTCATCATTCCAGATTTTAAAAGAGTAGCGTATAATAACAAAACGCCGTAAAGGAGTAAAAAGTAGGAACTTGACATACATAAAATCTCAGATTGAAAATAAGTGTAAAATACATTACTGCCAGGGCATGGATTGGTTTGATGGTAAAGTCAAGACAGCTGACTAATACTTTTTACCATTTGCGGAGTCTCATCATCATTTCTCCTAGAATATTATGAATAAAGATGGACACTTAAGACAAGGTAGAACTGCAGATGCTGAGACCTAAGAAACAAAGATGTTGCCATCAGGGATGTCTTATCGCCCTTGTCAGCTTTGATATTTCCATAACAATGATTAAAATCATCAACTTAGACAAGAATTCATAATGTCAATGAACGTGAATCATGCAGGCCCTGCAATACTCTAAATTAGTTCTAAATAGATGGAATTTCAGCCATTTATGTCTATAAATAGAAAGGCGGTCGTTGTAAATAATACCGTATCCAGCACAAGGCCATGTGATTCCTCTTATGGAGTTGGCAAGGTGCTTTACCAGCAACAGTCTTAAGGTCACACCAGAGGTGGCAAATCTTACCCATTTTGATACATATGGGCACTTTTTGATACTTTTCAAAAAAAGATGTGGCACTTTTTGCCCATTCTTTATTAGTGATGGGCTAAATTGGCGCACATGTAAGAAACTAAATGGGCTTAATGGGCGCACATGTAAAATACTAATTGGGCTACTCGGCGGATATTTTATATTTAAATTTTTATCCCCGGCTTTCAAACAAGTATTTTTATTTTTTAATTCTACGTTTTTATATGTTTTTTTCCCGTTTTAACTTCCGCCCGTTTAGCCCGCCCGTTTCGCCCGTGCCCATTTAGCCCGCGCCAGTTTGGCCCGCCGCCCGTTTAGCCCGTCGCCCGTTTAGCCCGCCGCCCGTGCCCGCCCGCCGCCCGTCCCCGCCCGCCCGTTTTGCCACCTCTCACGTGTGAACACAGAGGTCGCTCACAAAAGGGTTATGAGTGCCTTGTCAGAGAAAGACGGTTCCAGTGATTTGATGCAAATGATTTCGATTTCTGACGGGATGGAACCATTAGCTGACACGAATGACCTGCGAAAGTTGACAAAAGCAATGTCCCATGTCATGCCTGGAAATTAGAAGAGCTAATAAAAGGTATTAACAACACAGATGATCAGAAAATCACCTGCATCATTGCTGATTATTGCATGGGATGGGTCATAAGATCGAGTTGCAAAGAAGTTAGATATCAGATTTGCAACTTATTGTTCCGGCTCGGCTGCACTTCTATCTTTGGCCTTAAGCCTTCAGAAGCTGTTGGAAGATGAAATAAACATTCTGAATATTTAGTCTTATGCAATAAACTTTCTGCTTCAGGAGTACTTTTGAGTTTTGAAGGATCAAATGGTGCAGCTGTCAACAACCATGGCATCTATGGACCCCACAAAATTAACATGGGCATGTATAGGTGACTCGGACCTAAATAAAATAATCTTTGATATCACTGTATTGGATGGTAAGGAAGCAGCAGATCGTATAATTTGCAACTTACTTATGGAGCTGGAGCCTGGGGCTTTCACCCTATTCCCGAAGATGTTGTCAATAGGCCACCTTTTGGAGACTAACAAATCAAAAAAGCAAACAGGCCACTTTTGGAATGTAGACACTACTTGCCTTACATGGCTTGATAAACAGCCAGTCGGCTCAAGTCATTTATGTGGCATTTGGAAGCTACACAATTTTTTACCAGGCCCAGTTCGAAGAACTAGCACTTGAGCTTGAACTCACAAACAAGCCATTTTTGTGGGTTGTACGGCCAGGTATGAGTGGCAGTACTACCGACTACATGTTTCCAAGTGAATACTTGGGCAGAGTAGACACTCGTGGAAAATTGGTCAACTGGGCACCTCAACAAGAGGTCCTAAACCATCCCTCAGTGGCCTGCTTGAACAAAGATGATACTGGTATTGTCACACGAGAAAAAATCAAGAGTAAACTAGAGCAGCTAATCAGCAACAACGTAGTCAAAGAAAATGCCCTTAACCTGAAGATAAAAATTGATGGATTGTCTGTGAGATGGGAATTCTTCAAACAAAAATCTCATCAATATCATTGGTTGGATAAAGGAAGGAAAGTAACAATACACATGACCTGCAAATGTTTATGCGGCTGTAATAAACACCTCTAAGAAAAGCATAGTTACATTTGAACTCTATTCAGTCATTGAGGAATTTTCATTACTCCTTGTGAAGGAAACTCTATTGTTCTTACAGAACAATAATGTATGAATTATTCTATTTTTAGTTGGAAATTAAGACTGTTGGCGTCTGGCAGGTGTCCTATGGTGGTCACAAACTGTAGATTCAATCACAGAGATTAAGGTTACAACTTTTATCCTTTTTCATAAAGTGATGTCTGTACCTGAAATTGAAAAGGAAGCTACAAAACTATCGTATTTTCACCTTAGTTTTTACTTTTTAGATACAGTTCTTTGATGATGCATATCAAGTATCCTTGTAATTTTGTGTCAGCTTCAATGCTTGCATGAGGATGACAGATTTATGGCTAACATGTGGATAAAGTAGCTGTCCTTGATATGGCAGTAGGAAACCCTTAATTTCACTAAAAAGTGTTAATAAACGAGATGAAGATTAGACATCAAATCATGCATATCAAGGCTTTAATTTCAAATAAGTAACTGTGATAATTAGAAAAGACTGACATGGTTTTGAAAGTGCTTAAGACAAATGAGGTGTAATCAGGGGCGGACGCACCCTTTGGGTACGGGGTGGCGGCGCCCCCCATAGCTAGACCAAAAATGCGAAACTATAGTGTATTTTTTCGTTAATTTTGAGCTTTTTTTAAAGTGCCCTCCACTCGAAACTCAAATTGCCCCCCATTTATATATTAAAATCCAATATTTGACACTCTAAAACCTAAAAATCTTCCATTTTCAAGTTAAAATACTCGATTTTTTATTCGGATTTTAAGTTTTTCGTCTTGCTATTGTTAAAAAAAATTTTGCCCCCCACAGTAGGATTTCCTGCGTCCGTCACTGGGTGTAATAGTTGTTATAGTGCATCTATAATTTTGTATTAGTTGTTGAACTTAATACTATGATCATCATTTTTCGGTTACAAAAAGCATGCACCGATGCACGACAAAATATGGCCCAACAGTAATCGCTCTTTAGACTACCAGAAGCCCATACTCTAATTGCTAGCAAGTTTATAAGCCTACATTTAGTTTTTGCGACATAAGAGAGTCTGTTTAAGGAAGTTTGAAACAATGATTTCTAGGAAAAATACGATTCTCACATCACAGAATAGTTGCAAGCCTTGTCATCGAATTCTAAAAATAGTTGCTCCCGAGAAGGTGTGATTTGTGAGTCTCATCGTCATTTCTACCATACATAATTCTCATGCCATATAAATAGAACACATAAAATGGCCAAAATATGTCGGATATGAATTTGGATTCTTGCAGATATATTTATTGATGATGCACATTCAAAACAAGCTAAAACTGATGCTGAGCTGGAAGAAAATTCTGGATTTAGTTACATACAACTATACAAGGCATGGAGATACCCGAGAAACAAAAAAAGCTGACATCAGGGATCTCTTGTGGCTCTTGTAAGCTTGAGTACTTCCAAAACGGCGATAGAGATCCCACTTTTAGAGGAGAAATTGACAATGTCAATGAAACTGAAACCTGCAGGCCCTCTTTTACTCGAAGTAGTAGTAGTTAAATACTTCACACAAGTAGTAACAACACATAAAAACCACGAGCATCAAGTGTAGAAAGCACTGAGTGAAATCTTCAGAAATGGAAATTCAAAATAAAAACACAGAAAAGACCCACGTGCTAATTATACCTTACATAGCTCAAGGTCATGTGATTCCATTATTGGAACTGGCTCAGTGCTTAATTAAATATGGAGTCAAGGTCACATTCGTGAACACGGATGTGAATCATAACATCATCATGAAGACATGGCTGGAGAAGGACGGTTTTGGCCCTATGATGAACATGGTTTCAATCCCAGACGGGTTGGAAGCATGGGAAGACAGGAACAACTTCATTAGGACATGTGACACCATCAACCAGGTCATGCCAGGGAAGCTAGAAGAGCTCATTGAAACGATTAACAAAAAAGACAACGATAGAATCAGCTGTGTTATTGCAGATCTGGGAATGCCATGGGCCACAAGAGTTGCTGAAAAGTTAAGAATTCGACGAGCTACCTTCTGGTCTGCCCCGGCTGCAACATTAGCTACACTATTGAGCATGCAGAAGCTGATTGATGATGGAATCATTGACAAAGATGGTAAGAAAAAAAATTAAAAAGTTATAGGTTCCATTTTTTACTTAGATAGTATAAATAACTGAAAATGGGTCAATTCAAGTTGTGTATTATTGCTAACGGGTCTTACTGGGTTAGAGTCTAATAATCATACCTTTTACGTATACAGCTTTTGTAAACATTTGTTTTTCGCTTACCCGTTTTTGACACACATGAAATTTCCTCGTTTTGACCGCCTGTCCAGAATTTATATTGACCATTTACCGAATGCACCGTTACTCAACTAGGATTCACCAGTTTCAGCTTAGCTGCATAGAATTTTCTTCTTTCAGGAGTTCCATTAGCGAATTTATTCCAGTTGTCGTCGACTATGCCACCCATGAGCACTGCGGAGTTTGGATGGGCCTGTATGGGCACCTTGGAGACAACAAAAATCCTTTTTAAATATGCACTTCAAGCTGTGGAAGCTGACAAAACAGCAGAGTGGAAACTTTGCAACTCAACTCACGAGCTAGAGTCTCCAACATTTAACATGTTTCCCAACCTATTGCCAATAGGTCCTCTATTGGCAAGCAATCGCCTCTCAAAGCAAGCAGGCCACTTCTGGCAACAAGACTCCACTTGCTTAGCATGGCTTGATCAGCAGCCAATGTCCTCAGTAATCTACGTGGCATTCGGAAGCTTCACCATATTTAACCAAACTCAGTTTCAAGAACTGGCACTTGGTCTCGAACTTACAAACAAGCCATTTTTGTGGGTCGTAAGACCAGGTATAACGAAAGAGACTTCTGATACTTACCCAGAGGGTTTCATGGACAGAATAGGTACTCGTGGAAAAATAGTGAGCTGGGCGCCTCAGCAGGAAGTGTTAGCTCACCCTTCTGTTGCGTGTTTCTTGAGCCATTGTGGTTGGAACTCTACTCTGGAAGGTGTGAGCAACGCGGTCCCTTTCCTTTCTTGGCCTTACTTTGCTGATCAATTGCTTAACAAGACATACATTTGTGATATTTGGATGAACGGACTTGGATTTCATAAAGACGAGGATGGTATAATCAGGAGTGAAGAAATCAAAGATAAAGTTGACAAGCTGCTCAACAATAAAGAATTCAAAACAAGGGCGCTGAATCTCAAAGAAAAGGTAATGAGTAGTATCAAAGAAGGCGGATGTTCGCATAAGAACTTTAAACGCTTCATTGAATGGATAAAAGAGACAGATGGCAACGGCGAGAACCATACCACACAAGAGTGAGAGAGAAAAGGCTGGTCTAAAAGCACTTGTTACACTAATTGTAAGATCAAAGACTCATGTTGTACGGGTTTTTTTTTAAATCCATAAAATGTTTTAGGTCTTGATTCATGATCAATGCAATAAGTAAGTCAATGATGTAATCAATATACATATGGATCTCCATCTGTAATCAAAAGAGGCAAACATTCCTTAACCAGGAAATTTTCGTTGATCTAAAGATAAGTTACTGAGGAATTTTTAGCAATCTAAAACTAGATGGATATACCTAGTTTTGCCGCAGGAAATGATTACATCGTCATGTTATGAGAGAATATGTTCGAAAAGGTACTAAAGTGGTAATCATTTCATACTGATGTAGCTTTAATCTTAAGCGTCGTGCCTCGTTCTCGTCCGTTGGCCAGATTCCATCCCGGAGGCATTTAATGATGGGGGTCATCCAATTGTCGCCTACTTCTTCTACTATAGCGTTTACCTCATTCCGGTCGGTAGACCTTTCGTTTAAGACCTCCACCAAAACTTCTTTTGTTAAGTGGTCGAATGCCAACGTTGCCAGTTTGCTTAGGACGTCAGCCTTCTGATTCTTACTCCTTGGTATGTTCATGATTGCGAAATGAGAAAACTTTGATATCAAGACCTTTGCCTCAGCTAGGTATTTTATCATCCTATCACAATTTGCTTCGTATGTTCCGTTGACCTGGTTTGCTACCAACTTTGAGTCTACTCGGACCTCAATCCTTCCCACTTTCATTTGTATTGCAATTCTTAGACCTGCTAGAAGGGCTTCGTATTCTGCTTCATTGTTGGTGGTCTCAAAATTCAGCCGGAGGGCGTAAGTGAATTCGGTTCCGGTTGGGCTGATGAGGACCAATCCGGCTCCTGCACCTTGGGTACTGGATGCTCCGTCTGTGAAGAGGGTCCACATTTCTGTTTCATCCTTATCTGGCTTCGGAATGGGCACCTGGAAGAACTCTTCTGCTGCCTGCCCTATCGGTGCTTCAGTTAGGAAGTCTGCCAAAACTTGCCCTTTGATTGCATTTCTTGGTTTGTATTCTATTTTGTAAGCCCCCAACTCAATTGTGTACTTAGCCAATTTTCCGGATGCATCCGCCTTGCTTAGTATCTGCTTGATTGGTTGGTCTGTGATTACATTTATGTCATGGCCTTCGAAATATCTTCTAAGTCTCCTTGATGCTTTTAGCAAGGCTAAAGCCAATTTTTCCATAGGAGAATAGTTCTTTTCCGCATCACTGAGTGTTCGGCCAATATAGTGAATCGGACATTGTCTTCCATTCCTCTCAGTGAGCAGCACTGCACTAATTGACTCTTGTGATGCTGCCAAGTACATGTACAGGGGTTCCTTTGGTCTTGGTGTGGTAAGGGTTGGTAAGTTCATGATCAATTTTTTCATTTGCTGGAATGCCTCTTCTGCCTCTGCGGTCCATTTATACTCATGCTTATTCTCCTTTGTGATATTTTTGAGTGTGTTGAAGAATGGGAGTGCCCTTTCGGCGGATCGTGATAAGAATCGGTTCAGAGCTGCTAACTTGCCACTTAATGATTGCATTTCCTTCCATGTTTTTGGTGATTGGATGTCAATAATGGCCCTAGTCTTTTTCGGATTGGCCTGTATGCCTTCCGGAGTGATGATGTATCCCAGGAACTTGCCTTCCTCTACCCCAAAGGAGCACTTGACTGGATTCAGCTTCATGTTGATTTGTCTAAGGTTGTCAAAGGTTTCTGCCACGTCTGCTAACATGCTCTTCTCATCCTTGCTCTTGATCACCATGTCATCAATGTATGCTTCCATGTTCCGTCCTATCTGATTTTGAAAGGCTGAATCAACTAGTCTTTGATATGTTGCTCCGACATTCTTCAATCCGAAGGGCATCTTAATGTAGCAAAAGGTGCCTTGATCCGTGTAAAAGGCTGTCTTATCTTCATCTTCCGGGGCCATTTGAATTTGATGGTAACCCTTGTAAGCGTCCAAGAAACACTTGAAGCGAGATTCTACTACGGATTCAATTTTTTCATCAATGTCCGGAGGTGAGTAGTAGTCCTTCGGACATGCTGAATTAAGATTTTTGAAGTCTACGCACATCCTCCACGACCCGTCACTCTTCTTCACCATGACCGGATTGGAGATGTACGTTGGGTACTTTACCGGTCTGACTATTCCTGCTGCCACTAGTTCTTTCACTTCTTTGGTTACGGCCTTGCTCTTTTCGGATCCTAACATTCGCCTTTTCTGACATACCGGGTCTAAGCTCTCATTGACATTCAAGTTATGTTGCATGATTCGCCTCGGCACTCCTGTCATATCTGATGGCTCCCATGCGAATATGTCCGAGTTGTCTTTCAGCAGGTTCTTTAATGCTGTTTGGCAAACTAGGGTTAATCCGCCCCCAATAGTGGTGAGCTGTTCCGGATAGGCGGGGTTGATCATGATGCTTTCCGTACCGGATGGTAATTCAGCCGTCACGGTCTTGTTATTGGTTGTGGGCGTTGGCGCTTGTCTTTTTGCTATTTGCCTACATTCCGAGACGATGACTGAACGAGAGACTAGCGAGGCTACTCCTCTTGGAGTGGGAAACTTCATCATGGCATGAATGGTTGATGGTACAGCTCGAAGGATCCGGATGCCTGTTCTTCCTAAGATTACATTGTATGGTGACGGTGCGCTGATCACTACAAATTTCATGTGAGTTCTTCGGACTAAGCTGTCTGATCCGAAACGGACTTCAAGTTCGATTTTTCCCATTGGTTTGACTACTTCTCCAGCGAATCCGACGAGATCAGTTTGTGTGTTCCTCAATTTTGACTTGATGCTTGTTGGCAGCTTCTCGAAGCAATGCTCGAACATAATTTCCACCGATGCTCCCTCATCCACGTAAACTCTTCGTACCAGATAGCCTCCCAACTCGGCTTCTATGATAGTTGGATCATCGGACATTTCATCTTCCTCCAATGGTGGAAAAGTGATTGGGGCTCTCATCCAGCTTTCGGTTGTTTCTCTGGCTTTCCTTTTTTCCCTTTCCGGTAATGTCCGGACCATGTTTATAATCTTGTCTTGCCTTGGAGCTTCTTCTCTTCGATTATCTCGTCCTCTTTGACGTACATCCCGGACAAGATGATTTAACTTTCCAGACTCTAGGGCTAGCTCAATTTGTTTCCTTAGCTGGATGCAATCGTTGGTAAAGTGCCCCTTATCCTGATGATAGTCACAATAACGATCCATGTTTCCACCTCTTGTCGGATTGTTCATTGGACGGGGAGGGGGTAGACGAAGCTGTGTTTCGGTAGCAAGGATTTCTTTCAGGTTCTTTGTCAAGGAATTCACACTTAGGACCGGGGCCACTCTGTTTCGGTCATGGTAATTGTTCCGGTTGTAATCATTCCTGTGATAATTGTCATTCCGGGGTGGCGGGTATGGTGCCCTGTTGTCCCTATCCCTGTTTCTGTTGTTGAAGAAATCTCTTCCCTTGTATGCATCTCGACCATCATTTCTCCTATTGTTGTTCCAGCCATGGTACTTTTGGTTGCGATCATCCCTTCTTTGGGTGGGAGGGTTGGGCTTCCGGTATGGCTCCGTTCCTTCCCCTTTTGGTAGCTCAGTGTTAGCGAATGCTTCCTCGGATCGGACGAAATCATCCAGCCTTTCCATCATGTCGTCCACCGATACAGGAACTTTGTCAGAGTACCTTTTTGCCAGCTCTGGACTTTTGACCGAATCCATAAATGCTGAAATTTTCATGACCTCCGGAACTCCATGGATGAGACCCACTTCGACTGTCCATCGTTCTTTAAAATCTGTCAATGACTCATTTGCCTTTCTCACAATCTTAGTTATCTCATGTGGGCCTTTGTGACATATCTTTCGGATCGAGTATCTCTTGACAAATGCCTTCCTTAGCTCTGCCCATTCGTCAATGCTGTCATTGTCAAGGCTCTCAAGCCAACCCCTAGCTCCCCCTTCTAGCGTTTGCTGGAACATTCTGCACCAAACCGGCATGGGCCATTCGCCCGAATTGGCTGCTCCGGTGAAGCGATTCAAATGGTCCTCCGGATCTCCCGTTCCGTCATATGTCTTGACTGTGGCAGGCATCTTGTACTCGGGTCCGGAGAAGTCAATAATTCTTTGAGTGAGAGGGGATTTGACGGCTTCCTTAAAAGGTTTCTTTAGATCCGCATCGGACACCACCTTACCTCTTACTATCTTAGTGTTGCTGCTTCCCTCATCTTCTTCAATGAAACTTAGACGGACAGGTTCCACGGCGTTCCGGTTATGCTCTTTGACTAGTAGCCGCAAGGTTGAGATGTGTTGTTCGAGTTGTTCCTTTGTGAGATTCTGATTGTTCGGAGAAGTCAAATCAATCGGAAGGTTAGGACCTGTCGGAGTGACAGGAGAAGGACCTGCCATTCTATGCAATTGGTAGATAGAATATCAAGTCCCACGGAAGGCGCCAAATGTTCGTGCAATTCTTTGCGGGGATCCGAATGGGTGGACCGAATCGGATCTTGAGTGTTGTATGCCTCGGATATCCTGAAAACAAAGTAACGCGTTAGCCTCGTCCGGGTGTGGGAACCCAGACCAAGCTCCGGCGTGAGAGTAAGTAAGGGATAAAAATCCGGAAGGGAAAAGAGAGTAAAAGTATATAAGTAAAAAGTAATAAGGGTAAAAGAGTTGACCTAAACCTTGAACCCAAAGGGGGTATTTATACTAGTCTGATTCCTAAAAGGCTGGGAATGGTGATGGGCCTTGGTTGGCCCGATTGGGGACACACTCCCTATTTTATAGGAAGTATGCCTGCTGAGCTCTTTGCTGACCTTTGTTGACTTCTTCTAGAAGGAAGTGTTTGTTCCGGATCGGGTCATGTGTTCCGGATCGGTCCGTACGTTCCGGACACATACACGAACACCTAGTTTTGCCGCAGGAAATGATTACATCGTCATGTTATGAGAGAATATGTTCGAAAAGGTACTAAAGTGGTAACCTAAAACTTAAGTCTACAAATATTACATGAAACCGAGCCACATTCATATAGAGTGATCTAAGAGCATCGTATCACTATATCAGTCGAAAAGCTACTGAACATTATAAATGAGCCAAAAAATGTGGATTTATTGGATAATGATTACCTTCTACCATATGAATGTTGTATACAGATAATGGCAAGAACATAAATTAAACGAATAATGGCGGGAACAGAATTTGAGGTTTTTGGAATCATTATTTAATGGTGTGTGGTAATAAAATAGCTGCAGTAAAACTTCGGGAATATTCGTGAGAGCCTTTGGTAATAAAACCCACGAATTACCAATAATAATATCCATGGGATATAGTCACAGCCCGGTAAAAAGATATTTAGCCACGGATTTTTTTTAAGCACATAACAAATTTGTAAGAAACGGCCTGTTAGTGACTTCCCACAGATTTTAACGTGATGCCAATCTGTGTATGAGGCAGGATTTTTTTTCAAGCTTTTCTTTTGTGTTGAAACTTCCGCCCTAATAAATTACATATAATTTGTAAAATTATTTATAACTTTTTTTACCTTTTTTCTTTTCTTTTGATTTTTTTTCTGTTTTTTTTAATTTTTTTTAGAACATTTTAAAAGCACATGGTTTTACAAATCACATTTGTTTTTTTTTTATTTTTACAATCATAGTACAAATCAACCGTGATTTTAGATCATAGTAACCTCCATAAGTTACATTCGATTTATAAAATCTTTTATATTTGTATAATAAAAATTAAAGATTATTTTAGAGTTTTTAAAAAAAAAAAAAAATTATAAAAAAAAAATTGACCAATAAAATGGCTTCATTTTGGCACGTAAAAAAACTGGGTGATACAGTTGGTTAAAAAAATCAAAATTAAATACAATTTATTCAAAATTAAATGATGGAAAAAATTGATGAAAACAAAAGAAACACAAAAATATATATGTCAAATTTGTGAAAATAAAAACTTAAAATGATGAAATGATTAATAAAACTTTTGTGGTTGAATTTTAAATAAATTATATGAAGTTTAATGTAAACTTATAATTTTTCATATTTATAATATCTTTAAAAATTAAAGGCAAATATCCGTTTAAATTTTATACTATCTATACTTTATACTTTAAAAATAAAATATATATGTTGTTTTAAAAGTCCAACAAATTTATATGCATATGATTATAAATATCAAAATAAAACACAATCATCAACTATTTCTATTTTGTCAAACAATGCGATCGACATATTATTAACATAATTATATATTTTTATATATATATATATATATATATATATATATATACTAAATAAAAACACAACATCAGATGTTACTATTAGATAAAATAAATAGACGATAAAATAAATAGACAGGATTTAACATATTATGAAAAAAGTATTTAATATCTAGAGTAAAATAACTAAAATTTTAATTAAAAATGTCTAACCCTTTATGCAAAAAAGAAAAATATACAAAATATCAATTAATATTAATAAATAATTAAAAAATTATATAAAACTCATGCGTGTATAAGAATTATTAAATATTCAACTAATAAAAATTCAATAAAATTTTATAAAGTTATAGCATTATCAAATCATAAATTCATTGATTGTCACAATTTAATTTTTAAAAATTTATTTAACTTGTGTGTATGGACAGTTGATATTAAATAAAATATTAAAAGTAAAAAAAATATAAAATTAAAATAATAAAAATTAAAATAAATTTATATCAGTTTGAATAAAGCAAACTAATGTTTTTAAAAAATTATATAATATATTTAATCGATAGAAAAAAATTTATTACTTAGGGCCCGATTGGTTACAGGGTTGGCATGGGTTTTGGATTTCTATGGTTCAAATGCAACGTTTGGTTGGAAAAATGGGCCCACAGGTTTGGCTTAACTACTTAAAATTCGGGTATAAGCAAATATAAGGGGGGTGAGTAACTTTTACAAAAACTTTTTCTGTCACCTTTGTCTTTTCTTTGGAATGTGGGACCTTTTTTCTTTTCTACCATTCAATTTATCTTAAAAAGTTTATTACATCAATAATTTTAAGTTAAATTAATTTTATAAAATTTTAATACTATAATATAATATTATTTATATATTTTCTCTCTCCTATTTTTTTTAAATAATTTATATTTAAAACCCAAATTAAAATCTAACATAAACCACCCACTTTACAAACCTATACCTAAAGTAAAATCCGACTTCAAACCAAACGGACCCTTAAGTTTAAAACTAGTAACTAACCTACTATTACGATTTTAGAAGTCATGTTGATTCCTCTAGGGCTGAGTATGACAGACTCAAAATCGACCCGGATCAGATTAAACCGAACTGAACCGTACAATTTCGGTCTGATCTTCGGTCCTGGGTTTTGGACCATTTCGGTACTCGGTTCGGTCGGTCTGATCCGGTCCGGTTCGGTCTTACAAAATTTTTTGTCAACTTTGCCTAATAGGACCAGACCGGACTGACCCGGACCGGATCGGACTATTTCATTCCGGTCGCGGTCCGGAGTTTCAGACCATTTCGGTCCTCGGTTCGATCCGATCCGGTTCGATCCTAGACCGATGCTCGGCACTAGATTTCTCCGATCAAAAATTTCACACGCTTAAAAGAAACTCAAACATACAAATCGCTAAAAGTATATATCAATTTTATGACATATTAGAAAAAGTTAAAAAGATGAAAGTGGCTTCTCTCTTCTTTATTTTTTTAATGCATTCTTGTAAGTAATTATTTAGACGACGTTTTTTTTTTTACCTTTTGATTTTTTCCAACAGGCAACAACCATTCTTCTTCATCTTCATCTTTCACTTTTCTTACCAAGTAAAATAAATCTCTTATTTTTATCATGAAGAGATAATCTCGAGGTATTGCTATATCCTGATACTAGCAGGGTATCCGCACAATGCAGCGGCGGGTACCATTGCGCGGGTACCATGTGATTAAGCGAGAATAACAAATAGAAAATAATCTCAGCGGCAAATACCGTGTGATTAAACGAGAATAACAAAGAGAAAATGATCTCAATTGGGCCTAGTTCACTCATTTTTATAGGTTTTAGTCGGTTTATTTCTCGAACGGCTTTCATTTTCTAATCGAACTGATAGTCACTCATGTTAACGGTTGAATTCGTCATCGAACGGATTTTATAGATATATGCTTTTAATTATTGTATTATGTAAAAATATAATTAACTTTTAAGCAATATAATGTATTAATCATATTTAATAGCATGTATGTGTTTTTATCGTATCTTGATTTCAAAGCGGCATGCAATCTTATCGGGTATTTGGGTAAAGTTCTAAAAAAAACGCTTGTCTAAATTTCTATAAAATATGTCAATACAAATACAAACATGGATGGAGGCACCCTAAAATTCTTAACTACAATTTATACACTATAAAAACCAAATGGGCTTTACTAAAAAAATACCAATATCATGTCCAAATAAACCAAATGGGCTTCATTGATGTAACAAATGTGTATAAATGTCTCAGGTAAATAGGGTTAGGATACAAAGCCGTTACTACCAGCTATGGGTATGTTTGGCGCGTAAGTTTATCAAAGCTTATCGTAGCTTGAGTTTATTGTTTTTAAAAAATAAGCTACTATTAAAAATAAGTCTCGTTTGATTGACAAAACTTAAGAGAGCTTGTTAAAAAAATAAGCTCTTAAATGACATGCTAGTTAAAGTAGCATGTGAAATAAGCTCAAACTTCAGCAATCCGCTCATGCTCCTAATAATGCCAAACACACCCTATATCTCGTTTTAGTTTTCAGAACCACCAAAATCGAACACACTACCGAAACCACCACAACAACCAGATAAATACAGCAAAACCGTGATAGTTGCGGAGAAGGTGGTGGTTGTGGCGGTGAAGGTTTTGTTGGAGGTTGTTGTAGCAATTGAGGGGCAGGCATTTGGTTAGCACTTATTAACTTATTACTATTCAGTTCATAGCAAATCTATCACAGATCATACTATATGAAGCAAGTAAGAATGTCTTAATTTATTTTCAGACATTCTATTTTTAGAATAGTCCCAAATGCTTCTTAATATAGTATGATAGTATGATATGATTATAACACTTATGTATGTTGCATTCATATCTAATTCTATGCCTTTACTTTATTTTATATGCTAATGTTAATGTTAAAATATTCAAAATGAATTGGTTGTCTTGATAGTTTCAAATGTAATTCTTGATTTTTTATGCAGATAAAAAGTTTGATTGATTACTAAGTTAAAAAATAGTATATGCTTAGAGCCTTAGAGGATGTTTGGGATTGGTTAGAAGCTAACCAGTTTATCATCTACTTATTGTCATATATTAAGGGTGTTTGTCCTAGCTTATTTAATGGGCTTATTGAAATTTCCATAAGACTGTAAGTTCATTTTAGCCTTATCCATTTGAGCTCATGAATTTGATTAAGCTATATAAGCCTGTCAAATAAGCTAACACAAACACCCACTATCTCCAAGAGAAGTATAGGGAAGAACATTAAAGTGTTATTGTAGAATATTGGTAATCTATGAATAGGGATGGCAGTGGGTGTAAAAAAACCCACAACCCACGGGTACTCGCACAAAAATGGGAGGTCACTTCAAATTACAAAGTCCTAAATCTAGCATATTAGATCAGTCCATTCTCTTTTCTTCTTTTCTTTTTCTTGTGAATATGTAGTGATAATCATTAGGCTTTGGCTTGAAGCATGTTTTTTGACCTTTGACTTGTCATGTGGTTAGATATTGCGTTTGTAGTATAACCATGTATTTAGATCATTTCTGAATGTATTTTCGAAAGTGTTCTAAGTGTGTTGTATTGCATGTGAACATTGTAAGCTTTATCTTGTTTGTATCCAAATGTGTTAGATGTGGTGTGTTTTGTAATATTTTACGGTTAACATGTACAATGATATACATATATATATATATTTCTGCGTGTATCAATCGTGTATGTCTTATCTTAGCAGAACCATGTCTATAACCAAGGAAGAACAACTTGAACTCGACAATGCACTTGTACCATTGGCAAACCGTCTTCCATTTGCAGAAAACAATCTCAGACTGAAAGAGGATTTTGATCCACTCCAACCAGCCTTTAAAGTTGCCATGAATATTCTTGACATATCGCCGATCAGACAAGCATTGCGAGCAACTGCCTCAGTTCCAGAGACGTACATGCATGAATTCTGGATCTCTGCAAAAGAAGCATCACCAACAAAGATTACATTCACCATTGATCGGAAGCCAAAGACTGTCAGCGTCGATCATTTCAGAACAATCTTTGGTTTTGGTCCAATTGTTCAAGGGAATAAATTTGATAAATTTCCCACCAAATCTCAGATAGTGGATTTTGTCACGAGCTTGGGATATGCTAAAACCATTAGTAATGTCTCTGAGATTAACACTTCTAAGATGGGGCAACCATGGAGATCTCTGTTCAATATCATCATTCGGTGTCTCACAGCAAAATCCAGTGGTGCCGACTCCTTGCGACTCCCTCAAGCACAAATACTATGGGGTCTTTACCATGGTAGCAAATTGGACTATGCTTTGCTTATATGGACAGAGTTTCATTTTCAAGGCGTGACAAACACCAAGAAGAAGTCCAATCATCTTCAATTCCCAAGATTCACAAAGCTCATCATTCGTCACTTCATGGACGAAGACACCTCAATTGATCAACGTGGAATGTTTTTCTACCATTCTCCAAGCGATGATTATATTTTGGAAATGATGTATGCCGGAGGACCGAATATTAAATCAAAGGTAATTCTAATTCCAGCTTCAATTCCTATCACAATGATCGACGATGGAATCAAGGAAAGTGACGCATACAAGGATTTATTGAAAGCCATTTCAAAACAAGCAAAACGCGCAGCATCTGGAAAAACTGCAGAAGAAGCCACTCCAACCCAAGGCAAAGGCATAAGGAAGAAACGGGAAGCTAAGCGTCAAAAGACAAAACCTTCAAAGGCTACAGCTAAACTTTCCAAGGCTGAAAAGGCCAAAAAGATGATGATTGTTGATGAAGATGAGGATGAACTAGCAACTCTTTGTGAAACCATGATACTTCTTAAGAGGAGCAAGAAGGAAACTCTTGGAGTGCATGCCAGTGGTTCTGGTCATTCTTCCAAAGACACTGAAGAATCAGACAACGAATCCTTTGGAAATCCCGACGCCCAAACAGACTCAGAACACGATGAAGAAGTTAACACTGAGTTGGTTCAAACTCTTGGAGTACATGCCAGTGGTTCTGGTCATCCTTCCAAAGACACTGAAGAATCAGACAACGAATCCTTTGGAAATCCCGACGCCCAAACAGACTCAGAACACGATGTAGAAGTTAACACTGAGTTGGTTCAAACTGAGTCCCAGGAGGAGGATGTTTCAAAGACCCTAAAAGATTCAGCGTCTGAAAAGATAATGGAAGAAGAAGACAAAGAGCCCGCAGGCACAAATGATGAAAGCGAGGCTGACTCATCAAACAAAGAAGGACAAGATGATGATGAAGACGATGAACGACAAGAAGAGCCCAACTCTGATGATATTGTATATGAAGATACTGAGTTTGACAACCAAGACAAGGAGTTAAATCAGGAAGGTGGAGGAAATGAAGATATGGATATAGATCATGATAAGTTTTATGACGATCTCAACATCAACAACCCAGACAGACTCACAACTCTCAGCAGAACACTGATTGTTCCGGAGGATGCTCGTTTGACTGTCACTCTTGTCATTCCAGATCAAAGTAAGTCTACTTCTGGGTCGGATCTTATGAATAAAGTCGTTAGCTTTTCTGGTCCAGATGCAGCCAATGAAGCCACAAACACCGATCCATCAACTAATGTAACAACTAATGTAGATTTGATGCTAAGGTTTGAACAACGCATGAAAGCTCAAGAAGACGAAACGTCGAGAGTCAAAGAGGAATTAGCCCGTCATCGTCAGCTAGAAGAGACTTCAAAGAAACATCAAGAAGACGAAATAGCTAAAGTGAAAAAGCAATTAGCTCGCCTTCGGAAGATGAAAAAGAAATACAAGAAAGAAAAGAAGGTTCTAGCAAAAGAAAACGAAACCTTCCTCAAGTCTTTCAATGATCAAATGCAAGATATCATCAACAACGAAGTCCAGAAATCTCTTAACAAGGAACGGACAGCTTTGCGAAAGGAGAGGGAAGAGCTAGCTGCTAGCAAGTTCTTGATCAAGTCATCCGGTACCATGAAGTCAGAATACTCAATTGCTGGAGGCCTCACAGATTTTGAGTTAAAGAAACTGCTGCATACTCGAATGCGGGAAGTAGGATCCTTCAACAAAACACCGACTCAACAGAAACTTCATGATATTCTTCAACAAGCTATTGATGAAGATAAAGAGACATTCAAGACACATGGCAGCGTGGTTCCTTACAAAAGAAAACGAGAGGGTACATTTTTTCAAGGGTTTTAACTTTTAAGTTTGAAATGAGGGTAAAAATAAAAAATAAGCAGATAAGGAGACTAATCGAGCAATCCCAAACACCCTTTTCGGAGCATTGTTTGTTACGAAAAATCGAGATTGCATAGACCATTGTTGTTCATGACAGCTACTTATTGATGTCTTGTGTAGCTTATCGCTTCAACTAAATCTGGGTTTAGTGAACTAATTTACTGAAAACCTTATAGGTTAAGTCAAGCGTGCTCTTTTTTTTATACATTGTTTTCGAAAGACAACATCCCTATAGTTTAGGAGAAGTGTATACTTTACATATTTCTTGGTTCCCAGTAAAGCATCCTATTATTGAATACTACCATATATCATCTTTGTGATATATTCAGTCTATTTAATCACATAACTGCTTGAAAAACTAGACTTTTCATTTGTTTTCAATTCAGACAGCAAATTCCTTTTTGTGCTTGGTCTTTGATAGGGTAGTAGTCGATCTTGAGATGATTTTTTTACTTGTATTTGCATTGCCTGCTCTATTATTGTTATAATCTAGACTTTTATAGTACCTTTTGTTATTTTTGAAAAAAGACATCCCGCAACAAACCTTGACCTCCACCTATTTTTCAAGGATACGGCTGTATAGTACTCGAAAGTCAAAAGTATAAGAAAAGTACCTGTCATCTTGTTTTATCTATTCCATATCCATATGACCTTAGGTTTGCATTATGTATTAGCCTTAGCTTATAGTTTTGCAAATTCTAAGCTTTTATTTTAATGCAACTAATTTCGTAATATGATAACATAGGAATATGTTTCCGCAGATGATTTTCATAGGGACAAACTTCTCATGATTTTGTATATGTTTGCAGGTAGAAGTTGAACTTTTGATAATCCGGCTGAGATGTCATCTGATGAGATACTAAAAGCGGTTTTCCCTCTACTTGAAGGCGCCGATTTAGCTGCTTGTATGGCAGTATGTAAGCAATGGCACAATATAGCTCAAGACGATTACTTCTGGAAATGTCTTTGTGCAATAAAATAGCCATCAACTTGTAAAACTTCACCCCCTCCTGTAACTTACTACAAACTATTCAAAACATTTTACAAAACGTGAAAACAATCAAACCCTCCTTCCTCCAAAAATCTCCTTAAACGACTACATAGACTTCTGGCAGACGGGATCTTACTCTTCTCAGAAGTGGTCAAGGGCACAGTCCTCCAAAAGGGCGATTGGGCCCCACCAGATGGGATTAGCCTAGTGATGAGGGATCATCTAGAAGGTCCTGAATACAAACTGACGTTGCCTGTAAAACCTCAGATTTCAGTTCAGTATAGACAAACTGCTAGTGTTTCTGTGCTACGAAAAGATACTAATAAAGTTGTGTGTTCGATTAATGACGCTATGTTTAATTATTTTGAACGGTCAACTTGTAGAGCACTTGTGTTTGATTACCTTGTGTTTTCCCCTGCATACCCTTTTGTGTCGGGCATTCGTGCTTGGATTGCTTTGTTGTTTCTGGATGATGGTAATGATGATGACATTGATGTGTTTGGAATTGAAATGGATTTTTGTGATGCTGCTAACTCTGAGGAAGAGGTGCTTTGGCTGTTGGATATGCTTGACTGGAAATGAAGTATCTTTCGTGGTTTATAATTTTTATGTTTGGTTCGTTAGTATGTAATAGCTTGTGTTTTAAAACAGGGAAAAAGACATATTATGGTCAAAATCACCTATCCATAGTAAAAGCATGGTCATGTTTTTTGATGGGGACAAATTTAGTCATACACAAGTGCACAACTGCACAACTCCATCAAATGAACGACACGTGTCCCTCCAACTTCACATTTTAAAATGGGACCGGACCCACACATGTCCCCATTTACTATGACAATATTTGTCTTATTATGTTATCAAATGCACAACTGACGGCGCTCAACTTGCAAATGCTCAACCGTATCAGTACTTTTTTTTCTCGATATCCGTTATGAGATTTTCAAATTTAACCCTTCCAAATTAATAAACGTTTCACATTATACCCAAATACAACTTATTTCGTTGTTAGGATTTCATAGTATTTCAGTTACTATTTCAAATAATCTTAATCATGGCAGTTTAGATAAACCTTCATCATTGTTCATCATTGTTCATCGTGGATTTCATAGTATTTCAGTTACTATTTCGTTGTTAGGATTTCATAGTATTTCAGTTACTATTTCATAGTATTCCAGATTTGTGTATAACTATGGCCGATATTGTACAGGTACGTTCTTCAATCATAAGAATTATGTTTAATTGAATATCCCATTTTGTTTATACAAAGTTTTTAATAATTATGTTTAATTGAATATCCCATCTTGTTTATACATTTGGTTTTTAATAATTATGTTTAATTGAATATCCCATCTTGTTTATACAATAGGTTTATGATGCGAAGGTTGGGATCAGAAGTAGTTTAGATTATTTGACAACTATAAAATCAAAATTGTCTATGAAGGCCTCGCGGCTAAATCTGTTCAGGAAAACAGTATTTGGGCCTTGGTTGGATATAGGAACAGTGGAACATGATAATCATTTGATTAACTATCTTCTACAACATCAAAGATACATTGAGAACCCACCTCCTGATAAGTCTTTTTACTTTGATTTTGGGCAACATACCTTGGAGTTTAGCCAAAAGGACTTTTGTTTGCTTACCGGTTTACGTTTTGGTAACTGTTCCTTAAAACATTATAGTAAACGTGAATCGGAATTTAAGAAACGTGTCTTTCCGGACATCTCTAGAGTAAAGGGTGACAAAATTAAGAAGCTTATTTTGGACGATTCTGCTTTTAGTAATTTGACCGATAAAGATGCCGTGCGGGTCTGTCTACTGTTTGCATTAAATTGGGTGTTCATGGGTCTTCAACTACGGGGAGTTGTTTCAGAAGAGTTGTTTAATCTAGTCGAGAATATTGACTCTTGGAACAATTTCCCTTGGGGTGAGTATATGTGGGACGAGTTTCACAACCGGGTATACAATAATGACAGAAAGTACCGCAAGGATCATTTGGACAAGAAAGCTGCGCTTGGCGCAACTTATCTCCCCACGTATACATTGCAAGGTTTTGTATTTCCATTAAAGGTGTGTAATTTTCTGTTTATTTCGTACATAAATCCTATTACCAAGTTTCCTGCATACAATGTTTATGTTTCCCATTCAATCCAGGTTTGGCTACTGGAAAAGTTTCCGGTTTCAAGATGTTGGTGGTCTAAGAAGCTTGATGTATTACCTCGGTGTGTTGCATGGAGTGATGTGAAGCCATTTTCAAAATCCGATTCTCCAATTTTATTTGATTTTAGAAATCCCATTTATAACATTGAGCCGACAAATGTTGAGAAAATACAACCCTGGTGGATTGCTAGTTTGGAATATTTCAAATCAGGTTCACGGTTGTCGTTGTCTACAGAAAAGTCGAACAAAAGAACCCGTTATAAGCGCAAGTCTCTAAAGTCACCAAAAAAGGCCACCGCAGAAATCACTTCTATGGAAGTAGATGTTGATTGCATTCAGCATGGATCTACATCATCCGGTGTTGTAGATATTTCCAAGGAGGTTGCTGATTTGAAGTGTGAATTCAATGATCGTATACGTAACCTTGAGCTTATATGTAGCAGCCCCTTTACAAACCATGTAGACAAAGTTGATGTTCTTCAAAAGATTAGTCAAATCAAAGCAGACTTTAAGATACGTTTAGCAGAACTAGATGATCTCGTGAAGAACCCTTTATCTGGTTACCATCAGAAGGTATAGTTAAATTAACAACTGTTTGTATAAAATACAAAAAAGTAAAATACATTATAAGTTTATGTTTTTTATTCAATTTTTTTTCAGGAAAACGATGACTTAGGTGGTTCAACATTGGGAAGTTACACCACTGCTTTCGATGGTGTTGACTTAAATGTTACAGATCTAAATGGCAACCACTCAATGAATGAGAATCATAATGTTTCTGAGAATAAGCATGATTTGCTTGATAATGAAAAGGTAACCTATCTATTTTCAAAAGTCTCTTTGAGGAATGTCTGGTATATAATTTGTTCTGTCAACCCTGCAGGCATCCAGCCCTTTTAAAGCTAAGGTGATGATGGAAGAACATCCTGTTTCAGTTAATGAGAATAAGTGTTCAAACACATCTGAACACAACGAGGGTAAAGAGGCGTGTAAGGATATGGAAGTCGATACACTTAAAACAGCTGAAGTTGAAGATTTAAGCTCTTCAAAATCTAATCCATCAACGATTAATGACCCAAATCATGAACCGCTTCATAATGAAAAGGTAACATTTTTGTTTTCATATATCTCTTTGTGTTATGAAAAGGTAACATATCTGTTTTCTAAATATTTTTTTCATCCCTGTAGGCATCCAGCCCATTTAATGGTAAGGTGATGATGGAAGAACATCCTGTTTCCGTTAATGAGAATAAGTGTTCAAACACATCTGATCACAACGAGGGTAAAGAGGCGTGTAAGGATATGGAAGTTGATACACTTAAAACAGCTGAAGTTGAAGATTTTAGCTCTTCAAAATCTAATGCATCAACGATTAATGACCCAAATCATGAATCACTTCATAATGAAAAGGTAATATATCTGTTTTAACATATATGTCTTTGGGTTATGAAAAGGTAACATATATGTTTTCTAATTTTTTTTTTCAACCATATAGGCCTCCAGCACAATTGATTCGTATATGGACACTGATTCGATTGTTCCACCTAACACAGAAGAGTCTCCCCTTAAGAAAGAACATACCGAGTCGCTTCCTAATCACAATGTATAGTATCTCAGTTCCCCCTGCTAGTCATACTATTCTATTTAAACTTCCCCTAGATATAATACTTTATACTGCTAAATTCTCAGCGTTTCTCCAAGGATGAATTAAATCAAACGAAAGACGGAAAAGTGTTTTTGTCTAATGACTATTCTTGTATCCAAGATGATCTTTTAGTTTTCGAAAACACTCAGGTAATAACTTGATCTTCATACATCTTGTTTGATTTAAGTATTCTCATCCCTTCGAGAATTTATACAGACACGAGAAATGAGTTGTGGATATGTTGCATCCCAGACTTGCATTTTGTCGGACGACACAAAAGGCTTCTATCCTACAGAGAAACTCGACGAACTAGACTTTGGGCTTGCCGATGTTTTACTGGACATAAACTGTGCATCAAAGCTTTGTAATAACCAATTTCTTTCTGATGAAAATTTGGCGGATAATGCTGATCAAATTGAAGATGGGTCAAGTACTATGGATCAGTCAGTTAATAACACAAATGATAGTGTCCCGGATGTGGCTTTACTTAATGTTGATGAACAACCAGCCCTTAAAAGTCAACGTGAGATTAAACTTAGTAAGTTTCGAAAAGACCCTTTCATCACCCCCCTGAGTCTTCACAACCTAAGCCTAAGGTTCGTGCAAGGACCAAGAAACTTAAAAAGTTTACAATACCATTGATTGGTCCTGATAATCATGAGATTCCCGAATGGTCCGAGGTATGTATTTGTACATTTGAATTTTTTAGTGAAATATATTAGAAAGTATTTTTTTTAATATATACTTTTTTTATGAAGGATTTATGGCGCACAGCAAATGCACCAAGAAGCCGACCCCTTGTTCCTAAATATATTATGGACTTGATTATAAGCCACAAGGATAAGGAATTCTATTTCCCATGGGGTCCTGATTCAATAACTGTTAAAGCTGCATTTTGGGGACGATTATTGGGTATCGGTCGTGGACGAGATTGTTGGCTTTCGGATACTGTAAGTAGAACTATATAAACGGTTATTCGATATTATAGTTATTTTTCATATAGCGAATTTGGTCATTTATAAATTTATATTTCAAATGACAGCACCTGGAACTATGGATCTTATATTTGTGTCACTATAGACTGCCTGATGCCGATTACATACTTCATGGCCCATTTTTTCATACCTCTATTTTTACTAAGGAGACTCGTTCCCATTTTGTTTCTGGTGTTACTTATGGTGTCCCATGGTCCGATGACGGTGTTGAAGAGGTTATTTCTTATTTAATGTTTTATGTCTAGGTTCAATATGGCTTCTACTTACAGTTTATTTGATATTATAGGTTTACTTTCCAATCAATGAAGATGATATCCATTGGGTCCTTGCTCAACTACATTTACGTTCTGGTGTCATAACCATTTACGACAGCATGCTTCCTAATCACTTGCTAGAAACTCAAGTTGAATATCGAAAATGGTGGCTGGGCTTGGCTGAAACATATCAATATGTCATTCCAAAGTATCTTGAGGACAATGATGTAATGAGTAGGAAAGGGATTGATCCTAAAAAATTACACAATCACCTTCTGTTACGCTGCTAATGTGCCTACGCAAGCTGGCCCTTTAGGCGATTGTGGAATTTGGGTAATGAGAAATTTGTTTATGCTGACAAAAAATATGGAATTGGAGGTGACTAATCCATTGCTAGCAGGATTAGCCTATAGAGAGCGTTTTGCAGACTTCTTTTGGACATACAAGATTCCCACTAAGTGTGCAAACAACAGTGCAGACAACTGATCGTCTTGATTACTTATGTAACTTTTCTATTATCAGATATTATTCCTAAAAATGTTGGTCACAGTCTTTTGGACAACCAGATTGTTGAACTTTTGTTTATATTTATGTTAAATGCCATTTTCAAATGGCCAATATATTTTATTTATTATGCATTATATTTATGTTCATAATAAATATAGACAAAAGTTGAAAACAAGCTTATAACAAAAGTTGAAAATTAATATAAGCTGAAAACAAAACACCCCTTGTATACAAGCCCTAGGGAAACTTTATCAGTAAAGACCCTAGGGCATGACGGTAAGGTGTGTGTGGCGCAGGTTCGAGTCCTGGCTACGTCCAAATTTTTTAAATTTTTTATTTTATTTTTCTTTTACAATACTGGTAATCGCAATACCAATAAAAAAAATTTAAACCTAAGATTAACAAGATTAAAAGCTAAATTTCCTTAACAAATAAGTTGAAAACAAGCTTATAACAATCGAAAATTAATATAAGCTGAAAACAAAACACCCCTTGTATACAAGCCCTAGGGAAACTTTATCAGTAAAGACCCTAGGGCATGACGGTAAGGTGTGTGTGTTGTGGTGTGTGTGGCGCAGGTTCGAGTCCTGGCTACGTCCAAATTTTTTAAAACTTTTGGTGGAAAAGTTGAGCATTTGTTCATTGAAAAGTTGAGCATTTGTTCATTAAGCAAATGCTCAACTTTTCATTGAAAAGTTGAGCATTTGTTCATTGAAAAGTTAAGCATTTGTTCATTGAAAAGTTGAGCATTTGTGCGTAAGTAACAAAAGGTTGAGCAGTTGTGCAATATCCAACAGAAAGTTGAGCAATTGTACATTAGGAAAACAAATAGTTGAGCAGTTGTGCAATATCCAACAAAAGTTGAGCATTTGTATTTTTCTTTTACAATACTGGTAATCCCAATACCAATAAACAAAATTTAAACCTAAGATTAACAAGATTAAAAGCTAAATTTCCTTAACTAATAAGTTGAAAACAAGCTTATAACAATCGAAAATTAATATAAGTTGAAAACAAAACACCCCTTGTATACAAGCCCTAGGGAAACTTTATCAGTAAAGACCCTAGGGCATGACGGTAAGGTGTGTGTGTTGTGGTGTGTGTGGCGCAGGATCGAGTCCTGGCTACGTCCAAATTTTTTAAAACTTTTGGTGGAAAAGTTGAGCATTTGTTCATTGAAAAGTTGAGCATTTGTTCATTAAGCAAATGCTCAACTTTTCATTGAAAAGTTGAGCATTTGTTCATTGAAAAGTTGAGCATTTGTTCATTGAAAAGTTGAGCATTTGTGCGTAAGTAACAAAAGGTTGAGCAGTTGTGCAATATCCAACAGAAAGTTGAGCAATTGTACATTAGGAAAACAAATAGTTGAGCAGTTGTGCAATATCCAACAAAAGTTGAGCATTTGTATTTTTCTTTTACAATACTGGTAATCCCAATACCAATAAACAAAATTTAAACCTAAGATTAACAAGATTAAAAGCTAAATTTCCTTAACTAATAAGTTGAAAACAAGCTTATAACAATCGAAAATTAATATAAGTTGAAAACAAAACACCCCTTGTATACAAGCCCTAGGGAAACTTTATCAGTAAAGACCCTAGGGCATGACGGTAAGGTGTGTGTGTTGTGGTGTGTGTGGCGCAGGTTCGAGTCCTGGCTACGTCCAAATTTTTTAAAATTTTTTTATTTTATTTTTCTTTTACACTACTTGTAAACTGGTAATCCCAATACTAATAAACAAAATTTAAATCTAAGATTAACAAGATTAAAAGTTGATAATTTGTGAAAATTGTGCTACGGTTGAGCACTATTGCATTTGCTAAATAAGATTAAGAACAGTACAGACATTGAACAAAACAAACAGACGAAAAGAAATACAATACATCATGATATCACTAACAGACATAACATAGCATGGAGAGTTATATAATTTCACTTGGTGGACTGTTAATAAGAAATAACGATTCCTTGTAGGGGCCGACCATGAAAGAACTGGGTACTCCTTGAATAGCTCGGTTGTTTACCCATTGACCGGTTGGTCTGTGCCATGTTTCTAGGATGTGAGGAAAACCAACAGGGTTTACAAATGTCACAAATATCGGCTCATTGTTATTTGTAAACCCCAACAACTTTGGCACTAGCTCGATATCCCTTTCGTGAAAGTAATTCACTCCAGCCATTGAAAGCAAGCCATCCACCACATCTAATTGCCAACCACAAGTAACTCGTCCTCTTAGAAAAACAACTGTCCCTGAAATTATGAGACGATTGTTTAGCTTTGAAAGTGTGTATGGAGGTGGAACGGCTCTTGTTATCTCCTCAGGGATATCTTCCAGTATAAACTGGTGAGTATCCAGTCCAAAGGACAAAATCATAAATCTTCTATGCTCTTGTTCATGGTTACAAATATAATTTTCAGAACACACCCAATTAATTCTTCCGGCCACCACTGCCTGGCTGCCCCTTTTGATTCGTAGAGATCCCCGGGGCGAATCTTCGGGTAACAAATCAATCCATACACGTGAGGACATTGTAAATACAGAGACTGAGCATGGACCTTCAACTACTGGATTAGTTATCTTCACTATGGTAGGTTCCTGTGTTGCCTCAGAAACACCAAACCCAAATACCTTTTTGGAAAAAGGAGCCTCTAGATATGGTGCCAAGATGGTCACATTTTTGTCCAATATTGGGTTCCAGAGAACAAATGCGATTTCGCCTGCAACAACAAAACACCATATACCTTCAGAAGTGCAGAGTGCATCCAGTGAAGCAGAATTTAATCCAGAATTCTCAACTAGTCCGAATTCTATGTCTATATTCACCTTATACATGATACCATTGCCTAGAACCTCTTGCTTGTATTGAAAAATAAAGCTGCAATTAGCAACCTCATGAGACCCGTATTCACGAATGAAATCTTCTGCGTCAATGACAGCTTTCAGAGACTTGCATATCTGACGACATCTGCATACGTCTCTTACAGGTAGTCTAAGCATGATTTCTCTTTGTATTTCTATTGGAATGTATTCAGACATTTTTTAAGGAGGTTTGTGACAAAAGAAATTAACAATTGGTATGTTGTATCTGATGACAAAGTTTTTGTCAACATACTTATAACCTAGTAAATGCAGAAAAAACCTTAAAGGACATAGTACAATTTCATTAGTTGACTTTGTATCTTGACAAGACAAGTCAAAATAAATACAAGTTGATCACTTGAGCACCGTCAGTTGCTCAATAAGAATCCTAAATTAACATTGAGGAAAAGATTATTTCGCATGCCTGTTCTTTTACAAACAAGGATACATGAACTAATAAATCTGAAAGTGATTACTTGTGGTTTCCTCTTTTGGTAAAAACGTTCGCCCTGTTTTGATAAATAATTCCCCCTGTTTTGATAAATAATTCCCCCTGTTTTGAGATAAAATTTAACTAATAGTTGATAACGTGAGCACCGTTGGTTTATCACTTGCCTAAGTCTACGGTTGTTGAATTAATTTATGACTATTAACTAATGTTGTTACATTATCACTAAGAAAACCTTAAAGGACAGTGCCTACACTTAACACCCTTTCTGAATAATCTATATCTAGTTTCTTGTTGCACATATTTATGACCATTAACTTCACTGAAACTACCCTAAAGACTTTCCTTGTATACAAGTCAAAAGTCCTAGAAGCCATTTGACTTTCCTTGTATACAAGTCAAGTGTTCCATTACAAATTTTCTTTCAAAATGAAAAAGGATTCAGAATAGTGAAAAGGAAACATACATTAAGTCATACATTATACGGTTACATAATAAATACCCATACTTTCTAGTAACGGGTATAGTGTGCAAAAGGTTACATAATATTATACCATTACATAAGAGTTACCCAGTGACGGGTTATGTTTGCAAAAGATTACATACGACAAATATACTACTTGTCGCGTTTACCTTTACCCTTAGAAGGCTTAACACGCTTTGGCTTGGATGTTGCATCAGAAATAAGATCATCTGGGAGGTCCTTTTTACCCTTTGAAGCCTGTTTTGACTCGTCATCGCTGTAACTTAGGAAAGGGATTTTATATATGGGTTCCCCCTGTTTCTCACTTTCCGTGCCGTCATCAGAACTGGTTTCATCAACATTCCTTAGTTTGAGTTTTTTTTGCTTCAAAAAGAAGAACTCTGGTTCATCTTTCTCTTCCTCTTCATCAAACCAATTGACGAGGTAATTAAATGGACCTTTACTAGACACTTTTTCCATTTCAACCACAGAACTTGATGAACTCGATGAAAAGCTATCGTCTGAATCCCATGTTAAGTAGTTTGATCCCTGAGAACTATTTTGATTATCTGAATTTGGCAACAAAATACGAAGTTAATTGGTATTCCTTAATTTTAAAAAGAATCCCCTAAAATATAACAAGAAGATAAGTGTTCCTTAATCTACCAAAAATATACCGCATCTTTAATACACCAACAACATAATCTACCCTAAAATATACCAACAACATAAGTATTATATAATCTACCCTAAAATATACCAACAACATAAGTATTCCTTAATCTACCCTAAAATATACCAACAACATAATTGTTCCTTAATCTACCATAAATATACCGAATCCTTAATAATCAATATACGACAAAAACATATCATATGTGTATCTCATATCTAATTATAATATTTTGTATAACAAATTAAAATTGTAGTATTATACGGGGGATTAAATTAAATTGTCTAAATTTAGTATCAAAATCTATTAAAGATGTGACTTACCGTTATGATTTGCCATTGTTCCTGATTTTGGGGATCTGATTGATTTAGGTATGGAATTGGTCGTAAATTATGTTTTGATCGGTTTTTATGTATTACAATTATTAACCGCTTGTAAACAAACTTATCTAAACTGTGCAAAAATTACCCTTCAACTTTAATTAATTTTATTGTACATATATAAATTGGTCTTTTTCCCTAAATTTAAACATTGTTATGTGAAACTACCCCTCTCTAAACGACTTGATGTAAAGAACTTAAGGTGACTTGTTATGTGAAATAACAACTTAAGGTGACTAGTTAAAAAAATATTACTTTGGAATTAATATGTGAAACTACCCCTCTCTAAACGACTAGTCTAGTATAAATCTTTGTAAAAGTCTAGGCCATCTGTTTCCACCTGTTGTAGTTACTATTCCCCCTGAATTGACAATTACTAACCCCTACGAAAGTCGAGCATCTACCCCCTATTAGTTGAGCACTTGTAAAATGTCCTTTGGTTGTTGAATATCATAAAGACTATTAATAGTTACATGAACTTTGCTATTATATAATCAAGAAAAATGAGTTTCCTTTTTAGTTTCTTGTTACAAAAAAATTAAAAAAATGACTTCTTCCAGGAAAGAAATTAGTGTGTTTTTTGACTACGAAGGCTTAATTTTTGGTGTTAGCCTTAAGAAAAGCACAAATTACGAAGAACTTGTCTCTTATGTGAAGAAAAAGTACGAAATTAACCTGCATTCCGATATCACGTTTACTTATGAACAAGGTTCAAGATTGGTGCGCATACACGATGATGATGATGTCAATTTCTTCATCAATAATGTAGGTCACAAGAAAGGTAACCCGCATACAATATTTATACCAAAAAAAGACATTACTTCTAGTCCTGTTAAGAAGAGTGATTTGGATCCTCAAAAACATGATATAGATGATAATAATAATTCACCTATACCGAAACAAGAAACCTTAGACAAGTATGAAATAATAGATTGGGAACAAAATACATTAACAAATATAGGTAGTCCACCAGAAGATATAGATCAGTACATGATTGAAGAAGGTCACTCAGGTGAATCAAGTAAAGAATTATTTGATCGAACTGTGTCACAGGGTGATAGATTTGATAGTAAAGAATTATTAATGCGTAAACTTGGTGAAAAAGCTCTTTTAGAAGGATACCAGTTTAAGCCTAGGAAATCAGATCCCTTTAGATATGATGTAATATGTGTGCACGAGGGTTGTGGTTGGAAAATAATTTCAAATAAGCTGACATCTTCCAATGAATGGATTGTTAAAAAAGTAAATGACCATCACACTTGTCCAAGGAACCAAATTGGTATGCATCATCGTAATGCTACCGCAAAATTGGTGGGTCATTTATTACAAGATAAGTTAAAAGAAAATACCACTCGTATATACAAGGGTAAGGACATTCAAGATGATATAAACAGTCAGTACAACATCGACATTACCTACAAACAAGCATGTAGATCCAAGAATGTGGCTTTGGAAGCTATAGCCGGTTGCCCTGTTGCCTCTTTTGCACAGTTACCATATTATTGTCATAACTTAATGTTGACAAATGACGGTACTGTAACACATATCGAGACTGATGACGAAAAAAGATTTAAGCAAGTGTTTATAGCTTTTGGTGTTTCGGTAAGCATTTTTATTTGTATCTAATTTTTATCAGTATAAATAAACTTTCAGTATAGCTAAAGTTTTTTAATTAATTTAGATTCGGAGCTTTAAGGACCATATGAGGCCGTTGTTGATAATAGATGGAGCTCATCTTAAAGGGCCATTCCAGGGAACTAATTTGACAGCTATGGGAATGGATGGCAACAACCAAATTATACCTATTGCAACTGGTGTGTCTCAGGCTGAGAGTGCAGAATCATGGACATGGTTTTTGAACCACTTGAAGGAATGCATAGGGGAAAATCCTGAATTGGCTATCATATCAGATAGACATGCTGGGATTTTATCAGCTTGTGCTGCTGTTTTCCCAAATGCATTTCATGGGTACTGTTGTAGGCATCTAATGATGAACTGTAAGTTGAGCGGTGATGTACTTGAGTCAACATACTGGAAGATGTGCAAAGCTTACCTAATTGAAGATTTTAATAATAGGATCAGTGAAATTAGAGGCAAAAGACCGCAAGCATACAAAACCCTTATAGATGCTGGTGTAGACAAGTGGTCCAGGGCACATTGTACTAGTAATCGTTACAATTACATGACTTCTAACTCGGTTGAGTCAGTCAATGCTTTAACAAAAGAACGAAGAAAACTTCCAATTACAAACCTAATGGAGTGGTTTAGGAAACTGGTTCAGAAGTGGTATTGTAGTCGTCGCCAAAAATACAAAGGTACTATTATTGTTCTGTTATCTGTAGTTTTATAACTAAGCCCATTTTTTTGATAAAAAGTCCCCCTGTTTTGATAAAAAAGTTCCCCCTGTTTTGATAAAAACGATCCCCCTGTTTTGATAAACAGTTCCCCCTGTTTTGCCCTAAAAAATGCAGTTGACATGTAGTTACTCTATTTGATAAATAAGGAATAATTTAACTAATGGTTGATTATTTGTGGAATAGTTGAGCATTTTTACAAAATCTGAGAATTTGTGCACAAGTAAAAGCAGTTGATCATTTACAAACTGAGTATTATTTTTTATTTTTTTCAGATGCACAACCAAAGGACAATGAACTAAGTAACTGGGCTAAAGGAAAAATAAACAAGCGGTGGCGAAAAGGCGTTAGTTGGACTGTGACAGGCATTGAAAAGTTTAAAATTTATCAAGTTGACGATACTCGTAGAATCCATACTGTCGAGATATATAATTACTCATGCACATGTCGAGTTTGGCAACTTTCAGGTTTGCCTTGTGCCCATGCTTTGGCAATATGTAGAGTTCTTGGGTTGACAGAGTTTAATCACATGGCGCAAGGCTGGTTTAAGAAAGCAACGCTAAAAGCCACATACCAAGGAATGGTTTATCCGGTCGGAGAAGTTTCAAGTTGGCAACGTCCTAATTACTTGCAAGTTGTTAGGCCACCAATTATTGGTAAAAAACAACCGGGCAGACCAAAGAATAAAGATCGTATTAAATCACAAGGTGAGGAAAAGCTACCTGTTAAATGTGGAAAATGCGGTAATCGTGGGCACAACAGACAAACTTGCAGAGAACCGTTACCATCCAAAAAGGTAAGCTCTTTATGTTGTTTTTATATTATATATTTGGTTACGTGGGTGTTTTGACATTTATATAATTTTTTACATATGTTTTAGGCAAAGACGTGTGACAATGAAATAAGGCAGGGAGAACATAACGGCACTCAGCAGTCAACGTCGTACTCTTTAGACGTTGTTAACTTGGATGAACCATAGATTGCATCAACTTATGTGGTTGTTAATGAACATTGATTTGTTGTTTATGTTTAAGAACTTATTTTCTTGTTTTATTTTTTTTATCGAACAATGTGGGTTGATTTAGATTATCTATCAAACTGTCTGTTAGTTGATGAGTCTAAACAATTGTTGATAGTTGAATGTTGTTTGACCATTTTGTCCCTGTTTTTATAACCGTTGAGTGAAACAGCCGTTATTGGATAAACAGATGTTTGACCATTGACTTTTAACGGCGGTTTGATCATCAGTTGGTTTAATAACCTTCAAAAACAATATATTGATAATTTCTTTTTTCAATTCAATCAAATCCGTCCACTATTAATTCTTCAATCTGCATATAAAATTCAATTCCCTTTTCTGGTTCATGGTAAATTGCAAATCAATCATAACCCACTAGCAATGACTACTATTAAATTTCAGGATTATCACAACATGGTTGCCAATTTGAAGAAGAGTGATGATCACAGGGAATTTGATGATATTGTGGCCTATCTTCGTGTTTGCTACTTTAAGTTCGCACTTCAGGTAAATCCTAAAATCTACACTTCACGCATTAAGCAGTTTTGGAATAATTCAAAGATAAAAACCGTCGATGGAGAAGTAAAAATTAAGAGTAAGGTTGATGGAAAATATAAGTGGGTAACTGTTGATTCAATCAGAGACTCACTTCTATTGAATGATGCGGATGGTGTCAGTAGTATGCGTGAAACCGAATTGTTTTGAAATATTTCATTGTTGGGCCATGATATTTCTGATAAACAAAAATCAAAGTTTTTTAAAGGACAGTTTGCACCCCACTGGAAATATTTAATACATGTTATTCAACAGTGTTTAAGTCCCAAAACAACCTCGTTTAATGAATTCGGGAGTAATATTGCGACGGCACTTGTATGTTTGGCAACAGGGAAAAAATACAATTTTTCGCAAATGATTTTTGATGCTATGTTGAAAAATGTTAAAGGCAAGAAAAAGTTTTGTATGTACCCAAGATTTTTGTCAGTTATTTTAGACATGGATGGGGAGATCAAACACAAAAGGTTTTACAAGATGGCCAAACACAAAGCCAAATTATTCAACACCTTGAAACCAAACACACCAAACTTTTCTGGGAGATATGTCCCATTAACCAAACCAATTCTTGATATAATTCAGTGTGAAGCTTCTGCAAACACAGCAGAAGCCCATCAACACCCTCGCCTGAATCACAACCTCATCCTGACCCTGTATCATCTCATAGCAAGTCGATCAGGGTACATTCAGTTGTAGAAGAAGACGCTCATACCATAGGTGAGGGTAGTAAGCAAAAGATGACTGAGCCAGGCTTTGAAGGTAGACATGAAAGTGGCAACACAGGTGAGGGTAGTATGGAATCCTTGACAAATACCGAGTTGACTGTTTTGTGCACTAGTCTGCAAAGACAAAATGCACAACTTGAACAAAAAGTAAAGGATCAGAGTCTGGAAATTGAAATTTTAAAAACAAGACTTGAACAACTTGAGGGGACGAGAAGTAAAAGTTTGGTTGTTTCCTCTAGTGATGGCAATGAAGAGGATGATGCTGCCAAAACGAATGAAGATTCAAAGGAGTCAAGTGGGACTGAATATTATGACTATCCCACGGAAAATATTGAAACCGATACTTTTAATAAAGAAAGTGATAACGGAAGTCACAACATAGATGATATTGCTGATATATTGGCCAAAATGGCACAAACATCTGATCAAACACAACAATGTAAAAGAAAATATGAGAGTGGTTGTCCAGGTACGTCTAGTTTGGTTAGTCAGCGTAACAAACCAAAAAGAATGAAAAGGATGCAAAATCTAAGGAAGTTTGCTGCTGATAACACGGGACCATCTGATGAGGAGATTAATAAGAAATTGAAATTAGTTCTTCCTGATGACTTCAAGTTAGATTCAATCTCGACAAAGTACTCAGTTATAAATATGAATCTGTGATTGATAAGGGTATGAGTTGGTGGAAGGTGTTTAGGACAAATGGTGATTGTGAAGCGTATCAAACGTTTCCAGAAATGTTTGAGGCTTTAGACAGAGAAGATCTTGATGATCTTTGGAGGGTTTTGAAAGCAAAATTCCTGTCTAAGCCACCTACAGAAGACATGGAAAAAGATTTTGACATGTGGACTACAATGAAAAGAATGTACGAGCATGATCAAAAAGATGCCATTTGGGGAAATCAGACGGATTCAAATATGATATTTTGGAGGCTGTTTTCTTCTTCTGCAGTTATTGAGGTAATTATGACAGAGATGATTGTCTACTTGCTAGTCGATAGGATGTATCCCCTCACACAGGAAACTTTGAAGAAAATGCTGGAATTTGATTTACAGGTTGATTGTATCAATCATGTAGCTTATCAGTTGATCAGGTTTTTGCACTCTCAGATTCTCCCTTGAAGAAGCTACTTTATTTAATGTAATTTACTCTATTTAATGTAATTTACTCTATTTTCTGAATATTTACCAAGAATATGTTGGAATTTATTTAATGTAATTTACTCTATTTTAATTTTCTCTATTTGCACAAAAAATTCCCACTGTTTTGTCAAAATATTCCCCCTGTTTAATAGTATTTCATTTAATGGAAAAGTTGAGCATTTGTTCATTAAGCAACAAAAGTTGAGCAGTTGTGCGTAAAGTTGAGCATTTGTGCGTAAGCAACAAAGGTTTAGCAGTTGTGCAATATCCAACAGAAAGTTGAGCAATTGTACATTAGGAAAACAAATAGTTGAGCAGTTGTGCAATATCCAACAAAGTTGAGCATTTGTATTTTTCTTTTACAATACTGGTAATCCCAATACCAATAAACAAAATTTAAACCTAAGATTAACAAGATTAAAAGCTAAATTTCCTTAACAAATAAGTTGAAAACAACCTTATAACAATCGAAAACTAATATAAGTTGAAAACAAAACACCCCTTGTATACAAGCCCTAGGGAAACTTTATCAGTAAAGACCCTAGGGCATGACGGTAAGGTGTGTGTGTTGTGGTGTGTGTGGCGCAGGTTCGAGTCCTGGCTACGTCCAAATTTTTTAAAATTTTTTTATTTTATTTTTCTTTTACACAACTGGTAATCCCAATACCAATAAATAAAATTTAAACCTAAGATTAACAAGATTAAAAGCTAAATTTCCTTAACAAATAAGTTGAAAACAACCTTATAACAATCGAAAATTAATATAAGCTGAAAACAAAACACCCCTTGTATACAAGCCCTAGGGAAGCTTTATCAGTAAAGACCCTAGGGCATGATGGTAAGGTGTGTGTGTTGTGGTGTGTGTGGCGCAGGTTCGAGTCCTAGCTACGTCCAAATTTTTTAAAACTTTTTTAATTTATTTTTCTTTTACACTACTGGTAATCCCAATACCAATAAACAAAATTTAAACCTAAGATTAACAAGATTAAAAGCTAAATTTCCTTAACTAATAAGTTGAAAATAAGCTTATAACAATCGAAAATTAATATAAGCTGAAAACAAAACACCCCTTGTATACAAGCCCTAGGGAAACTTTATCAGTAAAGACCCTAGGGCATGACGGTAAGGTGTGTGTGTTGTGGTGTGTGTGGCGCAGGTTCGAGTCCTGGCTACGTCCAAATTTTTTAAAACTTTTGGTGGAAAAGTTGAGCATTTGTTCATTAAGCAACAAAAGTTGAGCAGTTGTGCAATATCCAACAGAAAGTTGATTGTACATTAGGAAAACAAATAGTTTAGCAGTTGTGCAATATCGAACAAAAGTTGAGCATCTGTGCAAAAAGTAGAGCAGTTGTGTACTATGAATCAAAAGGTTGAGCATTTGTGCACTATGAATCAACAAAGTTGGTGCATCAAATAAGTTGAGCATTTTTGCACTATGAATAAAAAGTTGACCATTTTTGCACATTGAATTAAAAAGTTGACCATTTGTGCACTATGAAACAAAGTTGAGCAGTTGTGCAATATGTGATAAAAGTTGTGCATTAGTGCAACATTTGACCAATATTTTTAACAAACAAACATAATAGTTAAAGTATCACAAAACAAATAATAAAACAAAATAAGTTAGAAGTTATTTGAAGCCATTCAAACATAACAGTTGATTAGAAGTTGCGTCTAAGACATATGCAGGAACTACATTGCTATCTTGTGCTTGAAAAAGAATTCCAGCATTTTCTCTCTATAGGCAAGGGCGGTTTGTATTGGATCTTCAACATAGAGCGAGATACCATGGGCTAACCTATTTATATAGCAAAAAAAAAATTATAAAATGTAAGATCTGACAAAGGATATATAAGAAGACAATGAGTTATACAAGGATATACCTGTAAAAGAAAATGCAGAGAAATACGCCACAGTCACCAAATACCCCACCTTGGATTGGGACATTTTTTGCTCGACAGAAGTTAATAGAGTAGGAATTTTTTTCAAGACCTTTGCTTTCAAACACCCCGGTTTTTTCTAAAACAACCGGAAGTTTATTCCCTAAACACTCCATCACTGACAAATACCAGTCACTACATTCATCATTATGGTAAGGAACAACCACTGAATATGGAATATTATAAAATCAATACTCACTTTGAAAGCTAAGACAAATCCAGACAATGAATACGACGGAACAAAGTTAGGATTTCTCTCAAATGATTTACAGTGAGTATCCATATACCTGGAACTAACATTTCTAATGGCAGTATATAACTCCCGCCATATATACTCACCCCAACAAAACTCATTCCAAACAGCAATATTTTCCACCATCCGCAGAAATACATCATCAACAATTGCTCCCAACTCGTGACCCATGAAAATAACTTCCAAAGACAAAAGTAGACAAACTCTAACAGAATCTTCATCGGACAAATTGGTAAATCGCTCTTCGTCCTCAATGATACATAGAAGATCCATGTTTTTTACATATTCACCAATCTTCTCTGGTAACACTCTATCACGGAAACTGATTTCGCCAGCCCTATACTTACTGAAGCTTTGGTGCCCAAATTCAAAAGCAGTTATAATACAGAATTCACGCCGACCAAAGTGGAGTGTACTGCCGTTAACATGATAAATTAAGGGCAAATCATAATGATCACTATCTGAATAATTCTGCTTCTGAAGCATATAATGTATCAGACCATCGTCATTATCAACATTATATAAATCCAACCAGCGACCAAAACATGTGGACCTAAACAACTCACATCGTCTTAAACCTAATCTCTCTTTCATCAAACGAAAGTAATGGAGTTTGCTTTTTATATGAATCTTCGCAACATATTCCTATAACCATAAAATAATAATACTATATCAATTCAACAAATTAAATCAGTTTCATGGATGAACATACCAAGACATACTGTTGGAAAAAAAAAAGTTAGTGACACTTACAAGTCGATTCATGGAGCTTCCGGGATGAAAAATTAGGATGCCAAAATAAAAATATTTTGTGAAAATTAATATATATATGGTTTATAACAGGGTGTAAATTGAAAATAAAAGGGGGTAAAAGTGAAAAATATTTCCGGATATCAAGGTTATGACAATAGTACATAATTTTTCAATTTCCAATAAAGTGAAACACAGAAGTTGTGCATTTGTGGGTTGAGCGCCGTCGGTTGAGCATTTAAAAAGCAACTTTAATGGGACACTTGTCACAATATGAATGGTGATGACCAAATTTGTCCCTAGTTGAAAAGGTGACCATGATAAGGTTCTTTAATGCTCAAAATGACCATATATGTCTTTTTCCCTTTAAAACACCTACTTCTAACAGTTTGATTTATCAGTCATGTACTTTTAATTCTCGATCATTGTGTGTCTTGATTCTATTCCTCCCTCAGAATATAACCAACTAATACATGTCGAGTATTCTCCTCCTATGTAAATTGTAAAAAGAAGAGTTAAACAACTTTGCAAGTCATTGCCGCACAAACTGTAGGAAGGTCAGATGCTAAGTATCTATCTTGATGAAGAGAATGCTAGGACCAGGAATAGGACCCAGTATTCCAGTAATAAACACTAAAGTATATGAACATCAGTAAGATAAAAGTTGTATATGTATCTTTCGGACTTGGCAAATTATCAACATTTTACCCTATACAGCGAGTATAATGATATTCTCTCTTACTATTATTGTTATAAAGCGTTCCCCAGCTGTTATAAGTTCCAAAGGATTTAGCACCAAGTGCTAGAAATATTTTCTGACATTTTAGCTTGGGAGTGTGCAAATCCTAGGGTACGACAGAGCTTGCAAGTTACTACGTAAACACAAAGCTGTGCAAGTGATAATAAACGCTAATCAAGACAGTTTCTTTTCAAACTAACGGTTCCAAGAATCTTTCAAAAGATTAAGGAATAACATAGTAAAATCTACTTCATAGGCAATTATCATCAAAAGTAAAGATTAATTCATAGATTACTAGTAATGATATTCCAAACTCAAGTCAGATCCACAAATTCGCAGAAATACCAACAAAACACATACGACTCAAAATAAAAAGAACACCAAAATTCATTCTTGCTAAATTTATAAGAAGCTACATAACACGAGACCAAAATCCAATGCTTGAGAGCTCTTCAAAGTGCAACAACTGCGATACGGCCAGCGACTTGGTCAAGGTCCCTTCGGCCACTGGATGTGATTCTTCTTCCTCTGTAATAAAATGCGACATATTTAAATAGTCAGCAGATGTACAGCTAACATAATATATGAGCAGTAATGCATAAGCAGATGACAACAAAGACTCACCCCTTGGGGTCCATATCGATGATCTTCATGGTTTCCAATTGTTGAAGGATGTGACGAACAATGCCACCACTAGCTTTGCAGAAATGTGGTGGAGCACTTCCGTTCCTCTTACTTCCTCCATAAATTCTCTGGAATGCACCGACACCAAGACCACCCCTCAAGTAAATTTTCCTTGCAATTGAAGCTGTAAAAAAAATCATAATCAAGGTTCCACCTTTTCCATCTAACAATTGCTCAAGTGACGTACACAGACTGTTCAGATAAAGTAAAAAGAACTTTACCAGCCCTGATGTAATACCAGTCAGGATCATAGGGAGCAAGTTCCTTGAAAGTAGCAGTCTTGACAATGTCAGTCCACTCAGGAAGCTCCATCTGAGCAAAACACAAAATTACACATATATTTCAACAGATATCATACTAAAATCAAATACTATAAGAATCACAAACATCCGTAATGAAAAGCCAATTAGGCACAAACCATAATAAGATACAACACAACCACAAGCTTAAATAGAAAGAGTTGTAATACGGCATATAATGGTTATCCATGTGGGTTCCAATTCCAAATGACAAACAACCCAAACCTAAGCTAATAACAGTGACCATATTATTACTACGAGAGTTTAGACTGAGAAAACGCCAAGAAAAATCACTATCTAGTCTTAAAGAGTGCAAACTAACTATAATAGTTCATTTCTGAAAACAGTGAACTATAGAATATCAGAAAAAATATACCAGTAGCAAACATTTAGAAAACTATTGTTAACTATAAACATTTGTACGACTTCCCATCAGCTAAATCTAACGCGCATAGTTACACCTATTGAATGTATATAACATTTTTAGTTCACTTATCAAAACAAGACATTAAAAAAGTTCATTACAATACTACTTAACAGCCTAATCCATTAATCTATTAAACAACTTAAATCATTCTAAACAAAACAAATATCTCATTTCTGTAAAATCATTAAAAAAGAAACACCAATAAGAACAAACAAACATAGTTTCATATCTTAAACTATCACAAACAAATCAGTCACATAAGAAACTAATATTAAAAGCTGATCTAAACATAAAATATAAAACCCTGAAAAGACAATAGACATGAATATATAAATGAAAGTTATACCTTGCCAGATCTTTTGAGATGAGCGGCGTAACCGGTGACGAATTCATGAGGTGAAACATCCTTCACAGTCCTTGCTGTCGCCATTTTTAGCTGCTGCTGATAATGCCTCTGCAAAGGTAGATGAAAACTGGCTGCTGCTGCTGCTAAGGCTTCTAGGGTTTCTTCACTTGTGGTTCTTTATCCTTTTATAGCTGCAATTTTTGGGCTTTGTTGGGCTTTGTTGGATTCATTTGGTTTTTTGCGCATTATGGGCTTTATAATGACACGGCCTTTTAACAATAAAACTTTAGTTAAAATGTTTAAACTTAATTATAAAGTTAGTTAGTATGTGAAAGTTGTTTGTTTGTAACTCAAAAGAACGATAACGAGTTGTTCGATGCTCGTGTTTCGTGGCGAGGCCTTTGTTGGCTTCTTTTTTTTTCTGTTAATTGCTTTTCATGAATGTGCTTAACATTAGGGATGGCACCCGTGGGTAATAGGTACGGGTATCTTAAACCCGTCACCCACCCACGTAAATATTTTCTTACCCACCACCCACCCGTTACCCATTAGTGGGTATAATTTGATACCCATACCCATACCCATACCCGTGGGTATTTGTAACCCGTAGGTAAACCCATGGGTTAATGCAATAAAACAAAATCACACAATCACTACAAAATTTATGACATTTGCTTACTAAATTAAATATGAAAGAGTAAGTAATAGAGGGGAGCACTAAAAGTCTATACTTACTCAATATTGAGTAGGTAAAAGTATTTTCTATTAATTTCTACTAAAAAAGAGTCATCAAAAGTTATTTTTTATCAACTCCTACTTTTAAGAAAAAGAGTAAGTAATAGAGGGGAGCACTAAAGGTCATTACTTACTCAATATTGAGTAAGCAAAAGTGTAAAACTTTTAATGACTCTTTTGTGAGTAGGGAAAAGAGTAAGCAAATGTTTTTGCTTACTTTTATATGCATTGTGTTTTAGTAAGGAAAAGTTATAGTGACTTAAATGATTATAAATTTTATTAGTAAGGAAAACTTTGAGTAAGTAAATGTCATTTATTTTGTAGTGAATCTTCTATGAAAAATAATTATGTAAATGCGTTTCAAGAAACTGAATTAAAGACAATATCAATAAAACAACAAAACTAGAATAAGTGAATAATGATCAAGATGTGTTTTAGGACTAGAGGTGTGTCGTGTACCTTGTAGAGTGAACGAAATATGCTAGAAGTGTAAAACAGTAGTATCATATATGTATTAGTATGGACGAATTGGTGTTTGGTAGCATAAGAAGAGACGAACTAGATTATCTATGTATATATATTTGATGATCTGATATTTGATCTTCACTTTTTAGTCTAGCAAATCGAATAGTGTTTTTTAGTTTAATGTGTTTTTTTGACAACGGTAGCAATATATTTTATAATAGTCTCACAAGTCACAACTATTTAAGTAAAATTATTTAAGAGGTATAATGAATTTTATCTTATTTTAAATGGGATTATAAGAACACCTATAATTATATTGATGGATACACATGCGCGTATGTCAAATGAGTTTCATAGGTTTGCCCATGATAGGTATTATGGGTTTACCCATGACGGGTATAGCATACCCGTCACCCACCCGCAACCCATTAATGGGATTTGATTTATACCTACGACCTACCCGTGGGTGTAAAATGACGAAAATACCCACCCATTTACGTGTGGGTACCCGTGGGTTATGGGTTTTTTCTTACCCGTTGCCATCCCTACTTAACATATATTTTTTATATTTTTTTAAGGTGGTTGTGTCTTTTTTATGTAAATTTTGTATGTATACGCGCAAATGGAGTAGACGATGCCGAGTAAGATTTGAGGTGGCAGTGGTTAGGGATGTTCATCGATTCGGTTATCGGATTGTTTGTTTATTCGGTTTGAGTTATTTGGGTAAAAAAATTGAGTCAGCTTAAAAATCGAATCAAGATTTTTCATTCGCTTAGTTCATTGGACCATCCAACCTCACTCTGTGACCTGTGATAAGAAGGGGTAAGTGGGTGGAGAAAAAAGATTAGCTCAGTTTTAAATCGATGATTTGTTCCGTTTTTTTAAAGAAACAAAGGTAGTTAAGATAATTAATTTCGCTTTTTATATCTAAAAGAAAAGAGAGAAAGTCTAGCGTCGGTCCTATAAGGAAGATGCTTTTAGGCATTCGGTAACTACCTAGTAAAGCACCGATGAAAGCCTTATAGATCGAAGTATGCAAAAGGGTCTAAGGGGTTAGATTACTAATTTGATTCCTCCAACCCGTGTCAATGGATAGCAATGAAATATTGATAGGGAGGTTTTTCGGCAAGCTTAAAAAAAATTCCTACACTCAGGTCCTTCGGATCGGGACACAACTACTTGGGTAAAGAAGAAACCATTGAACATCATTTGGACAGACCAAAGCTATAATATCAAACTAGATTTCAACCGAACCGAACCGAAAACCGAATTTGAATTCGGTTCGATTTTTGGGTTGACCCGAATTATCCGATTTTTTTCAAAAATATATATAATTATATAGATATTTAGCAACCAAACAATTATTTCAAGTCTACAAATTGTTTTTTATATTAGGATTAAATCTTAAAAATTATTTTATTATATAAATATATAAATGAAAATATATATTTGTTTAACTTCGGTTTCCGGTTTAGTTTTCGAGCCCGATTGCCAAACTCATATTCAACCCACAACCCAAATATGTAGTTTGGTTCGGTTCGTATGACCCAAAATCCAAATTTTATTTTCGGTTCGGTTCTAGTTCGGGTTCGATTCGGTTTGGTTTTTGGTTTTTTGGTTCAAACCAAATTATGAACACCTCTAGCAGTGGTGGTAACACTGATAAAGGTATTTTTATTTTTATACGTAGAACGGGTATGTTAATTTGTAGCTAAATAATGCGCTTACTTGAAAGTGTACGGACAAGAGAATAAGAGATGGTGAACCTGTCTAGTGAAACGAACCTTGTCTTCGTTTCAAGTACATGTTTAATTAGGTGCATATAAGGAACAAAAGATGGATACCAACACGAAGACAACCTGTCAAAACATAAATCTATTTATGGTTATTACCTTCACTTCCACGTCAATGGGGCTCGTCGCATGTCGAATAACCACTGGTAAAAGGACCGCGCATGATTTAATGCATCTACAAACACAAATTATGGAACGGCGTCTCCGTCGCAAAGCGTGGGTTAATAGATACATCGGACATTGTACTACTGTGCTTAAGTACTTTTTGTCATTACAAACACTCTTGTTAGATCGTAAGGGTGGGTTTATGTCTGGTTAAACGTTCACCTAGGCACAATTTTCCCCGCTAAGCAAGAACGTCAAACGGGTTTCCTGGGCGAAGTTGGTTACTGAACCATAGCAATGGTTCTCACGTGAAAGCTAGACAAAGAGTTACAAAAACAACAACAAGTAAATGATCTTATATTAAAAGTCCCAAATTTGTGTTAAATGTAAAACTATACATCGTTAACCAAATGATAACACAAGTTATAACTTTTTGATCATGTAATGCTTTATAGCTATTAACAAAGTATTACAAAGTGTTATGGATCACACTTGTTGAATAACAATGTGTGAGAACCCTTTGAGCAAGTAAACTTGATATGCATTAACAAGTTTACAAAGTGAACCTATGTATGTCGATGAGGTTATCAGTTGTGTACAGTGTAGGTTCAAACAAGGGAGAAAAAACTAAAGATAATACAATAATAAGTGACGCTTTTCTCCCACTAACATTCTCTATTTATGGTAGTATGAGATTGCTTCCTTGGTGTGGGTAGTTGATGTAGAAAGTAGGGGGTTGAATAGTTTCTCTTGTTTAAGGTCCTAATCCAAATCCTTTCAATTAGGTTTGTCTTAAAATTACCTTTTACTTGAAAACTAGTTTCATAGTTAGCTTCAATTCTAATGCATTAACAATATCTCGTGACAATGAAATGCAATGTAAGAATGAAAGCATAAGTAAAGAGTAAGGAAAGAAACAACCTAAGGTACGACACCAAGATTTATAGTGGTTCGGCAACGAAGCTCTCTCTTCATTCCTTCTCCACTCCTCGAGTACACCTTACTCGAGATTTCCACTATATCCACAAGCTCCCTTCTTGGCGAAGAAAACCTTACAACGTCGCTTATATTATCTTCCGACATTAAGCTAAATGTAGAGACCTAATCTCAGCTAGGACCAATCTACACAGGTCGCCTACTTCACCATTTTCTGACACAAGGCTAGATGTCGAGTTCTAATCGAAAGTTAGAACCAATCTTCGTCGCCCATCTTCTTTTTCAACACAAGGCTAGATGTCGAGTCCTAATCCAAAGCTAGAACCAATCTTCACAACTCTTCACTTTCAAGTTTAGTGAGAACTCACAAGACACATACACACATCACTTTATAGTTTAGTGAGAACTTTCGCACAAGACTTATAACAACTCAAAAACACATATGCAAGTATACACATGTAACTTGGATCTACACAAGACAAATCCAAGTATACACACATGCAATGAATTTACACAAGACTAATCCAAGTACACAAATACCTTGGATCTACACAAGACTAATCCAAGTATACACAAATACATTGGATCTACACAAGACTCAAGTATATAAAATGATGAACATGACTAGATCTAAGAAAGGATGATCTTCATCAAAACTTCATCTTTATTCACATCACAATGTGTGAATGATCTTCTATTTGGACAAGTAAAGAAGAGGATCAAGAGGATAATCATAAGTAAGCATACTTAACAAATTAAATAATCATTTACTAATGATCGGAAACATAGAAAGAATATAAGAAGCAAAAAGATTTGCCCAAAAAGGGTTTGTTGGAAAATGAAATATGATATACTATTTATAGGAGACAAAAATCAATGGCTTCTTGGGCGCGGTTCGGTCAATAGTACTACGGTTCATTATCACTACGCATACCTAATACAAGGTTTTCACCTCGTATGAAAGTTCGTTGTTCCAATCTTTTCGAATTGATTACTAGTTAAGAGTGCGACTCAGTCGTTCTTGATGGAAAATAAAATGGTTTGATTATCTATTTTAAAGTAATAGTAAAATGAAAATGTCGTTGAGTAAAATTAAAGCCTTCAAAATTAAACTAAATTACGAGTTAAAAGTAAATGATTAGAAACTTGAAGGTAAATTGAAAACTTAAAAATTTATAAAGACAAAAACTTAAACCCATCTGAATATCATCGGAATCCCATCGGAATGTCTGTGTCGGAATGTAATCGGAATGAACTCATCGGAATATGTCAAAGGAAAACCCATCGGAATCACAACTGTCGGAATATCAAAGTATCGGAATAATTCTATCGGAATAAAATGTCTATCGGAATATGGCTAACAAAAATTTGGCAACGTTTCGTCGCAATATAGCCTTAAGCCCCGTCGCAATGTACGATCGCAATGAGCGATCGCAATCCACGATCGGAATAAGGGGGGATACACTATCTGATTATTGATGGCAAAGTAAAACCCTAAGGGTTATTGCGATCGCAAAGCTGAATCGTCTGAATGTACCGTCGCAATATAGAAACCCTATTGTGATGGAAATGACACAATATTCGGATGGAATACAATAAGCTAAAAAACCAATAAGCACTTCTAAAAGGAACACTTAACAAAAACTTAACCAACTCAATAAGCACAAATTTGAAAACTTTTAAGACACGAAATGAGCAAACTTTATGAATCAAACTTTAAAAAGACTAAACTTTTTAAGAAAACTAAAAAGTAAATAAGCTAAACGCAAAATAAGCCAATAAGCATGATAAGCTCAAAGCTTAATCCGTATAAAACTTAGATAGAAACCAAAAGATGAACTTTTTGATCTCATAAACATCAAGATTAAACAAAATCAAAGATGATTTCGGATCAAATATAAGTAAAATTCAAGAAAGGTAGAAAGAGATTGAAGATGAAAAACTTAAACTTGAACTTATAGATTAATGATTCCAAAATACAAGATCAAATCAAAGCTTAAACATGAAAGGAAAGAAAAGATGAAGTTCTAGTGAGAGAAAGTTAAACACTTTCTCTCTCTAAAATGAAAACTAAAGAAAGAAAAATAAACTAGCTAAATTAACTAACACCCTCCTAATGTGTCATTAGGAGGGTATATATAGGAGGTGGGGAGTGCATGTGTTGCTTCCTTCTTTCTTTTCGTCTCGACTCGATTTTAATTCTTTGTCTTTCTCGACGTCGTCTCGGGATTTGTCGATATAAATTGAACTTGTCTTATAATTTTCTTCTCATATTAGACTTGAGTTCTTCGACTTCATTAAACTTCCGTCTTTAGACTTTTTCTTCGATAATTCTTCAGAATAGGCCTTGGACTTCCGTTCTTTTTACACTCTTGATCTTTTGACTTCGTCTTTTCTCGTTTTCTTCGATAAAAGCCCGTGATAGCCCGTGTTTTCTTCCTTTTTCATATTTTTATCCTGAAACACAATAAAAACACAAACCACGCATAATTCCGACTTTTACGACATAAAATACACGTTTTGGTCTTGTTATTATTGGAAATAAGTGGTAAAAGGATAAGTGTTTTCACACGTATTAAATCCCCTACACTTGACCATTGCAATGCCCTCATGCAATTCATTAATTTCAAAGCACGGTTTATATTTTTCATCATAAATAACCCACCTTGGCCTTTATTAAAAAGATAGAAACAAGTTAAGAAATCAAAGACTTACATTGGGGTTTTGGCTGTCATGAATGTTTATCATCCTCAAGTTTCACGTTCCCCATGCCAAGCTTAAAAACGAGATCATTGTTATTATAAGTCAGCAAACTAACACGAACTCATGTGGCCCAATTATTTACTTAGACTCCCTTATTCCTAGGTGTATCTCTTATATTTTAATATTGTCTGGAATGATCACGAGGATACATTGTTTGACTTATTTCGATAGCTTATTTAGGTTGAAAATAAAGTGGGACGATTTAATCAATAGTTAGCTAAAGGACAAAATCTTTTAAAACTGCTTCTTGGGACCTCTTAAAGTTCATATCTTGGCATAACTCGCTTCACGATTTGAGATCTTTCTCGGACCGATATTTGGCAGTGACTTCATACTTCGAATTTTGAGAGACGTTCTTGAAATTATGGTCTTCTCTTCATAATAGGAATTTCTTCACTTGAAGTTTTTGAGAGATTCTTCATACTTGGACCACGACTTCTTCATTTTTCTCCAATCTTTATTTTGGACTTCGATATACAACGATCCGCCTCCTTTTAGGACTTGGATCTATTTATCCTCATACCTTGTTAAGGCCTTTTTGGATAGACTTCTCCATGATCTTTAGGGGAGTATTTGCTTTTCGTCGTGTATCTCGATCCTTCATATTGATTTTTGATAAATGATTCTTCACATCACTTTTAGATCTTTAGCAACAAAATGTAGCCTTCATGCCTTGTTAGGGCCTTTTCGGACTCGCCAATCTTCGCATCCCGCTTCAATAAGTATGCCTTGGCTATGAACTCTAATTAATACCGAGCAACTTTTAAACGGTCTTGTGCTAGAAGCTAAGTAACTTTTCAAATCGTACAACCTTATTTATTGCAAATATATTTATTAACAAGCGATGGGAGAAGAAGCTTATAATCAACTCACATAAATTCATGAAAGAATACCAAACTTATAAATAACTCTATCATCTCTCGTTCTCCATAATTTAAAATCTCAAGGAATGAGACTCGTGGATGCTTAGCCAATTAAATCAAAGTTTTGGGTTTGCAAGTCATCTATAGGATCTTGCAAACTCTTAGACTCTTTCAAGTTTAGAATTCGCATTTTAAAGTTCCCTTGATAAACGACTTTCTAGGATCAATTATAGGAACTTGCGAAAAGTTCTTGTTCTTAACCCGTGAGAGTTAAGACTTTCGCGTTTTAAAGTTCCCTATATAAAAGCCTAGCAAAATTGACTTAAACACGTTAAGGATACTAGCTAGAGTAAACTTAGATAAGTAAACTCGGGTTGAGTCAAAATATTCATGACTTTGAAAAATTAGAACCACTTTATTAAAAAATTTATTCTAGCAAAGAAAGTGTATAACGATAGCAAAGGAAAACACTACTATACAACTAGGCCAAAATAGATTAAAAATTTTGAAAAATGTCGAAAAATCAAATTTTCCGGTTAAAATGAGGACAAATTCATGAAAAAGACCACTTACTTCGATAGAAGTCCCCCTACACTTGATATAAACATTGTCCTCAATGTTTAAGCACGTGGGAGTAAACTCCCCTACACTTAGGACATTGTGCACGTTGTTTAAAATCTTGCTAAGGAAAGGACGACTATAGTGATTTCAATGTGAACATATAAGATATGAAATATTGAATCATGACAGTTTAGGATAGAACCGGGAAGACGGGTACACGGGATCACGGTTCGTCAAATGTCATCAAAAGTGCTCTTTGAAGCTTTAATCCCTGCACATTATAAGAAACAAGACAACAAACACATACGGGGATCCCCCTACACTTATTATGAAAACGGTAAAGGATAGATCAACGGGTTGCCTCCCGACAAGCGCTTATTTTTGTTAACCGAGTCACGAGCCTGACTCGATCCAAAACTAATTCAAGGGAAACGTGGTGAGGGATGGAATCATCTCATGAGAGATGTCCTCATCAAAGTACAACTTCACACGCTGGCCATTCACTTTAAAATTAGGCCCATTTGGTTGAGAAAGCTCAATGATGCCGTAAGGGAAGACTTTGGTGACGGTGAATGGACCAGACCAACGGCTCTTCAGCTTGCCCGAGAAGATCTTCAACCGAGAGTTAAAGAGTAAAACTTGATCACCAACATGAAACTCTCGGTTCTTAATCCTTGAATCATGAATGATCTTGGTCTTCTCCTTGTAGATCAGTGAATTCTCATAAGCTTCATTCCTCAGTTAATTTAGTTCGTTGAGTTGAATCTTTCGAAGATCACCGGCTTTGTTGATGTCAAAATTGGCCCACTTCAAGGACCAGTACGCCTTATGTTCCAGCTCAATAGGGAGGTGGCATGCCTTCCCGTACACAAGACGATATGGAGTGCAACCAATCGGAGTCTTATATGCGGTACGGAAAGCCCACAAAGCATCATCTAACTTATCGGCCCACGAGGCATGATGCTCTCCTACAGTTCGCTCTAATATTCTCTTCAGTCCACGGTTAGAAATCTCGGCTTGACCATTTGTTTGAGGATGATAAGCGGTGGAAAGACGGTGATTGACGCCTTAATTATCCATGACTCGAGCAAATTGATCATTGCAAAAATGAGTCCCGCGGTCATTGATGATCGCACGAGGAACACCGAATCGAGCAAAAAGCTGCTTCAAAAAGTTCACAACCACCCTCGCATCGTTCGTAGGGAGAGCCTTAGCTTCAACCCATTTGGAGACGTAGTCAACGGCTACGAGGATGTACTTTTTCCCTTTGGATGATGGAAATGGCCCCATAAAGTCGATACCCCATACATCAAAGATTTCACATTCTTGTATGAAATTTTGAGGCATCTCATCTTTATGTGTGATCTTGCCTTGACGTTAGCAAGCATCATAATTTTTAACCATCTCGTGAGCGTCACGATAAATGGTGGGCCAATTGAATCCCGAGTCAAACACTTTCTTCGCGGTGTAGTTGGGACCAAAGTGACCACCGATGGGTCCTTTATGGAAAGCTTCGAGAATGTCTAAAGCTGCGGGTCCATCAGCACACCGATGAATAATTAGATCAGCACATTGTTTGAAGAGATAAGGGTCATCCCAAAAGTAAGTCTTAACATCTTTAAAGAACTTCTTCTTTTGTTGGGATGTTAACCCTTCGATGATAATACCATCCGCTAAGTAGTTTGCAATGTCTGCAAACCACGGGGTGTCATCAAGATTGGAATTGATAGACATTAAGGCCTCAAGGGGAAAAGAGTCATCGATCTCTTGATTCGGATGATCCCCTTGGTAAGGATCCTCAAGTCTACTTAGATGATCCGCGGCTAGGTTTTCGGCTCCCTTCTTGTCACGAATTTCGATTTTAAATTCTTAAAGGAGCAAAACCCACCGAAGAAGTCTTGGCTTGGAATCTTGTTTAGTTAACAAGTACTTCAACGCGAAATGGTCGGTATAGACAATGGTGGTGGAAAGGACAAGATAGGGGCGAAATTTTTCAAAAGCATACACTATAGCTAAAAGCTCTTTTTCGGTAGTGGTATCATGCAATTGAACCCCCCTCATTGTCTTGCTAGCATGATGGATTTGTTGGAAGTGTTTGTTCACTCTTTGGCCCAAAACCGCTCCAATAGCAAAGTCGCTAGCATCACACATCAATTCAAAAGGTAACTCCCAATTAGGGGTAACCAAGACCGGTGCCTTAGTTAGCTTGTCCTTAAGAAGATTGAAGGAGTCAATACACTCTTTAGAAAAGATAAAAGGAGTATCTTTTTCTAAGAGGTGGGTCATCGGGTGAGCGATTTTAGAAAAATCTTGAATGAATCGACAATAGAAGCCCGTATGACCAAGGAAACTTCTCACACCCTTCACGGTTGAAGGTGGAGGTAATTTGGCTATGACATCAACTTTAGCGCGGTCCACTTTAAGACCGGCTTTTGAGATTTTATGTCCAAGCACAATGCCTTCTTTTACCATGAAATGACATTTTTCCTAATTTAGAACAAGGCGAGTGTCTTCACACCGCTTAAGCATACGTTCCAAATTGGCAAGGCAAGAAGAGAAGGAGTCACCATAGACCGAGAAATCATCCATGAAGACTTCCATAGTTTCTTCAACCATGTCATGGAAGATAGCCATCATCCACCTTTGGAAAGTCCCAGGAGCATTGCATAAGCCGAAAGGCATTCGTTTGTAAGCAAATGTTCCATAAGGATAAGTGAATGTGGTTTTCTCTTGGTCTTTAGGATCGATGGGAATTTGAAAATACCCAGAGAAACCGTCTAAGAAGCAATAATAGTCATTACCCGCTAGACGTTCGAGCATTTGGTCCATAAAAGGAAGGGGGAAATGATCCTTTATTGTGGCATCATTGAGTTTGCGATAGTCTATACAAACTCTCCACCCTGTAACGAGTAGGAATCAACTCGTTGTTTTCATTGGGTACAACGGTGATTCCGCCTTTCTTAGGCACACAATGGACCGGACTAACCCATGGTGAATCCGAGATAGGGTAGATCATTCCCGCATCAAGAAGTTTGATAACCTCTTTTTTGATAACGTCATGGATCTTGGGATTCACCCTTCTTTGGTTTTGAATAGTGGGTTTAAAGTCGTCCTCCATGAGAATTTTATGTGTGCAAAAGTGAGGATCAATTCCACGAATATATGAGATTTTCCAAGCAATCGCTTTCTTATGATTCTTCAGCACGTCGATAAGTCGAGATTTTTCGTCTTCTTTCAAATCCTTTGCGATAATGACGGGTAACTTCTTATTGTCTTCAAGGAACACTTATTCGAGATGAGACGGTAGATCCTTAAGCTCTAAATCCGGAGGATTTTGATGGAAGGTATAGTCAAATTCGGATCATCGATAGAGATTTCCTTAGGAGATGGTGGAGAAATATGATCCTCATTGAGAAGTTTCTCAATGGTACGAATGTCTTCATCCCAATCGGAGGGAGAATCGTCATATTTTAAGTCCACATCCCCCAAAGTTGCTTCAAATTCTTTCAAAAGGAAATCACTTTCTCCAAATGGAGTTAGTGAGGGGGCAATAGAGGCAACGGTCTCAACAATGGGTAGAGAAGAAGAACCACTTTTACAAGCGTATTTGAAATGTTCTTCAAAAGCCTCATCAAGAACGTCAATGAAATTAACACTCTGGTTTTCAGAAGGCTGCTTAGAAAGTTTACCCATGTTGAAGACGATTTTATCGTCACCAAATCTCATGATTAATTCGCCCGCGGCTACATCAATGAGAGTGCGATCGGTCCTCAAGAATGGACGTCCAACGATTAATGGAACACGAGGATCCATCTCGTAGTCAACGACAACAAAATCCACCGGAAAGGTGAATTTGTCGACACCGACGAAGACATCTTCGGCTATCCCTACTGGATAAGCAACCGTACGGTTAGCTAATTCCAAAGTCATTCGTGTGGGGACTAGCTCGGGTAGAGATAATTGTTTCCAAACACTTAATGGCATTAAGTTTATACTAGCACCTAGATCGGCTAGGGCCATACAATTCTCTACCCCGGGGAAGTTGCAAGGAATAAGAAAACGACCCGGATCACCAAGTTTAGTTGGTAATTTCCTTAAGAGCACGGCGGAGCAATTCTCGTTAAGTTGGGTCTGAGCGATATCAAGAAGTTTCTCCTTATCACTGAGAAGATCTTTAAACATTTTATCATATTTCGGCATGTGAGCGAGAGCCTCGACAAAGGAGATGTTGAAATTCAGTTGTTTAAACATTTTAAGAAAGTTAGAAACCTGAATATCATCCTTGTTCTTCAACTTCTCTTTCCTCAACCTTGAGGGATAAGGTATATTGGGTTGAGATGAAGGCTTTGGAATAGAATTCTCACTCACATCCTTGGGTGGTGGAGGGGTGGAAGTAGAAGGTGGAGGAATTGGTGAAATAGAAGGTGGAGGAATTGGAGAAGGGGACTCATTTTCCTTTGTCACAATCACCGGTATAGGTGTAGGAAGCTCGGGGTTCTTTAAACCTTTTCCACTTCGAGTGGTGATTGCTTTCATCTCTCCTATTGGATTAGCAACGGTGTTACTCGGAAGAGAACCCGCACCAGAGGCTTGATTACTTTGGAAGAAACTAGCCATCATATCCCTTAAGTCATTCGTTTGACTGCTCAAAGAGTTTCGCATATCGGCTCGAAGATCATTCCCTTGTTTTGCCATATCTCCTTTCAAGTTGATGATTTGCCGCTGAAGATTTTGCACTATCGCATCATTAGTCCTCATGTAAGTGTCAAACTCTTGATTAAATGCGATGGGTTGGGTGGGAGGAAGAGCATGGTAGGCAGGTGGTTGGTGAACTTGATTGTTTCCTTGAGGTGGATATGGGTTTCTTTGGGTTTGATATTGATTTGGAGCTCGAGGTTGGTTTTGATTGTTGCGATTGAGGTTGTTTTGGTTTTGAGGGGGAAAACCGGGTGGTGAAAGAAAGTTGTTTGAATGATAATTGAGCAAATTGCGGTCTCCTTGAGGACGTGCTTGATAGCCTCCCGTAGAAAAGTTACCGTTGGCGGCATACACATTTTCCGGATTGTCATGAGTCGAAGGACAATCGGCGTATGAATGAGATCCCCCGCATATTTCACATGACTAACTCATAGCATTAACTTGTGCATTGATGCTTTTGGTATTGTTAGCGGTTTGTAGAGCAAGTGTTTCAACAAGCGAAGTGAGCTTATCAATTCTCTTGTCGGTGTCACTAGTACTAGCACTAGCCACATTAGTCCGAACACTCTTAGTTTGCACTCTTGACTTATTCTCAATAATATCCCATGCGGCATTAGAAGACTTAACCAAAATATTACCCCCCCCCCCCCCCCCGAGGCACTATTTAGTGAATCTTGATCATTCATGCTTAAACCATTGTAAAAAGTATTAATTTGATGTACTTTTGTGAAACCATGTTGTGGACACTTTCTTAAAAGTTCCTTAAAACGGTCCCGAGATTCACTAAATGTCTCATCGTACTTTTTTTCAAAGTTAATGATTTCATTCCGCAAAGCGGTAGTACGTGAGGGTGGGAAAAAGTAGTTGATGAATTTGGTCTCTAAATCCGACCACGCAAGAATACTTTGTGGCGGTTCCTTATCAAGCCAATGGCGGGCTTGTCCCTCTAAGGAGAAAGGAAAAAGTTGCAAGCGAATCACTTCTTGTGAAACCCCATTATACTTGACCGTATTAGTGAGTTGAAGGAACCTTTTGATGTGGTCGTGAGGATCATCAAGTGTACGCCCCAAGAATGGTTGAGCAGAGACCATTTGAATGAAGCCGGATTTGAGTTCAAAGTTGTTGGCTCCAATCTCGGGTATGACAATAGCATCGGTGTTGCCCTCTACTTGCGATTGCAAAAGCTCGATCATTGGTCGATTGTCCATGGTAACAATAGGTGGAGTTTCGACTTCGACTTGAATTGCTTTCTTCTTACGAGCACGGGTATGCATACACACCTACAAAAAGAAAAGAAAGATAGACAATAAATATTTTTGGTTTTTTATGTTTTTCTATTTTTTTGAATTTTTTGAATTTTTTTTAATTTTTTAGGATTTTTTGAAAATTTAAGCAAGAAAAATAACGTTCAAAAGTGAACGGATCCCAAAATCCAACGCGTCTCTCACTAAAAACCGTTAATCTTAACGAAAAGAGCCGGCAACGGCGCCATTTAATACAAGGTTTTCACCTCGTATGAAAGTTCGTTGTTCCAATCTTTTCGAATTGATTACTAGTTAAGAGTGTGACTCAGTCGTTCTTGGTGGAAAATAAAATGGTTTGATTATCTATTTTAAACTAATATTAAAATGAAAATGTCGTTGAGTAAAATTAAAGCCTTAAAAATTAAACTAAATTACGAGTTAAAAGTAAATGATTAAAAAGTTGAAGGTAAATTGAAAACTTAAAACTTTATAAAGACAAAAACTTAAACCCATCTGAATGTCATAGGAATCCCATCGGAATGTCTATGTCGGAATGTAATCGGAATGAACTCATCGAAATATGTCAAAGGAAAACCCATCGGAATCACAACTGTCGGAATATCAAAGTATCAGAATAATTCTATCGGAATAAAATGTCTATCGGAATATGGGTAACAAAAATTTGGCAGCGTTTCGTTGCAATATAGCCTTAAGCCCCGTCGCAATGAGCGATCGCAGTCCACGATCGGAATAAAGGGGGATACACTATCTGAATATTGATCGCAAAGTAAAACCCTAAGGGTTATTGCGATCGCAAAGCTGAATTGTCTGAATGTACCGTCGCAATATAGAAACCCTATTGTGATGGAAATGACACACTATTCGGATGGAATACAATAAGCTAAAAAACCAATAAGCACTTCTAAAAAGAACACTTAACAAAAACTTAACCAACTCAATAAGCACAAATTTGAACACTTTTAAGACACGAAATGAGCAAACTTTATGAATCAAACTTTAAAAAGACTAAACTTTTTAAGAAAACTAAAAAGTAAATAACCTAAACACAAAATAAGCCAATAAGCATGATAAGCTCAAAGCTTAATCTGTATAAAACTTAGATAGAAACCAAAAGATGAACTTTTTGATCTCATAAACATCAAGATTAAACAAAATCAAAGATGATTTCGGATCAAATATAAGTAAAAATCAAGAAAGGTAGAAAGAGATTGAAGATGAAAAACTTAAACTTGAACTTATAGATTAATGATTCCAAAATACAAGATCAAATCAAAGCTTAAACATGAAAGGAAAGAAAAGATGAAGTTCTAATGAGAGAAAGTTAAACACTTTCTCTCTCTAAAATGGAAACTAAAGAAAGAAAAATAAACTAGCTAAATTAACTAACACCCTCCTAATGTGTCATTAGGAGGGTATATATAGGAGGTGGGGAGTGCATGTGTTGCTTCCTTCTTTCTTTTCGTCTCGACTCGATTTAAATTCTTTGTCTTTCTCGACGTCGTCTAGGGATTTGTCGATATAAATTGAACTTGTCTTATAGTTTTCTTCTTTTATTAGACTTGAGTTCTTTGACTTCATTAAACTTTCGTCTTTAGACTTTTTCTTCGATAAATCTTTAGAATAGGCCTTGGACTTCCGTTCTTTTTACACTCTTGATCTTTTGACTTCGTCTTTTCTCGTTTTCTTTGATAAAAGCCCGTGATAGCCCGTGTGTTCTTCCTTTTTCATATTTTTATCCTGAAACACAATAAAAACACAAACCACGCATAATTCTGACTTTTACGACATAAAATACACGTTTTGGTCTTGTTATTATTGGAAATAAGTGGTAAAAGGATAATTGTTTTCACACTTATTAATACCTATATATGGAACCGCGGATCTTAAAGTCCTCTCTTTTTTGTCCTTTAGTGGGAAATGTTTTCTGAGGTAGTTTAAACCCTCAAAGGATATTCCTATGGTATTTGGAATATGCCATATTCAAATTTTCATTTTCTATTTTAATAAAATATTTTCTTAAAAATAAAGTTTATTAAAATATTTTGTCACATTTGCATAAATGTGAGTTTTAAGGTTAATCACTTTCAATGATCAGTAAACATGATTAAGATATGTTTGTGTAAGACTTAAATAATTATTACATTGATGATAGTGTTTGTCAAATAATTCGTCTTTTGATTATCTTTGACGATAAATGTTTTTACACTTTGTCGTTATCAAAACTAAGAAAGATTAGTTAACACTAATAATGTTTGTAGGCATTGGTTTCATTAACAATCTCCCATTTTTTATTACGACAAACTATAAACTCATTTATGTAAAAACAAAACTTTTCGAATTATTAACGAGTTTATCACTATCATTTCTCATCCTTTGTCGAAGCAAAAAAGTTAATACAAGTATTTGAAGGAGAGAAGATTCGAATTTGCTAGTAGCTCCCCGTTGGTGCTTACTCCCCTAGCTTGGGGCACCAAGTGATCAAGCTAAGGTGACAAGCTACATACAAAGGTTAGTAGAAAGAAAAGAAACATCAATGTATATACTATAGTCACTACCTACTAAGTAACTTGAGAGAGAGGAAGAAAAGAAATCTCAAATTAGAAGTAAGTATTTGCTACGTATGTCCAATGAGAGTGTTTTGACAAGCTTAATTCACAATTGGTGGAATAAAGGTAGAAAAGAAACATCCATACCAATTGTAGTTAAAATATGTCAAAGTTTAAAGACTTAGAATTGTTGGAATCACCCAAAACAATTGTAAATTTTAACCTAATCAACTCTCAACAATATGTGTGATAAAGAATTAGTAAAACAAGAAATAACACACATACTATTCATATTACAAAAAAATGAAAGAACATACAAGGATAATATTCATATACACAATATGAATATTAAAACAACAATTAAGAGAAAATAAGCAACATAAGCATAACAACTATTCTAGTAGAGATAGTCCTCCAAGATTGCTTAGGTTTTTATTTGACTAAAAAAATTAGAAGATTAAATTTGCTTTAATTGGTAAAATAAGATAAAGGTGCATCGTTCGAAGATTTGTTCACGGGAACAAATACTTTGAGAGGAGGTCGAGTGAGTAGAAATTCAAGGAAATTTAACTTCTCATACACATGAGCAAGTTAAATATGTTGAAATCAACAACACGCACACAAACTTCCATGATGTAAAACAAAGTCGCTTGATGGGGGAGGACCATCAAAATAAGAAGGTGGTGGTGGAGAAGGAGAGTGTGGATAAGAGAGATTTTCACAATGCCTAGTGAGGTCAGGGAAAGAAGATAGGTCATTGAAATGAGGTGTGTTCAAAGGTTTAGATGGTGATGGAAGAGCTTCCCTTTCTCTAGTAATTGGATTGATTGAGAAAGTCTCACACCAATACTCAAGTGGAGAGAAAGAATAAGTCTTGCAAGGTTTGGGAGAAGAAGAATCATGATGATCCTTGATCTTCTTGGTCCAAACGGGTCGAGCCGAGATTTTTGGTTTCTTATAAAGCTTAGAAGAAGAAGCTTTAGGTTTAGAAGGTTGTGACAAAGAGATGTCAAGGTTAGGTTTAGAAGAAGAGGAAATTGTGAGGGATGAGAAAGAGAACTCCCAAAACAAGAAGATTTAAATAAAATAGACAAGACAAAGAATAAAAAGAAAACTAAAAGGTTTCAAGGAATGTTTAGCCCAAATAGGAAAACAAAGAATCTTGAAAATGATTGAGGTCAAAGAAGAAAGACAAAAAATAAGCGAAAAGTTGGCTTACTGTTCGCGATTCCTTAAAAAGACCTGCGGTTCATTAAATATAATGAGCCGCACGACTTTTATTGAGCCGCCCACAGTGGACACAAAAATCCGATTTTTGAAAGTTTGAGAAAACACAATACTTTTTCAAAATTAAGAAAATCTTGGATTTTTACCTCTAATAGCATTGGGTTAGGCTATGGTTGCAAAAAGGGCAACATACTTACAAAGAGTATCTTGACAAAGGGTGACAAAATATTTAGATAACATTTTGATCCAGTTTTTGTCAAGTTTTAGAGGTTGAAAAAGATTAAGGTTCAATTTTAATTTTAATTGAAGTTGATTAGTGTGAGAACACATAGGTTGAAACAAAAAATAGCTTAATCTATAAAAACATCTTCATGATAAACTCATGAAGTAAACCAAGTACAAGAAAATAAAAACAACTAACTACTACAATAGCTAGCTAATCTAATCTTGATTAAGCAATCTTCTTTGGCTTGTTTTCTTGAAAAGATATTTAGAAACTATCATCATTCATCTCCTAAAAGGAGGAGGATTGGAGAACAAAGTTAACAAGAATTCTTGTAACCTTCTATGAAGTCCAAACATCTCTATTCTTAGGTTTTGGATGATGTAGTTATTATAGAGGCAACATGGACAATTAGTTCCATGTGCTTCAAGAAACGCAAGAAGAATGGATCACCCATGAAGTTAGAGAGAGGAACACCCAAAATAGGAGTGTTAGGAGGAGGAGAGGGCATGGTGTCCAATTGGTGAAATGGGTGAATTTGATGGGGTGAAAGGTGAAGTTTGCAAGGGCTCAGCAAAGTCATTCACAAAAAAATGCTTTGGATAGGTAGGGGGTTCACATCCAAAGGAGGACTTGGAGTGAAAGGTGGGGACAACTCATTCATTCTTGATTGGACTAGTACCATGAGTTGAACTAGTCTTGCATGGAGAAAGTGGTGGTGAGGGTGATGAAGAGATGAGAATTGGAGCAATCTCATTCTTGGGTGTAAGAAAAGATGAAGAACCTTGTTTAGGTATATTAATCTTAATCTTAAGGTTTCTTTTGGTGGTAGAGTGTTTGGAAGATTTTGAGGATCTTGTGGACACCATGGTTGTAACACCCCCAAATGGTCGAATGCAGCGTAATAACACGTGGGGTGTTACTTTTGAATTTGGTGGATCGATAGCATACAGTATATAGAGCAATGATCATCAATTGTCATTAAAACATATCACATGAATTTAATTGTGCAAATTAAGTAACTTGTCTTGAAAACACATTTATTAATATTTGTAGAAATATCCCAGCCCGATGGTAAACATGAATGTTCCCTATGATGCTGGAATCCAATGCAATGCACCTGCTTAGTTTCCCGAGAAAACATAAAAAGTCAAATGTGGGGGTCAACACGAGGTTGGTGAATTCACAGGTTTAATTATAAAGTAAAAGTACTAATATGCAAAACACCACGAAGATAGTAGTGCATAAAGCCACATACTATAGTAGTTCCTATTGCCCTGTAATAGATGCTAGACATGATTCTCAGGTGCCTATCTGGATCATCCTGATGAGAGACCCTCAGTACGACTATGAAATAAACCTGTTGCTTGGCCTAAGCGTTTCGTGATAGCAAGTCACGCAGGCTGGGTGTTGTCAATACCCAAATATATCTATTTATAACATTTCGCGCTACACTAATAACTATTACAGTCCACGGGAATAAATGGGGCAAACAATAGGCATTAATCTGTTGTTGTCTGTAAGTGTTTGCATATACAATAATTAAGTATGTTTTCTCCCCCAGTGATAAAACAGTAAAAGATGGGGTCATGAACTCACATCAACGATAAAGTAGTGGTAGAATGACACCGGGTATGCTGATATGGTATGATCACGGAGCAGTAAAATTACCTAAGTAATTTATATGACTTAGTATATGCACAATAAAAATGCACATATGAATGTAACTGATGAAAATGCATGATCACGAATTAATAAGTTGTTACTATTGTTTATACGTTAAACTTATAGTAAGTTATCGATAATAATATATTTTTAGTTTTTAAAAATATATTTAAATTGTCCGTACGATAATAGTGTAATGAATTAAATAAATAGATTTTATTTAATTAATTGATTGTAAGAAAATAATATATTTCACTAAATTTTCTTAGGGTTTCGAATACACTAATATAGTTCGTTCGTTATACAAATTTCGTAAATAAACTCTAATTGTTTATTTAATTTAAATAGTTAAAATAACTTGATTTAATTTATTTATAAAACAATTTTATTAATGTCTTTAATTAAATTGAATTACACATTAGTCCTTGTAAGAATAATAATTTCCAAAATAACCCGTAGGGTTTCTTCGTTAAATGTGTTACATCGTTAGTTCTTGTTCGTTATCTTAAGTTACAAAACAGCCCCTAGGGCTTACAAATGTTTCGGAGTATGTCAAAAATAGCCCCTAGGGTTTCCAACTTTCGTGTTATTGCAAACCGAGTCCCTAGGGCTCGATTAAGATTTGTAAAATGGCAAGACTAGCCCTCCTAGTCTCGAAATAATTATAAGACATAATTAGGGCTTGTTTTAAGTTTGGATAATGGCAAATATGGTCCTTGTGGTTTGATTTGAGTCTCTGTATAAAACAAACACCACCTTATACTTTCAACATTGGCAATTTTAGTCCTTTAGCTTTTCAAAAATCTCGAATTAAATATATATGTTTTATAAAGTTATTATTTTCGACCTATACTTTCACACTTGGCATAAATGGAACAAAAAGTCTCCAAATAATATATTTGGAGCTAAGTGGGCTCGTTAGGCCCATTAAGAACAGGTTTGGGTTTTTGGGTTTAGTGGGCTCACACTTTGGGCTTGTATATACTAGTACATGTTATTAAGCACTTTTAATTTATCCAATGTGCTACTTGGGTCTTATTGGGCTTAACTATGGCTTATGAGCTTATATGGTTCGCGGCTTATAGGCTAGGGGCTTATTCATGTGAGCTTATCTAAGCTTATTTTAGGAAGTCGTCTAATCCTAATATCAACTTAAGCCAAAGGCTTATTAAGCAAGTGTTTTGTACCCGGTTCTTAAATATAAGCCGAGACCTATGGGCTTATTAGTGTCCATGTCTAACTTGTTAGATTTAGTTTAGCTAGGGTTTTTAGAGTAAGGTTTTTCTAGTACTTTCATAGATCTATGATTTGAGACATGTTTAACCATGAAAGAAAACAAGTCGTGGGCTTCTAACCTTTGTGGTTCGAGTTTTTAGCAAGATTTTACGTGTGCATGTATTTCTTGTCGCGTTTTCTATGGTTCTACACGTATGGCATGTTATGAAAAATAGGAAAATGATGAATGAATTAGGACATGAAATGGTATACTTACTTGTTTGATGAAGATGATGACGAATGAACAAAACTAGCTAAACCCTTAGCTTCTACGCGTCTAGTACTCCAATCCGCGACCTAGTATGGTTTTTATTGCCTTGATAATCAAGATACAAGTGAGGACTTGCACAAAATGCTCTTGGGACCAAGATTTGGTGATAGTAGGAGTAAATGTGTTTCGTCTAGGTGGTATGTGAGATCCGAATATGGAAGTTTACAAATGAGAAGTGAGAATTGAGTGTGTAAGCGTTAACTAAATATCTAAGGTTGTGAGATGTATGTGGTTCGGTTGTATACATGTAAAACCCGCGTGCTTTTACCATGAATAGTACCCTTAGTATCGTACGTACATGATTAAAACTTTCCTTTTATAACATGAATACGTTTCACGAACGTAAATTACAAGAACTACGTACGTGTTATTACACGATAAGTATTGCGTATGTATTAATGCACGATAATTATTATCAATAATAATTATAATCACGAACATGAAATCATGAACGTAATAATCACGAACATATAATTAGGTATTTACGCAATTATTATTACGACTACGTACAAGTATATATTATAACACGAATATTAAATAATAACGTAACGTAAATACAAGCACACGAACACATAATAATTTAGAACACGAAATAGCTACGGGTTTCCCTTGGTGGGCCCTGGTAGCCGCGACACACAAAGAAGGAGGGGCCCAACCCATTTGTTTTATTAAGTAAACAAATAATGTAAACATTATTCATTCATAGTAAAATTTTAGAAAAGTAAAAACCCTAAAACCCTCCTCCTTGCTCCTTAGGCCGGAAGATACATCAATCAAACAAGGGGTTTGGTTGATTTTGATTAAGAAATCACAAGAACGTGTTCCTGTATTCAAGATCTATTGATTCCACGTGTTTGGTAATCCGAAAACCTTTCTTTTTATTTTATTTTTATGTTTTATGCATGTATGATCATGGGGTTTAAAAACACAAGAATTAAAACAAGTAAAACCATGGTGGGTAAATAATACAAGGGTGTTTTTGGGTTTGGTGTTCGACCACCACACAAACCGAGAGTCTCACGACTCTCGGTGTCATTTGGTTCGCATCACCACACGAGACAAAGGTCTCAGTGGTGTTGGTGTTCGGTCGGCAGCAAGGGCAAGGAACCCCGACTCACGTCGGGGGTGTCCTTGTGGTTCGGTTGGTCTCGGCAGCCACAACCCCACCATCGACAACTGCCGGTGGCTATTTTTGGTAAGCAGGGGGAACCCACCGCAGGCAGCAGGGGGACCACTAGTTGCTGCCAGTGGGAACTTTGGTGGCGTCAGCGGCTTGGCCGAGAGGGCATGACCACCGGCTTCAGCCGGTGGCAGTTTTGCCGAGAGCAGGGGCAACCGGCTTAGGCCGGTTTGCCACTGTTTTCGGTGGGGTTTTGGTTCGGGCCGGTTCATGGGTTCACGGGTCCGGTTCACGACATGTTTTTAATAAAAATAATACATGGGTTCGGGTTATTATTTTTTTTACAAGTTTATTTATGTACAAGTTAATTAAATTAATTTAACATGTCATATAATTAATTTAATTAAAACATGGACTTAGGTTTAATAATATTTAATAATACATGATTTTAACCTAAGTATTTATTTATGTAAATTAGACTATAGTAATTAATTATTCATTAAAACATGACATGTAATTAATTAATTTCCATTACTTAGGTTATATTAATATAAATATTAATACATGTTTTAACCTAAGTATTATATACACTTTAATTTAATTAAATCATGATTATATTTAATTAAATCGTATAACATATAGTTTATTTAATTAGCATGTTATAATTAATAAACTATACCATTAATCACATGACTTAGTATATTTAATCAGTAAAACTTAAGTTTATCGTATTAGCTTAATAATCCAGCTTATTTCTAATTATGGAAACTTTCTATTTCAGGAAACTTACTATTTTCAGAAACTTTCTATTTTTAGAAACTTATCTATTTTAAGCAGTTAATCTATTTTTGGAAACTTTCTATTTTTGGAAACTTTCTATTTTTAGAAACTTTCTATTTTAGGAAACCTGCTATTTTGAGAAAGTTACTTATTATTACACAACAAGTATAATAATACAAGAAAAATACAAGTAATACTTAAACAGAATATACATAATACATGATAAACACATTATAACGTTAAAATCAGTAAAACAAGACATGTACATATAAAAAAAGCTAGGACACGATATAAAATTAGTTACGTACTCAGTAATCAGAATACTTATACACGTACACTATTTATGTAGCATTAGTGAGATCGAAGTAGGACTCTCTTCCGTTCGTCTTCTATGTTCACTGTACATAAGGTACAGATTCTCCGTCCTTTCAGTATGGACATTATTTCCTTATTAGGATTCCCCGTATGCAGCCAACTGTTTTCCCAGTATATGTTTTATATATTTTGATTTGCTTATGTTTAATTTAAATGCCTAAGCCATATACATGCATGACCAGTTTCACCTAGTTATGGAGGTACCATAACCATAACACTGGAGGCACCAGTGTTATGACTTCATCACGACGGAGGGATAACTCGTGGCATCCCTTTTAGCTTTTGGCCATATTATTATGTTATCATGTGGGGCATATGGGTGCATCCTAGGTTACATGTTTTTAACAGATTGTTCAGGTGAATGTGGTGTGTGCCTTGCATCCTTCACAAGGAGCTGATCCCTCCTACCCAAACTTATATTAATTAGAGGCAACCCCTCTAATTGCATGACGAGGTCACCCCTCCAAGTATTCATGCACGTTGATATTTCATGACCTATATTGGCTTAATGGTTAACATGTTAAACAGTTTTCATAAGATAAACATAAGGCTTTTCAAACTATAAAACCAGTTTTACTAAGTTATACCAGGTTTTCCAGGACTTAAATCAATTCCGCTGCTATATGTTGTATATGCTTATGTTATTCATTCTATGTGTGTATATCCGTGCACTGAGTGTTATGCTCAGCCGTTTTCCTTTCATGTTCCCAAAACGGCAGGTACTCAGGGACACTCGTAGACTCTAAGCGTACGTGCATATGGATTGGAAGCTTTCTAGCCTTCATTACTTTATGCTTATCATCATACATTTTTCTACTTGTTTCCATGGACATTGTTTAGTTCTTTTCCTTTACAGTACTTATGTTTGTGTGTGATGAGCTTATACTTTGGGGTACTGATGTTTGTTTCCGGTATTTCCTTTATGGTCATGTAATGTTTAAGACATTTATTCTTGTATGCTTTGATGACACACCATAATCACGCATGACATTCCATTTACCAAAATGGGGTGTTACAGTTATGGTATTAGAGACAAGGCTTTGACCTGTAGGCTCTCAAAACACGACCTGTGATTAGGGTAGTCACTATGGTCTTCCTAGAACTGACAGTCGTTTTTCATGCATTCATTGTTTTCATGCATTCATATATATTTCATTGTCGTAGGTTTATGACTAAGTAATGGTTGGTACAGGACTGACCCTATTTAGTCGCATGTGCTTTTATCGAAACTTTTAACTTTGGGACCGACCCATTGGCGTCCCCTCGCTATGTCTTTTGTTTTGAGTGAACTGGCCATAGGCGTTCACTCTCGCGCATATAAAAGTTTTCATAAAACTGCATCATGCATTCATTTACTAGTTTTCCTGCATAAAATTTTTCTCATGATTTATTGGTATAATTTTTTTTTCATGTATATATTTTATGTTGGATCAGTTAATCATGTATTTTGTTTTATACTGTTAGATGGTGAACACACACAATATCCGAGAGATGGTTGCAGCTGCCAATGCAGATCTGCAGGACATCCTTCACCAAAATGACAACTATCCTCCTCCACCACATATATTCCCCACGGCTGGAAGGAATAGGCTCATGAGAGAATACTACGCGATTAGGCAAAGAGCTGAGGAAAACAACAATGATTTCATGCAACGTTTCCTTCGATTCCCTGGTGTACTGAGAGCAGCAGCGGGCACTGCTGAATAGCAAGCACACCATTTTCGTTGGGCCCTTTGTCCAATGATTGCCAATAACTTGGAGGGCACTACCTTCAACACGGTGGCACAAGTAGCTGACACAACACGTAAGTTGGAGATGCTGCAGGAGAGAGATGAGTCCAGTGAGTCAGAGAGACCTGACAAGAGGTATATTCGTCATTCAGCGGTGACCATTCCGAATTCTTTCAGTATTATCCAATATTTATATCTCTCTTTAAACTGCATCTTTCAGGCAGAAGACTAGGGACCGGTCTCAGCCGGCTACCCAGCAACAGCCTACTCAGCCCAAGGGAAATGGTCAGACTCACGACCGTTCTACTACGGATAGGCGTGGCGGTAATGATAATTACCGTAACAACGTTAGAAACTCCAGCAGCAGGTCCTTACACTTACTCATTTTCTTATGTTACATGAAATATTTCATAATTCTGACACATTAGCAATCTTCTACCAGGAATCATGGTAATGGGAGGGACCAAAAACAAAGAGGTTCACAGCCTAACCGACCAGCTATTACTGATATTACATCTTATGATTTTCCGCATTGTCCTTTTGTACCTATAAACCATGTCTCATGTATACTGTTCTTAACAGGCTCCCAACCAACAAGGGCACCTGCTGGAGGGTATACTCATCCTCTTTGCACTACCTGCAACCGTAGGCACCCAGGGCCATGTCGCCGCGACAGCGATGCATGCTACAAGTGTGGCCTTATTGGTCATCGCATGAAGGACTGCCGTAAGGGCGAGATGGAGGGCACATCTGGACATGCTGATTCCAAGTCGCCTTCTACTAGTGGACGCGTTTATACGACTTCTCGCGACCAGGCCAACAAGTTTATAGGTACCATCACTGGAATCTTGTATATGTATGGTCAACTTGCATGTGTTTTATTTGACACTGGTGCTACTAATTCGGTCATTTCTACAGCTTATGCTAAGAACGTTAGCATATCCCTTATACCATTAGAGAATGTACTAAACATTTCCACGCCTTTAAGAGACTCTGTACGCATAACCCATGTGTACAAGAGCCTTCCCCTAGAGTTTGACGACAAGATTCGTCCTGTTGACGCACTTCCGTTGGACATGAGTGATTTTGACATGATATTGGGCATGGACTGGCTATCCAAACATCACGCCACCATAGACTGTCATACATATCGGTTCATCTTCGGTGATGCAAATGCACCAGAGTACATTCACAACGGGTTCGTACCCGAAAGGTCCGTACAAATCATATCAGCCCTGCAAGCACGTGCTTTGCTTTCACATGGTTGCGAGGGCTATCTAGCTACTATACATGAAATGGATGCTGAATCTCCATCAATTCATAATCAGCCAATAGTGTTAGAATTTCCAGACGTATTTCCAGAAGAACTTCCGGGCATACCACCTGCACGTGAAGTAGAGTTTAACATCGAGCTCATCCCAGGAGCTGAGCCGATTTCCAAGGCTCCTTATCTCATGGCTCCCATAGAGCTGAAGGAGTTGAAGGACCAATTGCAAGAACTTCTGGAACGAGGTTTTATTCGACCGAGCGCATCTCCATGGGGCGCACCGGTCCTATTCGTGAAGAAGAAAGACGGCAGTATGCATCTTTGCATAGATTACCGCGAGCTCAACAAGATCACCATCAGGAATATGTATCCTTTACCACACATTGACGACTTGTTTGACCAACTCTAAGGGGCCAAACATTTCTCCAAAATTGATCTGAGGTCGGGCTATCATCAAGTACGGGTTAAAGAGCAGGACATCGCCAAGACTATTTTCCGTACACGCTATGGGCACTACGCATTTGTAGTCATGCCATTTGGCCTTACCAATGCTCCAGCTGTGTTCATGGATTTGATGAACAAAATCTTCCATGAATTTCCGGACAAGTTCGTCACTGTCTTCATTGACGACATCCTGATATTCTCTAAGTCCAAGGAGGAACATGAAGACCATCTTCGTATAGTGCTACAGATTCTTCGCCAGAAGCATGCTAAATTCTCCAAGTGTGAGTTCTGGTTAGAAAAGGTGGCGTTCTTAGGTCACATTGTATCAGCAGAAGGAATCACCATGGATCCAACAAAGGTTGAGGCTATTACCAAGTGGCCAAGACCGACATCAGCGACTGAGGTTCGCAGTTTGCTAGGATTAGCTGGTTACTACCGTAGGTTCGTAGAGAACTTTTCCCGTTTAGCACTACCGTTGACCAAATTGATGTGGAAAGGGGAGAAATTCGTTTGGACTGAAGAAAGAGAGAAGAGCTTTGAAGACCTAAAGCAGAAGTTAGTATCTACACCGATTCTTACTCTCCCATCTGGTACAGGTGGATTTCAAATCTACAATGATGCTTCAGGAAAGGGACTTGGTTGTGTTCTCATGCAACACGGGAAAGTGACCGCGTACGCTTCACGGCAGCTTAAGCCTTATGAGGAAAATTACCCTACGCATGCCTTGGAACTTGCAGCAGTCGTGTTTGCATTGAAGATATAGAGGCACTACTTGTATGGAGAATCATGTGACATTTTCACAGACCTCAAGAGCTTGAAGTACATCTTCACTCAACGTGAATTGAACATGAGACAGAGGAGATGGTTAGAGCTGTTGAAGGATTATGACATTAATCTGCAGTATCATCCCGGCAAGGCGAATGTAGTGGCAGATGCACTTAGCAGAAAGTCCGGAATGATAAACGACATTAAAATTGAGGAGGAAATTATAAGAGACTTAGAGCGACTAGACATTGAGATCATGGTACGTGGACAACACAGTTACTGGGCTAATCTTAGAGTGGAAACTGAGTTACTCTCTAGGATCAAGGAAGCTCAGAAGGATGATGGTGAAATCTGGGCGATAATCCAGAACTTAGAGAAGCAGACAGAATTTTGTGTAGACGAAGACGGTATCTTACGGCAGGGCACGAGACTTTGTGTTCCTGATGATCAAGAACTTCGGGAAGCATTGTTAGCAGAGGCTCATAGCTCCCCATTCTCCATTCATCGTGGTTCGACCAAGATGTACCACGACATCAAGCAATACTTTTGGTGGAGTGGTATGAAACAGGATGTTGCGACTTACGTCTCTAAATGTCTTACCTGCCAGCAGGTTAAGATCGAGCATCAGCGATCTGGTGGTCTTCTACAACCGTTAGGTATTCCAGAGTGGAAGTGGGACAAGATCACCATGGATTTTGTTACCGGTCTTCCGCAGACAAAGAGGAGGCACGATGCGATTTGGGTTATCGTTGATCGACTTACTAAGTCAGCTCATTTCTTACCGATCCGCAAGGAAGATTCGGTCAGTAAACACGCTGATACTTACAAGAAGGAAATCATGTGGCTTCATGGTGCTCCATCCAGTATCGTCTCGGACACAGATCCTTGTTTCACTTCGTGATTTTGGAAGAGTCTGCAGAAAGCTTGGGGTACAAAACTTAAGCTTAGTACGGCTTTTCATCCTCAAATAGACGGGCAATCAGAAAGAACGATTCAGAAATTAGAAGACATGTTGAGGTCATGTGTGTTGGAATGGACATGAGACTGGGACGATTACATCTGTTTGGTAGAGCTTGCATACAACAACAGTTGGCACGCTAGCAATAAATGTGCTCCATTCGAGATGCTATATGGTTGAAAGTGTCGCGCCCCAATCTGCTGGGATCAGGTTAGTGAGCGAACACTTGAAGGACCAGAAATGATTGAGTTGACCAACGAGAAGGTCGCTGTAGCTAAGCAGAAATTGCAAGAAGCACGATTGATAATGCCCAAATCCAACATGTTTATGGGAGCGTTATCCGTACTTTTGTACATGTATATTGGTTATATCTATGATACTTTTGTGCATATTTGTGCCCAATTGTGTTTGCAAGTCTTTCTATAGCCAATTGCAGGAATGAAGTGTAAAACAACGCAAATGTGAAGATTAGTACGAGTACGAAGAATCCTAGTCAAGTTAAAGACCCTTGTATAAGTTACAAGCCTTTGAAGATAAATTTCGGTTGCAAGAACAACTATTTCCAAGGAGCATACAAGTCACTCAGCATGAAGATGCCACCAGTACCATCAAGTTGCCACTTGCATAAATCCTCAAAGATGCCACTAGCACCATTAAGTTGCCACTTGCATAAATCCTCAAAGATGCCACCAACATCATCAAGATGCCACCAACATTTGTGTAGGCAGAAATTGTGTCTATATTCATGCAAGCTCATACAAGAAGTTTCTAGACTCTCTTTGGCTCCAAGCACTTCTCTTTGGCTCTAAGTATTTGTCTTTGGCTCTAAGCCATGCATTCACTCCATGCCATCAACTTTGCCTATAAATAAGACCCTTGGGGTCATGTAATCATATAACTTTCAATATCTTTTCACAACTCAAATATCTCTTTATATCATCTCATAAATAACTCTCTCAACCTTGTCCAAACCTCCATTCCCGGATTTGAGCAAGGTGGTGCAAGAAAAGTCATTTTTGGAGTCCGAAAAGAAAAGTTAACATCACGAAACTCTTAGGGATCATTACCCCAATCATTAGCAACATATTTTCACTTTGTATGGCTCTTGATTATGACTTGTAAGACTATTATTTCAGAGTTTATTTTATCATTTGTTTTGAGTAGCTGAATTTCACTCTACACTTGGTAGGATGATATTTGTGGTATGAAGTAGTGGTTGTGGTTGTGATTGTGATTTATGTTTATTTCAATGTCAAGCTTTCTGATGGTTGAGTTTTTACACTTTGTTTAGGAAAACAAAGGTAATTAGGGTAAGTACACAAGTAGTTTAGGAAAACCACAAGTTATGACCCAAAGTGGGGATCGTTCTCAAGGAGGCTTGGTGTGTGTGTTAAGAGATGATTAACTTTGTGATTATATTTAGGAAGAAAGAAAAGAAGAAAAGATTAGAATAGAATGACGGTTACGGTTATGATTAAAACTAAGACGAAAGGTCGTACACGTAAAACCGTAAAAAGTGACAAAATTAAAAATTTACCCTAAAAATTCTTAGAAAATTGCAATAAATCCTAAATAATGTAATTAGAGTTTACAAAAAAATCAAAAATCACTCAAACCTTTTATTTAATTAAATAATAATTTTTTAATGCTAATTAAAGCCCAAAAAATCAATTTAATTAACAAAAAGCCCAAAATGAGATTTTTTCAATTGTAAACCTCTAAAATGACCTAACTTAATTTAAAACTATTTTTGAAAATTTTAAAATTAATAAAAACTATTTAAAAACAATTAAAAACTATTTAAACTTAAAATAATTCTAAAAATTAATCTAATGACAATAAAAATATTCTAAAAATTGTAAAATTCCTAACTTAATGTATTTAACCTAAGAAAAATATAAAAACTTGAAAAATCTAAATTTTAATTTTAAATAATAAAATAATAATAAAATAATAATAAAATAATATTAGAAATCCAAAATTTATAAAAAATTCTAAAAAGTTGCAAACTAGCTTATTTTAACCTAATAAACACATAAATGAAGTTGAAATTACAAAATACCCCTAATGGGCCTAGAAATGGGCTAAAAGACAAAACAGTCCCCTTAATGGGCTCAAATAGGCCCAATAAGCAAAATGTTGTCTAATTAAGCCCAAAAGCTCCTATCTGACTCAAAATTTGATTTTAAAAACAAAACTCTGAAGGCCCAAAAGCTAAAAATGAGTATAAGATAGCTTATTTCAAAGCAGCTTATTCTTAATGGGCTTTTTGGCCCATTAAGCTATAAGTTGATCCATAAGCTCAAATTAGACACACAAGCTTCTTTTGAGTTACTTAAAAGATCTATAAAAAGAAAATTGGAAAAAGCACAAGGAATAAGCCTGAATAAGCAATAAGCTATCTTCACAAAACGACAAAATAGTCATTTTCGAGTTCTAGGCCACCCCAAGAGCTGATTCAACTTTCAAAAGCTTTTAAATGACTTAACTAAGCTTAATCAACAAAAAGTTTTTCAATAAGCACACTAAATAAGCTGGAATAAGCAGATAAGCACTTAATTAAAAGTCAACTTTAAGAGTTTTCTAGCAAAAAGTCAAAGCCAAGGTCTGATAAGCTCCAGTTCAAATAAATGGGTCAAATGAGGAAGATTGATTACAAAAAGTAAGTTGTTGCAAGTCTGGATAAGCCAATATGGCTTATTAATAAGCTGGATCAAAATTAACACTAGCAGGGGCTAATTTTGGGTGTTGAGTAGTGGAAACTTTTTCCACTGCTTGACTTTCTTGACTATTTGTCTTTAGTGACTTTTTTGTGGATTCAAGTTACAAACAAGGCACCCTTGTGATCAGTGAATCACAAGGAGTCAGAAACAACAAAGAAATCACAATCAAAATTAGCCAAAGAGTGCAGTTAATTCAATCAATCACCAGACATCTCACAGACATGAACATAACTAGTTATGAACTCAATAAGCTATTTTAGCAAGATTCAGCCAACCAAATAGCACCAAAAGGATACACAAGCTATAATAAACTTAAATGAACAAGTTTAAACAGGTTTCATGCAATGGTTCAAGGTCTAGATCAAGATTCAAGCACCAAATAGTTACTGATGAACACTAGCAGGCAGTTATGAACACTTTGCTGATATACTTGACCAACAAGCCAAATTCAAACACTCAAATCTTCAAACCAGGTTATATTAACTATGATTTAACACCTTTTAGCCCTAAGCATGCATGTACTCTAGGTATTTCCAAAATATTAGGTCAAAATCAGTCAAATCAAGTGAGATATAGCACAATGTTTAATTCAAGGTTTAAAAGCCAATAACTTGCAGAAACTAGTACACAACAAAGTGAATAACAGATACCAACTCAAACAAAGCACTTCCAATAACACAATAACAAACTATGATTCAAAACAGGTTAACCCAAACACCCTTTTATATTTTCAAATCAAGATTTTCAAATCAAAAGTATGATTTAGGTTAGCACATGCATTCATAAACATCAAAACATCAAACATGAACAGATTCAACAAGATTTAGAGCCCAAGAACAACACATACACTATCAGAACACAAATATCACAAATATCCAATTTTTCAACAGATTTTGAGATTAAGGGTTCAAACCTCATGGATGTACATCCACACCCACGTATGTTTGAGCTTATGTGCTAGCAAGAACAAGCACAAGCTTCCAATATCAAGCTGCTAAGATGGAACAAAGTTAGAAGCACAAATATCAAAAACAGAAAAGTGAAAAACTTGATTAATGCAACCTTTGTTCCCCACACTTGATTATCCCCAAGTTATAAGTCTCACAACACCTTGATATCACAATATCAGGGTGCTATGATCAACTTATAGCCCAAAAATTCCAAGGTTTGAACAAGACTTAGCAAAATATCAAGATTATAGGAAAATATGCAAACTTTTGCACACTCCTTTGAAAACAGGTTTTAGGATTCAAGCTTAGTTAACAAAAAACAATAATAAGTAGGAAATAAGAATGGCACTTGACTTTTCTTCACCAATTTCAAATACACTTCATTAATGAAAATGAGATTTACAGATATGTGAACTTAGGAAAATTCAAGAGCAAAAACAAATGTAGAATCCTAAGGCCTTTAAATAGGCTTACAAGTGAACTACTGATGCTAAGAAAAACGTAAAACCCTAGTTGTAGAAGTCCAAAAATGCCCTTGAGGGTTTTGAGTTTGCTTGAACATGTGACAACATTTTGGCAGGTTGTGTGAGTTGTCAAAGGTAAAAATGTATCCAAGGGCTCACAATGAGCTTAGAAAGTAAGCAAGAATCATGCACGTTGGATGACTGGTGGAGTTTTGGCAGTATCTTCAACCTTGGTGCAGGGGAATCTCATGTGGGTCTTTCGAGTGATGTGACATATGTTTTTAAGGTTGGGATGTGATTAAGGGACCATTAATCACTAATCTGGAGCATATGGTGGTCTAATTACAAGCAGATTAGGAAAACCTATTTTGTTCTTGAGATGAATAGTGGGTGAGTTTAATCCGTTTTTAGGTGGATTAATGTTTAAATATGTGTTTAGGCGCCAAGGGTTAATTAATATAAAACCAGGTTAAGTGGATTGGTGAGGTGGAAGGAGGGAAGGCTGTGATTGGTTAAAAATGTGAGTGTGGTGAGGTGGCAAGTGGTGATTGGTATAGGTGTCTTATGTTGTCTACCCATAAATAGCCCCTCACTTCTTCCTTTCTTTTCATTTCAAGTTTATTTAGCCAAAATCCGTTTTCCTTTGTAAATGAAGTTTTCATTTTCATACTTTTGCCCTAAATACTTTTACAAAGTATTTTTAGGGGCATTTCTTGCCATTTGTTGATTCTTGAAGGGCTGTTTTGGCATTTTCTTCATTGATAATGGTCTTGACTTGTCTTGTTGACTTCTTGGAGGACTGATTTTGAAAAATCATGATTTATGAGGGACCATTTTTGCCATTTCTTCAAAGTCAAGGGTCCTTTTGGTAATTTGACTTTTTTAAAGGACCAAACTTGTAACTTCTTGTAACTAGAAGTCCTTCATGATATGTTTGACTTTGAGGAGGACTAATATTGACAATTTAGTTTTGTTGAGGGACTAAATTTGCCAATTCTTCAAAGTGGAGGGCCCTTTTTGTAATATTGACAAACTTTAGGGGACCAATATTGTAATTATGAAGATACAAGGGTTTAAAGTGTCAATTCTTCAACATTGGGGAGGACCCTTCTTGCATAATCTTCAAATCTTCAAGGGTTTGTCTTGGAAAATCTTCATTAGGGCTTGGTTCATTGTGAGGCTTCGTTTCCCGTGTTCATTTTTGCATGATTCTTGTGATCTTTTGTCATTTTCTCAATATCCGTACCTAAAATACACAAGTAACAAACACAAGCATATATTTGGCCATTTTCATGATATTTTATGCATTTAAAGCCCTTTTTAGACGATGAGACTATGTATAAAAGCAGTCTCATCACTTTCCTATGAACCATTATTACTTATGTTTCATGTGACAATTGTTATCAAAACTTAATTTGTTGGTGAAGATTTCATAGGTCGAAAGGGTTATTTTCTATCAACAAGTCATAGCCGGATTGTCTATGATTGGCTATCTTTTGTATTGATCATTTCTTAAGAAGTTTTGATTATCAAGAAACATAATTATAAGTGTTAGCAAATTCGTGAAACGACCGTGAATCGAATGTGTTGAAATTGGATTAAGTCTTGAATTGAGTGATTGAGTCTAATGCTTGTTTTCTTTAACCAAAGTCTTGACGAGGATTGAAGCTTTTGAAAACAATAGATTGGATTATTTATCTAATTATCATAATCATATTTGTTAAACGTGGCATCACAATCATACCACTACGGATGCTCAAACTAGTCTTTACCAAGTGTTGCCTTTAATCTTATTATTAATCTCATCATTTTACTTGTTACTTGTTTGTCAACAATTGCTACAATCAACGACTATAGTTTTATTTTTGAATGATCATAGGTTTTCCAAATCCCCGTGAACGATCTCGGTATTACCACATAAAAGCTATACACAAACGAAAGGGTTATACTTGCCCGTGCGTTTTTAGCAATCCGGTAATTCGTGTTTATAAATTTAAAACTTGTTCTCCAAATCCAATACACGACGGACGCATCAAGTTTTTGGCGCCGCTACCGGGGATTTGATTGTGTTCTTAGTTCCAAAATCATCCTATAATCAAACTCATTGTAGTGTTCTTGTTGCCAAAAAGCCCAAAAATCAAAAAGTAAAAAAAAGAAAAAAAATCACTTTTTGCAGCAAAATCAAATTTGCCGCCCGGCATCTCCTTTTGCCGCCGGCATCTCCCAAACATAATCAACTTTGCCGACCGACACGGTTATTTGCCGCCGGCATCGCCCAAACAGTCCCCAACTTGCCGGCCGGCATCCCTCTTTGCCGCCGGCTTCTCTAAAAAAAATAATTATTTTTTATGTTTTTATTTTGTTTGGTTTATTTAATTTCCTATTTACTTATTTTACCATTAGTTATATTTTGTTTATTTTTATTTTTGTTACTTGTAGTCTTTTTCAAAAGTTCTTCAAGACTTGAATGAACACACGTTCTTCCGGTTAAGAATTACTTAGTCCATACACCGATCCCGAACATTATATTCATAAATCTCGAAAGAAAAACCACAAGAAGCAACCCTTTGTTTCTTTTGAAAACCGAATTCCAAAAACCAAAAACCCACCATTTGATAATCTCATAGACGCATTTGTCGTCTATAACCCATTTAAAGATCAACCATTCCCAATGGCCGACGATCAATCTGTGTGGGCAGCCAACCGAGTAGTAGCACCTACCCCCGAGGCTGCTATTGTTCAAGTTGAGCTTGGAGAAAACTTCACCGTGAAAGGTCATCACCTTTCAATGATCAAAGACCGCCAATTTGACGGCCGTACGCGGGCCGATCCGTATAAGCACATATCCAAATTTATAGAAATATGTGGCATGTTCCGATATGGAGCCGACGTCGATGGAGACGCTATAAAACTCAAACTCTTCCCATCATCTCTATCCGGAGATGCAAGAGTTTGGTATAATGAGTTGACGCCCGGTACCATTGAAACATGGGAACAAATGAGAACCGCTTTTGTTAGCCGTTTCTTTCCACCCGCCATGTACGAAAGACTCATGGGAGAAATTCGTGGTTTCGCCCAACTTCCACAAGAAACACTCATTGATGCGTAGAACCGAATCAAAGACCTACTTCGTAGTTGTCATGGACATGGTTTATTAAAGGGAACCATCATCAAAATCTTTTATCATGGTCTCAATGAACCGACGCAAGCAATCCTTGACGCCGGTGGACTCTTTCTCTATAAGACTCCCAACGAAGCATATCAATTGCTCGGGGACCGAGTTCTCTTGAAACTCGATTGGTCTAAAGATAACCGTTCCAAACCTTTCAAGAAAACCGTTGCTTTCGTTGAAAGTAGCGAAAGTTCTAAACTCATGGAAAAGATGGACGCTCTCACATCTAAATTCGACTCGCAATTCAAAACTATCAAAGACGAAATGAAAGAGATGTGAGGCGAATGTACTCTTTGTGGAGGACCACACCCATCTACGGAGTGTGATGACCCACCAATAAGAGAACCACCACAAGAAGCAAACTACGCACAAGGATACCGAGTAGGTGGTTATCGAGGTAACTACTACGGTAGAAACCCCGACACTTGGCGTGAGTACCCTAAAAACAAAAATCGTAACTCACAACCTCGTAAGAACGATAATTCCGTTCCATCAAACGAGAAGAAACCCGAAGGATCGAAGTTAGAGAAAACGTTGTTAGCTTTCATAGAATCTCAAAAATCAACAAACGCGTTTATTAAGAACCAATTCTTCGATCTCAAAGCCAACGTTAAAAGAGGACAAAGACACCACACAGCCACTATTAGTGATCTCGAAACCAAGATCGTGAATCAACGACCAATTATCCAATCGACCAAGTGGTTCGTTTCCAAGCAACACTCAAATAAACCCAAAACCATCTACGGATAAACCATACCGCCCACCCTCCTCCCGTAATGAACATGTGAATGCCGTATTCACAAGAGTGGGTTGAGTTATGACCCACCACAAAACCCAAACACCAATGCTCCCACTTTCTCCGATGAAAGTGAAGATGAAGCCGATGAGCCCGAGAAGGAAGAAACCGTTCCTCCTTCCAAACCAAAACCAAAGCAAACCGCACCCATTCCAACACCAACACCAAAGGCGTATACACCCAAAATTCCATATTCTTAACGCCTACGAAAGGAAAAGATGGAGGCTCGTAATGCCAAATTCCTTAAGATGATTAAAGAAGTTATGATCAACGTTCCCCTTGTTGATATCTTAATCGACATGCCCAACTATGGGAAATTCCTCAAAGATCTTGTGAGCAACCATGTAAGACGGAGCAAATCTCTGCTGCGTTTTTGAATGAAGAATGTTCTGTAGCCTTGCAAAGCAAACTTCGACCAAAGCTGGGAGATCCGGGAAGCTTTCTCATACCATGTACCTTAGCCAACAATGTTAAATGTCACGCCTTGGCCGATCTAGGCGCGAGTATCAATCTTATGCCATACTCATTATACAAGAATCTTTCAAACAATACTTTGAAACCTACAAGTATGAGTATACGTTTGGCTAACCACACTTACCAATATCCCATTGGAATAACCGAGAACATGCTTGTTCAAGTTGGCAAATTCATATTTCCTGCCGACTTCGTAATCCTTGAAATGGAGGAAGACCATCACGTCCCTCTCATTTTAGGACGACCATTCTTGCACACCGCCGATGCTATTATTCGTGTGAAGAATAAAGAACTCAACCTTGGAGTTGGTGACGATCGAGTCACATTCTTAGTCGATAAAGCTATGCAACATTCTCATTCTAATGATGACACATGCTTCCGCGTGGATGTTATCGATGGAATAACGGAAGAAGAGTTGGATGCATTGCTTGATGACAACGCACCATTCTAAACAACTTCAGAAAAGATTAGTGATACCGATCGTGATCGTGAATTCGAAGTATTCATGGCCATTGATTCTGAAGTAACTCTCGAAGAATAGGAAAACAAACCCTTCGAAGTTTTACATTCGAAGTCGAACTTTGTAGTTCACAAATCTATTCATGATCCATCGACGAATCTTGAATTAAAACCTCTTCCCGAACATCTTGAGTACGCTTATCTAGAGAATGATTTACTCCTTCCGGTGATTATCTCAGCCTCACTTCAGGAAGATCAGAAGAAACGTCTTGTTTCTATGCTCAAAAACCACAAAGAAGCGTTTGCATGGAAAACATCCGATATACCGGGAATTGATTCTCGATTTTGCAAACACAAGATCAATCTTGAAGACGATGCCAAGCCCGTTATTGAGAGGCAACGTCGACTTAACCCAAACATGAAGGAGATTGTAAAAGCTGAAGTGATCAAACTCCTTGAAGCAGGAATCATCTTTGCCATAGAAGATAGTCCTTGGGTTAGTCCTATTCACTGCGTTCCTAAGAAAGGAGGAATGACTGTTGTGACCAAAGAATATAACGAACTTGTTCCTACAAGAACCGTTAACAGTTGGCGTGTGTGTATTGATTACCGCAAATTAAATGATGCCACACGAAAAGATCATTTTCCTCTACCATTCATGGACCAAATGTTGGAAAGACTAGCGGGGAACAAATTCTTTTGTTTTCTCGATGGCTTTTCTGGATATTTCCAAATACCTATCGAACCATCCGATCAAGACAAAACCACTTTCACGTGTCCTTTTGGAACATTTGTTATAGGCGTATGCCTTTTGGTCTTTGTAATGCACCTGCGACTTTTCAAAGGTGTGTGATCGCGATCTTTCAAGACATGATCGAAGTATCCATAGAAGTTTTCATGGATGATTTCTTAGTCTTTGGAAACTCATTCGAGTCTTGCCTGTTTAATCTAGAGCACATGCTCATCCGATGCAAACAAGCTAATCTCGTGCTCAATTCGGAGAAATGTCACTTTATGGTGACTAAAGGAATTGTGCTTGGACACAAAGTCTCCGGAGCCGGATTGGAAGTAGACAAAGCCAAGATCGAAGTGATATCCAAATTACCACCACCCAATAACGTTAAAGCTGTTAGAAGTTTTCTAGGTCATGCGGGATTCTACCGCCGATTCATAAAAGACTTTTCCAAAATCGCTAGACCGATGACCAAACTCCTTGAAAAAGACATAGTATTTGATTTCAACGAAGAATGCATAAAGGCATTTGAAAAGCTTAAAGACAAGTTAACGAATGCACCGATCATGGTTTCACCGGATTGGTCGCGACCGTTTGAACTTATGTGTGATGCAAGCGATTTCGGTGTAGGATCTGTATTAGGACAACGCGAAGGAAAACATTTCCGTCCTATACATTTAGCGAGCAAAACTCTAAATAGCGCGCAACTCAACTACACGATCACCGAGAAAGAACTACTTGCCGTAGTTTTTGCTTTTGACAAATTTCGATCCTATCTCTTGTTATCAAAAATGATTGTATTCATCGATCATTCCGCGTTGAAATATCTATTCTCTAAACAAGATGCTAAGCCGCGTCTTATTAGATGGATTTTACTCCTCCAAGAATTTGACATTGAAATTCAAAACAAGAAAGGAGCTGAAAACGTCGCAGCCGATCATTTGTCGCGACTTGAAAATCCAAACATGGAAGAATTAAGGGACGAAGATATCGATGACTATTTTCTCGATAAAACTCTTATGCAAATCTCTATGGACGAATCTCCGTGGTGTGCAGATTTTGCAAATTACCTCGTTGGAAGAGTTCTAAGAAAAGGTTTAACCTATCACCAATGATGTAAATTCTTTTCCGACCTAAAACACTACTTCTGGGAAGATCCCTACCTTTTCAAGGTATGCCCCGATGGCATGATTAGGAGATGTGTTTATGGTGCGGAAACAAGGAAGATCCTTGATGAATGTCATCATGGCCCTACTGGGGGGACATTATGGTCCTTCCACCACCGCGAAAAAAGTGTTTGATGCTGGTTTCTATTAACCAACAATTTTTAAAGAGGCCTATACTCTAGTCGAAAATTGTGATGCTTGCCAACGTACTGGTAGCCTCTCACGAAGATATCAGATGCCTCAAAACAACACCCAAGTTAGCAAAATATTTGACGTATGGGGAATTGATTTCATGGGACCCTTTCCCAAATCCCATAAGTTCGAATATATCTTAGTCGCTATTGATTACGTGTCCAAATGGGCCGAAGCCGAAGCTTTACACACGAACGATTCACGAGCCGTAATCAATTTTCTAAAAAAGCTTTTCTCTCATTATGGAATGTCGAAAGCTTTAATAGCGATCGAGGTTCCCATTTTTGTAACAAACAAATGGAGAAAATCTTAAAGCATTATGGAGTCACCCATCGCTTTGCCACCGCATATCATCCACAAACGAGTGGACAAGTTGAGAATACCAACAGAGCCTTAAAACGAATACTCGAAAAAATGGTTAAGGACAATCCTTCCATTTGGTCAAGGAAACTTGACGACGCTCTGTGGGCATTCCGAACAGCTTATAAGACACCAATTGGTACAACACCTTATCGTTTATTGTACGGTAAAACGTGTCACTTGCCCTTCGAAATTGAGCACCGTGCTTATTGGGGCATTGAGAAGCTGTAATCCCGATCTCAAAATCACTGGAAAAAACCGATTCTTGCAATTGCATGAACTCGATGAATTAAGACTCCAAGCTTATGAGAATTCCAAATTATACAAAGCACGTACCAAAGCTTATCATGACTGGAAACTTCAAATCCGAAAAGAATTCAAGAAAGGAGACAAAGTTCTCTTGTTTAATATGCGATATAAATTTAAAGCTCCAAAGCTTAAACAAAAGTGGTACGGTCATTTTATAGTAAAACATGGATACCCGTCCGGTTATCTTGAATTATATGACAAGAATGGAGGAAGCTTCATTGTTAATGGACACCGTGTTAAACTATACCATGATGAGTGGAGTGAACATTTTTTTCTCGATAAAAAATAAAGAAAACTAAAAAGAAGTATGAGTCAGGCTGACGACTCAATAATAAAATAAGCGCTTCTCGGGAGGCAACCCGTGTGTCTTAAAATTTTTAAGTGTGATTTTCCTTTTTAAAATAAATTCATGCTTACACCCCACAATTTTTAACCAATGTTTTGCTTAAGTGTGAGGAGGTGTAGCACGTGTCGCTTTTATAAAAACCTATAAAAACCAAAAATAGAGTATTTTCGTATTTTTGTGTGTTTTATCTTTTTTTGTAGGTACTGCAAGTTGAAGGCGAAGCCAAGACTCTTGTATGATACATGATATGCCCGTGATTCTGGTTTTTCTCTTATTCCCTAACTTTTGTTCAGTTTCATCACATTAAGGACAATGCTAAACTTAAGTGTGAGGGGGTTGTAGGGAAATCGAGAAAAAAGATCCTTAATTGCCATATTTTTGGGCTATTTTATAATTTTGTTCTGTTTCGCCCTCGTAAATAAAAATATTTGAAGCAAAGGTATATAAATAATTGAGAAATTATCCAATCGGTAATTTTTGAAGATTTGAGATATATTTTTGTGTCAAACTTACCCAAGTCAATGTCCCATATAATAGTTGAAGAAAAATCCAAAAATTGGAGAAAGTTTCAAGTTCCATGTTTGTCAATACAACATGAACTTTGTAAGTATGTTGATCCATGGCTAGGAGTTTTAGCCAAGAAAAAATATAAAAGAAAAAAAAGAGAAAAAGAAAGAAAAAGTCAAAAAGACAAATAAATAGCCAATGAGCTATAATGTTATGAAGTTGAAGGAAAAAGAAGAAATAAAAGGTATCGATTAGCCAATGTATTAAGTCAGGATACATGTTGCTTCAATTCATATGTTATTAGTATAGTTAGAAATAAAAGACTTTCTAGATTTTTATGGGTATTGACTTTATATCTCAATTTTTCAACCTTAAAAACTTAAGTCGATGAGTTTTATCTTGTACTTGTACTTGGTAGACTTGTATCGAATTTTTATAAAATACATGTACCTTTGGATTTAATTTTCTTTTCTTCTTTCTTGAGGGCAAGCAAAACTTAAGTGTGAGGGGATTTGATAATGCCCAAATCCAACATGTTTTTGGGAGCGTTATCCGTACTTTTGTACATGTATATTGGTTATATCTATGATACGTTTGTGCATATTTGTGCCCAATTGTGTTTGCAAGTCTTTGTGTAGCCAATTGCAGGAATAAAGTGTAAAATAACACAAATGTGAAGATTAGTACGAGTACAAAGAATCGTAGTCAAGTTTAAGACCCGTGTATAAGTTACAAGCCTTTAAAGATAAATTTCGGGTGCAAGAACAACTATTTCCAAGGAGCATACAAGTTACTTAGCATGAAGATGCCACCAGCACCATCAAGTTGCCACTTGCATAAATCCTCAAAGATGCCACTAGCATCATCAAGTTGCCACTTGCATAAATCCTCAAAGATGCCACCAACATCATCAAGATGCCACCAACATTTGTGTAGGCAAAAATTCTGTCTACATTCATGCAAGCTCATACAAGAAGATTCTAGACTCTCTTTGGCTCCAAGCACTTCTCTTTGGCTCCAAGTATTTGTCTTTGGCTCCAAGCCATACATTCACTCTATGCCATCAAATTTGCCTATAAATAAGACCCTTGGGGTCATGTAATCATACCTTTCAATATCTTTTCACAACTCAAATATCTCTTCATATCATCTCATAAATAACTCTCTCAACCTTGTCCAAACCTCCATTCCCGGATTTGAGTAAGGTGGTGCAAGAAAAGTCACGTTTGGAGTCTGAAAAGCAAAGTTAACATCACGAAACTCTTAGGGATCATTACCCTAATCATTAGCAACATATTTGCACTTTGTAAGGCTCTTGATTATGACTTGTAAGACTATTATTTCAGAGTTTATTTCATCAATTGTTATGAGTAGCTAAATCTCATTCTACACTTGGTAGGATGATGTTTGTGGTATGAAGTAGTGGTTGTGATTGTGATTTATGTTTATTTCAATGTCAAGCTTTCCTATGAACCATTAGTACTTATGTTTCATGTGACAATTGTTATCAAAACCTAATTTGTTGGTGAAGATTTCATAGGTCGAAAGGGTTATTTTCTATCAACAAGTCATAGCCAGTTTGTCTATGATTGGCTATCTTTTGTATTGATCATTTCTTAAGAAGTTTTGATTATCAAGAAACATAATTATAAGTGTTAGCAAATTCGTGAAACGACCATGAATCGAATGTGTTAAAATTGGATTAAGTCTTGAATTGAGTGATTGAGTCTAATGCTTGTTTTCTTTAACCAAAGTCTTGACGAGGATTGAAGCTTTTGAAAACAATAGATTGGATTATCCATCTAATTATCATAATCATATTTGTTAAACGTGTCATCACAATCATACCACTACGGATGCTCAAACTAGTCTTTACCAAGTGTTGCCTTTAATCTTGTTATTATTCTCATCATTTTACTTGTTACTTGTTTGTCAACAATTGCTACAATCAACGATTATAGTTTTATTTTTGAATGATCATAGGTTTTCCAAATCCCCGTGAACGATCTCGGTATTAACACATAAAAGCTATACACAAACGAAAGGGTTATACTTGCCAGTGTATTTTTAATCAATCCGGTAATTCGTGTTTATGAATTTAAAACTTGTTCTCCAAATCCAATACACGACGGACGCATCACGCCAGAAGAGTTATGCCGACAAGCATCGTAGGGACTTACATTTTGACGTTGGAGATCACGTCTTTCTTAAGGTATCGTCAGCACGTGGCGTTAAGTGTTTTGGAATCAAAGGGAAGCTCAGTCCTCGATTCATCGAACTGTTTGATGTCATTGAGCGAGTCGGTGAAGTATCTTATCGTTTAGCGTTACCTCTGCAGCTTTCCCACGTTCACGACGTTTTCCATGTGTCCTTACTCAGAGGGTACAAGTATCATCCCACTCACATGGTTCAATATCCACTGGAACAGGTTCGTGAAGATCTTACCTTCATAGAGGAACCCGAACGAGTTCTTGACAGGCAAGAACGAGTCATGAGGAGAAGACGATTCCATTCGTCAAAATCCTTTGGAGGGATCATACCGAGCGGGAAGCCACTTGGGAAACCGAGGAGTCTATCCGGACTTCTTACCCTCATTTCAAGTTTTGAATTCGAGTATATTCCTCTTTTTCAGTTTACTTTATCTATAATTCGGGGACGAATTATTCTTTTTAGGGGGGGGAAGAGTTGTAAAACCCGCATGATTTTACCTTGAATAGTACCCTTATTATCGTATGTACATAATTAAAACTTTCCTTTTATAACATGAATACGTTTCACGAACGTAAATTACAAGAACTACGTACGTGTTATTACACGATAAGTATTGAGTATGTATTAATGCACGATAATTATTATCAATAATAATTATAATCACGAACATGAAATCATGAACGTAATAATCACGAACGTATAATTAGGTATTTACGTAATTATTATTACGACTACGTACAAGTATATATTATAACACGAATATTTAATAATAACGTCACGTAAATACAAGCACACGAACACATAATAATTTAGAACACGAAATAGCTACCGGTTTCCCTTGGTGGGCCTGGTAGCCGCGGCACACAAAGAAGGAGGGGCCCAACCCATTTGTTTTATTAAGTAAACAAATAATATAAACATTATTCATTCAAAGTAAAATTTTAGAAAAGTAAAAACCCTAAAACCCTCCTCCTTGCTCCTTAGGCCGACGACTACATCAATCAAACAAGGGATTTGGTTGATTTTGATTAAGAAATCACAAGAACGTGTTCGTGTATTCAAGATCTATTGATTCCACGTGTTTGGTAATCCGAAAACCTTTCTTTTTTATTTTCTTTTTATGTTTTATGCATGTATGATCATCGGGTTTAAAAACACAAGAATTAAAACAAGTAAAACCATGGTGGGTAAATAATATAAGGGTGTTTTCGGGTTTGGTGTTCGGCCGCCACACAAAACGAGAGTCTCACGACTCTCGGTGTCGTTTGGTTCGCATCACCACACGAGACAAAGGTCTCGGTGGTGTTGGTGTTCGGTCGGCAGCAAGGGTGTAAAACCCGCATGCTTTTACCATGAATAGTACCCTTATGATAGTACGTACATGATTAGAACTTTCCTTTTATAACATGTTTACGTTTCACGAACACGAATTTCAAGTGTTATAACACGATAAGTATTTATTACGTATTAACACACGATAATTATTTCAATAATAATTATAATCACGAACATACGAACATGAAATCATGAACGTAAATTAATCACGAGCTAATATTACGTATGTAGGTATATTTATTACGATCACGAATAAATATATTAAGTCACGAACGACAACTAATTAAATCACGTAAAACACGAACACGAGAATACACTTATTATTTAGACACGGAAAATGTTCGGGTTACCCCATGTGGGCCCCATACCCGCGGATACAACAAGAGCCATGGGCCAAGCCCATGCAAAATTTACTAAACAAGGGAAAAAGGGAAGATTTAGTTTCATATTAACAAAAATTGTGAAAACAAGAAAACCCTAAAAATCTTTTTCTCCTTCTCCTTGTCTTGGCCGCCGGGTATACATCACACCAAGGGGTGTGTGATTGATTTTTGGTGTTCGATTATTTCAAGGATCGTTAGTGTGTTCATCCTCTTTGATTCACGTGATCGGTATAAACCCTAAACCTTTTTATTTTTATGTTTTGATTTACTAATCACATAAAATCATGAATGTTTTTAATAACAAATTAAAAACAAGTTATTAATCATGTTATTTAATCATGGGGTTAAATTAATTAAAAGTTAAGGGGTGTTTGTTTGTTGGCCGACGCCTAAGCCGAGCCCTAAGGGGGTCTCGGCTTGGGTTTATTCGCACCACCGAGACCTTATGGTCTCGCTGTGGTGGTTGTTTGTCTCGGCAACAGCAAGAAGGGAGACCCCGACCTCGGTCGGGGCTTGTTTTGTGCTCGGGTAGGCCACGGCAGTAAGGGGAACACCGGCTAGCCGGTGGGAACCTTGGCTAGCCGACGGCTAGTGTTGACCAAGGGTGTATTGGGACCGGTTCACAGGTTAAAACACGGGTCCGGTTCACACATGTTAGATTAAAACACGGTCCGGTTCATGAGTTATTTTTACAAGGTTAAATATTTTTACAAGTTATATTTTTTTACAAGACTTAAATTAAATTAATTAAAAACATGAACATGATTAATTTAATTTACATGACTTAGGTTATTAATTTTATTATTAATACATGATTTTTAACCTAAGTATTTTTCCATTTAATTAGACTATATAATTAATTAATTATTAAAATCATGAACTATAATTAATTAATTTACATGACTTAGGTTATATTATTAATAGATAATAATACATGTTTTAACCTAAGTATTTTCACCTTTATTTAATTAAACCATGTTATATTTAATTAAATACTTTAACCTATAGTTTATTTTAATTCACATGAAATAATTAATAAACTATACTATTAATTACATGACTTAGAATATTAATCAGTAAACACTTAAGCTTATATAATTAGCTTAATTATCCATCTTATATCTGATTATAGAAACTTTCTATTTTTAGAAACTTATTTAATTAAGGCAGCTAATCTATTTATGGAAACTTTCTTATTTTAGAAACTTATCTATTTTAAGCAGTAAATCTATTTTTGAAAACTTTCTATTTTTGGAAACTTTCTATTTTAGGAAACCTGCTATTTTTAGAAAGTTACTTATTATTACACAACAAGTATAATAATACATGAAATACAAGTAATAATTAATCAGAATAGACAGAATATATGATAAACACAATATAAAGCTTAACTCAGTAAAACATGACATGAACATATAAAACAAGCTAAGACATGATGTAAAACCAGTACGTACTCAGTAATCAGATACTTATACATGTATGTATTTATGTAGCATTAGTGATACCGAAGTAGGACTCTCTTTCGTTCGTCTTCTTCGTTCACTGGACACAAGGTACGGATTCTCTGTCCTTTCAGTATGGACATTCTTCCTTATTAGGATTTCCCGTATGCAGCCAACTGTTTTCCCCAGTATATGTTTTATATGTTTTTGAATTGCTTATGTTTAATTAGAATACCTAAATCCATATACATGCATGACCAGTTTCACCTAGTTATGGAGGTACCATAACCATAACACTGGAGGCACTAGTGTTATGACTTCACCACGGCGGAGTGATAGCTCGTGACGTCCCTTTCAGCTTTTGGCCATATTATTATTATCAGGTGGGGCGTATGGGTGTATCCTACTTTACATGTTTTCAGCAGATTATTTAGTGTGAATGTGGTGTGTGCCTTGCATCCTTCACAAAGAGCTGATCCCTCCTACCCAAAACCAATATATTAAATTAGAGGCAACCCCTCTAATTTGCATGACGAGGTCACCCCTCCAAGTATTCATGCATGTTGATATTTCATGACCTATATTGGCTAATGGTAAATATGTTAAACAATTTTTACAAGATAAACATAAGGCTTTTCAAACTATAAAACCAGTTTTACTAAGATATAACCAGGTTATCCAGGACTTAGTCTTTTCCGCTGCTTCATGTTTATATGCTTATATTATTCATGCTATACTTGTATATCCGTGCACTGAGCGTATTGCTCAGCCAATTTCCTTTTCATGTTCCCAAAACGGCAGGTACTCAGGGACGCTCGTAGACTTTAAGCATACGTCCATATGGATTGGAAGCTTTCTAGCCTTCTTTACTTTATGCATTTATTTATACTTTGATACTCATTTCCATGGACATTGTTAGTCCTTTCATTTACAGTACTTATGTTTGTGTGTGATGAGTTCTACTTTTAGGGTACCGATGTTTGATTCCGGTATTTCCTTTATGGTCATGTAATGTTTAGACATTTATCCTTGTATGCTTTGATGACACGCCATAATCACGCGTGACATTCCATTTATCAAAATGGGGTGCTACAGTTATGATATCAGATCCAAGGCTTCGACCTGTAGGCTCTCAAAACACGACCCGTGATTAGTGGGTAGTCACTATGGTCTTCCGAGAACTGACAGTCGGTTTTCATGCATTCATCATTTTCATGCATACATATATATGTCGTTGTCGCAGGTTTATGGCTAAGTAATGGTTGGTACAGGACTGGCCCTATTTAGTCGCATGTGTTTTATCAAAACTTTTAAATTTGGGACCGACGCATAGGCGTCCCCTTGCCATGTCTTTTGTTTTGGGTGAACTGACCATAGGCGTTCACTCTCGCGCACACAAATGTTTTCATAAAACTACTGATAAAGAGATTTCTTATACCCTTTTTATTTCTATTATCGTTCCTCGACTCACTCGAATTGATTTCCAATTAACGTTGCGACTTAACTTTGTTTTTGGTAAATATATTTTTTGGTATTTTTAAACTAAAAGCTACTTAATATAAAATCTTTTTAATCTAATGTAAAAATTAAACTAATTAAAACTATTTAAAATAAAATCTATTTAAAAACTATTTAATCTAATTTAAAAATTAAAACTAATTTAAATAAATCTATTTTTTAATAAAAACTAATTTTAAGCTAAAACAACCTTTTAAATGAAATCTATTTTAAAAACTAAATTGTAAATAAGAATTTAAAATCTATATATATAAAAAAACTATTTTTAACTTAAGCTAAAACGAAAACTTAATTTAAAAATTCACAAAGTAAATAAGATTAAAGTATTTTTTAGACTTTTTATATTAAAAAAACGAGTTAAAAAGAAAACTAGAATAAACTTAAAATCTTAATTAAACTAGTTAATAAAAACTGCTACTAAGAAAAAGACTATTTTAATTGAACGGTGCATAAATGAACACAAGAAAGAGGTATAGCGTGATGGTTGTGCTGTTGGACTGGTGAACGAGAGGTCCTGGGTCCGAGCCCCAGGACAAACAAATTTTAGCTAATTAAAATTTTATGACTTTTTGGAAAAGTTAGTTTATGGAAAGTTAAAAAGATAGCAGGCTAATTGTCTATTATATCATCAACAACAAAAAAAAGCAAATAAGCAGAAAATAGCAGATAAGTATCATAAAAAAAATAAGCTATTAGCAACAAATAGCCAAATAATCTAAATAAGCAGTAAAAGCGAATTAATAAGCAGTAGAACTAAAACAAATAAGCTAAAAGGCTATGATGAAAATAAGCTGAAACAGATAAGCCTACTAAAATCTATAAGCTAAATTAAACCAAACGAAACTATCTAAAATAAGCAGATTCAAATAAGCTGAAAATCAAAATAAGCAAAAAAAATCTAAAATTAACCAAATCCTAAACTAGTAGCTATATCACAAGCAGATTAATTTCTATCAAATAAAAAAAAACTAAAGCAGATCTAAACAACTTACCCAAAACAGTACTATCAAACAGTGACTAAACAATTAACAAACAGATTCAAAGGCTAAAATAAAACAACTAAACAACAAAATTAACAATAAAATTAAGAGGAAATTAAACCTGATGGAGATTTCCGTTGGGTCGAAGTAACGCGCTGAGCGTACTTGTGAACCGAAGCTACACATCATCACCGAATATCATCGACATTGTCAACATCATCTCCACTTCAAATACTCTCGAATCCAAACAGTGCTCTCGAACAAATTAACTTCGAACAAGATTAACAGTAACATATAAATCTCCAGTGGGGAGATTTACTTCCACTTTCTCTTTATTTATTTTATTTTATTTTTTTTATTTTTTATTTTTTGTATTAATAATAGTAACTTGCGAATACATAATCAACCAAACAGTAGTAAAGAAAAAAAATAATAAAACTCGAACAGTTATATAAAAAAATAAAGCAGATTATAGATTTAATTAAGACAGAAAATTAAAGGAGACTAGATTAATTAAAATCAAATTTTCATTAATAATAAAATTACATTAACTGGAAATAAAAAAATTACAAGATTAAACTTTAAACCCTAATCTATTTTACTGAAAAATAAAAATTAAAGAAAAGCTATCCAATTACATGAAAAGAGGGGGGTTTTATAGGGTAACCCTGAACCTTCTAGGTCATCCTTGGTGCCCAAGGAAATGAATCCTGGCCCTTGATTTCTTCATTCTTCTCTCTTTCTCTTTTCTTCTCTTGATCAATGGATGAAAATGATCCGTGAGTCCGGATTGCCAGCATGGCTTGATATGATTGGAGGGTTGGTATTGGTGAGGTGTTACCACCAATCAATATCGAGTGTTTTAGCCACGTAAGATCAAGGATGTGAGTGGATGATGCGATTTTTTGGGGGAATTAATTCCCTTGGTGTGAATTAACCACTTAAACAAAAAGCCCTAATATCTTTTGTGTAATTTTTGAGATGGTAAATTTAGGGTTCGTGAGTTTGACTGTAAAAATGAGAGAAGAAGGTGAGGGTTTGGTGATACATTGTTTTTATCGTAAAAAATGAGTGGGTGAAAGAAAGTTATTAATTTCGTGAGTGGGGTAAGAATTGTGTGAGGGAGGGTGTATGGTAAGGACGAGTGGGTGTGATGTTGACTGAGTATTTCAATTGTGTGAGGGAGGGTGTAACGTATGGTAGGTTGATTTGACTGGGGAGTAAAAACGTTTGTGTTGAGTTTCATTTGTTCATAAACCACATGGGCTTTGGTTTAGTTCTTCCAACCGTCTCATTGATTTACAAGCTAGGCCCAATTTCATCCGTATATATTTTTACTTGCAAATGGGCTTTTAAGGGTTTTTATCCAAATTTTGAATAATATGTTTTATAAATGGGCTTTTAAGCCCATTAATCCGAATGTGGGACCCACAAGCCCGAATATCCTCAAAAGATTTAATCCGATAGAATCGAGCTCGATATCGGCTTTCTCGATCTTTTTCTTTAAGCTCGTGTCGGTTTAGCCGGTTTTCGTGAACTTGGGCACACTTTTGGTCTTTTGACTTTGTCTTCGTCTCTTTTTGGACTTTTCTTCAACATTTGACCGTGAAATCCCGTGTTTTCTCTTCTTTTGATCATTTGTACCTATTTAACACACAAAACACAAAACCACGCGTAATTCCGACATTTATGATAATAAACACATGATTTGGTCTTGTTTTTCCTTGATTTTAGTGGCAAAAGGATAAGTGTTTACACACTTATTAAATCCCCTACACTTTACCATTGCAATGACCCCATGCAATGCTTTATTTTAAAGTATAAAATTACATTTTTCTCATAATTAACCCATTTCGGCCTTTATTACTATCACCACTATTACTACGATGAAAAGATAAAAACTTAAAAGGAGACAAAAGTTATATCAAATTTATTAACTTGAAAGTTATTTGATGGAAGAAACTTGTAAAGAAATCTAAGACTTAGATTAGGGCTTTGGTGTCATGAATATTAATCATCCTCAAGTTTCACGTTCCCCAAACCAAGCTTAAAAACGAGATCATTGTTATTACAAGTTAGCACAACTAACACTTACTCATGTGGTTAGTTAATCACTTAGACCCCCTTATTCCTATGGTGTATCTCTTGTATTTTATTTTTGTCTTGAATGATCACGAGGATGCATTTTTGACTTATTTCGATAATTTATTAAGGTCGAAAATAAAGTGGGATGATTTAATCAATAGTTAGCTAAAGGACAAAATCTTTTAAAACGGCTTCTCGAAACCTCATAAAGTTCATATCTTGGCATAACTCGTTTTACGATTTGAGACCTTTCTCGGACCGATATTTGGCTTGTAATTCAAACTTCAAATCTTGAGAGACGATCTTGAAATTATGGTCTTCTCTTCATTTTGGTATACATCTTCATTAGGAGTGAAAGATGCTTCAAATGTTGACCACGACTTCTTCATTTATCCTCTTCTTTATTTATGATTTTGATATACAACGATCCGCCTCCTTTTCGGACTTGGATCTATTTATCCTCATACCTTGTTAGGGTCTTTTTGGATAGACTTCTCCATGATCTTTAGGGGAGTAATTGCTTCTCGTCGTGTGTCTTGATCCTTCATATTGATTTGGATTAATGATCTTCACATCATCTTAGGATCTTTAGCAAAAAGTGAATCCTCATGCCTTGTGAGGGCCTTTTTGGACTCGATGCCTTGTTAGGGCCTTTTTGGATAAGCCAATATTCGCGTCACGCTTCAATAAGTTATGCCTTGGCTATGAACTCTAATTAATACCGAGCAACTTTTAAACGATCTTGTGCTAGAAGCTAAGTAACCTTTTAAATCGTACAACCTTATTTATTGCAAATATATTTATTAACAAGTGATGGGAGAAAAAGCTCATAACTAACTCACATAAGTTAATGAAAGAATACCGAACTTATAATTAACTCTATCATCTCTCGTTCTCCACAATTTAAAATCTCAAGGAATGAGACTCGTGGATGCTTAGCCAAATAAACCAATTAAGGTCCATATGGTTAAGGATACTAGCTAGAGTAAACTTGGATAAGTAAACTCGGGTTGAGTCAAAATATTCACGACGGGCCTAATATATCAAATATATCAAAACTTGTTAAAACCATTTTATTTATTTATTTATTTTTGACTTTATTCTTGAAATAGAAAATATTAATACGATGCGAAAATAAAAGGAAAGAAAATACTACAAGGCCAAAATAGATCAAAAATTTGAAAAACTTTGATTTTTTTTTTAAAATTTTCCGGTTAAATGAGGTCAAATTCATGGAAAAGGCCACTAAAATTTCGATAGAAATCCCCCCTACACTTAATATAAACATTGTCCTCAATGTTTAAGCATCTGAGAGAATAAACTCCCCTACACTTAGGACATTGAGTACGTTGTTTAAAATCGAGCTAAAGAAAGGACAACTAAAGTGATTACATTTATTTGTTTTATTTATATACAAGAGTGAATCACAATAGCAAAAACTAATCGAAGGAACCGGGTACACGGGTAACACGGGAACACGGGTCTCGTAAAAAGTACCAAAAGTGGATCATTAAGCACATGTCCCTGCACACAACATCACAACACAAACAACCTATTTGGCTCCCCCTACACTTATTGGCGAAAATGGGTGAAAAAGGGAAAAAATCTAACCTAGTTATACGATGCTTGATTTTTCATCACGAGTCTCTAGCTCGACTCGAATTCCTGAATATCATCATTCAAATGGGAAAATCATGGAAAACCGAGATTTCCAAGGGAGGAAAATCTCTCCATGATAGAGGTGAAACAAAGTCATATAAGGCATACCCTATGAAAATCCACCCGGGTCAAACACATAATTTCCATCACAAAAGAAAATACACCCCGAGGTGGTACGCAAGTCATAGAAAAGTGGGGTATCCTTAGGAAAAAGTCTCTTACTAGGGAAGGTGTTATGGAGATATGGCAATGAAAACACTAAAGTCTCTATTCTGGGATCAAACACCGATTCCTTAACGGGAAAATAGCAAGAGGTAGTGACATTTAAGCTCAAAATATCATCAAAATCCATAGTGGGAAAGTCATCCTTTTGGAAACCTTGGTTTCCGGATCTTTTAAGCTACTAGGAATGATCATTGTTCATATGATTATACAATCAAAGCGGAATTAGAACAACAACCATTAACAAGGTGTTTAGGCACAAAACATGAATTAAAAACAATTGGATTGCTAACTATATTAATAATTAACAATCACTAGACGTGTATACATTGAATCCCACGTCTAGTCGACACACGCTTTAGGTTTACATTGTGAATGAATAATATGAATAAAACCTAAGACTCTTGTTCCTTTTATAGTGTAAGGAACAGAATCTACAAGAGATAATATCAAATAAACATCTAAATATTCTATTTAGATAAACTATATATTGTGTATATCATAAATAATATACTCAATATATTCCCCAAATAGAATTCTCCATCAAATCTTTAACATCCATCAGCGTTTGACTTTGTTGACTGCGTTTGACTTCTGTCAATGCTTAAGTTACTCTTGTCAACGTCTGAATTACTCTTGACAACGCTTGAACAAATGTCTTCATGTTTTCTTTGATTTTGAGTTTCTGCCACATCAACTTTTGACCCAACAATCTTCCCCTAGTTGATAGTGGCAAAACTCTATGTGTATCTCTTGTAAGTTGTACATGATCTTCAAATTGCTTCCCCTCAAGTGTAGCATGTATTTCTTCCCCTTTTTGTCACATCAACAAGGAAGTAAACAATGTATGCAATGTTGAAGATTCTCCAAAAGTAGCTCTAAGTAATGATCTTGACAAAAAATAAATAAGATATTCTTGATGTAGAAGTAGAATAACTCAATCTTGTGTTCCATGTCTTGTACTATCCATGTGACTAAGAACTTATACTCATGGCACAAAGTATAAGTAGACCTCGATCCCTTGTCAATATTCTCATCCTTTGTGAGACACTGAGCACGATAATGTAACTCCTTCAAGTGTTATGACAAGTCTTCGTCACCAATCATGTAAAGCACGAACAAGTTACCTTTAAAGTCTATGAATGGGAGTGCACGACTTTAAGATATGATAGAACACAAACTCGCGAAAATCTTCTTCAATCATCAAACTTACCATAAGAATTCTTCCCCTTAAGCTAACACCTCTTCATGACAAGTCAATATCTTCATATGTAAAAGGCTGTCAACGAATAACTCTTTCACAAGGCTATTCCGATTACATACTCCAATAAATTACTTCATGAATCGTTGCTAACTTAATTAAAAACCATTAATCCCTTTCAAAAATATCCGAGCCATAAATATCAACATGATATTCTAAATAAGAACGGAGATTCCATGTACCTTCGTGTGTATAATCCTCCTTTTTGTGTGCTTAAAACGTACCAATTTTCCAAACAGCAGCAAACCTTTGGTTGTCCAAGAACCTCTCTTATCCAATATCATAATCAGATGCTTTATCCGATATCGAACAACACCTATCAGTGTTTGGATTTACATATCTCGGACAACACGTAACAATGCCTGTTCTGTCAGCGTTACGTTTCTTCTTGTCAGCGTCAATTCCATACTTTGTCAACGTCAAAATAATTATCATCAATATCACTGTTGACCAAAAGCCCACATCTGATTTTAAATTGTTTATGATTTCCTTGTGTGAATCACTCCATCATTAAACAACCCAATAAAACTCGCTTTTTCCTTATATAGCTGATGGGACCACGAATCCTCATTTGTGACCACATTCTTAACTTGCAATTGTGAATGCAGAAAGTCCTTTTCTTTAAACACGTCATGCCACAAACATGTCATCCAATCATATCTCTCATACCGTGTGAACACAATTACTAGCTGCGTATGGTTACAATTCTTTAACATGCGTTCACACGATCACATCACTCTTTTTCCTCTTCTCATGCAGACATTCGTGGAATAACAGAAACATGCATATTTTCCCTTTGCATTAACCTTCACGTGATCCAACACACTTTTTCCTTCTGCTATGAACAAACGTCCCCTTTTCTACTTCATAAATAATGCACCGAATATTTGGTGCCCTAAAAATCAGGGAAGTATATCAGCAGACCTATTTAAATATCACACGTACCCTTTTTTCTTAATCCTGAAAATCAGCCAACTTACTTCCAATGTAGCCTAGATTCCCATCACACACGTCTTTTATATGATAAGAAAGTCACAGCAATTCCTGATTTTAAGGGAGTCCACGTGAAGTATATCCCATAAAATCAAAGATTTTTATATGACCATACCTTTTCTTTCTTTTGACTGTAGATCGTGTGTATACTCTCCCACATGAAGCTTTGAAGACACATCTTTCCTTAATTCACGTAACAGCATGTATATCTTTTGATGACTTCTTCGTGTGAACACATCTGCTCTCCTTAATTCATGTGAACGCAAGTTTGTAATCATGTGAACACTCAATAACCAACCAATGAAAAGACTTGCACCGTGTGAACACAAAAATAAGTCAATCAACAAATATCTTTGCTGATTATGCGTGACTGTCAACACATAAAAGTTTGTATTATAAGCTTCTCACGTGAACTTCTTTTGTCATTAAGAACCTTGTTGCGATTGCCTTCTTCAAAAACTGACTCAGATCTAGGGTTTATAAACAAAACCCTAATAATGAATAACCTTCAACACCAATCTAGGGTTTTGTAACACCCTTTTCCTTGCTGATTTTAACAATTCATCGTGCTAAAAACATTCTCCTTTTCTGTGGTAGAGACGATCTAGGGTTTTCAGAAACACTAAATCATTATTTTATGCAAAATCAGCAAATCTAAAAATCACTCATCAGCCAACTTTGACGCCTAATAACTTTTTCCTGGGGATAAAACTCGACAATCCCTCCGGTGGATGTTTAGATATGTGTATGAAGAACACACATATAAAATTTCGTGACGATCCAACGGTTCAATCAAAAGTTATGACCTTCTGAATACTGCTGCGCACACAAAAACGTCCAGAAAAACCTATACGGATTTTTCTTTTCTTCTCCAAACACGAACACCTTGTTGGTCCTAGCATCACGAGCCACGAGGCTCTGATACCAATTGTGGAAACCTTGGTTTCCGGATCTTTTAAGCTACTAGGAATGATCATTGTTCATATGATTATACAATCAAAGCGGAATTAGAACAACAACCATTAACAAGGTGTTTAGGCACAAAACATGAATTAAAACACAATTGGATTGCTAACTATATTAATAATTAACAATCACTAGACGTGTATACATTGAATCCCACGTCTAGTCGACACACGCTTTAGGTTTACATTGTGAATGAATAATATGAATAAAACCTAAGACTCTTGTACCTTTTATAGTGTAAGGAACAGAATCTACAAGAGATAATATCAAATAAACATCTAAATATTCTATTTAGATAAACTATATATTGTGTATATCATAAATAATATACTCAATATATTCCCCAAATAGAATTCTCCATCAAATCTTTAACATCCATCAGCGTTTGACTTTGTTGACTGCGTTTGACTTCTGTCAACGCTTAAGTTACTCTTGTCAACGTCTGAATTACTCTTGACAACGCTTGAACAAATGTCTTCATGTTTTCTTTGATTTTGAGTTTCTGCCACATCAACTTTTTGACCCAACAATCCTCTTCCAAACTTGATGTGAAAACATAAGTATCGTCGGAGTCATAGGAAAACTCTTCCTCATGAGGAAAATAGGTATTTAGAAAGATATCTAAATCCTCCTCAAATGGAATAGCCTCTAAAGTAGGTAAGATCTCTAAGAGTGGAGGATCCTCCTCAATAGTCATGACTTCTAAAATTGGAGTATAAAAGTCAAAAGGAGTCTCCATGGAAGAATCACTCATAGAGATATGAGGTGCATTAAGATCATGGAGTGGGTTATCAAAATTAATGAGATCACTTAAAGAAGTGTCATCATCGTAGGTATCAAAGATTGGTTGATCATAAATGGGTGGGTCAAAAGTGGGTGGGTCAAAAGACGAGTCGTCTAAGCCGAAGATAGTGTGATCACTTGAAGAAGTGTCATCACTATCGGTGTCATAAATAGGAGTATCAAAAATTTGAGGCTCTAAGGGAAAGGATGAGTTTATCACAAAATCATTTTGAGTAGACTTTTCAATTCCAAAAGGATTAATAAAAATCTCATCATTATCATAATTAAAAACATCAATCATATTGACCGACTCTTTTCCATTTGATTTAGTTGTGATTTTTCCCATTTTGAAAACTTGTTGTTCATCCCGAACCCTAAGAATTAACTCCCCTTCGGCTACATCAACTAAGGCTCTTCCGGACCTTAAGAATGGTCTACCAAGTATTAACGGAATACGAGGATCCATCTCATAGTCGACGACGACAAAGTCCACGGGAAAAGTGAATGTACCGACTTGAACAAAAACATCTTCGGCAATACCAACGGGGTATGCGAGAGTTCGATTAGCTAACTCTAAAGTCATACGAGTCGGTACAAGGTCGGGTAATGACAATTGTTTCCAAACCGAAAGTGGCATAAGATTGATGCTAGCGCCGAGATCCGCTAAAGCCATACAATCATCGATTTGAGGAAACGAGCAAGGTAACACGAATCGTCCGGGATCTCCTAGCTTTTCGGGAAGCTCTTTGAGAAGAACCGCGGAATAATTCTCATTTAAACGGGTGTTCACGAGCTCAACCATTTTTTCTTTCTTATTAAGCAAATCTTTAAACATTTTCACAAATTTTGGCATTTGAGCGAGTGCTTCAATAAGGCTTACGTTAACATTCACACTGGAAATCATTTTCAAAAAATTAGAGACATGAATGTCATCTTTGGTGAGCACTTTAGTCTTGCCTAACCTAGATGGATAAGGAATATTAGGCTTAGGTTGAGAAGGAGAAGGACTCGCTTCTTGAACAACCGTAGGAATAGGCTCTTTCGGCAATGGAGGACTAGAACTAGGAGTGGTAGTGGGCGGAATCACCGGAGGGGGAGTAGGATTACTCATTATGACCTCCGGGCCTTGTCTCTCCTTTATTGGCGAAGAGATGGAAGGTCCCACTAAATTGGCTCCACTTCAAGTATTAATAGCACTCACATTAGCACGAGGGTTAATCTCGGTATTGGATGGTAAGGCACCTTGGGGTCTAAGGGTTTGCAACATAGTCAAAAATCTCTTATCGTTGGAATCTTGCATTTGTCTAGTAGATGCTTGCATAGCTTGCATGATTTTCTCATGTTCGGTCAATTTTTGTAGAACCAAGTCCATTTGAGGGTTTTCCATATTCATTTGATTGAACCCTTGATTATTAACCCCTTGATTAGGAAAACTTTGATTTTGATATTGAGTTTGAAAATCGTTGTTATTGTAAGAACCTTGATTATTTTGAAACCCTTGATTTTGACCATTAAAAATCCCTTGATTTGCATTCCCTTGAAAATTACCCATTTGAGGACCTTGGTTCTTATTTTGGTAGTGGGTATTTTGGGCGGGTGGGGGTGGTCTTTGAGGTGCTACAAAACCCGGGGGAGCCAAATAATTAGTACTCTTGTAAGACAAATGGTTAACATCAACATTTGGTTTAAATGGAACCCTTTCATTAGCATTAAAAGCACAAACTTATTGTTGTTGATTATAAACCTTGTCACAATTGAAATATGAATGTGGTCCACCATAAGTCTCACATGTTTCACTATTATCTTTCACGGAATGCACATGTGTAGTGAGGGCGTCGTTTTTAGTGCAAGGTGTTTCACAATTGAAGTAAGCTCCTTAATTTGATTATTCACCTCATTATCACTAGCACTAGCTATTGTAGTCCGAACACTCTTAGTTTGCACTTTTGCCTTGTTCTCAGTAATGGCCCAAGCCTCGTTCATGGTTTTCACAAGAATATTGCCCCCCGCGGCACTATTAAGTGAGTCTTGGTCATTTAGAGTTAAACCATTGTAAAACGTATTTATTTGATGCACTTTAGTGAAACCGTGTTGTGGACATTTTCTTAAAAGCTCTTTAAATCGATCCCAAGACTCACTAAAAGTTTCCCCATATTTTTGCTCAAAAGTGATTATTTCATTTCTTAAAGCGGTGGTCCGTGATGGTGGGAAAAAGTAATTAATGAACTTGGTCTCTAAGTCGATCCATGTGGTAATACTTTGGGGTGGTTCCTTATCAAGCCAAATCCGGGCTTGTCCCTCGAGGGAAAAAGGAAAAAGTTGTAGGCGAACGGCCTCTTGTGGCACCCCACTGTATTTGACGGTATTTGCTAATTGGATGAAACGTTTGATATGAGCGTGTGGGTGATTATTAGTACGGCCTAAAAATGGTGTAGCGGAAACCATTCGAATAAAATCCGGTTTAAGTTCAAAATGATTAGCTCCAATGGTCGGCACCACAATCGCGTCATCGTTTCCTTCAACGTGAGATTGAAGAATCTCAATCATTGGTCGATTATCCGTTGCCACCGTTATGTCGAAAGCTCGATTCTCGGGATCGGCTTGAATGACGGTCTTTTTGTTTATCTTCTTCTTCTTTTTTTGAAGAATTAGAAGTATTTGGTACACCACTCGGTATGTATGTACGCGCGCGAGTGCGCATACAATTAAAACTTTGGAATGAGGTAGGTGACCTCGGTCGACTTTGAGAGGAAAAGGATTTTCCCTCTCGAGGAGCAATATGAAAAAGTTACAAAAATATATACTTAATACTAATTGAGTCGGCAAACCAATAATCGGTCGTCCCTCTCAATATACGCACAAGCAAGCGGGGAAACGAGGTGGCACAAAGCACTTAAAAACCTTTTTCCTTAGACGGCCTTTTATAGCGCGTCGCCTTATACCCACCTTATAGTTTGTATATGTCGAGTTCAAACGTCTTACTAGTATTTATCTATTTTGCCTTTTTATTTTGTTTAGGATTTGACTACAATAGTTAGGTGATGAAATCCCAACTAAGGCTTATTTGACAAGTAGGTAAATTATTGTGCTACGTAATATATTATAGTAAAAGAAAAATCTTTTTGTATTTTTTTAGAGAAATATATATTCACAAGAAAAATCGAAAGAAATCGAACTAAAAATTAACACTAATACGTAATATTTTTGGTGTAATACTTTTAGGAAAAAGTATTACTTTTGATTTTTTTAATTTTTTGTGCAATTCTTAGGAAAGAAATTGCTTTTGTGATTTTTTAATTTTTTTGTATTTTTAAGTTTTTGATTTTTTTGTGTTTTTGATTTTGTTGCAAGAAACGTAACGTTTAAATAGAACGGATCCCAAAATCCAAACGTTTTCACGAAAAATCGTCAATCGTACGAGCGAAGCGGCGCCATTTGATAAAGAGATTTTGTATACCCTTTTTATTTCTATTATCGTTCCTCGACTCACTCGAATTGATTTCCAATTAACGTTGCGACTTAACTTTGTTTTTGGTAAATATATTTTTTGGTATTTTTAAACTAAAAGCTACTTAATATAAAATCTTTTTAATCTAATGTAAAAATTAAACTAATTAAAACTATTTAAAATAAAATCTATTTAAAAACTATTTAATCTAATTTAAAAATTAAAACTAATTTAAATAAATCTATTTTTTTAATAAAAACTAATTTTAAGCTAAAACAACTTTTTAAATGAAATCTATTTTAAAAACTAAATTGTAAATAAGAATTTAAAATCTATATATATAAAAAAACTATTTTTAACTTAAGCTAAAACGAAAATTTAATTTAAAAATTCACAAAGTAAATAAGATTAAAGTATTTTTTAAGACTTTTTATATTAAAAAAACGAGTTAAAAAGAAAACTAGAATAAACTTAAAATCTTAATTAAACTAGTTAATAAAAACTGCTACTAAGAAAAAGACTATTTTAATTAAACGGTGCATAAATGAACACAAGAAAGTGGTATAGCGTGATGGTTGTGCTGTTGGACTGGTGAACGAGAGGTCCTGGGTTCGAGCCCCAGGACAAACAAATTTTAGCTAATTAAAATTTTATGACTTTTTGGAAAAGTTAGTTTATGGAAAGTTAAAAAGATAGCAGGCTAATGGTCTATTATATCAGCAATAACAAAAAAAAGCAAATAAGCAGAAAATAGCAGATAAGTATCATAAAAAAAATAAGCTATTAGCAACAAATAGCCAAATAATCTAAATAAGCAGTAAAAGCGAATTAATAAGCAGTAGAATTAAAACAAATAAGCTAAAAGGCTATGATGAAAATAAGCTGAAACAGATAAGCCTACTAAAATCTATAAGCTAAATTAAACCAAACGAAACTATCTAAAATAAGCAGATTCAAATAAGCTGAAAATCGAAATAAGCAAAAAAAATCTAAAATTAACCAAATCCTAAACAAGTAGCTATATCACAAGCAGATTAATTTCTATCAAATAAAAAAAACTAAAGCAGATCTAAACAACTTACCCAAAACAGTACTATCAAACAGTGACTAAACAATTAACAAGCAGATTCAAAGGCTAAAATAAAACAACTAAACAACAAAATTAACAATAAAATTAAGAGGAAATTAAACCTGATGGAGATTTCCGTTGGGTCGAAGTAACGCGCTGAGCGTACTTGTGAACCGAAGCTACACATCATCACCGAATATCATCGACATCGTCAACATCATCTCCACTTCAAATACTCTCGAATCCAAACAGTGCTCTCGAACAAATTAACTTCGAACAAGATTAACAGTAACATATAAATCTCCAGTAGGGAGATTTACTTCCACTTTCTCTTTATTTATTTTATTTTATTTATTTTATTTTTTATTTTTTGTATTAATAATAGTAACTTGCGAATACAGAATCAACCAAACAGTAGTAAAGAAAAAAAATAATAAAACTCGAACAGTTATATAAAAAAAACAAAGCAGATTATAGATTTAATTAAGACAGAAAATTAAAGGAGACTAGATTAATTAAAATCAAATTTTCATTAATAATAAAATTACATTAACTGGAAATAAAAAAATTACAAGATTAAACTTTAAACCCTAATCTATTTTACTGAAAAATAAAAATTAAGGAAAAGCTATCCAATTACATGAAAAGAGGGGGGTTTTATAGGGTAACCCTGAACCTTCTAGGTCATCCTTGGTGCCCAAGGAAATGAATCCTGGCCCTTGATTTCTTCATTCTTCTCTCTTTCTCTTTTCTTCTCTTGATCAACGGATGAAAATGATCTGTGAGTCCGGATTGCCAGCATGGCTTGATATGATTGGAGGGTTGGTAATGGTGAGGTGTTACCACCAATCAATATCGAGTGTTTTAGCCACGTAAGATCAAGGATGTGAGTGGATGATGCGATTTTTTGGGGGAATTAATTCCCTTGGTGTGAATTAACCACTTAAACAAAAAGCCCTAATATCTTTTGTGTAATTTTTGAGATGGTAAATTTAGGGTTTGTGAGTTTGACTGTAAAAAGGAGAGAGGAAGGTGAGGGTTTGGTGATACATTGTTTTTATCGTAAAAAATGAGTGGGTGAAAGAAAGTTATTAATTTCGTAAGTGGGGTAAGAATTGTGTGAGGGAGGGTGTATGGTAAGGACGAGTGGGTGTGATGTTGACTGAGTATTTCAATTGTGTGAGGGAGGGTGTAACGTATGGTAGGTTGATTTGACTGGGGAGTAAAAACGTTTGTGTTGAGTTTCATTTGTTCATAAACCACATGGGCTTTGGTTTAGTTCTTCCAACCGTCTCATTGATTTACAAGCTAGGCCCAATTTCATCCGTATATATTTTTACTTGCAAATGGGCTTTTAAGGGTTTTTATCCAAATTTTGAATAATATGTTTCATAAATGGGCTTTTAAGCCCATTAATCCGAATGTGGGACCCACAAGCCCGAATATCCTCAAAAGATTTAATCCGATAGAATCAAGCTCGATATCGGCTTTCTCGATCTTTTTCTTTAAGCTCGTGTCAGTTTAGCCGGTTTTCGTGAACTTGGGCACACTTTTGGTCTTTTGACTTTGTCTTCGTCTCTTTTTGGACTTTTCTTCAACATTTGACCGTGAAATCCCGTGTTTTCTCTTCTTTTGATCATTTGTACCTATTTAACACACAAAACACAAAACCACGCGTAATTCCGACATTTATGATAATAAACACATGATTTGGTCTTGTTTTTTCTTGATTTTAGTGGCAAAAGGATAAGTGTTTACACACTTATTAACTACATCATGCATTCATGTACTAGTTTTCTTTGCATAAAAATTTTCTCATGATTTATTGGTATAAATTTTTTTTTATGTATATATTTTATGTTTTAATCAGTTTAATCATGTATTTTATGTTATACTGTCAGATGGTTCTCACACGCGAGCAGGAACAACTCGATGCAGCAATCCAAGCTGCAATGCAAGCTATACTTCCTCAGCTGAGGAACGAAATCAGGGCTGAGATTCAGGCTGCCAAAAATCAGCAGCATCACCCAGTACCTCCTCCTCCTCCTCCAGCAACATTGGCCACATGGTTGGAGAGATTCAATAAGCTACGTCCTCGAGCTTTCGAGAGAACAGCTAGCCCTAGTGAAGCTGAAAGCTGGTTGGCTCACATTGAGAAGATCTTCGATGCTATGGGATGTGACCCCGTTTTCAAGTCGAGGTTGGCATGCTACCGGTTCGAAGGTGATGTGTTAGCATGGTGGATAGCACTGAAGCAGTCTGAAGGAGGTGATGATTGGGTGGCTGGTTTGACATGGGCTCAGTTCAGGGAAAGGGTGATGGAGCAGTTCTTTCCCAAGGCTGAGCAAGACAAGCTAAAGAGAGAGTACCATGGGATCCGACAGAGAGATGGGGAGAATAGAAACGAGTTCATGCAACGCTTTCTTCGCTTAGCTGGTTTCCTTGGTGCAGCAGCAGGTAATCCTGAAGAGCAGGCACACCACTTCAGGTGGGCTCTTCGCACATCGGTCGCAAACAACTTGGTGTGTGCTACGTTCAACACGGTAGCACAAGTGGCCGATGCAGCACGTAAGCTGGAGATGCTGCAGGAGAGAGATGAGTTCGGGAAAGCAGAGAGACCCGATAAGAGGTAAACATTCGTATTCAAGCAGTGACCAATCCGTATTCTTTCAGTATATGACAACATTTCATCTCTTTAAATTGTATCTTCCAGGCAGAAGACTGGGGACCGGTCTCAGCCGGCTACTCAGCAACAGCCTAATCAGCCCAAGGGAAATAGTCAGACTCACGACCGTTCTGCTACGGATAAGCGTGGCGGTAATGATAATTACCTTAACAACGCTGGACACTCCAACAACAGCAGGTCCTTATACTTACACATTTTCTTATGATTACATGTTATGATTCTTAATTCTGACACATTAGCAAATCTTCTACCAGGAATCATGGTAACGGTGGGGACCAGAACCAGAGAGGTTCACAACCTAACCATCCAGCTATCACTGGTATCAAGTCTTACGATTATCCACATTGTCCTTTGTACCCTATTTTCATGTCTCATGTATAGTGTTTTTTTATCAGGTTCTCAGCCAGTCAGGACACCTGCTGGAGGGTATACTCATCCTCTTTGCTCTACTTGACACCGTAGGCACCCAGGGCCATGTCGCCGCGACAGTGACGCATGCTTCAAGTGTGGTCTTCCTGGCCATCGCATGAAGGATTGCCACAAGGGCGAGATGGAGGGTACATCGGGATATGCTGATACTAAGCCGCCTCCTACTAGTGGACGCGTTTACACGACATCTCGCGATCAGGCCAACAAGTCTACAGGTACCACCACTGGAATCTTGTATATGTATGGTCAAGCTGCATGTGTTCTGTTTGATACGGGTGCTACTCACTCGGTCATTTCTACTGCTTATGCCAAGAATGTTAGGATACTCCCCATGCCACTAGAGAATATACTGAGTATTTCCACGCCTTTGAGAGACTCTATACGTATAACTCATGTGTACAAGAGCCTTCCCCTAGAGTTTGACGACAAGGTTCATCCTATTGACGTACTTCCGCTAGACATGAATGATTTTGACGTGATTTTGGGCATGGATTGGCTATCCAAGCATCATGCGACCATAGACTGCCATTCATATCGAGTCATCTTCGGTGATGTTAATGCGCCAGAGTACATTCACAACGGGTTCGTACCCGGCAGGTCTATACAAATCATATCAACCCTGCAAGCACGTGCTCTACTTACACACGGTTGCGAGGGTTATCTAGCTACGGTTCATGACATGGACGCTGAATCCCCATCAATTCAGGATCAGCCGATAGTGTCAGAATTTCCAGATGTATTTCCAGAAGAACTTCTGGGCATACCACCTGCACGTAAAGTAGAATTTAATATCGAGCTCATCCCAGGAGCTGAGCCGATTTCCAAGGCTCCTTATCGCATGGCTCCCATAGAGTTGAAGGAGCTGAAGGATCAATTGCAAGAACTTCTGGAACAAGGTTTTATTCGACCGAGCGCATCTCCATGGGGCGCACCGGTCTTATTCGTTAAGAAGAAGGACGGCAGTATGCGTCTTTGCATAGACTATCGCGAGCTCAACAAGATTACCATCAGAAATAGGTATCCACTACCGCGTATAGACGATCTGTTTGACCAACTCCAAGGGGCCAAACATTTCTCCAAGATTGATCTTAGGTCAGGCTATCATCAGCTACGGGTTAAGGAGCAAGACATCGCCAAGACTACTTTTCGTACACGCTATGGCCACTACGAATTTGTAGTCATGCCATTTGGCCTTACCAATGCTCCAGTAGTGTTCATGGATTTGATGAACAGAATCTTCCATGAATTTCTGGACAAGTTCGTCATTGTCTTCATCGATGACATCCTGATTTTCTCTAAGTCCAAGGAGGAACACGAAGACCATCTTCGTACAGTACTATAGATTCTTCGCCAGAAGCAGCTGTATGCTAAATTCTCCAAGTGTGAGTTCTGGTTAGACAAGGTGGCATTCTTAGGTCACATTGTATCAGCAGAAGGAAACACGATGGATCCAACGAAGGTTGAGGCTATTACTAAGTGGTTGAGGCCGACATCAGCGACTGAAGTCCGCAGCTTCCTAGGCTTAGCTGGTTATTACCGTAGGTTCGTGGAGAACTTTTCCCGCCTAGCACTACAATTGACCAAACTGATGCGGAAAGGGGAGAAATTCATCTGGACTGAATAACGAGAGAAGAGCTTTGAAGACCTGAAGCAGAAGTTAGTATCTGCACCTATTCTTACTCTCCCATCTGGTACGGGTGGATTTCAAATCTACAGTGATGCATCAGGGAAGGGACTTGGCTGTGTTCTCATGCAACATGGGAAAGTGATCGCGTACGCTTCACGGCAACTTAAGCCTTATGATGAAAATTACCCTACACATGACTTGGAACTTGCAGCAATCGTGTTTGCATTGAAGATATGGAGGCACTACTTGTATGGAGAATCATGTGACATTTTCACGGACCACAAGAGCTTGAAGTATATCTTCACTCAACGTGAATTGAACATGAGACAGAGGAGATGGTTAGAGTTGTTGAAGGATTATGACATTAATCGGCAGTATCATCCCGACAAGGCGAATGTAGTGGCAGATGCACTTAGCAGAAAGTCCGGAATGATCAACGGCATTGAGATTGAGGAGGAAATCATAAGAGACTTGGAGCGACTAGACATAGAGATCATGGTACGTGGACAACATGGTTACTGGGCTAATCTTAGAGTAGAACCCGAGTTACTCTCTAAGATCAAGGAAACTCAGAAAGATGATGGAGAAATCTGGGCGATAATTCAGAATTTGGAGAAGCAGACAGAATTTCGAGTAGATGTAGATGGTATCTTATGGCAGGGCACAAGACTTTGTGTTCTTGATGATCAAGAACTCCGGGAAGCCTTGTTAGCTGAGGCTCATAACTCCCTATTCTCTATACATCCTGGTTCGACCAAGATGTACCATGACATCAAGCAGTACTTTTGGTGGAGTGGTATGAAACAGGATGTTGCCACTTACGTCTCCAAATGTCTTACCTGCCAGCAGGTTAAGATCGAGCATCAGCGATCTGGCGGTATTCTTCAACCGTTAGATATTCCAGAGTGGAAGTGGGACAAAATCACCATGGATTTTATTACTGGTCTTCCGCCAACAAAGAGGAAGCACGATGCAATTTGGGTTATCGTTGATCGACTTACCAAATCAGCTCATTTCTTACCGATCCGCAAGGAAGATTCGGTCAGTAAACTCGCGAATACTTATAGAAGGGAGATCATGAGAGGTGCTCCATCCAGCATCGTCTCAGACAGAGATCCCCGATTCACTTTGGCGATTCTGGAGAAGTCTATAGAAAGCTTGGGGTACACAACTTAAGCTTAGCACGACTTTTCATCCTCAAACAGACGGGCAGTCAGAGCGAACGATTCAGACATTAGAAGACATGTTGAGGTCATGTGCGTTGGAATGGACGGGTGATTTGGACGATTATATCTGTTTGGTGGAGTTTGCATACAAAAACAGTTGGCACGCAAGTATCAAGTGTGCTCCTTTCAAGATGTTGTATGGCAGAGAGTGTCGCGCCCCAATCTGCTGGGATCAGGTTGGTGAGCGAACACTGGAAGGACCAGAAATCATAGAGTTGACTAATGAGAAGGTCGTAGTAGCTAAGCAGAAACTGCAAGAAGCACGGTCACGTCAGAAGAGTCAGACAAGCATCGTAGGGACTTACATTTTAACGTAGGAGATCACGTTTTCCTTAAGGTTTCGCCGACGCGTGGTGTTAAACGTTTTGGAATCAAAGGGAAGCTCAGTCCTAGATTTATCAGACCGTTTGATATCATTGAACGAGTCGATGAAGTATCTTATCGTTTAGCGTTACCTCCGCAGCTTTCTCATGTCCACAGTGTGTTTCATGTGTCCTTACTCAGAGGGTACCAGTATCATCCCCTTCACATGGTTCAGTATCCACTGGAACAGATTCGTGAAGATCTCACTTTTATAGAAGAACCCGAACGAGTTCTTGACAGACAAGAACGAGTCATGAGAAGGAAGACAATTCCATTCGTCAAAATCCTTTGGAGGGATCATACCGAGCGGGAAGCCACTTGGGAAACAGAGGAGTCTATCCGGGCTTCTTACCTTCATTTCATATTTTGAATTCGGGTATGTTCTTCTTTTCCAGTTTATTTTATCTATAATTCGGGGACGAATGATTCTTTTTAGGGGGGAAAAGTTGTAAAACCCGCATGCTTTTACCATGAATAGTACGCTTATGATAGTACGTACATGATTAGAACTTTCTTTTATAACATGTTTACGTTTCATGAATACGAATTCCAAGTATTACGTACGTGTTATAACACGATAAGTATTTATTACGTATTAACACACGATAATTATTTCAATAATAATTATAATCACGAACATACGAACATGAAATCATGAACGTAAATTAATCCCGAGCTAATATTACGTATGTAGGTATATTTATTACGATCACAAATAAATATATTAAGTCACGAACGATAACTAATTAAACCACGTAAAACACGAACACGAGAACACACTTATTATTTAGACACGGAAAATGTTCGGGTTACCCCATGTGAGCCCCATACCCGCGGACACAACAAGAGCCATGGGCCAAGCCCATGCAAAATTTACTAAACAAGGGAAAAAGGGAAGATTTAGTTTCATATTAACAAAATTGTGAAAACAAGAAAACCCTAAAAATCTTTTTCTCCTTCTCCTTGTCTTGGCCGCCGGGTATACATCACACCAAGGGGTGTTTGATTGATTTTTGGTGTTCGATTATTGCAAGGATCGTTAGTGTGTTCATCCTCTTTGATTCACGTGATCGGTATAAACCCTAAACCTTTTTATTTTTATGTTTTGATTTACTAATCACATAAAATCATGAATGTTTTTAATAACAAATTAAAAACTAGTTATTAATCATGTTATTTAATCATGGGGTTAAATTAATTAAGAGTTAAGGGGTGTTTGTTTGTTGGCCGACGCCTAAACCGAGCCCCAAGGGGTCTCGGCTTGGGTTTATTTTGCACCACCGAGACCTTATGGTCTCGGTGTGCTGGTTGTTTGTCTCGGCAGCAGCAAGAAGGGAGACCCCGACCTCGGTCGGGGCTTGTTTTGTGCTCGGGTAGGCCACGACAGCAAGGGGAACACCGGCTAGCCGGTGGGAACCTTGGCTAGCCGGCGGCTAGTGTTGACCAAGGGTGTATTGGAACGGTTCACGGGTTAAAACACGGGTCCGGTTCACACATGTTAGATTAAAACACGGTCCGGTTCATGAGTTATTATTACAAGGTTAAATATTTTTACAAGTTATATTTTTTTTACAAGACTTAAATTAAATTAATTAAAAATATGAACATGATTAATTTAATTTACATGACTTAGGTTATTAATTTTATTATTAATACATGAATTTTAACCTAAGTATTTTTCCATTTAATTAGACTATATAATTAATTAATTATTAAAATCATGACCTATAATTAATTAATTTACATGACTTAGGTTATATTATTAATAGATAATACATGTATTAACCTAAGTATTTTCACCTTTATTTAATTAAACCATGTTATATTTAATTAAATACTTCAACCTATAGTTTATTTTAATTCACATGAAATAACTAATAAACTATATTATTAATTACATGACTTAGAATATTAATCAGTAAACACTTAAGCTTATATAATTAGCTTAATTATCCAGCTTATATCTAATTATGGAAACTTTCTATTTTTAGAAACTTATTTAATTAAGGCAGCTAATCTATTTATGGAAACTTTCTATTTTTAGAAACTTATCTATTTTAAGAAGTAAATCTATTTTTGGAAACTTTCTATTTTTAGAAACTTTCTATTTTAGGAAACCTGCTATTTTTAAGAAGTTATTTATTATTACACAACAAGTATAATAATACATGAAATACAAGTAATACTTAATCAGAATAGACAGAATATATGATAAACACAGTATAAAGCTTAAATTAGTAAAACATGACATGAACATATAAAACAAGCTAAGACATGATGTAAAACCAGTACGTACTCAATAATCAGATACTTATACACGTATGTATTTATGTAGCATTAGTGATACCGAAGTAGGACTCTCTTTCGTTCGTCTTCTTCGTTCACTGGACACAAGGTACGGATTCTCCGTCCTTTTAGTATGGACATTCTTCCTTATTAGGATTTCCCGTATGTAGCCAACTGTTTTCCCCAGTATATGTTTTATATGTTTTTGAATTGCTTATGTTTAATTAGAATACCTATATACATGAATGACCAGTTTCACCTATTTATAGAGGTACCATAACCATAACACTAGAGGCACCAGTGTTATGACTTCACCACGGCGGAGTGATAGCTCGTGGCGTCCCTTTCAGCTTTTGGCCATATTATTATTATCAGGTGGGGCGTATCGGTGCATCCTAGTTTACATGTTTTCAGCAGATTATTCAGTGTGAATGTGGTGTGTGCCTTGCATCCTTCACAAGGAGCTGATCCATCCTACCTAAAACCAGTATATTAAATTAGAGGCAGCCCCTCTAATTTGCATGACGAGGTCACCCCTGCAAGTATTCATGCACGTTGATATTTCATGACCTATATTGGCTAATGGTAAATATGTTAAACAGTTTTTACAAGATAAACATAAGGCTTTTCAAACTATAAAACTAGTTTTACTAAGATATAACCAGGTTATCCATGACTTAGTCTTTTCCGCTGCTTCATGTTTATATGCTTATATTATTCATGCTATACTTGTATATCCGTGCACTGGGCGTATTGCTCAGCCGTTTTCCTTTTCATGTTCCCAAAACGGCAGGTACTCAGGGACGCTCGTAGACTTTAAGCGTACGTGCATATGGATTGGAAGCTTTCTAGCCTTCTTTACTTTATGCATTTCTTTATACTTTGATACTCATTTCCATGGACATTGTTAGTCCTTTCATTTACAGTACTTATGTTTGTGTGTGATGAGTTCTACTTTTGGGGTACCGATGTTTGATTCCGGTATTTCCTTTATGGTCATGTAATGTTTAGACATTTATCCTTGTATGCTTTGATGACACGCCATAATCACGCGTGACATTCCATTTATCAAATTGGGGTGTTACAAAGAGCAGGCACCCCGACTCGCGTCGGGGGTTTCCTTGTGGTTCGGTTGGTCTCGGCAGCCACAGCCCCACCACCGACAATTGCTGGTGGCTATTTTTGGTAAGCAGGGGGAACCCACCGCAGGCAGCAGGGGGACCACTGGCTGCTGCAAGTGGGAACTTTTAGTGGCGTCAGCGGCTGGGCCGAGAGGGCAAGACCACCGGCTTCAGCCGGTGGCATTTTTGCCGAGAGCAGGGGCAACCGGATTAGGCCGGTTTGCCACTGTTTTCGGTGGGGTTTTGGTTCGGGCCGGTTCATAGGTTCACGGGTCCGGTTCACGACATGTTTTAATAAAAATAATACATGGGTTCCGGTTATTATTATTTTTACAAGTTTATTTATGTACAAGTTAATTAAATTATTTTAACATGTCATATAATTAATTTAATTAAAACATGGACTTAGGTTTATTATTAATATTTAATAATACATGATTTTAACCTAAGTATTTATTTATGTAAATTAGACTATTGTGATTAATTAATTATTAAAACATGTGTAACACCCCATTTTGATAATGGAATGTCACACGTAATTATGGCGTGTCATCAAAGCATACAAGGAAAAATGTCTAAACATTACATGACCATAAAAGGAAAATACCGGAATCAAACATCGGTTGTCCAAAAGTAAAGCTCATCACACACAAACATAAGTACTGTAAAGGAAAGGACTAAACCATTTCCATAGAAAATGTATCAAAAGAAAGGTAATGCATAAAGTAAAGAAAGGCTAGAAAGCTTCCTGTTCATATGCATGTACGCATAAAGTCTACGAGCGACCCTGAGTACCTGCCATTTTGGGAACATAGAAAAGGAAAACGGCTGAGCAATACGCTCAGTGCACGGATGTACAATAAAGCATGAATAGGATAAGCATATGACATATAACAGCGAAAGAAACTAAGTCCCGAATAACCTGGTTAAGTCTTGATAAAACTGGTTTTATAGTTTGAAAAGCCTTATGTTTATCTTATAAAAACTGTTTAACATGTTCTACCATTAGCCAATATAGGTCATGAAAATCCACCGTACATGAATACTTGGAGGGGTGACCTCATCATGCAAATTAGAGGGGCTGCCTCTAATTTAATATACTGGTTTAGGTAGGAGGGATCAGCTCCTTGTGAAGGATGCAAGGCACACACCACATTCACATTGAGTAATCTGCTGAAAACATGTAACTAGGATGCACCCATACGCCCCACATGATAAATATAATAATATGGCCAAAAGCTGAAGGGACACCACGAGCAATCACTCCGCCGTGGTGAAGTCATAACATCAGTGCCTCTAATGTTATGGTTATGGTACCTCCATAACTAGGTGAAACTGGTCATGCATGTATATGGCTATAGGTATTCTAAATTAAACATAAGCAAGTCAAACATATAAACTTATACTACGGGAAAAAATTTGGCTGCATACGGGAAATCCTAATAAGGAAAGAATGTCCATACTAAAAGGACGGAAATCCGTACCTTATGTCCAGTGAACGAAGAAGATGAACTGAGGAGAATCCTACTTCGGTATCACTAATGCTACATAAATACATACATGAATAAGTATCTGCTTACTAAATACGTATATCATATAGTTTATTTAATTAACATGTTATAATTAATAACTAGACCATTAATCACATGACTTAGTATATTTAATCAGTAAAACTTATCGTATTAGCTTAATAATCCAACTTATTTCTAATTATGGAAACTTTCTATTTCAGGAAACTTACTATTTTTGGAAGCTTTCTATTTTTAGAAACTTATCTCTTTTAAGCAGTTAATCTATTTTTAGAAACTTTCTATTTTTGGAAACTTTCTATTTTAGGAAACCTGTTATTTTTAGAAAGTTACTTATTATTACACAAGTATAATAATACAAGAAATACAAGTAATACTTAAACAAAATATACAGAATACATGATAAACACAGTATAACGTTAAAATCAGTAAAACAAGACATGTACATATAAAACAAGCTAGGACACGATATAAAATCAGTTACGTACTCAGTAATCAGAATACTTATACACGTACACTATTTATGTAGCATTAGTGAGATCGAAGTAGGACTCTCTTCCGTTCGTCTTCTTCGTTCACTGGACATAAGGTACGGATTCTCCGTCCTTTCAGTATGGACATTCTTTCCTTATTAGGATTCCCCGTATGCAGCCAACTATTTCCCCAGTATATGTTTTATATGTTTTGATTTGCTTATGTTTAATTTAAATGCCTGGCATATACATGCATGACCAATTTCACCTAGTTATTGAGGTACCATAACCATAACACTGGAGGCACCAGTGTTATGACTTCACCACGATGGACTGATAGCTCGTGGCACCCCTTTCAACTTTTGGCCATATTATTATGTTATCATGTGGGGCGTATGGGTGCATCCTAGGTTACATGTTTTTAACAGATTGTTTAGGTGAATGTGGTGTGTGCCTTGCATCCTTCACAAGGAGCTGATCCCTCCTACCCAAACTTATATTAATTATAGGCAACCCCTCTAATTGCATGACGAGGTCACCCCTCCAAGTATTCATGCATGTTGATATTTCATGACCTATATTGGCTTAATGGTTAACATGTTAAACAGTTTTCATAAGATAAACATAAGGCTTTTCAAACTATAAAACCAGTTTTACTAAGTTATACCAGGTTTTCCAGGACTTAAATCAATTCTGCTGCTATATGTTGTATATGCTTATGTTATTCATTCTATGCTTGTATATCCGTGCACTGAGCGTTATGCTCAGCCGTTTTCCTTTCATGTTCCCAAAACGGCAGGTACTTAGGGACGCTCGTAGACTCTAAGCGTACGTGCATATGGATTGGAAGCTTTCGAGCCTTCATTACTTTATGCTTATCATCATACATTTTGCTACTTGTTTCCATGGATATTGTTTAGTCCTTTTCCTTTGCAGTACTTATGTTTGTGTGTGATAAGCTTATACTTTGGGGTACCGATGTTTATTTCCTGTATTTCCTTAATGGTCATGTAATGTTTAAGACATTTATCCTTGTATGCTATGGGTGACACGCCATAATCACGCGTGACATTCCATTTACTAAAATGGGGTATTACAATACACGTCCAAAGAGAGAGATAGAGCAACATTAATGTAATCCTAGGTTATACTTATGTAATCTTACATAGGATTTAGTTTGTAGAAGGTTTAATTGCAAAACAAGTACTCTTGCCCCCTTCTCTTGCTCCTAGCCATCGCATAACAATGGTCAAGGGGGACAAGTGGTGTGTGTATAGTGTAAGTTATAATGAGAAGGTGTTGTACAAGTTTTGTGTAAAGTCAAATGTAAGTTTGTAAGGTTTTAAATAAGTGTAAGTATGGTGTATGTGTTATTCGGCTAGTATAGGTTGTCTACGGTAGTTTTAGGTTCAAGTCTAGTGTTCTTGTGTAGTTACTAGGAGTTTAGGTAGTGTAGTGTGAGTGTAGGTTCGAGTCCAAGTTGATTTGGTTAGGTTTTAGGGTTTTTGGTGAAAGTATAGTCGTAGATAGATAAATGTATAGTTTTATTTATTAAAGAATGAGACACTTAAATAAATTATTATAAATTTTGTTAGATACAAAATTATATTGTGACAATAGCTTTTGTTGATTGCTGTAACACTTAAAGTGTATAGAAAATATATAGTATATATATATATATTTTGTAGTAATATGATACTAAATAGACGTTATCAATTGTGATCATGGTTTTAGGTTTTTATAACACTAAAATGATGCATGAATATGCTCATGTGTTTACAGGTGACTTAATAGTCCCAAAAATGATGTCTTGTGTTCTGTATGCTCATAAAAATGTAGTCATACATGTTGTTCATGTGATCCCATGATTGAATATTCACAATCATAACGTGTAGTTCAAAGTTCCTTGTTGCTCAAATGTTTCAACTGTTCCCAGATATGATAAATGCTCAAAGCTCCAATGATCAAAATGATGTATGCTCATGAATGATGCATATGATTGTGCAAAATTTTATGCAAAGGTGAATATATATATATATATATATATATATATATATATATATATATATATATATATATATATATATATATATATATATATATATATATATATATATATATATATATATATATATATATATATATATATATATATATATATATATCATGAGGTGACGCGTACAATGATGTCATAGTCAAAACCTGAAAACTGCAGGTTTTACAGCACTATCCCGTTATTTTAGCTTTGTCCTCAAAGCTTAAGATGACGTTACTGCTCAGGTGAACATATGTGGGTACTTAGCTCTGAATGAGTCTTCGCGTTCCCAAGTGAACTCAGGACCTCTCCTGGAGTTCCAACGTATCTTAACCAATGAAATTTGGTTGCGCTTCAGTTTCTTGACTGTTCTCTCCATGACTTCTACGTGTTCTTCTGTAAATTGGAGTTTGTCATCAAATGAACTCCCTCCAATGGCATGGCTAATGGCTCATCCGCGTACCACTTCTTTAGATTCGAAACATGAAAGGTAGAGTGTACCCGACTCAATTGCTGGGGTAACTCTAGACGATAAACGACTTCACCAATTCTGGCAATCACTTTGAAGGGTCCTACATATCGCGGGTTTAGCTTTCCACATTTTCCAAAGCATATAACACACTTCCAAGGTGATACCTTAAGCATAACACGGTCACCTACTTCAAATTCCATAGGTTTCCGTTTATGATCTGCATAGCTCTTCTGTCGGTCTTGTGCAACTTGAATTCTCTACCTGATGAGAGTGATATTCTTAGTAGTCTCTTGGATTAGTTCGGGTCCGGTGAGTTGAAATTCCCCTACCTCTGCTCAGCACACGGGTGATCTGCACTTGCGGCCACAGAGAGCCTCAAATGGTGCTGCTTTGATGCTGGCATGGTAGCTATTGTTGTAGGAGAATTCAGCTAACGTATATGTTTGACCCATCCTTTTCCAAAGTCGATCACACATGCCCTCAACATGTCTTCCAAGGTTTTGATTGTTCTTTCACTCAGACCATCGGTCTGTGGATGATAAGCGGACTCATATCTAAATTTGTTCCTAAAGCTCTTTGAAAATTATCCAAAAGTTAGATGTAAACCTACCGTCTCGATCACAAATAATTGAGACTGGTATACCGTGTCTAGTCACAACTTACTTTAGGTATAGTTTTGCTAGCTTGTTCAAAGAGTCATTTTCTCTTATGGGTAGAAAATGAGCGGATTTTGTGAGTCGGCCGACGATTACCTAAATTGTGTCGTAACCGTGAGATGAAGTGGGAAGTTTGGTGGTGAAGTCCATGGTGATGTTGTCCCATTTCCACTTGGGTATCTCAGGTTGGACTAGTAATCCCGACGGCCTCTTATGTTTAGTCTTCACTCTGGCATAAGTTAGACATTTCTTCACGTATGTTGCAATGTATGCCTTCATGTTTAGCCACCAATACAACTTCTTCATGTCCTGATACATCTTTTCAGATCCGGGATGTATGGAATACTTAGACTTATGAGATTCGTGCATGATCACGCTTCTCAAGTCTCCGTAACATGGTAACCAACTTCTTCCATGTAGACATAACGTTCCGTCTGCTCTAGCTTCTAACTTCTCATTGCTTAGATCCGTCCAAAGCATTCCTCCTATGTCTTCTTTTCCAATGTTTTCAGGTTTCTGTGCTTGGAGTTGAGCCTCTAATATCTACATGGGTAGATCCAAGCTAATGGTCATAACTAAGGCTCGAACTCTCATGGGAGGATCAGTTCCCTTGCGGCTTAGTGCATCTGCAACCACGTTGGCTTTACCTGGGTGGTATTTGATGTCACAATTATAGTCACTAAGCAGCTCTATCCAACGACGTTGTCTCATGTTCAACTCCTTTTGGTCTAGAATGTGTTGCAAACTCTTGTGGTCGGTATGCACAGTACACTTTGTTCCGTATAGGTTGTGCCTCCAGATTTTTAAGGCAAAAATCACGGATCCAAGTTCTAGATCATGAGTAGAGTAATTATGTTCGTGCTTCTTCAGTTGTCTTGAATCATAGGCAATTACTTTCTTTCTTTGCATCAGTATAACACCTAAGCCTTTGTGTGAGGCATCACAGTAGACAACGAGGTCTTCGTTGCCTTCTGGCAAGGCTAAAATAGGTGTGGTACACAACTTCTGCTGAATAGTTTGGAATGCTAATTCTTCTTTTTCTCTCCATTCAAACTTCACGCCTGATGAGACTGCTTTAATACATAGTCTCATCGCCCAAAATGGGTTTAAATGCATAAAATATCATAAAATGTTCCAAATATATGCTTGTGTTTGTTCAATGTGTATTTTAGGTACGAATATTGAGAAAATGGCAAAAGATCACAAGAAACAAGCAAAAACGAACACGGGAAACGAAGCCGCACAATGAACCAAGCCCTAGTGTTGATTTTCCGAAAATAACCCTTGAAGAATTGAAGGTTGTACAAGAACGGTCCTCCAATATTGAAGAATTGACACTTTAAACCCTTATATATTCATAATTACAAGTTTGGTCCTTAAAGTTTGTCAAATTGGAAAAAGGACCCTCCACTTTGAAGAATTGGCAAGAATGATCCCTCATTTATGAAGACTTGTCATTTTTAGTCCTCCAAGAAGTCAATCATACAAGTCAAGACCATGAAGAATGAATAAATGCCAAAACAACCCTTGAAGAATCATCAAATTACAAGAAATACCCCTGAAATTACTTTACAAAAACTTTTTGGGGGCAAAGTATGAAAATTGAAACTTCATTATAAAGGGAATCCGGATTTTTGCTAAATAAACATGGAATGGAAGGAGAAAGAAAGACAAAGGGTGTATTCTGCCAAGACATGATAGTTACCTTAACCAACCAAAACATGCCATGTGTCCCACTACCCCTTTTCCACCAATCACAAGCCACCATTCAACCATGTCACACCCCACTCACACCTGTTATAACTAACCTTAATTAATATTTAATTTTGGGCGGTTAACACATTTTCAAATCTTAATCCGAATCAAAACCACCACTATTCACTCAAGAACACAAATTGGGTATTTGTGTTTGAGCAACAATTAGAGCATAATCTCCTCCAGATTTGTGATTAGGGTGGTAATGATCAAAACCCAACTCACTTTTACCTTGCCACATCACCCCAAAGTTCACATGTAAGTCCCATGCACATGTTTTATGGGGATAATGCCAAAACCATGTAGAGAATCAACCATCCATATTGAAGCTTACAACTTAAGCTTATTTGAGACCATTGATCACAATTGGACCAGCTTTACACCTTCACAAACGTCCAACACTCCTTCACATGATCAAGCATATTTTCAAACCTCAAGGGCATTTCTGGAAGATCATTTCTTAGGGTTTTTAGTTTTTTAGTTCACTTAGACCATGTACACCCTCTATATAAAGGGTATAGGGTCATACATTTACATTTACTCTTGGTTTTTCATTGGTCAATATTCTGTAAAGCCTTATTCAAAGTTAATGAAAAGTGTTTGAATTGTTTGACGAAATCCAAGTGCCAACCTTATTCTATGCTTGTTATTGTTTCATGTTTGTGAATTTTAAGTATCAAAACCTGTTTTCAAAGCTTGTGCAAGAAATTGCCAAGTTTTCTAAAAACTGATATTTTGCTAAGTCTTTAGTACATCCTTGGAATTTTTGGATTACAAGTGATCTATACACCCTGATAAGAAGATTATCAAGATGTTGTGAGCTTGTGGTTTGGGGATAAGCAAGGAGTGGGTACAAAGTTTGCATTAATCAGCTTTTTCCATTTTTCTTTTTTCATATAAACTGCTTATTCTAACCTTGTTGTTCTTAGCAGCCTTTTGGAATCTTGTGCCTTGTTAAGCTAGGCACATAAGCTCAAAAATTCGTAAGTGTGGATGTACATTTATGAGGTTTGAGCCTTCTTACAAAAAATCTGTTAAAAAAGTGATATTTTGTGATTTCTTGATCTTCTGTTAAGTGTTGTTGTTGTGGCTTGAATCTGCTTAATACTGCATGATATTGTTGTTATGATGCTAGATTAGGCTTGGGTAAACCTGAAATACACATTTGCTTTGTTAAATTTTGATTTAAAAAGTTTAAGGGGTGTTTGGGTCTACTGATTTAAGGTACTTGTTTGAGTTTGAGTTAGGATTTGTGGTTGTTAAGTGTTGGTATCTGTTTATCAAGTGTTTGAGTTCTGATATTTACAAACTTTGCTCATTGAAACATCAAATCTGAACAAGTGCTACAACTGCTTTGATTTTGCATATTTTGACCTAAAATCTTGGAAACACATAGAGTGTATGCATGTTTAAGATTAACAAGTGCTTAAATCAAGTTTATATAACCTGTTTAAGAGATTTGAGTGTTTGAAATTGGATCTGTGGTCAAATACATCAGCAACCTCACTTTGTGTTCTTCATTTGTTCATCAGTAACTTTGAATTGCTTGAATCTTTGTCTAAACCTTGAATCAGTGCATGAAACAAGTTGATTTATGTTCATTTGAATTTATTAAAGCTGTTGTGTACATTTGGTTCAATTTGGTTGGCTTAATCTTGCTAAATCTGCTTATCTTGTTGAAAACTGCTTATGTTCATGGCTGTATCATGTCTGGTGCTTAATTGAATTAACTGTATCAATTGGCTGTTAGGATTTGTGTTTATTTGATTGTGATTGAATCCTTATAACCCACTGGTTATAAGGGTGCCTTTGTTTGCTTTGAATCCAACAAAAATCCACAAAAGAAAAAAAGTCAAGATAGTCAAGCAGTGGCAACTTTTCCCACTGCTGGACACCCAAAACTAGCCCTTGCTAGTGTTAATTTTCAATCAGCTTATTCATAAGCTATTCTAGCTTATCCATACTTGCAACAAATTTGTTTTTGTAATCAATCTTCCTTATTCGACCCATTTGACTAATCTATAGCTTTTTAGGGTTTGACTTTTAGGTTTGACTAGAAAACCAACTAAGTTGACTTTTACATAAAGTGCTTGTTGCTTTTTCTAGCTTATTCATTGTGCTTATTTGAAACTGTTTGATTATTAAGCTTAGTTTTGTCAATTGAAACATTTTGTAACTTGAATCAGCCATTGAAGTGGTCTAGAACTCAAAAACGACTATTTTGTCGTTTTCTGTAGAGAGCTTTTGCTTATTTCAGGCTTATTTCTTGGGTTTATTCAAAAATTCTTTTTACAAACAGCTTAATTAGGTGAGAAGGTTGTATGTCAAATTTCAGCTTATGGCATCAACCAATAGCTTAATGGGCCAAAAAGCCCATTAAGAATAAGCTGTTTTGAAATAAGCCGTGATAAGCTCACTTTCAGCTTTTGAGCCTTTGAAAGTTTGTGTTTAAAATTGAGTTTTTAGCTTAACTGGAACTTTTGGGCCGTTTTGGTGGACTTTTTCTTATTAGGCCAAAACTAAGCCCATTAAGGGGCTGTTTTACTATTTAGCCCATTTGAAGGCCCAATATGGGGTAGTTTGGTCATTTCAAGTTCATTTCTGTGTTAATTAGGTTAAAATAAAATAGTTTGCAACTTTTTAGAATTTTTTATAAATTTTGGATTTTTAATATTATTTTATTATTATTTTATTATTAAAAATTAAATTTAAGATTTTTGCAACTTTTTCATTTTTCCTAGTTTAAATACATTAAGTTAGGAGTTTTAAAATTTTTAGATTAATTTTCTTGTCATTTAACTAATTTTTAGAATTATTTTAAGATTTTTATAGTTTTTAATCATTTTTAAATAGTTTTAATTAGTTTTAAATTTTTCAAAAATATTTTTTAATTCAGTTAAGTCATTTTAGAGGTTTACAAAGTGAAAAATCTCATTTTGGTCTTGTTGTTAATTAAATTGATTTTTTGGGCTTTAATTAGTATTAAAAAATTATTATTTAATTAAATAAAAGGTTTGAGTGAATTTTGATTTTTTGTAAACTCTAATTTCATTTTTTAGGATTTATTGCAATTTTATAGGAAATTTTAGGTTAATTTTTAAATTTCGTCAATTTTTACGGTTTTACGTGCACGATTTTTCGTCTTAGTGTAATTTAGAATCGTAACCGTCATCCTTTTCTACTTTCTTTTCTCATAATCATAATCACAAATATTAATCATCTCTTTACACAACACACTAGCCTCCTTGGGAAACGAACTTTCACCTTTAAGGGTCATTAGTGCTTGGTTTTCCTAAACCGACACTTAATACTTGCTGCTTTTACGCCTTTTTCCTAAAGGGTAGTAGAACTCTACAATCATTTTGGCGCCGCTGCCGGGGAGGCATGTTGTGTTTTGATTTGAACAATTGTTGTTTTTTATATTATCCATAAATATAATTGTGTTAGTAGAACTCTACTAATACATATTATTGGTTTTTTGTTTTTTGTGCGAATATTATTACTGTATTGTATATGTAATTCAATAAATTCACAAGTAGTCCAAAAGTGTGAAAACACAACCTTAATTCAGGATTTCATCACTCGATCATTGTATTAGAATCTCAAACAAAGAAAAAAAAAGACAAAATAGATAATTACTTTCATGAAGCTTAATTTTGAAAAACACAAACTATAAGGTGGGGGTATAAGGAGGGTGTTATAAAATACACCCTAAATAAAAAGGCTCTTAAGTGCTTCGCGCCGCCTCGTTTCTCCGCTTGCTTGTGCGTTTTTAGATAAAAAGGGTTAATCGAGGGTTTGTCAACCAAAGTATTATCTACATATCATATATATTTTCTTGGTTTCAATTGATTAAACCCTCTTAAACGCTTTGGTGTTCCACCAACGTTCTAAAGTCATTGAAGGCGTTCACTTCACGTGATCGTTTTCATTCCTTGAGGCTCCTTTAATCGAGAGATTTGATTTGAGGAGAGATTTGTAGATTTTTGTCTACGTAATATATCACAAAATCCAAAAAAGTAAAAACAATCAAAAACCACAAAAAAATTGAAAAAGTCAAAAACACCAAAAAGAATCTTCTTTGCTCATCCCCACGTTGTACGTGACGTTTATGAAAACTCGCAACCAAGCTAGACGTGCACGTAAACGAAGAAACCGAAAGGAAACCACACCTAACCTTTCAAGTGAGGAATCTCCTATTTGACGAACCTATCGTAGAACAAGAAGCTACCATGGCTAATCGAACTATGATGGAGTTACTTCAAGCACCCACCGAGGGTTATGGAGAGGCTATTGTGATTCCCGCTATCCTTGCGGAAAATTTTGAAGTTAAGACGGGTTTGTTGTGGATGATCCAAAACAACAAATTCCGTGGTGATGAAAAGGACAACCCGCACAACCATATCCGTCAATTCAATCGTCTTACTGCCACTTGGAAGTTTAAGGACGTTGCTAATGACTCGATTAAGATGATGCTTTTTCCGTATTCCTTAGCGGGGCCCGCTAAAATTTGGTTAGAGAAAGAGCCACCCAATTCTATATTGACGTGGAAGGATCTCGTTTCAAAGTTTGTGAACCAATTTTTCCCGCCCTCTAAGACTACGCATTTGAAAAACGAGATTTCAAAATTTTCACAAGAATTTAATGAGAGTTTTTCTACGGTTTGGAATCGGTTTAAGGAAATGTTTCACGAGTGTCCTCATCATGGTTTTTCCGACTTGCATTGACACGTTTTACAATGGATTGAACGATCACGAGAGATATTATCTTAATGCCACCGCGGGTGGTAATTTTTTTGTGCAAAACCGTTGAGGAAGCATTGTTGATTATTGAGAATAGGTCTAAGGTCTATAGTCCTCGTAGCACGTCGAGTGTTCGTAAGGCTTCGTCTTCGGCTTCACCTTCATTGTCTCATACCATCGATGCTTGACAAATTGAGGCAAATTTGGAGAACAAAATCTTTGATAAGCTTAAGGGTCTTTTGATTGAGTTTAAAATTGGTGAACAATCTACTCCCACTACGGCTAAAGCGGTTGAGGTTTCTTGCATGTATTGTGGTGGAGGTCATGATTTCTCCGAGTGCATTACCAACGGTGGTAACACTTCGAATGCCTACGTGGCCACGGGAACTTATCACCAAAACGGTCAAGTTACCCGCTCTAATCAAATGACTCCACCGGGTTTTGCTCCCAATCAAAATGCTAACAATTATCGAAACAATCAAGTTGGTTACTGATGAGACTGTAATTATACGTAGTCTCATCGTCCAAATCGGGCTTAAAACGCTTAAAATATCATCAAAATACCCAAATATATGCTTGTGTTTGTTCATTGTGTATTTTAGGTACGGATATCGTGAAATCAACAAAAGATCACAAGAATGAAGCAAAAACAAACACGGGAAACGAAGCCGCACAAGGAACCGGACCCGAATCATGATTTTTCATTCAAGTCCTTGATGTTTTGAAGATTGGCAAGATTGGTCCCTCAACTTTGGAAGACTTGTCAATTTAAACCCTTGTAGAACTCATTATTACACATTGGGTCCTTTAATTGACAATTGTGTACAAGAAAAGCCCTTGAAGATTGCATTTGTTGCACATTTGGTCCTTATACAAAGTTTACAAACCAATTGGGCCAAAAATGACAAGCTGCTCAAACTATTTTACAAAGGAATTGAACTTTTGGCTGTTTAAAGTTTAAGTGAAAAAGCAATGGAACTTGGGGGACCTAAACTGACCAGACACCACAATTTTTCCCCACCTATCATCCTGCCACCTCACCCATCTCCACCAATCACCTTGCACCCCTTCTACACGTCACCCTTCCACCACCAGTTTATTTAAATAAACCTGGTCAAAACCCCAAGTAAAATCATCCATATTTTCCCACTAAACAACATTTTTAAAAAATACTTAACCCAAAACAAATTAATCACCCCTTAATTCCCCAGCCATAAAACCTAATACCCCAGGTCGAATTAAGATCAATCCAAAGGGGTTTTTACCCTATTTGTCCAGATGGTTAATTCACCATGTCAACATCAAAAACCACTCACTTTTACCTCCACCTACTCACCCCTGGTCCCCAACCATAGTCCCCTGCTCAACCCAAAATAGCAAAATGGGAATCTTTTCCGCATATCAACAGCTCATATCAATCCCTTGGTCACAAAGGAGTATTTCAACGTTTGAGATCATCTACACAGATGTCAAGTCACATGATGCATCATTTGACCAAGATTCGTCCAAGGGCAAGATTGGATTTTCATGAATTAGGGTTTTAGGGTTGTAATATTTTATTCAAGGTTCTAGTTTCTTCTATTTGATAGTATAAAAAGGGAATGTGCCTGTACATTCACTTTTGTTCCAGTTTTATTGTAGAATTTTTAAACAATTAATGAAAATGAAAGTTTTAGTTTTTCACAATAGCTGAGTTCCAATTACTGTTTTTTGTAGTGTAATATTTACTTTATGCAAATTAGTTTAAGTCGCACATTATTTTCAGAAAATCTGTTTTTAAAAGTTTGTTCTTGAAAAAGCTTTTCAAATACTTGAATCCTCCATCAACAAGAAGTGAAAGTGTATTGTTGATGTTGGTTTAAGTTTTTATCTTGTTTGTTTAAAGTTTCAGGTTGGTTTCATTGGTTTTGGAAACAAAAAAATTTCAGTTTTTAGAAGTTTCATTTTTTCATTTAAGCTATAAGCAATAAGCTGCTTAATCCATAAGCCAGACTTATAGCTTATTAGCATTGTTATCATTTCACTTTTCTTTATTTTCTTCTTAGCAGATTCTCTTTTCAAAGATATATTGGGTGAGTGTGTTCTTGAAACCACCACTAGCAATTCTCTACATTAACAACTTCTCTACTTTCATAAGCCCACAAGAGCTTTCATAATTCACTTATTTGAAGGCCTCAGCCAACCCAAGGTAAGGCTTGAACCCAAATAGGTAGAAATTTGAGTTTTTGTGTGATCTTTATGAATCTTTATGAATCTGCTTATGTGTTGGTATAATCTGCTTGTTTATGCTTGTTATTGTTAGTTATGCATGTTTAGATAGGTTTAGTTGAGATTGGTTAAAATTTTGATGCACTTAGTTTGTTAAAAATCCATTTTCAGATTATTAAGGGGTGTTTGGGATTGGAGTTTGAGGCAAGTAGTTGACTGCTAGCTTGTTTGAAATCAGTCTTCACACACTTTATATGTTAGTAGTAGGTGGTATTGGTGGTTTGTTTGGAGTTTGATAGTTTAAAACTAGATTTGCTTAGTAAATATTTGGTAAAAAAAAACTGTCTTAGCAATTAGTAGACTAAACAGCTTTGATTTTGATTTTTGGAGTTCATATCTTGTTAAATAGTTAGAGTTTGGGGTAATTTAAGATTTAGAACTTGTCAGTGGTGATTTGGTGTGCTAAGGAGTGACCTTGTGCAACCTGAAATCCACTTGGTGGTCAAACAGACCAGCAACTAGTGCTAGGTCTGTTTGTGCATATCAGTGACTGATTTGTGGCATTTTGATGCTTGATTGTGTGACTTTGTGTGCATTTTTGTGTGTTATTGCCTATTTGTGACTCCCCACAACCCAACTGGTTGTGGGGGTGCCCCCTTTGTCCAACAAAACCAACGAATCAACACAAATCTTGCACATTTGTTCATATATGCACCAGTGAAGATTGAAGTTACTCTTTGTTTTCTTTTCTTAGTTACTGTAGCTTTCTTTCACATTTTCTTTCACGTTTTTGATTAACTTTGGTTCAAATCTCGTTTATTTTTCATCCTGGTCACGTTTTAGTGATTAGATAAGGTTCAGGTTTAGTTGTGTTAAAAAGAAAAGTAAAAAAAAAAGTTTTTGTAAAAAGGACTGGCCAGGACTCGAACCTGCGCCATCCCTCTCACACACCTAAGCTTTTACCATTGCGCCCTTGGGTCTTTTATTGCCAAGGGTTGCAAAGGTTAATTATTTAAGGCGTTTGTTTTTCTAGCTTATTTATTTAATCAGCTTATAAATAAGCTGTTTTCAGCTTATTTTCCTAGTTTTTTTTCTATTTTTCATTTTTCCTACAATTTAGACATAGTTTTGGACTTTTTGGTATAAAAATTAAAATTTTCACGTCTTTCAATTATTTTTATCATTATTTTTAATTTAAATTTTAGAAAGTCATTAAAAAATAGTTAAAAGTATTTTAAAATTTTAGAAAAATCATTTTTAGGTTTTAATTACTAGATTTTAGGTTTACAATCATTAAAATTTCCATTTTGACTTATTTTTAATTTTATTTAATTTTAAGGTTTTTCTTTAACTTTAAAAATTAATATAAAATTATTAAAAAGGTTTTAGATAATTTGGTTTTCAAATTTGTGTTATTTACATTTTTATTGATTTTTGGGAATTTTTTGGTAATTTTTAGACTACTTTTTCGTTTTGTCGAATTTTACGATTTCACGTTTTTCGCGTCGTAGGGTAATTTTTAGCGTAATTCGTCTTTATTTTTTTATTTTTCTCATCCAAAAACTAACTAATCCAAACTTTGATTTTACATAATTGGCATACTTAATACACACACCTCCTTCGAGAACGAACCCGCATTTATTCGGTTTTACGTTTTTCCTAAAGTGTAAGACTTAATACTTTCCCCTCATACGCGTTTTTCCTAAAACGTGTACGATTTACCTACATCACATTTTGGCGCCGCTGCCGGGGAGGTGTTTGAGTTGCCATTATTACTATCGTGTTTGTGTGAGTAGTGCGTTTTTGCTTTTCAATTTTTGGAAAGCGTAAATATCGTAAATACTCATTTTTGTTATTTTTCCTTATTATATTATAGTATCCAAATAAATCGTGTTTAATTTTCCTAAATTAAACACAAACCAATCATTTTACTATATTGTATATATCCCATTATCGTTTTCGTTTTTCTTGTGAATATATTACTATATTGTATCTACGTAGAACAATAAATGTACAAGTACTCCAAAAGCGTGAAAATGCAACCTTGATTCGGGATTTCATCACTCGATCATTGTATTCGAATCTAAAGCAAAAGTTTAAAGGCAAAATAGATAAATACTTTCGTGAGGCTTAATTTCAATTAACATAAACTATAAGGTGGGTATAAGGCGGTTGTATTTCACGATCTAAGGGAAAAAGGCTCTTAAGTGCTTAGCGCCGCCTCGTTACCCCCACTTGCTTGTGCGTGTTTTGAGAAAGAGGGCTAATCGAGGGTTTGCCGCCCAAGTATTATCTACATATCATATATATTTGCTTGTTTTCAAGATTAAACCCTCTTGAACATTTTGGTGTTCCACCAACGTTCTAAAGTCATCAAAGGCGTTCACTCCACGTGATCGTTTTCATTCTTTGAGGCTCCTTTAATCGAGAAATCGATTTGAGGGGAGATTTGTAGATTTGTGTCTAAGTAATACAACAAAAATCCAAAAAAATTAAAAAACAATCAAAAACCAAAAAAATTGAAAAATCGTAAAAAACCAAAAAGAGTCTTCTTTGCTACTCCCCATTCTACGCTTAGTGCATGCGCACTCGATCAAAGGATTATTCTAATTCTAGCGACGCTTCGAATCGACGCAATCGTAATCGAAGGAATCGACGACGTAGACGAGACTTAGAAACCGACGTTCCTAATATCGTTGTTGAAGAAACCTTAGACGAGATGGCCGACAATCGTTCGATGATGGAATTGCTCTAAGCGCCCACCGAGGGTTATGGAGACGCGATCGTAATTCCCGCCATCGAAGCGGATAATTTTGAGATTAAGAGCGAAATGCTTTCGTTAATCCAAGCTACGAAGTTTCGAGGTCGTGAAGCCGATAACCCTCACGACCATATTCGGAATTTTGATCGTCTTTTGGCCACGAGCAAGTTTAAGAACGTCGACACCGATGTCGTCAAGCTTATGCTTTTTCCGTACTCGCTCGATGGTGCCGCCAAGGATTGGTACGAGAAAGAGCCACCTAATTCGATAACTACGTGGAAGGATCTCGTTTCCAAGTTCGTTAATTATTTTTTCCCACCGTCTAAGACGACGTTTTACAAAAATGAAATTACGAAATTTGAGCAAAAACCGAATGAATCTTTTAGAGACGGGTGGGATCGTTTTAAGGAATTGCTTAGGCAATGTCCTCACCGTGGTTTTTTTGAGTTGCACCAAATCGATACGCTTTACAACGGTCTTAATTTTCAAGAACAAGATTCGTTGAATTCCGCCGCCGGTGGCAACTTTTTGTGTAAAACTCCGAAAGATGCATTGATAATTATCGAAAACAGATCCAAGGTTTACCAACTCCGCAATGCACCGAGTGTTGCCAATGTCGCCGATGTTAGTAGTTCTAATCGCGACATTGAGAGAGTTGATGCAAAAGTCTAGAAGTTGACGAATGTGTTCACGTCTTTTCTCGTTGAGATGCAAAAGAAAGACGCTCCCGCTACGGTGAAAGCGGTCGAGGTTTCGTGTACGTTTTGTGGTGGACCTCATAATTATTACGAGTGTCCGGCTACGGATGGCCAAACGTCGAATGTGAGTGCGTTAAATGGAAACAACAATTTTCAAAATCAAAATAACGCGGGTCCATCACAACAAGGCAATTATAATCAAGGCAACAATTTTCAAAATCGAAACAATTTTCAAGGAAACAATCAACAAGGAAATTTGTCGAATCAAAATCAAGGTTATAATCAAGTTCATAATTTGAATTGGAAAAATCGAGACAATAATCAAAACTCGAATTTTTCAAACAACAACAATCAAGGCAACAATTTTTCAAGTGCGACTCAAAACAATTTCCAAAGAAGTAATCAAAACCAAGGGAACTTTAATTCTAATCAAAATATGTAACACCCCATTTTGATAATGGAAATGTCACACGTAATTATGGCGTGTCATCAAAGCATACAAGGAAAAATGTCTAAACATTACATGACCATAAAAGGAAAATACTGAAATCAAACATCGGTAGTCCAAAAGTAAAGCTCATCACACACAAACATAAGTATAGTAAAGGAAAGGACTAAAAAATGTCCATAGCAAATGTATCAAAAGAAAGGTAATGCATAAAGTAAAGAAAGGCTAGAAAGCTTCCAGTCCATATGCACGTACGCTTAAAGTCTACGAGCGTCCCTGAGTACCTGTCGTTTTGGGAACATAGAAAAGGAAAACGGCTGAGCAATACGCTCAGTGCACGGATGTACAATAAAGCATGAATAGGATAAGCATATAACATATAACAGCGGAAGAAAACTAAGTCCCGAGTAACCTGGTTAAGTCTTGATAAAACTGGTTTTATAGTTTGAAAAGCCTTATGTTTATCTTGTAAAAACTGTTTAACATATTTTACCATTAGCCAATATAGGTCATGAAAATCCACCGTGCATGAATACTTGGAGGGGTGACCTCATCATGCAAATTAGAGGGGCTGCCTCTAATTTAATATACTGGTTTTGGGTAGGAGGGATCAGCTCCTTGTGAAGGATGCAAGGCACACACCACATTCACCATGAAATCCTGACTGAAAACATGTAACTAGGATGCACCCATACGGCCCACATGATAAATATAAAAATATGGCCAAAAGCTGAAGGGACGCCACGAGCAATCACTCCGCCGTGGTGAAGTCATAACATCAGTGCCTCTAATGTTATGGTTATGGTACCTCCATAACTAGGTGAAACTGGTCATGCATGTATATGGCTATAGGTATTCTAAATTAAACATAACCAAATCAAACACATAACTTATACTACGGGAAAACATTTGGCTGCATACGGGAAATCCTAATAAGGAAAGAATGTCCATACTGAAAGGACGGGAATCCGTACCTTATGTCCAGTGAACGAAGAAGACGAACTGAGAGAAATCCTACTTCCGTATCACTAATGCTACATAAATACATACATGAATAAGTATCTGCTTACTAAATACGTAACTGGTTTCATGTCATGTCTTAGCTTATTTTATATGTTCTTATCATGTTTTACTGTTTTAAGCCTTAAACTGTGTTTATCTTATATTCTGTTTACTCTGATTAAGTGTTTCTAGTATTTCATGTATTATTATACTTACTGTGTAATAATAAGTAACTTTCCAAAAATAGCCGGTTTACTAAAATAGAAAGTTTCCAAAAATATAAAGTTTCCAAAAATAGAAAGTTACCAAAAATAGAAAGTTTCCAAAAATAGAAAGTTTCCAAAAATAGAAAGTTTCCAAAAATAGAAACTTTCCAAAAATAGAATTACTGCTTATAATAGATAAGTTTCTAAAAATAGAAAGTTTCCATAAATAGATTAGCTGCCTTATTTAAACAAGTTTCCATAAATAGATTAGCTGCCTGAAATAAATAAGTTTCTAAAAATAGAAAGTTTCCATAAATAGATTAGCTGCCTTATTTAAATAAGTTTCTAAAAATAGAACGTTTCCATAATTAGATATAAGCTGGTTAAATAAGCTAAGTATATAAGCCTAAGTGTTTTCATGATTATTTCCTAAGTCGTATGATATAATGTATAGTTTATTAATTATTTCATGTAATTAAAATAAACTATAGGTTAAAATATTTAATTGAAGTATATCGTGTTTTTAATTAAATAAAGTTAAATACTTAGGTTAAAACATGTATTATTATTTATTAATAATATAACCTAAGTCATGTTAATTAATTAATTATAACCATAGTTTTTAAATAATTAATTAATTATAAGTCTAAAAATATAAAAAAAATAAAAAATACTTAGGTTAATAATTTCATGATTTTAATAATTAAAATAACCTAAGTCATGTTATTAAATTAATCATGTCATGTTTATTAATTTAATTTTAACATAAGATTATAAAAAAATAATCTTAACATACACCGTGAACCGGATCTTGACTAAGAACCATGAACCGGACATGAAATCGACACCATACCCCGAACCACTCCGGGGTTCCCCTTGTCTTGTTGCTGCCGTAGGACCCACACCAACCAACCGGGACCATATGGTCTCGGTGGTGGTCAAGTAGCCAAACCGAGACCCCCTTGGGGTTCGGTTTAGGCGCCGGCCAAAAACAAACACCCCTAAAACACCCTTTTTGATTTATTCCAAAACCAATTCCATGTTAGATCTATGTTTTAATTAGGTTTTAAAAAAAAACACATGTTCTTAATTATTTTAAAGATCAAATCAAAAGAAAAGGGTTAAAAGAATTACCGAATGCGTGGATCTAAACAAGGATGAACAAACACGAACACTTGCACCAAAACCAAGATCAAAGATCAAATAAACACCCCCTTGGTGTGTTTATGGGTGGTGGCCAACAGAAAGAAAAAGGAGAAGGAAGAACTTTTTTAGGTTTTGTAAAAATCTTCTGTAAAGTGAAAAAAATGAGTAGTGACTTTTCCTTTTACCCTTCTTAGTAAACTTTGAGATGGGCTTGGCCCATCTCTCCCTTGTTGCCGTGGGTAGGGGGCCCCACATGGGGTACCCATACCGTTTTCCGTGTCTCAATGTTTAATTACTCGTTCGTGATTATTTGTGTTCGCGTTTAATGTGTTCTCGTTAAATAATTACCATGACCTAATATATTTATTTACGCTCGTAATAAATATATATACGTAATTAATAATAGCCCGTGATTTAATTACGTTCATGATTTGATGATCGCATGTTCGTGATTAATTATTGTCAAATAATTATTGCGTGCTCGTGCATAGTAAATACTTATCGTGTTCTAACACGTACGTAATACGTAAAATCCTAACACGTAATCCTAATCATGCTATAATAGGAAAGTTTTAATCTAGTACGTACGATCTTAAGGGTACTATTCATGGTAAAAGCATGCGGGTTTTACAACTCTTCCCCCCTAAAAAGAATAATTCGTCCCCGAATTATAGATAAAGTAAACTGGAAAAGAAGAACATACCGGAATTCAAAATATGAAATTAGGGTAAGAAGCCCGGATAGACTCCTCTGTTTCCCAAGTGGCTTGTCGCTTGGTATGATCCCTCCATAGGATTTTGACGAATGGAATCGTCTTGCTTCTCATGACTCGTTCTTGTCTGTCAAGAACTCGTTCGGGTTCTTCTATAAAAGTGAGATCTTCACGTATCTGTTCCAGTGGATACTGAACCATGTGAAGGGGATGATACTGGTACCCTCTGAGTAAGGACACATGAAACACATTATGCACATGCGAAAGCTGCGGAGGTAAGGCCAATCGGTAAGATACTTCACCGACTCGTTCAATGATATCAAACGGTCCGATGAAACGAGGACTGAGCTTCCCTTTAATCCCGAAGCGTCTAACACCACGTGCCGGCGAAACCTTAGGAAGACGTGATCTCCTACGTTAAAATGTATGTCCCTACGATGCTTATCGGCGTAACTCTTCTGACGTGACCGTGCTTCCTGAAGTTTCTGCTTAGCTACAACGATCTTTTCATTGGTCAACTCTATAATTTCTGGCCCTTCAAGTGTTCGCTCGCCAACCTGATCCCAGCAGATTGGGGCGCGACACTTTCTGCCATACAACATCTCGAAAGGAGCACACTTGATACTTGCGTGCCAACTGTTGTTGTATGCAAACTCCACCAAACAGATGTAATCGTCCCAATCACCCGTCAGTTCCAACGCACATGACCTCAACATGTCTTCCAATGTCTGAATCGTTCGTTCTGACTGTCCGTCCGTTTGAGGATGAAAAGCCGTGCTAAGCTTAAGTTGTGTACCCCAAGCTTTCTGCAGACTCTTCCAAAATCGCGAAGTAAAACGAGGATCTCTGTCTGAGACGATGCTGGATGGTGCACCGTGGAGTCTCATGATCTCTTTTCTGTACGTATCGGCGAGTTTACTTACCGGATCTTCCTTGCGGATCGGTAAGAAATGAGCTGATTTGGTAAGTCGATCTACGATAACCCAAATTGCATCGTGCTTCCTCTTGGTAGGCGGAAGACCAGTAACAAAATCCATGGTGATTTTGTCCCACTTCCACTCTGGAATATCTAACGGTTGAAGGAGACCGGCAGATCGCTGATGCTCGATCTTAACCTGCTGGTAGGTAAGACATTTGGAGAAGTAAGTAGCTACATCCTGTTTCATACCACTCCACCAAAAGTACTGCTTGATGTCATGGTACATCTTAGTCGAACCAGGATGTATAGAGAATGGGGAGCTATGAGCTTAAACTAACAAGGCTTCCCGGAGTTCTTGGTTATCAGGAGCACAAAGTCTCGTGCCCTGCCATACGATACCATCTGCATCTACTCTGAATTCTGTCTGTTTCTCCAAATTCTGTACTATAGCCCAGATTTCTCCGTCATCCTTCTGAGCTTCCTTGATCTTAGAGAGTAACTCGGGTTCTACTCTAAGATTAGCCCAGTAACCGTGCTGTCCACGTACCATGATTTTGATGTCTAGTCGCTCCAAATCTTTTATGATTTCCTCCTCAATTTTAATGCCGTTGATTATTCCGGACTTCCTGCTAAGAGCATCTGCTACTACATTTGCCTTTCCGGGATGATACTGTAGATTAATGTCATAATCCTTCAACATCTCTAACCATCTCCTCTGCCTCATGTTCAATTCACGTTGAGTGAAGATATACTTCAAGCACTTGTGGTCCATGAAAATGTCACATGATTCTCCATATAAGTAGTGCCTCCATATCTTCAATGAAAACACGACTGCAACAAGTTCCAAGTCATGCGTGGGGTAATTTTCTTCATAAGGCTTAAGCTGCCGTGAAGCGTACGCGATCACTTTCCCATGTTGCATGAGAACACAGCCAAGTCCCTTCCCCGATGCATCACTATAGATTTGAAATCCACCCGTACCAGATGGGAGAGTAAGAATAGGTGCAGATACTAGCTTCTACTTCAGGTCTTCAAAGCTCTTATCTCGTTCTTCGGTCCAGACGAATTTCTCTCCTTTCCGCATCAGTTTGGTCAATGGTAGTGCTAAGCGGGAATAGTTCTCCACGAACCTATAGTAATAGCCAGCTAAGCCTAAGAAACTGCGGACTTCCGTCGCTGATGTCGGCCTTGGCCACTTAGTAATGGCCTCAACCTTCGCTGGATCCATAGTGATTCCTTCTGCTGATACAATGTGACCTAAGAATGCTACCTTGTCTAACCAGAACTCACACTTGGAGAATTTAGCATACAACTGTTTCTGGCGAAGAATCTGTAGTACTGTACGAAGATGGTCTTCGTGTTCCTCCTTGGACTTTGAGAAAATCAGGATGTCATCGATGAAGACAATGACGAACTTGTCCAGAAATTCATGGAAGATTCTTTTCATCAAATCCATGAACACTGCTGGAGCATTTGTCAGGCCAAATGGCATAACTACAAACTCGTAGTGGCCATAGCGGGTACGAAAGGCAGTCTTAGCGATCTCCTGCTCCTTGACCCGTAGCTGATGGTAGCCTGACCTAAGATCAATCTTGGAGAAGTGTTTGGCCCCTTGGAGTTGGTCAAACAGATCGTCAATACGTGGCAGTGTATATCTATTCCGGATAGTAATCTTGTTGAGCTCGCGATAGTCTATGCAAAGACGCATACTGCCGTCCTTCTTCTTAACAAACAAGACCGGTGCGCCCCATGAATATGCGCTCGGTCGAATGAAACCTCGTTCAAGAAGTTCTTGCAGTTGATACTTCAGCTCCTTCAGCTCTATGGGAGCCATGCGATAAGGAGCCTTGGAGATTGGTTCAGATCCTGGAATAAGCTCGATACTGAATTCCACTTCTCGTGCAGGTGGTATGCCCGGAAGTTCTGCTGGAAAAACATCTTGGAATTCTGACACTATTGGTTGATCCTGAATTGATGGAGATTCAGCATCCATGTCGTGAACCGTAGCTAGATAACCCTCGCAGCCATGTGACAGTAGTGCACGCGCTTGCAGGGTAGATATGACTTGTACAGACCGTCCGGGTATGAACCCATTATGAATGTACTCTGGTGCATTAACATCACCGAAGATAACTCGATATGAATGGCTGTCTATGGTAACATGATGCTTGGATAGCCAATCCATGCCCAAAATCATGTCGAAGTTATTCATGTCCAGCGGAAGTGCGTCAACAGGTCGAACCTTATCGTCAAATTCTAGGGGAAGACGCTTGTATACATGGGTGATTAATACAGAGTCCCTCAAAGGCGTGGAAATAGTAAGCCTATTTTCTAGTGGCATGGGGAGCATCCTAATGTTCTTAGCATAAGCAGTAGAAATAACCGAGTGAGTAGCACCCGTATCGAAAAGAAAACATGCAGCTTGACCATACATATACAAGATTCCAGTGATGGTACCTTTAGACTTGTTCGCCTGGTCTCGAGATGTCGTGTAGACACGCCCGGTGGTAGGAGGCGGCTTGGAATCAGCATGTCCTGATGTACCCTCCATCTCGCCCTTACGGCAATCCTTCATGATATGGCCAGGAAGACCACACTTGAAGCATGCGTCGGTGTTACGACGACATGGCCCTGGGTGCCTACGGTGGCAAGTAGAGCAAAGAGGATGAGTAAATCCTCCAACAGGTGCTCTGGCTGGCTGGGAACTTGATAAAACATTTTACATAAGACATGATAATTGGGTACAAAGGACAATGCGGATAATCGTAAGATTAAATACCAGTGATAGCTGGACGGCTAGGCTGTGAACCTCTCTGGTTCTGGTCCCTACCGTTTCCATGGTTCCTGGTAGAAGTTTTGCTAAAGTGTCAGAATATGAGTTATAACAAGAAATCATAAGAAAATGCGTAAGTATTAGGACCTTCTGCTGTTGGAGTGTCCAGCGTTGTTACGGTAATTATCGTTACCGCCACGCCTATCCGTAGCAGAACGGTCGTTAGTCTGACCGTTTCCCTTGGGTTGATGAGGCTGCTGCTGAGTAGCCGGCTGAGACCGGTCCCCAGTTTTCTGCCTGGAAGATACATTTAAAGAGATGAATAATTGACATATATGGAAAGAATACGGATTGATCACCGCTTGAATACGAGTTTTTACCTCTTTTCGGGTCTCTCAGCTTCCCCGAACTCATCTTTCTCTTGCAGCATCTCCAGTTTACGTGCTGCATCGGCCACTTGTGCTACCGTATCCAACGGAGCACCTGATAAGTTATTGGCGATCCTTGGATTAATAGCCCAACGAAAATGTAGTGCTTGCTCTTCAGTGGTGCCTGCAACTGTTCTCAGGACACCGGCGTAACGAAGAAAGCGTTGCATGAAGTCATTGCTGTCTTCGTCAAGTCTCTGTCTAATGGCATAGTATTCCTTCATGAGCCGATTCCTTCCTTCCATGGGGAAAATGTTAGGCGGGGGAGGATAGCCGTCGTTCTGATGAAGGACGTCTTGCATTTCTGCATCAGCAGCTGCAAACATTGCCTAGAGATTGTCTGTGTTTGCCATCTGATAGTATAACATAAAACACATGATTAAACAGATCAAAACATATATATATATATATATATATATATATATATATATATATATATATATATATATATATATACATGAAAAAAATTTATACCAAAATTTCAAGAGACAAATTTTATGCAAGAAAATTTTGTGTATGAATGCATGATGCAGTTTTATGAAAACTTTTGTATGCTCGAGAGTGAACGCCTATGGTCAGTTCACCCAAAACAAAAGACATGGCGAGGGGACGCCTATGGGTCAGTCCCAAATTTAAAAGTTTCGATAAAACACATGCGACTAAATAGGGCCAGTCCTGTACCAACCATTACTTAGTCATAAATCTGCGACAATGACATATATATGTATGCTTAAAAATGATGAATGAATGAAAACAACTGTCAGTTCTAGGAAGACCGTAGTGACTACCCACTAATCACATGTCATATTTGAGAGCCTACAGGTCGAAGCCTTGGCTCTGATACCATAATTGTAACACCCCATTTTGATAATGGAAATGTCACACGTAATTATGGCGTGTCATCAAAGCATACAAGGAAAAATGTCTAAACATTACATGACCATAAAAGGAAAATACCGAAATCAAACATCGGTAGTCCAAAAGTAAAGCTCATCACACACAAACATAAGTATAGTAAAGGAAAGGACTAAACAATGTCCATAGCAAATGTATCAAAAGAAAGGTAATGCATAAAGTAAAGAAAGGCTAGAAAGCTTCCAGTCCATATGCACGTACGCTTAAAGTCTACGAGCGTCCCTGAGTACCTGCCGTTTTGGGAACATAGAAAAAGAAAACGGCTGAGCAATACGCTCAGTGCACGGATGTACAATAAAGCATGAATAGGATAAGCATATAACATATAACCGCGGAAGAAAACTCAGTCCCGAGTAACCTGGTTAAGTCTTGATAAAAATGGTTTTATAGTTTTACAATAAAGCATGAATAGGATAAGCATATAACATATAACCGCGGAAGAAATTAAGTCCCGAGTAACCTGGTTAAGTCTTGATAAAACTGGTTTTATAGTTTGAAAAGCCTTATGTTTATCTTGTAAAAGCTGTTTAACATATTTTACCATTAGCCAATATAGGTCATGAAAATCCACCGTGCATGAATACTTGGAGGGGTGACCTCATCATGCAAATTAGAGGGGCTGCCTCTAATTTAATATACTGGTTTTAGGTAGGAGGGATCAACTCCTTGTGAAGGATGCAAGGCACACACCACATTCACTATGAAATCCTGACTGAAAACATGTAACTAGGATGGACCCATACGCCCCACATGATAAATATAAAATATGGCCAAAAGTTGAAGGGACGCCACGAGCAATCACTCCACCGTGGTGAAGTCATAACATCAGTGCCTCTAATATTATGGTTATGGTACCTCCGTAACTAGGTGAAACTGGTCATGCATGTATATGGCTATAGGTATTCTAAATTAAACATAAGCAAATAAAACACATAACTTATACTACGCGAAAACATTTGGCTGCATACGGGAAATCCTAATAAGGAAAGAATGTCCATACTGAAAGGACGGGAATCCGTACCTTATGTCCAGTGAACGAAGAAGACGAACTGAGAGAAATCCTACTTCCGTATCACTAATGCTACATAAATACATACATGAATAAGTATCTGCTTACTAAATACGTAACTGGTTTCATGTCATGTCTTAGCTTATTTTATATGTTCTTATCATGTTTTACTGTTTTAAGCCTTAAACTGTGTTTATCTTATATTCTGTTTACTCTGATTAAGTGTTTCTAGTATTTCATGTATTATTATACTTACTATGTAATAATAAGTAACTTTCCAAAAATAGCAGGTTTCCTAAAATAGAAAGTTTCCAAAAATAGAAAGTTTCCAAAAATAGAAAGTTACCAAAAATAGAAAGTTTCTAAAAATAGATAGTTTCCAAAAATAGAAAGTTTCCAAAAATAGAAAGTTTTCAAAAATAGTAAGTGTCCAATAATAGAAAGTTTCCAAAAATAGAATTATTGCTTAAAATAGATAAGTTTCTAAAAATAGAAAGATTCCATAAATAGATTAGCTGCCTTATTTAAATAAGTTTCCATAAATAGATTAGCTGCCTGAAATAAATAAGTTTCTAAAAATAGAAAGTTTCCATAAATAGATTAGCTGCCTTATTTAAATAAGTTTCTAAAAATAGAACGTTTCCATAATTAGATATAAGCTGGTTAAATAAGCTAAGTATATAAGCCTAAGTGTTTTCATGATTATTTCCTAAGTCATATGATATAATGTATAGTTTATTAATTATTTCATGTAATTAAAATAAACTATAGGTTAAAATATTTAATTAAAGTATATCATGTATTTAATTAAATAAAGTTAAATACTTAGGTTAAAACATGTATTATTATTTATTAATAATATAACCTAAGTCATGTTAATTAATTAATTATAACCATAATTAATTAATTATAAGTCTAAAAATATAAAAAAAATACTTAGGTTAATAATTTCATGATTTTAATAATTAAAATAACCTAAGTCATGTTATTAAATTAATCATGTCATGTTTATTAATTTAATTTTAACATAAGATTATAAAAAAAATAATCTTAACATACACCGTGAACTGGATCTTGACTAAGAACCATGAACCGGACATGAAATCGACACCATACCCCGAACCACTCCGGGGTTCCCCTTGTCTTGTTGCTGCCGTGGGACCCACACCAACCAACCGGGACCATATGGTCTCGGTGGTGGTCGAGTAGCCAAATCAAGACCCCCTTGGGGTTCGGTTTAGGCGCCGGCCAAAAACAAACACCCCTAAAACACCCTTTTTGATTTATTCCAAAACCAATTCCATGTTAGATCTATGTTTTAATTAGGTTTTAAAAAAAACACATGTTCTTAATTATTTAAAAGATCAAATCAAAAGAAAAGGGTTAAAAGAATTATCGAATGCGTGGATCTAAACAAATATGAACAAACACGAACACTTGCACCAAAACCAAGATCAAAGATCAAATAAACACCCCCTTGGTGTGTTTATGGGTGGCGGCCAAAAGAAAGAAAAAGGAGAAGGAAGAAATTTTTTAGGTTTTGTAAAAATCTTCTGTAAAGTGAAAAAATGAGTAGTGACTTTTCCTTTTACCCTTCTTAGTAAATTTTGAGATGGGCTTGGCCCATCTCACCCTTGTTGCCGCGGGTAGGGGGCCCCACATGGGGTACCCGTACCGTTTTCCGTTTCTCGCTATTTAATTACTCGTTCGTGATTATTTGTGTTCGCGTTTAATGTGTTCTCGTTACATAATTACCGTGACCTAATATATTTATTTACGCTCGTAATAAATATATATACGTAATTAATAATAGCTCGTGATTTAATTACGTTCATGATTTCATGATCGCATGTTCGTGATTAATTATTGTCAAATAATTATTGCGTGCTCGTGCATAGTAAATACTTATCGTGTTCTAACACGTACGTAATACGTAAAATCCTAACACGTAATCGTAATCATGCTATAATAGGAAAGTTTTAATCTAGTACGTACGATCTTAAGGGTACTATTCATGGTAAAAGCATGCGGGTTTTACAAAATAGTTCGTCAAACGATTTTCAAAATTACATGAAAACGAATGAGGCTAATATGAGACGATTAGAGGGAGTAATTGGTACTTTGAAAAACGACTTTTCAAATACTTTGAAATTGCAAAACACGAAGATTGAGCAAGGACAAATTGACATTAAAAAGATGTTTTCGGCCATAATGAACAAGTCCTCGGGTGCTTCATCGAGTTCGTTACCTAGTGACACCGTTGCAAATCAGAAGGAACAATGTAAAGCCACCTCGTCTCGTGAGAAAGGTCGTGTGATTACCCCTAACCTTGAGGGATTTCGTGTTATTCCTTATTCTCAACCCTCGACTTCTAAGACGTCTTATTGTTCTAAAGTCGATGGGGTGAACGTGGCGACCAAGGAAAAGAGTGCACACCCTCGTGTACCTCAAATTCCATCCACGGTTCAAAAATAGAGTTTTATCGACCTTACGAAAGTAACCCTTGAAGAAACTTGTGCATCGATCCTTCTTAAAAAACCTAAAAGGCATATGCCGAGAAAGGAAGAGGATCCGGGCCAATTTCTACTACCTTGTGTTGATCCCTTTGGTTGGATCTATATTCTGTTAAGAATTAGTATAATAGTTTGTAATCAAACTAAAACACTTTGAGCACTCTTACTAAACACTAAATAAGTTATGCGGAATCTAACTTATAAAGCACAGAAGAACATAATTACTTTTAACTATTCGATTCTCTTATTAGTCGACTTGTATGAGGTACATGAAAGACATTGTACCCTATGTTCCTTTTATAGAGTAAGGAACCCTAGAAACCTTATAATATTCTATAAAGATAACTATATCACAGACGATATATTATCAATATTCTAACTATTTAGGTATATCACATAAGATATACTCTAACTATAACTATGATATACTTATACAAAGATATATTCGTCCTAATCTTCATAGCAGTACTTACTTTATAAGTAGCAGTACTTACTATGTACCGCGTTAACACTAACGGTACTTACATAACATTAACAGTACTTCAAATACACTAATGGTACTTGACACTTAACAAATAATTCCCAACAATCCTCCCCTAAACAAGAAATGATAACTTGTTGTCTTCTTGTTTCTTTTGTACTGGATGTATTAGAAATATATGTCTTCAGTCTTTCCTTCATCCTTGGATTGAACTTGGTAATTTGTATTTGTATCCAACTGAATGTAGCCAAACACTTCATATGTAGATCTTCTTTTGATAAGATAATCTTCAAACATTATGAGCATCATCTTTGTCTTCAAAATATGATCTTCTTGTGTCTTCTAATCATTCATTCATCTTTGCAACATCAGTTTTTGTCTTTTTGAGTTTAGTCCTTGAACTCTTGATCATAAATCTTCCACTTGATTTGATGATAACAAAACCTTCTAAGTATTATATCTTTTAATACTTCTTTGTCTGCAATCTTCATACCTGAAATAAAACAGTTAACAACAAAACACCAATCTGTATTGGCTTCATGATTTTTAGCAAATCACCAGCTATCAACGGATTTGATAAATTCTTTACCAGTTAGCCGTACACTCTGGAATAGCCAATACTTTATTCACAAAGAATAAGGTGTAATGAAAACCTTACAATTTTTGGTAAATTGTCAACCATCAACGGATTTGATGAAGTATTTACCTAGTATCATTTGTCTAGGATTATCTAACTCTTTGTCTCGAAACAAGGTGAGTTAGAACCATATAGTTTTTAGCAAACTATCAGCTTTCAACGGATTTGATAAGTCTTTACCACAAACCGTTTGCTTATGGACTAGCCAGTTCTTATGTGTGTTAGACATGGTGAACTGAGAACCATTTATGAAGTGTGACTGAAAGTCAAACACTTAAGATTCTTTCTCAGCTTCTTCCTCATCTTTAAAATCCTTGATTTGTTGTTTAACCATTCTGATCAACTCCAAAGCATCAGCAGATTCTTCTATAACTTCTAATTGTTGTTCTAACATTCTTTCCAACAATTTTCTTTTGAAGGGATAAGTCTTCTCTTGCAGCATATAATATGTAACATCATCTACATCCAAAATATGCAATCTACATGACCTGTAATATCTCCAGTAACTAGGAACCTGATTCTCTAATTCCTTCAACATTTCTTGATCACATTTGTGTGGCTCATACATAAAGATAAACTCCCTATATAATAGTGATACTTCAGTTTTACCTGCACTGGCATCTTCAACTAACCTTACAAGATCTTGGATATCTTGTCTGTCAAGTATGTGAAGGATATCTTCCAAAAGTCTGAATATCCTTTTTGTGCCATCAGATCTCTGAATCCCATGAGCTTCAAGTCCTTAATCTGTAGAGTAAATCCACTTAACAATGGATGCTCTTTTTCCAAAAATCTCTGTATCAAAACATTGATCTTCAAAGTTTACAATCTTCAAGTACTTCCTTAAGCTCTCATCATCATCATTATCTTCTGCTGTAGTTTTAGCTCTCTTAGCTTTCTTCTTTAGCTTTGTTGATCTTTTCCTTTTAACACTCTTGGAAATTCCTTTAAGTTTTGTTGAACCTTCTTCTAAGCTTGTATGTACCGTTTCCTCAGTATGTACTATTGACTGTGTATGTACTGCTTGTACATTTTCAGTCTGAGCAATTCCTTGAGTTTCAACTCTTGTATTCATCCTTTGAGCAGTCTCTTCCTCTCTTGAACTTACTTTCTCCTTTCTATTCTTCCTCACATAAGTGGTTTTGATAGGTGGAGATGTACTTGTAGGTTCAACAGTACTTGGCTCAAATTTAGTAGTACTACCAAATTGTCTTTGTTGTTGTAGACGATTCTTGAATTTTTCAACAGCTTTCTTGTCAGCTTCAGATCCAATCTCAACAAAATTCTATTCAGTCCTCTTACTTTGCTCATACAAAGTCTTGATTTCTTCAAAAGTTTTCTTGACCAGCTGAATATGAGTAAATCCTTTTACTTTCTTTAGAAATTTCATCATTTGACTTCTAATCTGCATAGTCCTTGGAGGCTTAATCTTTTCTTTCCTTCTCTTTTCAGCAAAGAATCTTTGTTGCTCCCTTACCAGATCATCAATCAATCTTGATTTTTCTTCTTCATCATATACATCTTTTTCTTCAGCTATCAATGAGTCTTCAAGAAGCTCACTTACATGTATCTCAAATTGAATCCTAGCATACTCTTGTATGTTCCATTCTTGCTGTATCTTTTTAGCTTCTAACAAATTTTGCTTTGCTGCAAGTTCTTCCTGCAATTCATCTTCACGAATTTGTGCTTTCATTTTATAAGCAAATTCCTCATCATGGTCAATTTGATAAAATCTATACATGACTCTGTTTATATCATCATCTGAATCACTTTCATCTTCAGATTCTGACAATAATTGCTTCTTCCCCTTATCCTTTGGATTTATCTTAGGTAGCTTCTTCTTCAGTTTGGCAGCTACTTCTTCATTAGCTAACTGTTGAATGACTATACCTTTTGTAGGGTATGAAGCTTGTACTTTCTTACCTTGAATTTGATCCTTTGAGGCAAGAACTTCTTGTTGTGTCTTTTTCTCCACTTCTGCTTGTTTAGCCTTCTTAACTAAATTATTCTTTAGATCAAGCAGCAATTTGGCTAAAGTCTCATTTTCTTCAAATGAACTTTGACTTTCCAGTGAAGGATGATCACCAGCGGTACTTGCAATTAGCTTAGCAGTACTTGGATCTTCAACAATGTCAGCAGTACTTGCAGTTGGCTTAGCAATACTTGGATTCTCAACAAAGTTGACTTCACCAGTATTTGACACACTTGTTTCTTCAATCACTTGAGTTTCCCCAGATGCTTTAGCTTCCATAGAAGACATCATATCAATTTGCACTTCTTCAGTCTTTTCTGACTTATTGCTTTGCGGTGATGGATCAGGAAACTGATTAGAAATTTCCTCCAACTTCTCATAGAAAACACTCCAATTAGCTTGAGGTGGTGATTGAACTGATGGTTCTGGCCGAGTTTTCAATGTTTCTGCAACTTGTGGTTCCTCTGGTTGATTTACCAATTTTTCTTGAACTTGTTCTTGAACTTGTTCTTGAACTTGTGGTTCCTCTGGAGTAGGTTGTGGGTCTTGCTGTTGAATCTTCATGTTTGAAGGTTCATCCACACCAGTCTCTAAACCAGTTCCATCTTTAAAAGTCCCCATGACATCTTTATCCAATTCAAAATTGATGTCATTTCCAGAGATACTTGTTTGATTATCAGAAGAAGGTGGTTGTTCTTCATTATTCCTTCCCTATTCTTCAATATTCCTCCCCTGTTTGGTTGCATTCAGTTGCCTTTTCTTGAAGTTCCTGAACCTTTTCTTCCTGATTGCAGATGTCTGAACAGATCTATATTGCCTCATCCAAGATGACACTTTGTTCCTTAACTTGAGTAGGCTAGCTTCCAATTCAGCAATTTTCTTGTCTTGAACAAGCTTATCTTTCTGCAATACCTGTACCTGTTGGGACAAACTTGTACACAAATAAGTTAAATTTGCAACATCCACCACCTCTGGTGCTTGTGCTTGTGGTGAACCACTAGAAGCAATAGAAGCAGCAGGTGTGTGGATCATCTCATTAGTGTTTGGTGGAATACCAACATTGTGAGAAGAAGATTGTGAATCTTCTAGAGAGTGGGAGCTATGGTGAGAAGGAGTTTGCTGAGAAGCACTAGTAATGCTAGGTTCCTCACCTTCTTGATTGGCAGGTTGGGCTAACATATGGGCAAACAATGGTGTGACAGTTCCTGAAAAGGCATTGCCTTGTTTGTTTAAGAAAGAGAAAGTTCTCTTTGTTAATGAAGGAACATCCCATGCATCAGTTAATGCTGGTAGGCTAGGTATTTGGTCACTAACTAAAGCGTGAATGAATCTAGGATACATTAAAAACTTCTTAGTCCCTTCCAAATTCCTAGTCATGCCTTCAAATATTAATTTTGAAAAATTAAAAACCCTGTTATTTGCTAGACAAATACCAGCAGATGCCAATGCAGCAGGTATTTGATCAAAAGATGTACTTTTTGAACTTAAACAGTGAATAATAGCATGAAAAAGCAATTTCCATTGAGGTGAAAATAATGCTTTAAAGAAAGTAAGACTTTCCCTACCACCCTGATAACTCGATTTACTCAGTTAAAAATATTCGTTGTGTTCCGATCTAATCGAATTGAACAACTTGATGTTTTATGTGTGACTCAGTTGAACTTTGGTAAAACAAAGATGTGTCGTTGTAGTTTTGAAAATTAAAGGTGCAAAACAATTTAAGTAAAAGTGCAATTAAAATAAATCTAAGTCTATTTAAAATAAAGTGCAAGAATTTAAAAGCAAGACTAAATTTAAAGGGCAATAAAGTAAATAACGCAAACTTAAATCTAACTAAGGTAAACTTAAAATGCAACTAAAACTAAAACTTAAACTGAGGCAAATAAAGCTTAAAATGAAAAGGCAGAAAACTAAAAACTAAGATTTCCCTATCCGGAATAAACTCCTATTCGGAATAAAGGCAATTCGGAATAACTGTCACCTATTCGGAAAGATAGCCCTATTCGGAATATTTGCCTACTCGGAAAGTTTGCCCTATTCGGAATGTTCCTCCTATTCGGAATAACACCTCTATGCGGAATAGCTGTCCCTATTCGGAATAATGGGTCCTATTCGGAACATTTGGTCCATTCGGAAAGTTATCCCTATTCGGAATGATTTCCCTATGCGGAATAAAGCGCCTACTCGGAATAATGGGTCCTATTCGGAATACTGTCACTATTCGGAAAGACTCCTATTCGGAATAAAAACCCTATTTGGAAAAGTAGCCCTATGCGGAATATACTATTCCGAATAAGCAATTTTACAAAAACCCCTATGCGGAATAATTGAGTATTCCGAATAAGAGATCTTTACAAAACCTTCACGCGGAATAAAACTCCTATGCGGAATATACAATATTCCGTATAGAGCAAACTAATCACACACCTATTCGGAAAGTTCTGGGCACAAGTCTGGGAAAGAACAGTAACCTTACAGCAAAGAACAAGGGAAGCTAAAAGGCACGAATCAAATAGAAAAAAAACAAAGCCAAATCAAACACAAGATTAGATCAAACAAACAAATAAACAACTATTAAGCATAAACAATCAATCCAAATCAATCTAACTCACAAAACTTAATCAAAATAATCAAAACCCACTTAAATAAATCAACAAAAATAAAGAACATAAACATGAACAAATCAACACAAAGATTAAGAAAGGAAGAATAAGATTAACAAGATAAAGATAAAACTTGAAAAGAATTAAAAAGGAAAACTTACTTGAATTAAAATGGTAATTAAGTGCAAGACAAGGTAATTAAATTGGACAAGTATTTAAATGTGCAAGGTAATTAAAAATGGAAGAGCTAATTTGTCAAGTTAGCCAACAAAACAAATGATAACTAATCTAATCTATTTATAGGGGAGGATTAGGAAGCTTCCTCCCCTCCTTCATTTCTTGTTAATTGCGGGATTAAGTCCTTCTTCTCCTCTAATCTTCATTAATTGCGTCATTAGTCCTTTTCTTCTCATCTTTCTTTTAAGTTTGGACTTTAAGGACTTGTGGCTCGGGATATCTTTTGAACTCGTCTTTAATTTCTTCAATAAAATAGACTTGAGTTTCTCGGCTTTTGATAAACTTCCGTCTTTTGACTTTTTCTTCGATAAATCTTCAGAATTGGTCTTGGACTTCCGTTCTTTTTCCACTCTTGATTTCTCGACTTCGTCTTTCATCTTTTTCTTCAATAAAAGCCGTGAATGCCCGTGAATTCTCATGTTTTCTCCACTTTACACAATTTCGTCCTAAATTACAACAAAAACACAAACCACGCATAATTCCGACATAAAAGACATAAAATACACGTTTTGGTCCGGTTATTATAGTAATTAAGTGGTAGAAAAGATGGGTGTTTACACACCTATCACACCCCCATATCCCATGGCTGCAAGGCCATCATGAATCTCTGTATTATTAAGCATACTAAGTCCATTTTCATCATTAAGTCTCAGAGTTGCTCTTAGCAGTACCTCAGTGACATATATTCCTATGATTTACCCTAGACTTAATGCAAGGTTGATCAAAACGAGTACCTAGAACAACAGTATCCCAAAATTGTTCAACAATGGGTATAGAGACAACTGGACTTACAGTGAGTGCGAAGCGAATATGACTTCAAGAAAGGAAACCAAGCATCTCATGGAAACCAAGTGAGTCATCATTCGTAGCAAGATTCGCAACTAAATTATGCTTAGAGATTACTTGTAAGGCATCCATTAGTATTTTTGATGATCGAAAGATTAGAGAGAGGGTTATAGAATCAAGAGAGAAAAATAAAAGATTAGGTGAATCAATTGTGTAATTGGGGTAAGTATTTAAGTGAATAACAAACCCAAGCGCGAAGAAACCGCCAAATTTACAAAAGAGACCCTTAACGGTACAACGGACATGTAGCGGTACATGGAACATAAGCGGTACATGGTTTTGTGCTAGCGGTACTTGGAGTGACAACGGTACCTCACAATTTTGACCAGTTCATGCTTTCCACTAGACATGTAACCTCTTTTATCTTTTTCTATAAACCTGCAATAACATCAAAAACACAAAGCATAGACTATACAATAAAATTTATATAAAACTTGTACAGCTATTACCTCCCCTCAACATATGCAGCATGTTATTGATTTAGCATACCAATGTGTGTCACCAGGAATTCGAATCTCTTTGCATCAAATGCCTTGGTCAACAAATCAGCTACATTGTTGTCTGTATAAATCTTCAAGACTTGAATAAGCTTTTTGTCATAAGCATCTCTTATAAAGTGATGTCTTATTTCAATATGCTTAGTCTTGGAGTGAAATACTGGATTCTTGACAATGCATATAGTACTTTCATTATCAATGTAAATCTTGGTGTTCATGAAATTGAACCCATAGTCCAACAATTGATTTTGAATCCAAAGTACTTGTCCACAGCAATGAGCAGCAGCTACATATTCAGCTTCAGTTGTAGAAGTAGCAACAATGGTTTGCTTCTTACACTGCCATGATATGAGTCTTCTGCCCCTAGGAATTGACAACCTCCTGTTGTGGATTTCCTATCATGATTTGCTCCAACATAGTCACTATTTGAGTAAGCTTCCAATTAAAAAGTAGAGTCTCTACGATACCATAATCCTAAATTAGGTTGACTTTTAAGATATTTAAAAATCTTCTTCACAGCATAAAGATGTGACACCTTTGGATGAACTTGGTTTCTTGAACATGCACACACATCTAACATTATATCTGGTCTTGAAGCAGTAAGATACATCAATGAACCAATCATTGACCTATAGAGATGAATGTCAACATCCTCTTCATGTTCATCTTTTGATAAAGATTTCTTGGCTTCAAAAGGTGTGCTTGTACTCCTTGTATCCATACATGAAAATTTCTTTAAGATTTCAGCAACATATTTATCTTGGTTGATAAATATTCCATCTTTTCTTTGTTTGACTTGTAGTCCCAAAAAGAAAGTTAGTTCTCCAATAGAACTCATTTGAAATCTTCTTTTCATCAAAGCTTCAAACTCTTCACACCATGTCTTCTTGGTAGAACCAAAAAATGATGTCATCAACATAGACTTGAACTAGAATAATGTCTTTGGCATTTTTCTTGATGAACATAATTTTGTCAATGGTTCCTCTACTATATCCATGTTCTAGCAGAAATTTGGATAAAGTTGCATACCAGGCTCTTGGAGCTTGATGCAGACCATAAAGTGCTTTGATAACTTTGTAGACTCTATTGGGGAATTTAGGATCTACAAAACCTGGAGGTTGTGAGACATATACCTCCTCTGAAATAGTACCATATAGAAAGGCACTTTTCACATCCATTTGATAGACTATAAATCCCATATATGATGCAAAGGCAAAAAATAACCTAATGGCTTCTATCCTTGCCATTGGTGCAAAAAACTCATCATAGTCTATCCCGTCTTCCTGTCTGTAGCCTTGAGCAACAAGTCTTACCTTGTTTCTCATAACAACCCCTCTTTCATCCTTCTTGTTCATGAAGACCCATCTTGTACCAATTACTCTTTTTCCTGAGGGAAGATCCACAAGAATCCAAACCTTTTGTAGCTCAAATTGTGTTAATTCTTCTTGCATGGCATCCACCCAACTTTCTTCATCAAGAGCCTGAGAGATATTTTTGGGCTCTACTTGAGATAAGAAACAGGCAAACAAACAATGCTGAGTATCTTTATGATTTGTTCTCTGCTGTTGTTTGACATAACTCACTAGTGCATGAGTTTCAATATTGGTTTGCAGTTGTCTTCTGGTTTGTACAACAGATTTTAGATCACCAATAATCTGAGTAGCAGGATGGTTGTTGTTGACTTTATGAGTGGGAATAGAACTGACTGGAATTTTAGTTTCCAAATTGTTGAAGTCAGTTACTGCACCCTGCTCATCATAGGAAGCTTTGGAGAAGATTCCTTCAGCTGGACTGGCATATAAGTCTTCATCGTCCAATGCTTGCAAAATCTCTTCTAGGGAGTCAACAGATCTAGCAGATTTCGACTTAGCAGTACTTGCAAATGAAGTACCGCTAGGTATAGGATGTACTGCTAAGTGTTGTGACTCAAAAGATTCTTCTCCTGAATGCTTATTAGCAGATGTAGCATTCTTTTCTTAATCTTGAAGCCTCTGAAGCTCATGGGAGGCTTGATCATCACTTGATGGCATGGTTTGCTTCTTGGGAGTTGCAGATATGGGAGTAACAGTAGGCATATTTGGCACATAGATGTGAACATCTTCATCTGATGAAGAAACATCTTCATTAGTACCTGTATTAATTGCACTTGACTCCTCACCTGCATTGTTAGTTTGACAATCTTTTTGCAAAGAGTAGTAGTCCATGGAGTTAGTTAGATAATCTAAATCAAACATCCAAGCATAACCTATTCATGGAACATTGGGTTTATTTTCTAAGAAATTGATATGAGCATTTTCTTCAACTCTCTTAGTTGCCATTGAAAACTCTATATGCTTTACTTTGCAATGAATATTCTACAAGATATTAATAATTGTGAAAACACTTATCCTTTTACCACTTATTTCCAATAATAACAAGACCAAAACGTGTATTTTATGTCGTAAAAGTCGGAATTATGCGTGGTTTGTGTTTTTATTGTGTTTTAGGACCAAAAGATGAAAAAGAAAGAAAACACGGGCTTTCACGGGCTTTTATCAAAGAAAACGGGAAAAGACGAAGTCAAAAGATCAAGAGTGCTTAAAGAACGGATGTCCAAGACCTATTCTGAAGATTTATCGAAGAACAAGTCTAAAGACGAAAGTTTAATGAAGTCGAATAACTCGAGTCTAAATAAATGAAGAAATGTTAAGACGAGTTTAATTGATCCCGAGACGACATCGAGAAAGACAAATGAATTAAATCGAGTCGAGAAGAAAAGAAAGAAGGAAGCACCACACATGCACTTCCCACTTCCCTATAAATACCCTCCTAATCACATTAGGAAGGGGTTAGCTAGTTTTTATTTTTAAGTTTCCTTTCTAGTTTTAGAGGGAGAAAGTTCTAAACTTTCTCTCACTAAGTTTTTCATTCTTCCTTTCTTTTAAGCTTTCATCATTCTTGTATTTGGATATCATCTATCTAATTCAAGTTAAACTTTTTGTTCTTTAATCTTCCTCTACCTTTCTTTATTTTACTTGTTCTTAATCCGAAAACTCATGGTTAATCCGAATGGTTCTCGATTCGTGTTGATTGTGGTGGTGATTCGTGATTAAAAGGGTCAGTTTTCTTGTTCTACATAAGCTGTTGAACGAATAAGCTATAAGCTTTTCATGCTTATTGGCTTATTCGATTGTTTGGCTTATTTACTTTTTAAGTTATTCTAAAAAGATTTATTGTTTTAAATCCGTCTTATGGAAGTTTGAGTGTTTTAGGTTTCAAAAGTTTTAGAATATGCGCTTATTTACTCTTTCATAAGTTTGAAAATTGCTTATTGGTTGCTGCTTATTGAATTGAGCTTATTACCCTTTGGACGCCATTTCTTTCTGATAAGGGTTTTGCTTGGTACGATCTCTTGGCTTCGATCGCTAGGGTGCGATCAGTTTGTTACTTCCCTGGTACGATCCGGAACCACGATTCAAAACCACGATCACTCATTGTGATCGTGGTTGCGATCTGGTAGTACGATCGCCCTCCCATCGTACTAAGTGGGTACGATCGAGTCTCTTCCCTGCTTTGATCGCATTGATTGCGATTGGTTTGTTACGATCCCCCATTGCGATCAGGTTGCGATGGTGGGTACGATGGTAAGTCACGATGGCATGTTGCGATTGAGTTACGATGGTATGTTGCGATGGAGTGGCTGCGATCTGAGTGCGATCGCAGTGCACTTATTTTAGTCTTTGTTCCATTTTCCTAAGTTTTCAAATTGTACTTTTTCCCGCCTTTTGTCTTAGCATTTGTTTAAGCATTTCTCTTAACTTTGAATCATTTACATTTTAGTTTCCAACATTGCAAGCTTTTATTTTGTAGTTTAATTCTAAGATCTCCATTTTACTCAACGACATCTTTAATTACTCGCATTTAGTTCTAAAATTAGATAACTAAACCAAACCATTCTCTTGTTCACCAAAAGACAATTGAGTCGCACTCTTCACCATTAGTCAATTCGAAAAGACTTGGGACTACGAATTTTGATACTTGGGGTAAAAGCCAAGTATTAAATGGCGCCGCTGCCGGCTCTTTTCGTTACGATTAAAGGTTTTTAGTGAGAGACGCATTGAATTTTGGGATCCGTTCTTTGAACGTTATTTTCCTTTCTTTAAAAAATTTCAAAAACCCTAGAAATATAAAATTCTTCAAAACTACAAAAACATTGAAAAATCATAAAAAGCAATTCTTTTCCAAAGGTTTTGCACCAAAAATATTATATAGATATTCTCTTTGTGTATATTTTGCTTCTGCAGGTGTATGCGTACTAGATCTTCGAACTATTCTGAGCCCGAGACTCGTGAAGATTTAGATATGGCTGGTGTTAATAACAACAATAATAACCCACCTCTACCCAATTTGAATAACAATAACAACAACAACAACAACAACAATGTCCTCCTACCTGATTTACGAACAATGGAGGAATTGTGTCAACCCACCATGAACGGACGCGGAGGCCCGATTTTTCGTTGAAGCATCACATGATCCAACAAGTGAAAACTAAACCATTTCACGGAATTCCGGATGATGATGCCAACAAACACCTCGACAAATTCATTACCATCACCCAAAGCATGAAGTGCCCCGGTGTTTCTATGGATGACCTTCGCCTTCAAATTTTTCCCCACTCGCTTTCTCACCATGCCGAAAAATGGTTTGACCGTCTCCCGAAGAATTCTATTCATACGTGGAATGACATGACTCAACGCTTTTTGTCGCGCTACTTCCCTCCATCCATGGTCACAAGCCTTCGTAACCAAATCAGTGGATTCATGCAAGACATTGATGAATCGCTTTTCGATGCTTGGGAACGATACAATGATTTGATCGACCGCTGTCCAAATCACAATATGCTCGCCGTCACTCTCATTGACACCTTCTACAATGGTCTCACTTTTCGTGATCGTGACACGATCATTGCCGCCGCCGGTGGTACTTTTATGAAAAGGAGACCGGAGGAGTGTAGAGAGTTGATTGAAAACATGACTACTCACCACAAGAATTGGTATTCATCCGCATCCTCAAGATCTAACTCGAGAATCAATGTTTCTTCTACTACTTCCAACCCCGAGATGACTGAAATTTCTCGACAACTCGCTGAGATGCACAAGGATTTCATGTCCATTGCCACAAACCACTTTCAACAAGCTAAAGCCGTTGCTATTTCTTGTGACACATGTGGTGGTCCTCATTCTTATAATGATTGTCCTTCTACCCAAGGCAATTTTTCTGAAAACGTTAACGCGGCTTACGGTACTTATCCCACGGGAGGCTATCAAGCTCGCCCTCAAGGAGACCGTAGCTTGCTAAGTTATCGTTCGTACAACTATCTTGCTCCACCCAGTTTCCCTCCTACCAACCAAAACCAACAACAAAGCTATAACCGAAACAATCAATCCCAACCTCGTGCCAACAATCAATATCAATCCCAAAGAAACCCATACCCAACTCAAGGAAATTCTCAAGCTTACCAAGCTCCACCTCTCAATCAACTGATGGCATTAAATCAAGACGTCGAGACGTTCATGAAGACTAATCGGGAGCTGGTGACGAATCTTCAGAGTCAAGTCATCAACTTGAAGGGCGAAATGGCGAAACAAGGGAACGATATTCGAGCCGAGCTAAGGAATGACATGGCAAAACAAAGCAATGAAATTCATGCAGACATCAGAGATTCTTTCAGCACTCAAGCGCTTAACATTCGTGATATGATTGGTTCGCTCATCCAAGGTAATCAACCCTCTTCTTCGAGTACTCTTTCGAGTAACACCGTTGCAAACCCAAGAGGGGAGATGAAAGCAATCACCACTCATAGTGGAAAAGGCTATACGGAACCCGAGCTTCCTACACCTCCACCCGTGATTGTGAATAAGGAAAAAGAGCAACTTTCCCCACCTCCTTCACCTTCTATCCCCATTTCCCCACCACCCGTGGTTGTGAGTGATCCTACTCCCCTAAAGCCTTCTTCTTCATCCAATATACCTTATCCTTCAAGGTTGAGGAAAGAGAAGCAAAAGAGCAAGGATGATATTCAAGTTTCAAACTTTCTTAAAATGTTTAAACAATTGAATTTTAACATCTCCTTTGCCGAGGATCTCGCTCACATGCCTAAATACGCTAAGATGTTTAAAGATCTTCTAAGTGACAAGAAGAAGCTTCTTGACATTGCTCAGACCCAACTTAATGAGAATTGCTCCGCCGTTCTCTTAAGGAAATTGCCCACCAAACTTCGTGATCCGGGTCGCTTCTTGATTCCTTGCAACTTCCCGGGAGTAGAGAATTGCATGGCCCTAGCCGATCTAGGTGCCAGTATAAACTTAATGCCTTTAAGTGTTTGGAAGCATTTATCTCTCCCCGAGCTAGTCCCCACCAAAATGACTTTGGAATTAGCCAACCGTACGGTTGCTTATCCAGTGGGGATAGCCGAAGATGTATTTGTTGGCGTTGACAAATTCACCTTCCCGACGGATTTTGTTGTCGTTGACTACGAGATGGATCCTCGTGTTCCATTAATCGTTGGACGTCCATTCCTGAGGACCGGTCACACTCTCATTGATGTAGCCGCGGGCGAAATAATCATGAGAGTTGGTGACGATAAAATTGTCTTCAACATGGGTAAGATTTTTAAGCAACCTTATTCATATGAGAGTGTTAATGCTATTGATGTTCTCGATGAGGCTTGTGAAGAACATTTTCATGATGCTTGCAAAAGTACTCTTTCTTCTCTACCCAATGTTGAGACCGTTGCCTCAATTGCTCCCGCATTGACTCCTTTTGGAGAAAGTGACTTGGATGGTTTCGAAGCTAGCTTGGGTCCTCTCGATATTAAGTATGATGATTCTTCCACCGATTGGGATGAAGACATTCGTACTATTGAGAGACTTCTCAATGAGGACCCGTTTTCTCCTCCTTCTCCTAAAGAGGTGACTAATGATGATCCATCGTTAGTTTCACCATCTATTGAGGATCCATATCAAGGGGATCATCCGAACAAATAGATCAATGACTCTTTCCCCCTTGAGACCTTAATGTCTATAAATCTCAATCTTGATGACACCCCGTGGTTCACCGACATTGCAAACTACTTAGCGGGTGGTATTCTCATCAAAGGGTTAACCTCCCAACAAAAGAAGAAGTTCTTGAATGATGTTAAGACTTACTTTTGGGATGACCCTTATCTATTCAAACAATGTGCTGATCTGATCATTCGTCATTGTGTTGATGGACTGACAGCTTTGCAAATCCTTGATGCTTGCCATAGAGGACCCACCGGTGGTCACTTTGGTCCCAACTACACCGCAAAGAAAGTGTTTGACGCTGGATTCTATTGGCCCACCATTTATCGTGATGCTCACGAAATGGTTAAGCATTGTGATGCTTGCCAACGCCAAGGCAAGATCACACATAAAGATGAGATGCCTCAAAATTTCATACAGGAATGTGAAATCTTTGACGTATGGGGCATCGACTTTATGGGGCCATTTCCATCCTCCAAAGGGAACAAGTACATCCTCGTCGCAGAAGACTACGTTTCTAAATGGGTTGAAGCCAAGGCTCTCCCTACGAACGATGCGAGGGTGGTTGTGAACTTTTTGAAGCAGCTTTTTGCTCGATTCGGCGTTCCTCGTGCTATTATCAGTGACCGCGAGACTCATTTTTGCAATGATCAATTTGCAAGAGTCATTGCTAAGTATGGTGTCAATCACCGTCTTTCCACCGCCTATCATCCCCAAACCAATGGGCAAGCCGAGATATCCAACCGTGGATTGAAGCGAATTTTGGAGCGTACAGTGGGAGAGCATCGCGCCGCGTGGGCCAATAAGTTAGATGATGCTCTGTGGGCTTCCGTACTGCTTATAAGACCCCGATCGGCTGTACGCCTTATCGTCTTATGTACGGGAAAGCATGCCACCTCCCCATCGAGCTGGAACATAAGGCGCACTGGGCCTTGAAGTGGGCTAACTTCGACATCAACAAAGCCGGTGATCATCTCAAGATTCAACTCAACAAGCTCAACGAACTAAGGAATGAAGCTTATGAGAACTCGCTGATCTACAAGGAGAAGACGAAGATCATTCATGACGCAAAAATCAAGAACCGGGAGTTCCACATTGGTGATCAAGTCTTACTCTTTAACTCTCGGTTGAAGATCTTCTCTGGCAAGTTGAAGAGCCGCTGGTCTGGTCCATTCACCGTCGCCAAAGTCTTTCCATATGGGACCATTGAGCTTTCTCAGCCAAATGGGCCCAATTTCAAGGTGAATGGCCAGCGTTTGAAGCTGTACTTTGGTGAGGACATCTCCCATGAGATGATTCCATCCCTCACCACGTTCCCCATGAACTAAATTGGGTCGAGTCAGGCTCGTGACTCGGTGAACAAAAACAAGCGCTTCTCGGGAGGCAACCCGTGATCTATCCTTTACTGCTTTCATAATAAGTGTAGGGGGAGCCCCGTATGTGTTTGTTGTCTTGTTTCTTGTGTTGTGCAGGGATTAAAGCTTCATAGATGCATCTTGATGACTTTTGACGAACTGTGATACCGTGTTCCCATCTTCCCGATTCTGTCCTAAACTCTTGTGATTCAATATTTCATATTTTATATGTTCACATTGAATTCACTTTAGTTGTCCTTTCCTTAGCAAGATTTAAACAAAGTGCACAATGTCCTAAGTGTAGGGGAGTTTACTCCCACATGCTTAAACATTGAGGACAATGTTTATCTCAAGTGTAGGGGGGACTTCTATCGAAGTAAATGGTCTTTTCCATGAATTTGCCCTCATTTTAACCGAAAAATTTGATTTTTCGACATTTTTCAAAATTTTTAATCTATTTTGGCCTAGTTGTATAGTTGTATTTTCCTTTGTTATGTTTATTTTCTTTCCATTGCTAGAATAAATTTTAATAAAGTGGTTTTAATTTTTTCTTAGTCATGAATATTTTGACTCAACCCGAGTTTACTTATCTAAGTTTACTCTAGCTAGTATCCTTAACGTGTTTAAGTCAAGTTTTGCTAGGCTTTTATATAGGGAGCTATAAAACGCGAAAGTCTTAACTCTCACGGGTTAAGAACAAGAACTTTTCGCAAGTTCCTATAAATGATCCTAGAGAGTCGTTTATTAAGGGAACTTTAAAATGCGATTTCTAAAACTTGAAAAAGTCTGAGAATTTGCAAGATCCTATAGGCAACTTGAAAACCCAAAACTTTGATTTAATAGGCTAAGCATCCACGAGTCTCATTCCTTGAGATTTTAAACTGTGGAGGACGAGAGATGATAGAGTCAATTATAAGTTTGGTATTCTTTCGTGAATTTATGTGAGTTAATTATGAGCCTATTCTCCCTTCGCTTGTGAATAAATTTATCTGCAATAAATAAGGTTGTACGATTTAAAAGGTTACTTAGCTTCTAGCCCAAGATCGTTTAAAAGTTGCTCGGTACGGATTAGAGTTCATAGCCAAGGCATAACTTATTGAAGCGGGATGCGAAGATTGGCGAGTCCGAAAAGGCCCTAACAAGGCATGAGGGCTACATTTTGTTGCTAAAGATCCAAAGTGATGTGAAGAATCATTTATCGAAAATCAATATGAAGGATCGAGACACACGACGAAAAGCAAATACTCCCCTAAAGATCATGGAGAAGTCTATCCAAAAAGACCCTAACAAGGTATGAGGATAAATAGATCCAAGTCCTAAAAGGAGGCGGATCGTTGTATATCAAAGTCCAAAATAAAGATTGGAGAAAAATGAAGAAGTCGTGGTCCAAAGATGAAGAATCTCTCAAAACTTCAAAGCGAAGAAATTCCTGTTATAAAGAGAAGACCATAATTTCAAGAACGCCTATCAAAGATTTGAAGTATGAAGTCGCTGCCAAATATTGGTCCGAGAAAGGTCTCAAATCGTGAAGCGAGTTATGCAAAGATATGAACTTTATGAGGTCCCGAGAAGCAGTTTTAAAAGATTTTGTCCTTTAGCTAACTATTGATTAAATCGTTCACTTTATTTTCGGCCTAAAATAACTATCGAAATAAGTCGAACAATGTATCCTCGTGATCATTCAAGACAAAAATAAAATATAAGAGATACACCTAGGAATAAGGGAGTCTAAGTGAATAATTGGCCCACATGAATTCGTGTTAGTTTGCTAACTTATAATAACAATGATCTCGTTTTTAAGCTTGGTATGGGGAACGTGAAACTTGAGGATGATAAACGTTCATGACAGCCAAAACCCAATGTAAGTGTTTGATTTCTTTGCTTGTTTCTATCTTTTTATGATTAGCATTTAATAAAGGCCAAGGTGGGTTATTTATGATGGAGAATGTAAACCGTGCTTTAAAATTAATGCATTGCATGAGGGCATTGCAATGGTCAAGTGTAGGGGATTTAATAAGTGTGAAAACACTTATCCTTTTACCACTTATTTCCAATAATAACAAGACCAAAACGTGTATTTTATGTCGTAAAAGTCGGAATTATGCGTGGTTTGTGTTTTTATTGTGTTTTAGGACCAAAAGATGAAAAAGGAAGAAAACACGGGCTTTCACGGGCTTTTATCGAAGAAAACGGGAAAAGACGAAGTCAAAAGATCAAGAGTGCTTAAAGAACGGATGTCCAAGACCTATTCTGAAGATTTATCGAAGAACAAGTTTAAAGACGGAAGTTTAATGAAGTCGAAGAACTCGAGTCTAAATAAATGAAGAAATGTTAAGACGAGTTTAATTAATCCCGAGACGACATCGAGAAAGAAAAATGAATTAAATCGAGTCGAGAAGAAAAGAAAGAAGGAAGCACCACACATGCACTTCCCACTTCCCTATAAATACCCTCCTAATCACATTAGGAAGGGGTTAGCTAGTTTTTATTTTTAAGTTTCCTTTCTAGTTTTAGAGGGAGAAAGTTCTAAACTTTCTCTCACTAAGTTTTTCATTCTTCCTTTCTTTTAAGCTTTCATCATTCTTGTATTTGGATATCATCTATCTAATTCAAGTTAAACTTTTTGTTCTTTAATCTTCCTCTACCTTTCTTTATTTTACTTGTTCTTAATCCGAAAACTCATGGTTAATCCGAATGGTTCTCAATTCGTGTTGATTGTGGTGGTGATTCGTGATTAAAAGGGTCAGTTTTCTTGTTCTACATAAGCTGTTGAACGAATAAGCTATAAGCTTTTCATGCTTATTGGCTTATTCGATTGTTTGGCTTATTTACTTTTTAAGTTTTTCTAAAAAGATTTATTGTTTTAAATCTGTCTTATGGAAGTTTGAGTGTTTTAGGTTTCAAAAGTTTTAGAATTTGCGCTTATTTACTCTTTCATAAGTTTGAAAATTGCTTATTGGTTGCTGCTTATTAGATTGAGCTTATTACCCTTTGGACGCCATTTCTTTCTGATAAGGGTTTTGGTTGGTACGATCTCTTGGCTTCGATCGCTAGGGTGCGATCAGTTTGTTACTTCCCTGGTACGATCCGGAACCACGATTCAAAACCACGATCACTCATTATGATCGTGGTTGCGATCTGGTAGTACGATCGCCCTCCCATCGTACTAAGTGGGTACGATCGAGTCTCTTCCCTGCTTTGATCGCATTGATTGCGATTGGTTTGTTACGATCCCCCATTGCGATCAGGTTGCGATGGTGGGTACGATGGTAAGTCACGATGGCATGTTGCGATTGAGTTACGATGGTATGTTGCGATGGAGTGGCTGCGATCTAAGTGCGATCGCAGTGCACTTATTTTAGTCTTTGTTCCATTTTCCTAAGTTTTCAAATTGTACTTTTTCCCGCCTTTTGTCTTAGCATTCGTTTAAGCATTTCTCTTAACTTTGAATCATTTACATTTTAGTTTCCAACATTGCAAGCTTTTATTTTGTAGTTTAATTCTAAGATCTCCATTTACTCAACGACATCTTTAATTACTCGCATTTAGTTCTAAAATTAGATAACTAAACCAAACCATTCTCTTGTTCACCAAAAGACAATTGAGTCGCACTCTTCACCATTAGTCAATTCAAAAAGACTTGGGACTACGAATTTTGATACTTGGGGTAAAAGCCAAGTATTAGATATCCTGGATCAGACTTTCCATCAAACTTTCCGAAGTAATCAAGAGTATTTAGTATGGACACATGACACCCAAAAGGTTTTAAATGACTTATGTTAGGCTTTACATTAGTCAAAATTTCATAAGGTGTTTTGTTTTGAGGCTTAGTTACTAGGACTCTATTTAACACATAACATGCAGTATTGATTGCTTCGGCCCAAAAGGTATTTGGCAAAAGTGAATCAGCCAGCATTGTTCTAGCAGCCTCAATTAATGTCCTATTCTTCCTTTCAGCTACTCCATGCTGTTGAGGAGTTCTAGGATTACTAAATTGCCTCTTAATTCCTTTAGACCTACAGAATTCATCAAAATCAGCATTCTTAAATTCTGTTCCATTATCAGTCCTAATGATTAAAACCTGTTTAGTGAACTGCCTTTCAACTAAAGTGATAAAATCCTTTAGTAATTCACTTGTTTCACTTTTAAGGGTTAAAAAGAAAACCCAACTGAATCTACTATAATCATCAGTTATGACTAGACAAAAGGTCTTATGGCTAATGCTTCTTATAGAAACTGGACCAAATAAATCCATATGCAAGAGATGCAAAGGTTTTCACAGTATTTACAGTCTTGGTCTTACAAGAGGCTCTATGTTGTTTTCCTTTTTGACAAGCAGCACATGTGAAATCATTTTGAAAAGATTTATTAGGTAAACCTCTAACCAAATTCCTTTTTACCAATCTATTAAGATTCTTAAAATTCACATGACCTAACCTTCTATGCCATAAATTTGACTCATCTAAAGAAGCCTTAGCTAGCAAACATGTAATACCACCTGTTGGAGTAATAGTATGAAGATTAAAGGTGTACATATTTTCTTGCCTGGGTACTTTAAGCAGTATTTGAGATTCCTTGGGCATCTCAAAGTCTTTGGACAACACCAAGCAGTCTTTGTCTGTGAATAGCACCTTGTTCTTCTTATCACACATTTGTGATACTAAAAAGAGATTGAACTCATTCAATTCTTTCACAAAGAAGACATCTTCAAATTCCAACTTTCCTGTGTTGATTTTCCCTTTGCCAGTGATTCTACCTTTGCTACCCCCAAAGGCTACTGGTCCTCCTCTGAATTCTTCAAATTCAGCAAGAAAATCTTTGTTCCCTGTCATGTGTCTTGAGCATACACTATCTACAATTCCTTTATCTTTTAATTCATTAGTGAGATGCCCCTGCACACAAATAAAACTTATTAGTTTTTAACAGGGACCCAAGCCACATTTGGCTCGGATCTTGTGGGACCTACACATTTTAGAGTTTGTACTGAAGCATTCCCAGTAATGCTACTTTTACTCTTATACTTCATGGTTTCATTTATGTAGTCAAATTCATAGGGTGACTCTATGTGCTTTGACTTCTTTGACTTAAGTACTACTTGAGCGGTACTTGCTTTAACACATGGTATAACTCTTTTAGGAACCCACATTTATACTGATTTGTTCTTGTCCTTACTTCTAGGTGCTTTAACTTTTTCAAAACCTTCTTAGAAGTCTTGGAGAACATTGGTTTTACAGACTTTAAACCAACAGTACTTGAGTTTGGTCTAACAGTACTTGTAGATTTAAGCTTACCGGTACTTGGTTTACCAGACTTTAAGGATACAAGTCCTTGCTTCATAAGTACTGCCCTAGGAACAAAACTTTTGGTAGGATTATTTTTAACCTGTTTAACTACCATTGTGTGATCAAACTTAGGTTTGTCATCTTTAAGTTTCTGTTTCCTATCACCCTGTGCATTTTTCCCATTACTGTTTTTCATGACCCTTTGTGTAGCCTTTTGTTTCACAATTTTATCTTCATGTAATGTACAGTCTTTGATAAAATGACTTAGACTACCACAAACATAACATCCTTTTCTTCTTAAAGAAGACCCAAAAGGTTGTTTTGACTTTACTTTTTCAAAACCTAGCCCAACCCTTTTGTTTTTAGTATGTTGTTTATTATTTTCCAATATCTTGCTAGGAGTTTTTACCTGCTTGTGAGCAGAACTAGTCTTAGATTCCCCAGAAAAAAGTTATTCATTAGAGGTGGATAAACAATATTCTTGGTCACATCAGTATTTTATTGAGACACAGTACTGGAGTTAAAGACATTATTAATCTTAGGATCTTCTAACTCTATACTGGTATCATTACAAGGGGGCATGAAAATTCCAGATACTGGTGGAGGAACTGCCTTCATTCCTTCAGCATATCTATCATTTTCAGGTGTATCATCTACCTCACCAGAACTATCAAAAATCCCTTTTGATAAGTCCTTGTTAGTTAAGGTTATCCCAGGTTGATCCTCAATATATCCTAGGCCTGTTTTATCATAATACCCCATTTGTGAATTAATCAACTTTCCCAATCCCTTAGAGGATTGTTGCCATTGACTAATTACTTTCCTCTCTTTAAAAAGACTGGTTTTTAAAGCTTAATTTTCAGTATTTATTTTTAAAAGTTGTCTTTCAAAAGCTTTTATTTCCACATCTTTTTCCCTCATTTGAAGATTCAAAATCCTAATTTTCTCTTCATAGTTTTGTTGAGCCTTTTTGTACAAAACTATATTATCTTCAAGTTTAACAACACCCTGTTTGAAAGCCTTTACTTCTACAGTGCATGTGTTAACCTTTTGATACTGTTCCTCTAGTTCTACTTTTAGACTATTAAATTTAAGAATACAATCTTTAGAACAAGGGTGTACCTCAGTATCTTCATGAGAGAGAGCCCTTAATCCAATCTCTTCTTCTTCTTCTTCTTCTTCTGCCCAATTCACCACTCCATCTATAGTAACCAATGCTTTTGTTCCTTTAGGACTCCTGCTGTTTCCTCTTGGAAAGCTTTCAGATATTTTTGGACTGGTTCTATAGCTGTTCTTTGACTTCAGATTTCTTGTCTCAACTTTATCTCTATTGCATTCTCTTGCAAAGTGTCCATTCCTTCCACAGTTATAGCATTCAACTTTAGACTTGTCATATCCCAATGGATCCTTAGGATCAACAGTCATTTTTCTTCCAGTCTTCTTGAAGAACCTATTCGATCTTACTGACACCATTGCAGCTTGCCATTTAAGATCCATCTCTTCAACATCAGCATCATCCATTTGGAACAAGTCATTGAGAGTTAATCTTGGCCTGTTGTCTTGTCCAGCAAAGAATGAGAAGGCATCATTGTCACTAAACAATGGTGAAGTCCTTCCATGTGGATTTTGAGAGATCATAGGACCGTTTTCAATACTTTGTGGGTAAGTACTGCTTGTAAGTCCTTCAGCGGTATTTGTAAAGTAAGTACCGCTGCTAGATCCACTAGCGGTATTTTGAAAGTAAGTACCGCTGTTCCCATTTGACACAAAAGCCAAGTTAGACTTTGAAGTAGTTGCTGTCTTTACTTCAGTGCCTTTCACATCCATCTCATATGCTCTAAGATTGTTGTAGAGATGATCAAATGTAATTGTTTCCAAATCATCTCTTGTGATGAAGTGCATAGCCATTGCTTTCCACTCTGGTGGAACACTTCTTAAGAATTTTAGATTTGCTTCTTCATTAGGAGTTACTTGTCCATAAACTGCTAACTGAATAAGCAACTTGCTGAACCTTCCATATCCACCATGTATTCTCTCTATACTGGTAATGGAGAAGTTATCAAATTCTTGCTTAAGAACGATCTTCTTAATTTTCTTAGATTTTTATTGCCTCCAAATCTAAGTTTTATAGCATCCCACATAGCTTTGGCATCTTTATAATGATGAAAGCTTGGTAGAATGTCTTCAGAAAGAGCCATAGCCAAAGCAGTTCTAGCTTTTCTTTCTTTGATCTCTGCTTGTACCTCACCAGCAGTCACAACAGGTAGAACATAGCATGTATCGTCTAGCAACCAGTGTAGCTTCTTTGGTGTGTTCCCATTCTTGATAACTTGCCACACAGTATGATCTGTGTGATTCAAGTAGTTTTCCATCTGCATAGCCCAAGTCTCATAATTGTCACCTTTGAGAACTGGGAGTTTAACAGCAGACAGAGTATGAGAAGGTGTTGGTGTAGAGGTAGCTACATTATTCACGACTTGAGCACCTTGTGTTGGTGCAGGATGCACAAATTGTGGTTGTCCTTGAGGTAGAACAGGATCAGTGTTCTGAACATCATCCACATGAGCATTAACACCATCTGGTTGAGACATTGAGATTTGGTATGTGTGGAGCGTATAGGTTTGTGTTCTTCTTTTTCAGAGTTTCTCAACAAGCTCTGATACCATTTGTTGATCCCTTTGGTTGGATCTATATTCTGTTAAGAATTAGTACTCCGTATAATAGTTTGTAATCAAACTAAAACACTTTGAGCACTCTTACTAAACACTAAATAAGTTATGCGGAATCTAACTTATAAAGCACAGAAGAACAGAATTACTTTTAACTATTCGATTATCTTATTAATCGACTTGTATGAGGTACATGAAAGACATTGTACCTATGTTCCTTTTATAGAGTAAGGAACCCTAGAAACCTTAGAATATTCTATAAAGATAACTATATCACAGACGATATATTATCAATATTCTAACTATTTAGGTATATCACATAAGATATACTCTAACTATAACTATGACATATCTTACACAAAGATATATTCGTCCTAATCTTCATAGTAGTACTTACTTTATAAGTAGCAGTACTTACTATGTACCGCGTTAACACTGACGGTACTTACATAACACTAACAGTACTTCAAATACACTAACGGTACTTGACACTTAACAAATAATTCCCAACACCTTGTGATTTTTCCGAGATTGAGGAATGTTTAGCCCTTGACGATTTAGGTGCTAGCATCAATCTTATGCCTCATTCTCTATGGAAATTGATGAGATTGCCTAATCTTACCCCCACGAACATGACTATCGAGCTTGCAAATTGTACTCTATTAATACCAATTGGAATAGCCGAGGATGTCTATGTCGAAGTTGGAAAGTTTGTTTTTCCCGCGGATTTCGTTATATCCGATTACGAGTGTGACCCTAAATGTCCCATTATTTTAGGCCGACCATTTTTATCAACGGCTCGAACCGTAATCGACGTTCACGAGGGGAGACTTACTATTAGATATGTGGATGACAAAATGGACTTTACACGAGTAAATCCCAAGTGTCTTGTGATAATGAAAAAACCAAGGTTTCAAAACCTAATGATTCTAAACCTAATGATTTCAAAATGTTCACTTTAGCGGAAAGAATGAGGCTTAATGCATGTTTTGAAAAAATTAAGAAGAACGGTTTTAAATATGAGGATTTTAATGATAAAGAATATGTGTACCTAATTCAAAAGGCTATGTGTAAATTTATGAATGAAAATTCACTTTGGGATGAATTCGATGAAACAAGTGAAACACCAATTCTGAAGGGCGACGTTAGTGCTATCACGACAATGACCAAAATGGACTCGTCTTCACCACCTTCGAAGGACCACGTCTTTAAGGCTTCAACTTCTAACTCCATCGAAGTGCCTCCTTTTCCTAGCCCAACACCCGTTGAGGCGAAAGGTTTTATTGACATCGATCCTCTCGTCTTAGAAAAGTCACCTAAGCATAGTCATTCGACTTGTAAGACCATGGTTGTGAGTGCTCACATCGACTCTTTCTTTGATGACGCCGATGGCGATTTTGCCGAGATTGATCACGTACTTCAAAATCCACATGAAATTTTTGATTCTCCTAAAAAGAAACATGTGAAGTACGATGATTACGAGTTTGATCCCGAGATTGAGGAAATCATTGAACGAGAGCTAGCTCTTTTGCCTCCACTTCCACCTACAAGTGAGGTCGATCTTTCCAAAATCGAGGATGAAATAAATGAGTTGGAACGTCTTATTTTCGATAACGAACCAACTCATGTAACCACCAAAAATACAGTTCTCGAGGAGTTACCTAATCAACACTCCTCAAATGAGAATTACGTTTACCACATTCGTGAGGATTTAACTTATCAACAATCCTCACAAATGGATGATGGTTTCATGCTTGATCATGATCTTTTCGAGAGAGTTTTTAAAATACTCAAGGAGGGGAATGACAAACCTTGGTTTGACAAGCCTATCTTTGATGAAGAAATCGATGAGATCGATGTTCATGAGGATGACGAGTATGTTGACCCCGAGGGGGCGGTGTTCTTTATTGATAAACGTTTTGAGAACTTATATAATCCGCCACCCCCTCCCACCAATGACTTAAATGTGAGGATTTTTAGCCCGACTAATTTTGAATTTGACACGCCAAATATTTTCGACATTATCAAATCGGGTATTCATAAAGAGTTTTTTAACGATGACAAGGGAAAAGATTTTAAAAATGTTTTAAAAGATTTTTCTACAAGTTTAACTCCGTCATCATCGCGTTTTATGAGTACTACCACCTCGTCTACTCCTTTTGACGATGGTTAGTGTGGATCTAGTGTGGGGGAAGCCCCTTATGTTCCCTCACATTTCTCCATCGAGGACGAGATTTACGATCCCGGAATTGCTTGTAAAGGGAAATCTCGGTCTTCCACCGATGCAATAAATGGAAAATATATTCTTTTGCTTGGTGTGAGTCTACCTCGAGTAGCTCATAAGTTTGACTTACCCATTGCCCCACCTTTCTACTTCTCATCTCTTTTCTTCTACCCCTTTGGGGTTTATGCAACGGTTGAAGTAGCGTTGTTTCGTTTTTCATCCGAAAACGAGGACGCTATCTTTGACCCCGGTATACGTTTATCGGGTTTTAAAAGTACTCCATGTACTTTTAGGCATTGTTCATCATGTAAGCCCCACCAAAAATGACCATACCAAGATTATCCCTAAATGATCACATTTATGGGGATTCGAGTTGAGCTTTTGACTCGGTTATCAAAAACAAGGTGCCTCGTGGGGGATTCTCATGCTTATCCTTGTAAATATTATCACTTTCTTAGTTAATGTAACGAGGGTACTTGTGCTCTTCCAACCTTTGTTTCGTGGTTGTTTGTGATTGTGATTTATTAGGTTCATCGTCATCATTGAAGCCTCTCGTGTTCGTTTTAAGGATCACTCGAGCTTCGATCGTTGCCTTTGGAGATTCCAATATCCGATGATATCCTTTTATGTTCTAACGGTTATCTTATTAGCATAATTCATAAACGGCTATAGCTTATTCGTTTTACCCTTTCCATGCTAAAGATTAAGCATTCGACTTCGTCTCTAGTATGGGGGTGTTTTCACCCCTAGACTCGAAACATTGAGGATAATGTTTAGTTTTAGTATGGGGGGTGAGTAGATACTTCACCTTGCTTACGTCATCATGCAATCCATATTCATCTTTTTGTTATCGTTTTATGCAAAATAAGGCTAAAAATGGCCAAATTTTTAAATTTTTCTAGTTTTTCATAAGTGTTTAAGACACGAATGTAGGTTTTCCGATGGTGAGAATAAGAGTAATTTTTGACTCAACCGTATGTGTTGAGCACTTACCTTCGATTCCTTAATTTTTTAGGCTAAGTCTCTTAAATGAGGACGAGAAATGATAGAGTTATTTATAAGTCTCGTAATCTTTCACGATCTCATGTGTAGTAATTATTAGCTTATTCTCCCCTCGCTTTTGTATAATAAATTGTTTATAAATATTGATTTAGCGGTTTAGTCACTATTGTTGGTTTCTAATTTGTTTTAGTAGCTTCCATGTAATTAAATTGGGAAAACATTAAGGTATCGCCAGCGTCACAGTTTTGAAGTATTGGCACCTGAATAATCGAAAGCTTCACCTAATAATAAGATTTCAAGTGCTCACCTAAATTAAGCAAAAATTTGAAGCTCACAAGGCCGAAAAATCTATGCCCAAATTAAAAGTGAATCAAGCCTTAATCTTTGAAGCTTTAAAGACCTAAAATTCGCTTTAGCATGAGGATATACGTCTTTGGCTAATAAACCACCGATGAGGCGGATAATAAAAGGCAAGGCAAGACCGAAGTCATAATAAAAGCTTCATGACGAAGTTGAATAAAAGATGGAGGTAAACCTATGATAATAAGGCCCTTCTGTTAGGGGGCGTATAAAAGTCTTGGTAATAAGTCTCATGTTCAAAACCGTTATAAAACCGTGTTTATCGATCCTTCTTGTTGACTTAATTTTTTGACATCGTTGTCTATTAGGGTGAATTATTAATTTAATGATTTATGTTACACCGTTAAGACTCTATTTTTAGACTTAATCTCTATTCACACATAAGTCAATGATGTATCCTCATGATCATTAAGACAAAAATAAAATATAAGAGATACCAAGTAGGAATAAGGGAGTTTAGGTTCGTAATTAACACTCGTGAGATGTGATCGTGTTGCTAACTTATAATAATAATGATCTCATTACACGCTTAGCATGGAATTGGGTGAAAATCGAGGACGACGAAATTATTTCTAACGAAGCATTCACGTGTTCTTGTTCTATGATCCTAAAAGTCACTTTATCGTGATGAAAACAATACATTATGTCTAAAACACGTGTAGTAATTTATTTAAGTTTATGTCTTCAATAAATGTCATCATAAAATGAATTTTGGAAGTGCTAAGATACTTAATTCTAGCATTGCGTGGGGACACGGCAATGGTTTAGTATGGGGGAGTGATGAGACTGTAATTATACATAGTCTCATCGTCCAAATCGGGCTTAAAACGCTTAAAATATCATCAAAATACCCAAATATATGCTTGTGTTTGTTCATTGTGTATTTTAGGTACGAATATCGTGAAATCAACAAAAGATCACAAGAATGAAGCAAAAACGAACACGAGAAACGAAGCCGTACAAGGAACCGGACCCGAATCATGATTTTCCATTCAAGTCCTTGAAGTTTTGAAGATTGGGAAGATTGGTCCCTCAACTTTGGAAGACTTGTCAATTTAAACCCTTGTATAACTCATTATTACACATTGGGTCTCTTAATTGACAAGAGTGTACAAGAAAAGCCCTTGAAGATTGCATTTATTGCACATTTGGTCCTTATACAAAGTTTACAAACCAATTGGGCCAAAAATGACAAGCTGCTCAAACTATTTTACAAAGGAATTGAACTTTTGGCTGTTTAAAGTTTAAGTGAAAAAGCAATGGAACTTGGGGGGACCTAAACTGACCAGACACTACAATTTTTCCCCACCTATCATCCTGCCACCTCACCCATCTCCACCAATCACCTTGCACCCCTTCTACACGTCACCCTTCCACCACCAGTTTATTTAAATAAACCTGGTCAAAACCCCAAGTCAAATCCTCCATATTTTCCCACTAAACAACATTTTTAAAAAATACTTAACCCAAAACAGATTAATCACCCCTGAATTCCCCAACCATAAACCCTAATACCCCAGGTCGAATTAAGATCAATCCAAAGGGGTTTTTCCCCTATTTTTCCAGATGGTTAATTCACCATGTCAACATCAAAACCCACTCACTTTTACCTCCACCTACTCACTCATGGTCCCTAACCATAGTCCCCTGCTCAACCCAAAATAGCAAAATAGGAATCTTTTCAGCAAATCAACAGCTCATATCAATCCCTTGGTCACAAAGGAGTATTTCAACATTTGAGATCATCTACACAGCTTTCAAGTCACATGATGAATCATTTGACCAAGATTCGTCCAAGGGCAAGATTGGATTTTCATGAATTAGGGTTTTAGGGTTGTAATATTTTATTCAAGGTTCTAGTTTCTTCTATCTGATAGTATAAAAAGGGAATGTGCCTGTACATTCACTTTTGTTCCAGTTTTATTGTAAAATTTTTAAACAATTAATGAAAATGAAAGTTTTAGTTTTTCACAATAACTGAGTTCCAATTACTATTTTTTGTAGTGTAATATTTACTTTATGCAAATTAGTTTAAGTCACACATTATTTTCAGAAAATCCTTTTTTGAAAGTTTGTTCTTGAAAAAGCTTTTCAAATACTTGAATCCTCCATCAACAAGAAGTGAAAGTGGATTGTTGATGTTGGTTCAAGTTTTTATCAAGTTTGTTTAAAGTTTCAGGTTGGTTTCATTGGTTTTGGAAACAAAAAAATCTAGTTTTCAGAAGTTTCATTTTTTCATTTAAGCTATAAGCTATAAGCTGCTTAATTCATAAGCCAGACTTATAGCTTATTAGCATTGTTATCATTTCACTTTTCTTCATTTTCTTCTTAGCAGGTTCTCTTTTCAAAGATATATTGGGTGAGTGTGTTCTTGAAACCACCACTAGCAATTCTCTACATTAACAGCTTCTCTATTTTCATAATCCCACAAGAGCTTTCATAATTCACTTATTTGAAGGCCTCGGCCAACCCAAGGTAAGGCTTGAACCCAAATAGGTAGAAAAATTGAGTTTTTGTGTGATCTTTATAAATCTTTATGAATCTGCTTATGTGTTGGTATGATCTGCTTGTTTAGGCTTCTTATTGTTAGTTATGCATGTTTAGATAGGTTTAGTTGAGATTGGTTAAGATTTTGATGCACTTAGTTTGTTAAAAATCCATTTTCAGATTATTAAGGGGTGTTTGGGATTGGAGTTTGAGGCAAGTAGTTGACTGCTGGCTTGTTTGAAATCAGTCTTCACACATTTTATATGTTAGTAGTAGGTGGTATTGGTGGTTTGTTTGGAGTTTGATAGTTTAAAACTAGATTTGCTTAGTAAATATTTGGCAAAAAAAAACTGTCTTAGCAATTAGTAGACTACAGCTTTGATTTTGATTTTTGGAGTTCATATCTTGTTAAATAGTTAGAGTTTGGGGTAATTTAAGATTTAGAACTTGTCAGTGGTGATTTGGTGTGCTAAGGAGTGACCTTGTGCAACTTGAAATCCACTTGGTGGTCAAACAGACCAGCAACTAGTGCTAGGTCTGTTTGTGCATATCAGTGACTGATTTGTGGTATTTTGATGCTTGATTGTGTGACTTTGTGTGCATTTTTGTGTATTATTGCCTATTTGTGACTCCCCACAACCCAACTGGTTGTGGGGGTGCCCCCTTTGTCCAACAAAACCAACGAATCAACACAAATCTTGCACATTTGTTCATATATGCACCAGTGAAGATTGAAGTTACTCTTTGTTTTTTTTCTTAGTTACTGTAGCTTTCTTTCACATTTTTGATTAATTTAGGTTCTAATCTCGTTTAGTTTTCATTCCCGTCACGTTTTAGTGATTAGATAAGGTTCAGGTTTAGTTGTGGTTAAAAGAAAAGTTAATTTTTTTTTTTGTAAAAAGGACTGGCCAGGACTCGAACCTGCGCCATCCCTCTCACACACCTAAGCTTTAACCATTGCGCCCTTGGGTCTTTTACTGCCAAGGGTTGCAAAGGTTAATTATTTAAGGCGTTTGTTTTTCTAGCTTATTTATTTAATCAGCTTATAAATAAGCTATTTTCAGCTTATTTTCCTAGTTTTTTTTTCTACTTTTCATTTTTCCTACAATTTAGACATAGTTTTGGACTTTTTGGTATAAAAATTAAAATTTTCACGTCTTTCAATTATTTTTTATCATTATTTTTAATTTAAATTTTAGAAAGTCATTAAAAAATAGTTAAAAGTATTTTAAAATTTTGGAAAAATCATTTTTAGGTTTTAATTACTAGATTTTAGGTTTACAATCATTAAAATTTCCATTTTGACTTATTTTTAATTTTATTTAATTTTAAGGTTTTTTTAACTTTAAAAATTAATATAAAATTATTAAAAAGTTTTTAGATAATTTGGTTTTCAAATTTGTGTTATTTACATTTTTATTGATTTTTGGGAATTTTTTGGTAATTTTTAGATTACTTTTTCGTTTTGTCGAATTTTACGATTTCGCGTTTTTCGCGTCGTAGGGTAATTTTTAGCGTAATTCGTCTTTATTTTTCTATTTTCTCATCCAAAAACGACACTAATCCAAACTTTGATTTTACATAATTGGCATACTTAATACACACACCTCCTTCGAGAACGAACCCGCATTTATTCGGTTTTACGTTTTTCTTAAAGCGTAAGACTTAATACTTGCCCCTCATACGCGTTTTTCCTAAAACGTGTACGATTTACCTACACCAGTTGCAAAAACAATTACAAGGGTAACAACTATGGGAATAAAGGGGCTAATAACCAAGTTTCAAACAAAAATCAAAACAATGATTTTCAAAACAACAACAAGAGTTTGCAAAACTTAAAAGATCTTCCAAATGAATTTGTTGAATACGCAAATGGAAATGATGCTAGGTTTGATAACATACAAAGGGAGCTCATTAGCCTAAGATCCAAGTTTAAGAATGACTTGAAAAAGGAGTTAAAAAACGAGTTAGCAAATGAGCTTAAGATTCATACCAACAAAATAGAGGGTAATGTGACTAGGTTACAACAAAACCAAAACAAAAGATGGAACAAGGACAACATGAGATAAAACAAGAGATGCTTAAGGCCGATAAGAGGCAATCTATGTTTGAGGATAAAATTTCATCCATGTTTGAGGCTATAATGTGTAAACCGTCTTCGAGTAGTCTTCCTAGTAACACCATATCGAACCCCAAGGGAGAGATGAAAGTAATTACCACACGAAGTGGTAAGACACTTAAGGAACCGACTCCTCAACCAGTTACTCCAACGGTGGAGGAAATTGAGGAAGAATCCGAGGTGGTTGTAACACCCCCAAATTTATACGATTCAATACAGCGGAAGACTAGTTGGTGTTACGGGATAGCACATTACTCACAGACAACGCATAAAAATCGCGTCGTTTAATAATAAATCATTTCCATTCATAAATATCAAAGTTACATCGGTCCCAAGTCATTACATTTCATACAAAGTTTTACAAAATATTTGAATGGAAAATATTGTTTAAGTGCGGGCCATGAATTCTTGTCGTCTTCCCGAGAATTACCTTCAAGTACCTGAGATAAAACATGTTAAAAGAAAAGGTCAGCGATAACGCCGAGTGAATTCATAGAGTTTGATAAAATCCATCAATATAACATCAGTATAAAATTATTACTGAAAATCATTTTGTACAAATCATTTTGATAGGCCATACAATAGCCAAAGTCATTTTATACAAATCCTTATCGAAAATCATAATATAGGCGTTTGCCTTAAAAATCATTATACGAATCATTGTCGTTAAAAACACCATACAATACGTTTTGCAACGTTGTATAGATTAAATAAAACCGTTATATGAATATGGTTATAAAAAGCTTTAAAAATCATTATACGAGCCAATGTCGTAAAAGCGTCATACAATACATCTTACGACGTTGTATGAAAATAAAAACCGTTATATGAGTATGGTTATGAAAACCAAAATACAAACATAATATCAATAGTATGACCCAGTATTGCTAGTCAGGCAATACCTCGTAATTCGGAGCGTCTAGTAGTATTCCGTTAGTTTTGGATTATTATAAGCCGCATGACATTGTTACCTTACTAAACCAACGGGTAGCTAACCCGATACCAATTTTTGCCCATCTAAAGTAGCGTGTCGTCACAAAGGTCACGCTATGGAAATCTTCTCATACATAAATTCGCTTACCAATCAATGTGGCACGACGGGGATCAACCGTCAAGGCGCGAACTGGGGTGATCGTCCCCAAATAGTACTATTAAATGCATAAGCGTCTACCAAATCCCGGTAGTTCATAATTCATGCTAATGGGACTTTTAGTGACATAACCTAACTTTAATAATCCATTTAATTTCATCTATCGGGTCCTTTAATCATTTATCGGGTCATACAATCGGGTCATTCAATCATTCGGGTCCAAAATCAATAAATAAACAATCGGGACAAAGGGTGTCTTATTTTATAAAAACTAACATGTTATCTCCCTCGCGGGTTTATAAAACATTTATAAAAACATTTATAAGAGTGCGAGGCTATGAACTCACGTTGATGTGGGAAGGCGGGTTATCGGCAATTCGGACGTACGGTACGTGCTTCAATCACGGAAACCTAGACAAATAATACTCGTCTTAGACTCATGTCCAATGACTTTGTAAAAATAACAATTATGTATACATATGATGATTATATATATATGATGATCAAGTGGATTTACATATTCTCGTTTACTCATTTTAGTGTTATATGTCGATAATTTTTATACTAGTTTACTAGTTTTACCTATTTACACGTTTTAAGTCCAATAGGCTTATTATAAGTTCTTTAACTTGTTTTAATCCATTTTATACTTATATTATCAGTATCTATACTTTCCATGTTGGGCCCAAATGGGTTAAGCCCAATAAGTACTTTTTACAAGTTTTTATCTTATTTAGTCCAATTATTAGTCCAATATGCTTAATTAGCTCGTAAATGTCCGTATTTCTTATAGTTCGGGTTTTATCGGTTTTTACTTGTATTAGATACTTATATATCAGTATATGACTTTTATAAACTTTACATTAGACGGGTTTGGTCGTCTAAGTTTTATTTGGCGAAAAACGTTAATTTTACGGCGATAGCCGAAAAAGTCGTAAAAATCAAGTTTATAGTTTTATATCTTATAAGACATAACAAGTTACCATTTTTATAAAATGTCCACTTATTTAACCTTTAACATATTTATATAAATAAAATTCATGAGTTAGTGGGTTTTAACTTTACATTTTATACAATATAATTTTGAGTGCTTATATAATAGTATTATACTTTATTTTTCAAAAATCTGATTTTTATCTTCACTTTCACCAAAACTGCCATATCTTGAGTTCTATATGGAGATAGAAGCTCAAATTTTTATCACATAAAATAATGATATGTGATACATTTAACTCTTCTATAGCTACTGTTGAATCATCTTCTAAGTATTTTCTAAAAATCGTCCAAAACAGTAAACTCAGATTGGTACTCTAAACTTGTTTTGATCATATCTCACTCATTACAATGATTCCATTGTATGGCCAACTCTCACATGTGTACAAGACCCATAGCTTACTGTAAATCCATTAATCTATGCCATTTTTATCAGTTCATCATTTGATTCTTTACTGTTTTATACAGCCAACAAATTTAAACAAGATTTTAGCCTTGTTTCTTATAGTCTTTCATCTTTTTAAGCATGTTTATCAACAACAAATCCCCACACAACACTTTTATCATCATATAATCATCATATACATATACAATAGGAAATAAAATACATGATTACATAATCAAAATAACAAGAGGATGAGGAGAACAATCTTTATACCACCATGATGATGAAATGATGAGCTTTTGGATGAACAAGACATGGTTTTGGGTAACCAATCTTATGAGATATCAACACCACTTCTAGGATCACCAAGTATTTGTAGATTCCTCCAAAAATCAGCCCTTGTTCTTCATGAAAACTCCTTGAGAAATCAGCCCCAAACTCCCTTGAAAACTCCTTTTTACATGTTAAGATCACCTCTAATCTTCATAACTTCAATGGGTTTTCATCATATGTGTGAATAACATATGATTTCATGGTTAAATCAAGATCAAATGGGTTATTTAGGGTGAGAGTAGGACGAATTTTTGAGAGAGAAATGGGAGGATGAGAGTGGTTTGCATGAGTGAAAATGGTGGTTATGAGTAGCTAGTTGTTTTTGTAGGATGAGTGGAAGAAACTAGCTTAAGTGTTAAGCTAGTGCTTACACTTGTAAGCTACAAGTTAACATGATGCCACATCTTTGATGTGGTGTCATGTTGTGCCATCCCATGTGTATTAGTGGGGTGGGATAATGTATTTTGTCCCACCTCACTAATTTACGGGTATTCCTCGATTCTAGTTTCCTCGATTTGCGTGCCCTCGGGTCGTTTCACGAAAAACGTTTTTATAAATTATGAATCACGACACAAAACGAATCCAATAAAAATTGTCTCATCAAAAACGGAGTTCAAAAACGTAAATACGTAATCCTAAGGCTTCCGGTTTAGTCGTAAAGGACGTTAAATTAAAATCGTAAGTCCTAATCTCTTCTCGTAAATTTGTGAGTTTATGAACCAACTCAAATTTAAAACTCCAAAATAATATTCATGGACAAATTTATTTTCTGAAATGTCGGACTGTCACCAAAGACGGTGTATGTAAACGTAAGCACGTAACGTTGAATCCTCCGGTTTAGACGTAGTCGATGCTACTTCAAGACGTAAATCCAAATTACTTCCCAAAAATAAGTGAGTTCATAATGTAACATTAAAATAATGTTTTCAAATAAACATTTAGAATAAAATATCAACCATAAATTGACGGATTGTCACAGTGGTGGTCGAAAAGGAGCATATCCTAATCCCACGAAGTACCGCTCATGCCACACCTACGGTTGACGCATTACCATCATTGGAACACGAGATTCCAACGGCTATGCCTATGCCTCAACCCACACAACCTTTGCCCTACCCATCGAGACTTCGTAAGGAGAAAAGACAAGAACGTGAGAATTACCAATTCGAGCTTTTTATGAAAATGTTTCGTGATGTGCATTTCAATGTAAGTTTTGCCGACGCTTTGGTCATGATGCCTCGATTTGCCGCTAACTTTAAGAGTATGTTAAACAACAAGGAGAAATTGCAACAATGTCTAGTTTGTTCTTCGGTTTATCTTAACCGCATACCTCAAAAATTCGGTGATCCCAGTAAATTATTGATTCCAAGTGCAATTCAAGATATGGAAGAATGCTATGCCGTGGCCGATCTTGGTGCTAGTATTAATTTGATGCCACTTGCAATCTTCAAGTCGCTCAATCTTTCTAATCTTACTGCTTCACAAATGTCTATCGAATTGGCCGATCATTCCACGATTCCCGCATGTGGATTGGCCGAAGACGTTTTTGTGAAAGTGGGAAAGTTCTATTATCCGATAGACTTTATCTTTGTCGATATTCCCACGGATCCTCAAGTTCCTCTTATTTTAGGTCGTTCGTTTTTGGATACGTCAATGGCGTTGATTGATGTGCATGCTAGAAAAATCACCTTACGTTTCAACGACGAGGAACTTGTTACAAACGCAACACAAAACTCTCCAATTTCTCATGTTTATTTCGTCGCGACCATAAACCTTGTTGATATGATCGATGTCGTTTGCGAGGAATTTTCACAAGAAGTTTTAGGTTTTGGTGACGATGAAAATAGTGCCAATCCCACTATGCTCGATCATATTCTTGATAATTCGACACCATCCTTCACTCCATTTGAAGGTGGTGGTTTTACGTTGGAAGAATTTGATGTTCCACGTACTTGTAACGAAGACCTCGACAACGATGAGGACTTCTCGATTATCAAGGATTTTCTTAACGATTTCCCATTTCCTCCACCCGAGGATGTTAAGAGTATCGAGCCCAAATCTTCAATTGAGGAACCACCAATCCTCGAGTTGAAAGATTTACCTCCTCATCTTGAATACGTATTCTTGGAAGGAGACGATAAGTTGCCGGTGATTATTGCGAAAGATCTTTCGAATGATGAAAAAACCGCACTTATCGATGTTCTAAAGGACCACAATGGGGCAAATGCATGGAAATTATCCGACATTAAGGGGATCGATCCCAAATTTTGTACCCACAAAATCTTAATGGACGAGGACTACAAACCCGCAATCCAATGTCAAAGGAGGGTGAACCCCAAAATTTACGACGTCATCAAAAAGGAAGTCCTTAAACTCCTTGACGCGGGAATGATTTACCCTATTTCCGATAGCCCTTGGGTGAGTCCTATTCATTGTGTCCCTAAGAAGGGAGGAATGACCGTTGTACCAAACGATGCCAACAAGTTAATTCCAACTTGACTCGTGACCGGTTGGAGGGTGTGCATCGACTATCATAAGTTGAATGACGCCACTCGTAACGACCATTTTCCCTTACCCTTCATGGACCAAATGTTGGAGCGTCTTGCGGGAAACGATTTCTATTGATTTTTAGATGGTTTTTCTGGTTACTTCCAAATCCCCATCGATCCTCGTGATAAAAAACTACGTTTACGTGTCCATATGGAACGTTTTCCTATCGTAGAATGCCATTCGGACTTTGCAATGCACCGAGAACTTTTCAAAGGTGCATGATGGCTATTTTTCATGACATGATCGAGAAGACTATGGAAGTCTTTATGGATGATTTTTCCGTGTTTGGTTGTTCGTTCACTTCGTGTTTGTCGAATCTTGAGAGAATGTTGAAACGTTGTGAGGAAACTAACCTTGTGCTCAATTGGGAAAAATGTCATTTTATGGTTAAGGAAGGAATCGTCTTAGGTCAAAAGGTCTCGAAAGCGGGGATTGAGGTAGACAAAGCTAAGGTAGACGTCATCATCAAATTACCTCATCCCAAAACCGTTAAGGTAGTTAGGAGTTTCCTAGGCCACGCGGGCTTTTATCCTCGATTCATCGAGGATTTTTCAAAGATTTCTCGACCTATTACACATCTCCTTGAAAAAGATGCTTCTTTTGTCTTTAACGAAGATTGTGTACGAGCCTTTGAAATCCTTAAGAGGAAACTTACCGAAGCTCCCATTCTTGTTGCTCCCAATTGGAACCTCCCCTTTGAGCTCATGTGTGACGCGAGTGATTACGCTATTGGGGCCGTATTGGGGCAACGTCATGATAAGCATTTCTTTCCTATTCACTATGCTAGCAAGACGATGACCGAGGCTCAACTTAAATACACTACAACGGAAAAGGAATTCCTTGCCGTGGTGTATGCATTTGAGAAATTCCGACCTTACCTCGTCTTGACCCAATGCATAGTGTATACGGATCACTCGGCAATCAAGTATCTCATGATTAAAAAAGATGCAAAGCCGATATTTCTTCTTTGGATTCTCCTCCTACAAGAATTTGATGTCGCGATCCTTGACAAAAAAGGAGCCGAGAATCTAGCGGCCGATCATCTTTCCCGCTTGGAAGATCCTCACCAAAGTGTGTACGAGAATAAGGAAATCACCGAAACATTTCCTCTCGAGACACTTGGTGTAGTGAATTCTAAGCTTGACTCATCCACCCCATGGTTTACGGACATCGCAAATTACCATGCGGGCAACTTCATCATTAAGGGTATGACGACTCAACAAAAACAAAAATTCTTTCGTGACGTCAAGTTCTACTTTTGGAACGACCCTTACCTATTTCGGACTTGTGCGGATCAAATTATTCGACGTTGTGTATTTGGCACCCAAGCTTTTAATATCCTTAGGGCTTGTCACGAGGGACCAACGGGTGGTCACCATGGTGTTAATCTCACGGCGAAGAAGGTCTTTGATGCCGGTTTCTTTTGGCCTACTATTAACCGAGATGCACACGCACTTGTGAAGTCATGTGACTCGTGCCAACGACAAGGAAAAGCCTCACAAAACGATGAAATGCCACAAAACATCATCCAAGTGTGTGAGATCTTTGACATTTGGGGAATTGATTTTATGGGGCCGTTCCCATCATCTCGTGGTAATAAGTACATCCTTGTCGCCGTTGACTACCTATCCAAGTGGGTGGAAGCTAAGGCTTTGCCCACGAACGATGCTCATGTGGTAGTCAAGTTTTTGAAGAGCTTGTTTTCTCGGTTTGGAACCCCTCGTGCGATCATAAGCGATCGTGGAACCCATTTTTGTAATGACCAATTCGAAAGGGTCCTAAGGAAATATGGGGTTAGACATCGGCTTTCTACGGCTTATCACCCACAAACGAGTGGGAAAGTCGAGGTTTCAAACCGAGCGTTGAAGAGGATCTTGGAGAGATCGATTGGATAGAACCGACAATCGTGGTCGGATAAGTTAGACGATGCTTTATGGGCCTTTCGTACCGCTCATAAGACGCCCATCGGGTGCACTCCTTACAAGCTCGTGTATGGGAAGAATTGTCATTTGCCAATTGAACTCAAACACAAAGCTTATTGAGCCCTTAAGCATTGTAATGATGACATTGAGACCGCGGGAAAAAACCAGAAAATGCAATTAAATGAATTGGATGAATTGAGGGACATTGCTTATGAAAATTCATTGATTACAAGGAAAAAACTAAAAATTTTCATGATTCTAAAATTAAAAACCGGGTTTTTAACATTGGAGATCAAGTGTTGCTTTTTAACTCACGTTTGAAAATCTTTTCCGGCAAGTTGAAATCCCGTCGGTCCGGTCCATTCACCGTTACCCAAGTTTTTCCATATGGGACCATCGAGCTAGCTCAAAATGATGGACCCAATTTCAAGGTGAATGGACATAGGTTGAAGCACTACTTTGGCGGGGAAGTTCCCTCTTTGAACTACCTCGACCAAGTCACCTTCCCCAATGATAATTAGTATTGAGGGAATCGAGTCGAGCTCATGACTCAGGTAATAAAAAACGAGGTGCCTCGTGGGGGAGTCCCATGCTTATCCATGTACATATTATCGCTTTCTAATGTAGTAACGTGAGGGGATTTGTGCCCGTCCAACCTTTGTTCCGTGGTTGTTTGTGATATGTGGTTTTTAGATGATCATGATATTCACGATTAGAGCCTCTCGTGTTCGTTTATGGGAGCACTCGATCGTTTGCTTTGAAGAATTTCTTGATATCCATATGATATATCCTTTGATTTTCTAACCTTATGTTTTTAGCACACTTCATAAACGGCTATTGATTTAATGGTTCCACCCTTCCCATGCTAGACTATGCATTCGACTACGTCTCTAGTATGGGGGTATCCCAGCCTTAGAATCAAAACATTGAGGACAATGTTTAACTTTAGTATGGGGGGCTAAATAGATACTTGCCTTGCCAAACCTTCACGCTTTCCAAAGTTTATCTTTTTGTTTATCGTTTTGTTGCAAAATAAGGCTAAAAATAGGCTAAAAATGGCCAATTTTTTTTTAAAATTTTCTCATGTTTTATAAGTGTTTGAAGACACGAATGTAGATTTTCCGATGGTGAGAATAAGAGTAATTTTTGACTCAACCGTGCGTGTTGAGCACTTAGCTTGGATTCCTTAACTTCACATTAGGCTAAGTCTCTTAAATGAGGACGAGAAATGACAACGTTAATTATAAGTTACTATGCTAAACGTAGAGTACTCGTATTCTTTCAAAAACTCATGTGTTCTCGTTGTTTGCTTATTCTCCCTTCGCTTGTATATATATTTTTCTTAATAAGTATTGGCTTAGCGGTTTAGTCTTGATTGTTGGTTTCTAGTATTTTCTAGTAGCTTCCATGTAATTAAATTGGGAAGACATTAAGGTATCGCCATCGTCACGGTTTTTAAGTATTGGCAACCCGAATAATCGAAAGCTTCACCTAATAATAAGATTTCAAGTGCTCACCTAAATCAAGCAAACAATTTGAAGCTCACAAGGCCAAAAAATCTATGCAAAATTGAAAGTGAATTATGCCTTAATCTTTGAAGCTTTAAAGATCCAAAATTCGCTTTTAGCGTGAGGATATACGTCTTTGGCCTTAATAAACACCTCATGGCGAGGTTAAATAAAAGGCAAGGCAAGAGCAAAGTCATAATACAAGCTTCATGGCGAAGTTGAATAAAAGATTGAGGTAAACCTATGATAATAAGGCCCATCCGTTAGGGGGCGTATAAAAGTCTTGGTAATAAGTCTCATGTTCAAAACCGTTATAAAACCGTGTTTATCGATCCTTCTTGTTGACTTAATTTTTTGACATCGTTGTCTATTAGGGAGGTTTTTAATTCGATGGTCTTGGTTACACCGTTATGACTCTATTTTTAGACCTAAATCTCTATCATCACATAAGTAAAAAATGTATCCTCGTGAACATTCGAGACAAAAATAAAATATAAGAGATACCACTTAGGAAAATGGGAGTCTAAGTACGTGATTAGGGCATATGAGTAGTGTTAGCATTACAAACTGTTGTCCCTAATATTATGATGATATAGCACACAAATAGAAGAAATAAAGGTAGATATGAGATGAATTTTAGAGAGAGAAAGTAGTGAGAGAAAGTAGAGAGAAATGGTTGGTGAAACTTGTGGAATATTAGATTAAGGAGAAAAATGAAATGACCAACACCCTTCCTAACATGCTAGGAAGGGTTTATATAGCCTTTGCTTACATGTAGCTTAATGGGCTATATGATCATGGGTCGGGCTTTCCTTTTGGGCTTTGGTTACTTATTAATGAACCTTAGCTTAAAGTTAAGCCCGTAATAATATGACTAATATACTACCTATTACAACGTTCTAAAATACGATACATAATAAACATATGACCGAGCATTCTTGTTTGGCTCAATATTTTGAGGCTAACAATCTCCCCCAATGAGAGGTCATAAACCTTAGTCATTTAGGAAATTTGTAGAGATTACTAATCTCGCCATAAATGAGTCTTGAACGTGTAATAGTAGTCTTGTTCCTTCATGCTGTGATCTTTGAGCCTTTGTCGTTGTCTTTCGACTTTGTATTTAAGCTTGAGATCTTCGAATCATCCTTGACTTATCTTTGCCATCTTACGATCTTGTGTCTTCATCCACATGCTCACACTATTAATTGTTGAATATGTCTTTAGGCACGAGTATGTGGTTTTGAATCTTTGACTTTGCTGTGTACACCGTGATGCCACCTTTTCGAGACAAAACATAGACACGGACTGAATGGCTTTGACATTCGTCCTAAATCGGTAGCGTTTTACCTCCGGTCGGTGAAGACAGTTATACGATATTAAATACCGTACCTATGATCAGGTAGATTCAATTAAGAATCTCCTTGACAGGATTTCGCGGCTGTACTAGCCGTTCTCTTTACTCGGCCGTCTCAAAGCAAGACTGCGAACATAAAGAGTGAATCAATTGGATAGATATCCGTTTGATTAAAGTCGTCAATTCAAATTCCTGGAACAAGTTTGATTCTTAACGAATCTTACCATTGTTGCTTTCCAGTTGACACAAGTTTGATTCATAAGAATCTCACAAGTCACCTACCGTAGCGCTGTTTGAGGTTGACGCTAGAAGGATTTCCATTCGTCACTGTGAATATTAATGAATATCACTCTGAATGTTCTGGCAAGACCATAAAGATATTGCGTAGAAACCTGAAACGAGTTTGAATCAATTCAGAATCAAACCACTGTTTCTTTTCAGTTTTGCACATGTTCAATTCATAAAGAATCTTGCATATGACCTACCGCAGTGCTGTTTGATGTTAACACTGGAAGGATTTCCACTCATCATTGTGAATACTAAGTAGTATCACTCTGAGTGTTCTAGCAATATCACAAGGATATAGCGTAGGACTCTCTTGATCTTCATCCGTGTGTCCTAACGAGATTTGATTGATCTCTTGGCTCTAGACTCGATTTGTGCACTTAGTGGTCTGAGGCTGGAGCAGATGCCACCTATTCAATATCAACTATCTTGAAGTGAGAAAGTCAATAGTAGTCATGTTGTTCTCCGTGACAATAAAACAAACTTCTTTTGAGAGAAGCCTGAGTAGCTAGGAAAGGGTTGTGCATACATTACTGGATCCATGATGAGTTTGTCTTCATGATGAGTTGACCCAGTTTTTGCCTATGTTGTATGGAGGGCTTCTTTCTTTACACCCTTTATCCTTACATTTCTTTTTCATTCTTCAATCCCTTCAATGCTTACCAAGACATCATTAATAGCACCTTGTTGTGATTGTTCCAGTGCTATCATCAGTACTTAGTCGGCATTCAGCTACCTTCACATTCTACTCCATCTTTCCTAAGGACTTCTAATAATCTATTGGATTGTCCCTGGGAAGATCCCTCCGGTTCTGGTTGGATCATAGGACTTAAACCTAACCACCCTTTTGACACCAATAACGTCGTGAATTAAAGATGTTGTGGGTATATGATCGTAACCATGAAAACCACTTTAAATTCTAACAAAGTGTTTGAAAAACATTTAACACCTTGCTAGTTTTGTCGTTTCAGAAATGCTCCCCCTTCACATGTGCATCGATAATCGAAAGTGTTTCACACATGTAGGTAGGAGTGAAAGTGCTTGAGTCTTATATTAGATCACATTTTAATCACATTTTCTCCCCTATCTCTAATATATAAAATCTTTTGATATTAGAGATACCAAATTTGATTAAAATATATTTTGAAAAAATAGTCTTGAAATCTCTGGGAGAAAGATGTGATAATATTTTGCATGAAGTTAAAATGCTCCCCCTCAGAAATTGATCCAATTAAATTGTCATTGTGAGGATATGATCCACATTTCGCTTTTTGAGGATGGGAGTTGTTGAACACACAATTTTTGAAAGATTTTAAATATTATTGAAAAATTCTTGAAAAAAATTGTGTTAAACGCTTTTTGAAAAATCAATTCTTTTTGTCGAAAGGTTTTTCTAAAGCATAAACTTGAGTTCATAGACTTTGAATGTCTTGACGAATCCACTCAAGTGTAAGAAGATTTCTCTTCTTTTGCTGAGGGTAAGGGTACTAAATCGTACACTCCCCCGTGAATATCGATCCGGGTTGCAATCTGAAAGTGATTACAAGCCATTGTGTTGAGCTTAAAATGTTGAATGTTTTGTGACAAGCTCAACCCGTGATAGATTGCTCTACCCGTTGTTTGGAAATATTTGTCCAAAATAGACAATTTCCTTTATTAAAAGAAGAAATGACATGTTTTGAAAAATATTTACAACTTTCATTCGAGCTTTATGTACACACCCGTGTCGTTATTGAGCGACATTTCTAGGCACGTCCATATTATCGATACTGAAAGACATGTCGAGAAGAATATTTTTGGATTTTGAAATATTTTTAATTTTGTGTTTTGCTTTTATGTGTTTTATATTTTTGTATTTTGCTTTTTCAAAGATATTTACAGGGTGATGTTTTATAGATAAATCAAGCAGGCACCTTTGCCAGAATCTCCAGGTCTGCTGGAGTCAAACATCTCATACCAATTTGCCTAACGAGGTACTCAAACCTATCTTTCGACAGAGCTTTCGTAAACAAGTCGGCTAATTGGTAATCCGTTCCAACAAAGTATAATTCAACGATACCTCTTTCAACTTGTTCCTTGATGAAGTGGTATCTGACATCGATGTGCTTCGTGCGGGAATGCTGTACCGGATTGCAGGAGATGGCTATGGCCGACTTTGAGTCACAGTACATAGGTACTTTATCAAAGTGGAAGCCATAATCCGTGAGTTGTGTTCTCATCCAAAGAACTTAAGCACAACACGCAGATAGAGACACATACTCCGCTTCGGCTGATGAAAGTGACGTGCAATCCTGCTTCTTGGAAGACCATCCCACAAGCTTATCTTGACCTAGAAATTGTGCACCACCAGAAGTACTTTTTCTGGTATCAAGACACACTGCATGATCAGAATCTGAATAGGCCGTTAGAAAGAAACCGGTTTCCCTCGGATACCAGAGTCCCAAATGAATGGTATTCTTGAGGTACCAAAAGATCCGTTTAACCTCCTTGAGGTGCTTTTCAGTGGGTCGTGCTTGATATCGTGCACAATAACATGTAGCATGATGAATATCAGGTCTGCTTGCTGTCAAGTACATGAGGGAACCAATCATGGAACGATATCTCGTTTGATCGATGGCATTTCCCTCCAAGTCAGCATCTAGCGATGTGGTTGATAATGGTGTCCCAACGGGGTCACATGAAGTCATACCATGCTTTTTGATTATCTCTTGACAATACTTAGCTTGGTTTATAAAGATACCACTTGGGGATTGGTGAACTTGAATTCCTAGAAAGAATTTTACTTCGCCCATCATTGACATTTCAAATTTGCTGTGCATTACTTTTTCAAACCATTTTGAAAGTTTTGGGTTTGTAGACCCGAAAATAATGTCATCAACATAAATTTGCACAAGCAAAATGTCATCCCCATATTTATAAGTGAACAAAGTTAGATCAATGGAACCTTTTGAGAAACCTTTGGATACCAGAAATTTTGAGAGCTCGTCGTACCACGCCCTTGGAGCTTGCTTGAGTCCATATAGTGCCTTGTGGAGACGATACACCTTGTCAGGATAATGAGGATTGACAAATCCTTCCGGCTGCGTGACATAGACTTCTTCCTTCAAGGGACCGTTAAGAAACGCCGTCTTTACGTCCATTTGATAGGCAGTGAATCCCTTATGTGCAGCATAAGCAAGGAAAATCCTGACCGCTTCCATGCGAGCGACTGGTGCAAATGATTCATCAAAATCAATTCCCTCTTTCTGGCCATACCCCTTAGCCACTAGCCTAGCTTCGTTCTTGATGATCATATTCTCTTCATCCATCTTGTTTTTCCAGATCCAACGAAGATTTAATGGAGTCACATCGTATGGTCTGCCAACAAGTTCCCAGACTTTAAGTCTTTCAAATTGTTGAAGTTCATCCGTCATCGATTCAATCCAAGCATGATCAGCCATGGCTTCTTTGATGTTTTTCGGTTCAGCTGTACTCACGGTGAGTGCGAACATACAAACATCGCCATCGGTTGCTAGTTGTCGTCTTGTACGAACAGGCTGTGAAGGGTTTCCAATTACGTGAACCAAAGGATGTTCTCGGGTCCAATGATGTGTTGAAGGATGTCGTTGATAAAACGTATGCATATTTGACGGATCAACATGGCGAGTAGAAGACTCTCCAGTTTCGTGTACCGGTGTACCGAATGGGTTGATAAATTCGTCATCGTCAGATAATGCACCGTCTGCTTGATTTGTGTTCTCTGGAGCAATGACAGTAGTTGTGGATGTTGTAGGATCGATTGTTAAAGTGATATTCTGAGGAGGTAAATCTGCAACAACCCGTGTTGAAGTAGATGAAGTTGTATCCTTTTGTTGACGATGATCGGTATCATCATTCGTATCATGAGTGACAGCGGAAGACTTCGATGCAACTTGTTTCTCCCCCATGAAATATTCATCATACATTGGTCCATATAACATTTCCAACTCTTCAAGTGTCGTGTCCACTGTCATATCTGCTCTAGGAACATGTTCAGGAACCAGCTTTGAACTTGACGGTTCATTGCTGTGGTCTTGAGTTGCGAGTTCTGTGCGGTTGTGAACGGAAGTCGTTTGTCGTTGTGGATCGGGACTTAAACTGTTTTGTTCAAGTGCCATTTCTTGTAATTCATCGAATCTGATATGAATAGTCTCGACTATCAATTTTGTTCTCTTGTTGTATACTCTGTATCCTTTGGACTGAGTTGCATATCCCACTAAAATGCATGCATCACCTTTCTCTTTCATCTTGTCCAGATTTTCACCATCTCGAATAATGTAACACGTACATCCAAAAACATGAAGGTGTTTGAGTGAAGGTTTGCGATCATTAATTATGTGATATGGTGTCTTTTCGTGTCTTGGGATAACTAAGGAGCGGTTTTGTGTGTAGCATGCGGTTGACACGGCTTCGGCCCAAAAGTATAGTGGAAGTTTTGAAGAGGATAATAATGTTCGAGCAGCCTAACTAAAGTACGGTTTCGTCTTTCAACAACGCCGTTTTGTTCGGGTGTTCGAGCAATAGATGTTTCATGTTCAATTCCTTCGGCTTCAAAATAATTTCTCAGTTTTGAATTCAAAAATTCTGTACCTCTATCAGTACGAACCACTTTAACTTGAGCTTGAAGACCATGTTGTATCACTTTAAGGAAGTTGATGAGAACATCGGGTGTTTCATCCTTGGACCTCAAGAAGTGAGTCCATGTGTACCTTGAGTAGTCATCGACAATTACCATAACGTATTTCTTCCCATTGATACTTTGAACACGCATGGGACCACACAAATCTATATGAAGAAGATCTAACCGTCCTTTAGAGCTTGGTGTAGTCTTTGTCTTGAAACTACTCCGTTTAGCTTTACAAAGCTCACAAGAAGAACAAAGATGATCTTTGATGAATTTCAAGTTAGGAAGGCCTCGCACAATATCTTTCTTGGAAAGCAAGTTGATGGTATCAAAGTTAAGATGAGATAAACGTTGATGCCATAACCAAGCTTGAGTCGTTGAAGCTTTAGCCATGAAACAGATTGGAGTTGAAGATGTGGAGTCTTGTAGTGAAATAGTGTAGAGATCAGTACCCCGTGTTCCGGTAAGTAAGTCATTCCCATCATAATCACGAACAAAACATGTCTTCTTTCTAAAAGCAACCTCCAAATCCGCATCACAGAATTGACCAACCGAGAAAAGATTGTGATTGAGCCCTTCGACGTAGTAAACCCTTTTGATAGTGATATTCCCCTGAACCAAGTCTCCATATCCTAGGATCGGTGCAAATTGATCATTTCCGAATCGGACCGTACCCAGGAACTTCTCCACGAAGTTAATTAGAAGCTTGAGATTCCCCGTCATGTGCTTCGTGCATCCGGAGTCCATTATGAAGAGAATTATTTCGATCACCTGCAGAAGAATTAGAACACGATGGAGCATTTGCTAAATTGGATTCCATGTTAGTTGTGATTTCCGATTCATTAGTTTCCCTAGTTTCATCACTTAGAGGCACACTAACGCTCGTAGTCACATTTTCTGTCCTAACCTTAGGCATCCATTTATATCATGGAGGACATTGATTAGCAAACCACCATTTCCAAGGCTTGCTAGCAGACTCATATAATTCCCTAATTCTGCTTCTAGGGTTCTTAGTGGTGGAGTCTGATGCAATACTTTTCTTAGGGGGGGGGGGGGGGGTTGCACCAGAATGGTTCACTTTGCGTTTGGGTTTTCTAGCACTAATAGGCATCACATTTTGCTTCTTAGTTCTAGTATCTACGCCTTTGACATTATTCGAAACACACATAGCATGATTAGCATTAACACACTTTCCACATTTCACACAAACAAACTTAACTTTCATAGCATTCAAAGTCGAATCATTCAAATCGTCATTACACGCGATTACAGACGTTTTATTCTTAGAAACATTGAAAATCCTAGGGTGGTCTTCTACTTCCTTCATCTTCCCTTAAATTTTGTTTTGCCAGACCTTTTCATTCATGTGAGTGCTCTTAAGCTGGGGCCGGCTAACACTAGCAGTGGGGACTACTCCTGTAGTAAAAGACACACGTCTATTAGTGTTTCTAGAAGTCTGAGGTGATTGACTTTCTTTGTTTTGTGTGGGTTTAATGGCCAATCTATACATCCCTGGTTTAACCACATTTATGTTCTTAATGCTTCGTGATCGAATATGTGTTTTGGGAGTGTTTTGTGGTAACCTATCCTTCCCATCCGTCTTGGAGGCAAACGCAGGTTTTGCAAATGTAGAATTAGAGAAAACAGATGGTTTTCCCAAGACAGAGGGTCTAGTCACTTTTTGAGCATTGGGTTGTCTTACAACAGGTTTCTTAACACTAGGTTCCACAATCTTCCCACCCATCTTAGCAACGAGTTTCTGCAACTCTGCTATCGCTCTGTCCCTGTCTTGTAACTGAGCTTTCAACCCTTTAATTTCCAAATTCTGTTCGTTCATTTCTTGAAAAGTTTGGGAAAGTTTTTCTTACAATTTATTATCATGTGGAAAACTACCAACGTCTTTTTGCAAAGCAAGTTCAAGAGAATGACAATGTTTTTGAAGGAAATCAGTTTTGTGTTGAAGTAACTCAAAAGCCTTTTTATCAACATTTTCTTTATGTTTTGAAAGCTCAAGTTCAAGACGCTCACACTCTTTGATTTTATCAAGATATTTGCATGCAACATCAGAATATTCATCGATATCAGCACAAGATTGAAGAGTAACACACAAAATATCTTTGGAGAGACATTCTTCTAAGAGTAGATCATATTCGTTTGAAAATTCTAATTTGTCATTTTGAAGGTCATCAATTTCTTTTTCAATAGACTCAACATATTTCAAATCATCAAACATTTCAGACTGAATTAAATTTCAAACTCAAGAACATGTTCTTTTATTATCTTCGTATTTGGTATTAAAAGTTCTTTCACAAGCACAGTTATGTCGTGAGGAATCTCGGTTTTCCACTTATCCTTTTGACGTTTCTTCCAATCGCTTGCACCAATTGATTGAACATTATTAACGTGGTGTTTAAGAAAACCAAGTATTTTTCTACTTTTGCTTTTAGAAGCATCTAGAGGCAAATAGTTAATATATTTAAAAACATTAGTTGTCCTCTTAGTGGCAAAAGCTTTTTTCCATTGAATTCTTTTCTGTTTGCATTCTAAAAATAATTCCTCACGAGACTTCTGTTTTTGTGGAGTGAAAAGACCATATAGACTGTTTTCATAAGCATAGTTATATGGTTTCACAAAATCTTTATTGACCGGTGATCTACTCTCGTCATCCCAAAGGGACGTCTCTTCACTATCGATGTTAGCTACTGGGCAGTCATTATCAGTCCATTCGGACTCATCAAGATATAAGTGAGGGTTCGCAGCTTGAGCTTGTTCGAGGTACTTGGGGGTGGCAAAGCTAGGTTGACCCTTAAAAAACGACCGAGGTGCTATCATTCTTACGGTTTGAATAGATTCATGTGTATTATAAACAACTTTTTTCAAAAAACCGACTTGTTCTTCGAGATCCTTTACTTTTTCAGTATCTTTGCTTTGTCTATTTTTGAAATCTTGTTTTAATGTTTCAACCTCTTGTTTCTTCTCGTCAAGAATTTTAGCAGAATCGATGGTGTTCATAGAAAGCATCTGTTCAAGTTCATTAACTTTTGTTGTGGCAAGGTACGTTTTTGGCGTTCATCACTTAATAAAACATTAAATTGATGTTTTTCTTTAGTTAACAAAGCAAGAGCTTCATTGTATTTATTTTCAAAATCGTCCTTTTTAACGTTGATGACACGACTTTTGTACCCCTCAAGCTCGTTGGTCTTTTGAAGAAGCTCAGCCCTATAACTATCAATAGTCTCACTAGATTTTATAAGAGCGGCTTTGCATTCTTCAAAGTTTTGTGTGAGCGCTGCGTTTGCCTTCTTTAATTGCTTTTGATTCTTTCTATTTTCATTGACATCTTTTTGTAAACTAGCAATTAAATTAGCAAGTGCGACACGCTTCTCGTCATCATACTCATTTGCATGTTGATCATCCTCAAACTCATTATTGCACATGTCTGATGAATCGGGTGTGGTATTGCTATCAACCGTTTCCATCATACATGTGTCAGTAATTGTTGTTGGTAGATCACTATGCGCATGTGTATCACCAAACACATTATATTCAGCATCATCTTGTACCTTATCAATTAGCTCGGTATCAAAGATAGGACCATTGTCATCTTCAGTGACGTTAAGGACTTCATGAATCTTTGCCATGTATGAATAATGTGCCTCGAGTTCTTGGTCGGAGAGTTCATCATCTGTGTCGTCAAGCATTTCTCCTTCCTCAGCTGATAACTTGATTCCAGCTTCCATTTTCATGTACAACAGCATCTGTTCCTTATGATAACCATAATCTTTAACCCTCTTTGGCTGCCTGCATACCTTAGCCAAATGCCCAAAACCTCTGCAGTTAAAACACTGAATCCCACTTTGTTGCACAACTTGAGTCCCAACAGTTTCCCGATTTCCAACAACAGTAGCCACCCTCTGATTATCATACTTAGGTTGTCGATCATACTTTGGAGGACTCGCAACACGTATTCGTGTGTCATACCTTGGAGGACTCTGTGCATGGGTGTTCCTTGAGTTTGAAGATGTTCGAAGGTTGTTGTTGGTGGGTTTGTAGATTTTCTTATATTGATTCATAACGAAAGCCATTTGTTGCTTGAATTCCCTATCCTTTTGAGCTATTTCTTCATCACTGTCTTCTTCAGATGATTGCTCAGGTGTGGCTGATGGTGCTCTTGCAACTTCTTTGCCTCAGGATCGTGTTAGAACATGTGACTTGGAGACAATGGATGATCGTGGTGATGATGATTGAGTAGAGTAGGTCTTTGAAGTACGGGAGTGATAATCTGAGTAATGTTGAGTGGTAGACACCAAAGCAAGTGGATTGGAAATCTTTGCAACTCGTTCAGCTCGAAGTTCATTTGCCTCATTTTGAAATTGTTTCAAGATGTCAAAGAGCTTGTGATATGAAACTTCGTCTAACTTTTGTTGTTGTTTCACCAAGGTGACAAACCGTGTCCACTCTAGTTGAAGTTGCTGTAGAAATTGGACATTGACTTGCATGGTGGAAACTTGCAAGTTGTTTCGAGTCATATCATTCATCATCTTGTAGAATCGGGAGTAATAAGAATCAATTGATTCCCCATCCTTTGATGTAAACTTGCCAAAGTTCCAAAACATCTTAGTTTTCACATCTTGTTTGTTAAGTGATTCACCTTATTGCAATCTTTCAATAGCCGTCCACATTTCTTGAGCAGTAGGGCATGCGTCAATCGTAGAGTAAATTTCATCTCCAATGCCACTGAGAATTAAGTAGATTGCTTCCTTCTCTGCATCAAACCACGCACGGTTCTCTGGGGTGAGGTCGGTCCTCTTTTCATCACGTTCATATACGGGTTGTGCGTCACTTGTGTCTGTGGCTGGTACTGCAGGAACTTGAATCCTTGAGAGTTTATAGGGTCCTTCCAAAATACATTGCCTTAAAGCATCACCGTTAGGTTTTGTGTCAAGGTAACGTATAAAACGGGATTTCCATTGATCATATCGACCCGACACAAGCATTGGTGGTCTTTCTTTGTTACCTGCCACCATTATGTTGTTGTTCGTCACACGATATTCGACAGTAGAATCCATCTCAATATTCTCTGAAATGATGAATCGAATGTGGATCTTAAGTAGTTGTGTTGTGATTGTTTGGTTGTTGAAATTCCGAAAATTGCGATTTTTTCTCAGCCCGACAATAAATTCCTCAGTCCGACAAAATGGTAGACCTAAAAAATTTGTAATCACCAAATTTTGAAATTGAGCTAGAAATGTCCTAAAACTAGTATGGAAAAAATTTGATTTTACTTGACCTAAAAATTTTAACTCTTTTTTTTTTTTTTTTTTTTAATCTTCGTGTAAACTACGTTCCAAAACTAGTCTAGATGGTGGCTAAATCTAAAAAATACTCAAACAAAATTTAGCTAAACATGTCATCGGAATGTGCCATCGGAATGCCCATCGTAATGTTGCTTAGATCGGAATGTCCTTTAGATCGCAATGTGCACCTGTCGGAATCCTTAGATCGGAATGTTCTGATCGAAATGTTCAGATCGGAATGTGTACTTGTCGGAATCCCAGATCGCAATGTATACTTGTCGGAATACCAGATCGCAATGTTCAGATCGGAATATGTTCAGATCGGAAAGTTTAGATCAGAATGTTCAGATCGGAATGTGTCTAAAACAAATTTGGCAGAGTAACGACTCAAAATTCCCTTGAAACCGTCGGAATCCCAGATCGCAACGTACGATCGGAATGTCCAGATCGGAATAAGGTATTGAAATCCTTAGATCTCAAAGTAGAACCTAGCGGTTATTGCGATCAAACCCCTCTCAATTGTACTTTCCGATGGTGATAGAAGCTAGAATTTCATAAAGATGAAAAACAAGAAATTTTCAACTTTTGATCCAAAAAACTTGTGTTTAAGCCAAAAACCAAGATACCCAAGTCACAATGACACGAATAAAGAGGTTATACGAATCGAAAAATACTAAAAACAAGAAAAATCTTGAATTCGTGGTAGAAAGAAGGATTAAATCAAGTAAATCAAATGAAAACGCAACAACCAATCACAAAACTACCCCATGGCGATTGATACCCATTGTTGTCCCTAATATTATGATGATATAGCACACGAATAGAAGAAAGAAAGGTAGATACGAGATGAATTTTAGAGAGAGAAAGTAGTGAGAGAAAGTAGAGAGAAATGGTTGGTGAAACTTGTGGAATATTAGATTAAGGAGAAAAATGAAATGACCAACACCCTTCCTAACATGCTAGGAAGGGTTTATATAGCCTTTGCTTACATGTAGCTTAATGGGCTATATGATCATGGGCCGGGCTTTCCTTTTGGGCTTTGGTTACTTATTAATGAACCTTAGCTTAAAGTTAAGCCCGTAATAACACGACTAATATACTACCTATTACAACGTTCTAAAATACGATACATAATAAACATATGACCGAGCATTCTTGTTTGGCTCAGTATTTTGAGGCTAACACAAACTTATAATGACAATGATCTCGTTGCACGCTTGGTATGGAATTGGGGTGAAAGTCGAGGACGACAAAATTATTTCTAACGAAGCATTCACGTGTTCTTGTTCTATGAACCTAAACGTCCCATTTTGTGATGAAAATCCTACATTATGTCTAAAACACAATTAGTAGTAATAGTCGTAGTGTAGCAAGTTTATCATTCAATAAAAGTGCATAAAAAATGGATTTTGGAGGTGCTATAATACTTTATTCTAGCATTGCGTGAGGGCACGACAATGGTTTAGTATGGGGGAGTGATGAGACTGCTTTTATACATAGTCTCATCGTCTAAAATGGCTTTAAATGCATAAAATATCATAAAATGTGCCCAAATATATGCTTGTGTTTGTTCAATGTGTATTTTAGGTACGGATATTGAGAAAATGACAAAAGATCACAAGAAACAAGCAAAAACGAACACAGGAAATGAAGCCGCACAATGAACCAAGCCCTAGTGTTGATATTCCAAAAACAATCCTTGAAGAATTGAAGATTGTACAAGAAGGGTCCTCCAATATTGAAGAATTGACACTTTAAACCTTTGTATATTCATAATTACAATTTTGGTTCTTAAAGTTTGTCAAATTGCAAAAAGGACCCTCCACTTTGAAGAATTGGCAAGAATGGTCCCTCATTTATGAAGACTTGTCATTTTTAGTCCTCCAAGAAGTCAATCATACAAGTCAAGACCATGAAGAATGAATAAATGCCAAAAAAAAACCCTTGAAGAATCATCAAATTACAAGAAATACCCCTGAAATTACTTTACAAAACTTTTTGGGGCAAAAGTATGAAAACTGAAACTTCATTATAAAGGGAATTCGGATTTTTGCTAAATAAACATGGAATGGAAAGAGAAAGAAAGACAAAGGGTGTATTCTGCCAAGACATGATAGTTACCTTAACCAACCAAAACATGCCATGTGTCCCACTACCCCTTTTCCACCAATCACAAGCCACCATTCAGCCATGTCACACCTCACTCACACCTATTATAACCAACCTTAATTAATATTTAATTTTGGGCGGTTAACACATTTTCAAACCTTAATCCGAATCAAAACCACCACTATTCACTCAAGAACACAAATTGGGTATTTGTGTTTGAGCAACAATTAGAGCATAATCTCCTCCAGATTTATGATTAGGGTGGTAATGATCAAAACCCAACTCACTTTTACCTTGCCACATCACCCCAATGTTCACATGTATGTCCCATGAACACATTTTTTTGGGGATAATGCCAAAACCATGCAGAGAATCAACCATCCATATTAAAGCTTACAACTTAAGCTTATTTGAGACCATTGATCACAATTGGACCAGCTTTACACCTTCACAAACGTCCAACACTCCTTCACATGATCAAGCAAATTTTCAAACCTCAAGGGCATTTCTGGAAGATCATTGCTTAGGGTTTCCAGTTTTTTAGTTCACTTAGACCATGTACACCCTCTATATAAAGGGTATAGGGTCATACATTTACATTTGCTCTTGGTTTTTCTTTGCTCAACATTCTGTAAAGCCTTATTCAAAGTTAATGAATAGTGTTTGAATTGTTTGACGAAATCCAAGTGCTAACCTTATTCTATGCTTGTTATTGTTTCATGTTTGTGAATTTGAAGTATCAAAACCTGTTTTCAAAGCTTGTACAAGAAATTGCCAAGTTTTTAAAAAAACTGATATATTGCTAAGTCTTTGGTACATCCTTGGAATTATTGGATTACAAGTGATCTATACACCCTGATAAGAAGATTATCAAGGTGTTGTGAGCTTGTGGTTTGGGGATAATCAAGGAGTGGGTACAAAGTTTGCATTAATCAGCTTTTTCCATTTTTCTTTTTTCATATAAACTGCTTATTCTAACCTTGTTGTTCTTAGCAGCCTTTTGGAAGCGTGTGCCTTGTTAAGCTAGGCACATAAGCTCAAAAATTCGTGAGTGTGGATGTACATTCATGGGGTTTTAGCCTTCTTACCAAAAATCTGTTAAAAAGGTGATATTTTGTGATTTCTTGATCTGCTGTTATAAGTGTTGTTCTTGTGGCTTGAATCTGCTTAATACTGCATGATATTGTTGTTATGATGCTAGATTAGGCTTGGGTAAACCTGAAATACACATTTGCTTTGTTAAATTTTGATTTAAAAAGTTTAAGGGGTGTTTGGGTCTACTGGTTTAAGGTACTTGTTTGAGTTTGAGTTAGGATTTGTGGTTGTTAAGTGTTGGTATTTGTTTATCAAGTGTTTGAGTTCTGATATTTGCAAACTTTGCTCATTGAAACATCAAATCTGAACAAGTGCTATAACTGCTTTGATTTTGCATATTTTGACCTAAAATCTTGGAAACACATAGAGTGTATGCATAATTAGGATTAACAAGTGCTTAAATCAAGTTTATATAACCTGTTTAAGAGATTTGAGTGTTTGAAATTGGATCTGTGGTCAAATACATCAGCAACCTCACTTTGTGTTCTTCATTTATTCATCAGTAACTTTGAATTACGTGAATCTTTGTCTAAACCTTGAATCAATGCATGAAACAAGTTGATTTATGTTCATTTGAATTTATTAAAGCTGTTGTGTGCATTTGGTTCAATTTGGTTGGCTTAATCTTGCTAAATCTGCTTATCTTGTTGAAAACTGCTTATGTTCATGCATGTATCATGTCTGGCGCTTAATTGAATGAACTGTATCAATTGGCTGTTAGGATTTGTGTTTATTTGATTGTGATTGACTCCTTATAACCCACTGGTTATAAGGGTGCCTTTGTGTGCTTTGAATCCAAAAAAAATCCACAAAAGACAAAAAGTCGAGATAGTCAAGCAGTGGCAACTTTTCCCACTGCTGGACACTCAAAACTAGCCCCTGCTAGTGTTAATTTTCAATCAGCTTATTCATAAGCCATTCTAGCTTATCCAGACTTGCAACAACTTTGTTTTTGTAATCAATCTTCCTTATTTGACCCATTTGACTAATCTGGAGCTTTTTAAGGTTTGACTTTTAGGTTTGACTAGAAACAACTTTAACATTCAATGGCCTAAAAACAACTTTAACATAGTTTTATGGTCATTGAATTTTTCTGGTATTTTTTTTGAAGATGAGAAGAGAAAAACAGATTCAGAAAATGCAGATCCTGAAAATCAGGAAAAAGGTACTATGGATAAGTTTTTCAGATAGATTCATTCCGATGGATGCATTCCGATGCATGCATTCCGATGCTATCATTCCGATGGGCCACTTTCGATTGCATTGATTGTGATGGGGTTTTTGACACATTCCGATGGGTTCGACTGTACCTATTGCGATGGGACTCATTCCGATGGGTCTCATTGCGATGGGTGGTGTGACAACCGAGAATTTTCAAGGCTTTAAATGATAATAAATTATATTATTTATTAATCGAAGTTCATCTTCGAAAGATATCAAAGTTATTTGATTCGAAAACGAGAGCTATTTTACTTATTGTAAAAGACTGCACAAAATCTGAAAACTAACGCGATACAAATTAAATTTATATTTAGTTATTCTGAAATATTGATAAAAAGGTTTATTAAATTTTCTGATACTTTTATTTTAGTTTTAATACCTTACATTGAAAACGAGAGCATTCTAGTTCAATTTTTATTTTCTTCGAACGCCACTATTCGAGTTAACCGATAAATAATAACTATTTTTAAAAAAAATGTATACGAGTACGAAAATTGTTCGAGTAAATACTCTACTATATTGTAAAAATCATTTTCAGATCAACGACTCAAATTTCGTAAAACGAATCGAATTTTGTAAAACACGAACGAACCCCGAACCATGTATTAACAAAAGTTATTATAAAAATTGCATTCTTAGTCCCTGCATTATCAGAAACCTTTCAATTGTCTTCTCAAAATTTAACTAGCACATATAAAGGGGAATTAGGGTTTCATTATTACCCTATTACAAACCTTAACCAAAAACACACACATACATCTTTGTATGCTCAGCCGTCACCCATATTTCCAGTCACCGGAAACAGTCACCGGAAATATTTTACGGCCACCAAAAACGGCCCCCACCGCCATCACAATCAACAATATACTTGACCACCACCTTTACCCGGTCACCTCAGCCATCATTCGATCCACCATCACCAAAACACGACGTCACCATCACTCATCGTGATGGTTGTCGCGGCCACAGATCCACCACCACTAGTAGCCGCCGCACCAAATCCACCTAAAGCCACCAGCCGACGCCATCTCTCGCAGTGCACCACAGATCCGCCACATCTATATAATAGATATATCTGATGTATCATACCAGCTGTCATTAATCATGGTCAGCCACCATCTCAACGTGACCACCGTCACCCCTCTGACACCATCAACCACAATATGGGGCGAATGGTTACCAAAACTGACCCACAAGGTGCATTTGTATAGAGCTTCGCATACCAAGGGCGTGTTTATTTTTTGTGTGAAGCGTCACCAAGAGGTGCGTTCGATCTGCTTTTGACCAACAGGGTGCGTTTAGTTTGGGCAGGAAACACGGCAGGGGCGTATGTTTACAGCGGCAGCACCACCGAGGGCGCGTTTGTTTATAGCAGCGAAACTACAGAAGGAGCATTTGTTACTGCTTAAACCCACCAGTCGGGAGTGTTTGGATCTCTTGTTAAACACCTAGGGGCGTTTGAATCTACTGTTAAACATAGCATGGGTGTTGGTTCGCTGTTTAACAACACGGCAGGAGCGTTTGGTTCAGCGGGAAACACCACAGTCGGGGTGTTTGGTTTTGGAAGCAAAACCCCACAGTGGGTGCGTGTGGTGCAGCAGAACTCGACAGTGGTTGTGTTGGGTACACCAGAAACTCCATAGGGGATGTTTGGTGTAGCAGGAAGTAGTAAGAATACGTTTGGGTTAAGCAGGCAGCGACAAAGGTGCGTTTGGGTTTGCAGAAACGTGTTACGGGTGCGTTTGGTTTGCTGCGTACGAGCAACAGGGAGCGTTTGGGTTAAGCAGGCAGCGACAAGGGTGCGTTTGGGTTTGTAGAAACGTGTTACGGGTGCGTTTGATTTGCTGTTTAGCAGCTTTGGTATGCGTTTGGACGCGAGACTTTAAGGGTATAAAAGTGTCGGGCGTGATTTTAACTCATGGTTCGTTGTGGTTTAGAAATCGACTAATCACGTATATAACTTTGGTAATTAATTAAAACGTACTAAATGGTGGTATGAATGGTTAAATATATACATCAAACACTATAGTTATTGCGAGAACTATAATAACAAACATACATTAAGTATGCGATTAAATAGCTTACATCAGGCTTTTGGGTTTTTAAAATATAACACATAGGTTTTGTTTAGTTCTATTAAATTATGGCGATTATTATAGTCTAGTTGGACATACGTTAAAAACGTAATTTGCATATTTTAGGTTGTTTGGAAAAATGGAAAATGTTGACAATTAATGGATATGGAAATGGTTGTATAAACGAATAAGTCATGTCGAAATTTCTATAAATCTTATACTTTATACGTTGTTCGTTACAAACTACTAATATATTTGCAAACCGATAAAACAAATAAATACAATTAGATTTATAAACCGATAAATAAATAAACACTATTATAGTTGTAAACGGATAAATAAACAGACTACTATTATTACTTGTAAACCGATAAAATAAATAGACTTTATTGTATCGATAAATTAATGAGAGTTATACTTTTTACCTAAAAGTGACAATTATTAATTTAGTGATGATTTTCTTAAAATGTGTCGGACTATGTTGTCAAATTATCTTTGTCACGATCCTTGTACTGTAAATACAAAATAAATATATACTTTGATTTATTTGTAAGTTGGTTTTTCTATTATATAATTAAACGTAAGAATTATATAATCGTCGAGTTATTTATAATGTGTATGGAATACATTATATACTTTGTGCGTGCTTAATTAATTTAATTAACCAACCACCAAACTATTATAACTTGGAACTTAAATGTTTTTATCAACGGGTCACGTTGATGTACACATTTATCGGGAACTCAAATACACATTTTTAAGTTATGGGAATTAGCCGATTAGTAAACCACAACACCATGACCGAGCCGTATCGATTTTTCGTTTGTGCGGAGCGTATTATTAGCATCACTAACGTCTGCTCTACATCGTCGAGGTGAGTTCATACCCCACCTTTCTAGTTTTAAATTGATTTATAAAGGTTTTATAATCATTTTGGGGGAGGTACATGCTTGGTCACAAACTATTTATAAACTTGCTTGGTTGGTCATAAAATGATTTAATTGTTACGTGCTGAGTGGTTAACTCTAATAATTGTCATACTTATAAGTGTTGATACTAAACTTTCTATTGTGGGTTTCATAACCCAAAACTTTAACTGCTTTTTACTGGTTCTCGGGTAGAGACAATGGTTGCAAGAATGAACACAAGTGCATATACTCGTTTATGTATTGGTCTAAGTCCCGCTTTAACCCAATTACTTTGGCCCATTATCATGAACCGTTAATTTCGGACCGGATGACCGGTTGAAAGCACGAATGTTATGGATAGATCTATCGGGGTTGACGCCCCTGCCCGGCTTGGTCTAACAGAGGACAAGCGGGCACAGTTTCATTTGAGTCTGTGGACGGATGTTGTGGGTTAGGCATCCGTAGGGGCTGCATTATGTGATTATACTACCGGTGTTGTTAACGCTTCGGTGTCATGAGCTTAGACAATAATAAATGCCTTTTTTGTGACTTTGTATTTGTTATATTGTCACAAATGGTTGGAAAATCTTGTGGTTCATCAAACACTTATTTATTATCAAGAACCTTATTTGTTAACTGGAATATCTTTTATGATTAGAGAATTCAATTATTAACGAGAACATCTATTATTATCAGTAAACTCTGCTTATATAAATAAAGTGTGTTTTATTCGTAAACTTTGTCTTTATTATTTAACTCTTTTTTATCATAAGCTCTGTTATTATTAATAAACTTTGTTTTTCATCAAGAAACGCATTTTATTAAGAAGTTATGATTTTTAAACTCTTATATTTTACTGCAGGTGCAGTGGTCGATATAAACTCTAATTTTTCATAAACACCTTAAAACAAAAACTTATGAACTCACCAACTTTATGTTGATATTTTTAAGCATGTATTTCAGGTACTTGACTATGTGGATTATTTGGAGTCTTCTTTGTGGTTCTTGGCATGTAGAGGTCGTTCTCGGATCAAGCTCTTGAATACTCATGAAGTCACAGCCTCCCAAAGCCAGTCTTCCGCTGCGGTGAATTTGGGGGTGTGACAGATTGGTATTAGAGCCTTGGTTATAGAGAACTAGGTTGCATTAGTAACTCTAGACTATAACCGGCTCTCGGTTTTATTTAGTAGTAACACTCATCACATCATGTTATTCCGCTGCTATATGAATATTTGCAATGCACGTTTGCTATTGTTTTGTTACCTATCATGTTATTACTTGTTTACACGAATTCGATTGCTTGATTAGTTCAGTGAGATATATAATATATGAAACGGTAGAACGTTTATTAGGCATTGTGAGTTACACAATGTTCTCACATATCTTTTATAATCAAAATTAGAGACATTATGTGAATTTTGGTTGACGATTGGTCGTGGGTAATCCCCAAGTTCGAGCTAATTCATTAAAAAGGTTGAGAGGTGTAACAATACTTAACTGTGCCTAAGTGGGCCTCATGTTTGATTGAGTGCGAGATGGAATTTAAGTATAGGACGTTACACAGCCTATGATTTTTGATGAATTACCTCGGGGTGGGTAAGACTCGCAGTCTTACGTGTTAATTGGGAATGTGTTGTATTTTCGGAGTCTAGCTGAGTCATCAAAAGTTTGAGATGTGTAATAATTCATAACGAAACCTGGGGCCATTCTTTGTGAGTGTGTTTCGAGGTTGGGTTATGATAAGTTATTACTCAGCTTAGTATTTGATGAGTCTTCCTCGAGGATGAGAAAGAATTGTATGATTGGATAATTGCTTATTTAGAACCGACTACTATATACTTATCCTACTTACAACCGTGAGTTTCTTTACTTGATATACATCTACGACTGCTTTATCGCCTATCGACACTTATGTTCTTCGATCCGGTACGTTCGGAACGTCTACTTATGGAAGACGGTTTATTTTCAACTCGTACTCTTTTCTTTTTGTAATTTTTGATAATATCGTTTAGAGATTTTAACGATTTCGAATTGGGTATTTTGCCGGTGACACTTAAGTAGGACGATTTATGAAGTCTTTATTTAAATGGATTGGGACGCCTTTGAATTTGAATAAAGAAATCATAAATCACCGAACCATAAGTTTATAATAACATTTTTGCATAGATTAGGACGCTTGTGTATACAAACATGAGATTATAAGTGAGTGGGCTTAAGGATATCCGACGTGACCCTATATATTTATGGTATTGATTTAGTATTCCAGTGTGGGGTGTATTTCTTTTGACTCATGATTTGTCCATACAAATTTATCATATTTCGTCTTGTATCGTATCATTACGACATTTTGAGAGTGATTCTTTAAGCTTCATTTGATTCGCGAATTGTTACGAGAATCTTTCTGAATATATACTGATCGAGTGAACCTAACGAGCTGGTGTTGGTGAACCCTTAGAGACTTTTAAGAACTAACGATTTTTCTAAACTCTTCGTTTCGAATTTTATCGTTCTATGAACGACGACCGATTTGTCAGATTGACATGTAGAACCGCTTAGGTTAATCCACTTCTACCTATTGCTTATCTAAGTAACTATTGGTGGGTAACACGATTTTAAAAGTTCGGACAGAATTATCTGTGAGCAGATGATATAACACTGGGTTAGAACATCAAATCATTTTCTCTACACTTTTATTAGGGTAACACCGATTGAGTTCGAGGACGAACTCCAAATAACACAGATGTACTGTGACAACCGAGAATTTTCAAGGCTTTAAATGATAATAAATTATATTATTTATTAATCGAAGTTCATCTTCGAAAGATATCAAAGTTATTTGATTCGAAAACGAGAGCTATTTTACTTATTGTAAAAGACTGCACAAAATCTGAGAACTAACGCGATACAAATTAAATTTATATTTAATTATTCTGAAATATTGATAAAAAAGGTTTATTAAATTTTCTGATACTTTTATTTTAGTTTTAATACCTTACATTGAAAACGAGAGCATTCTAGTTCAATTTTAATTTTCTTCGAACGCCACTATTCGAGTTAACCGATAAATAATAACTATTTTTAAATAAAAATGTATACGAGTACGAAAATTGTTCGAGTAAATACTCTACTATATTGTAAAAATCATTTTCAGATCAACGACTCAAATTTCGTAAAACGAATCGAATTTTGTAAAACACGAACGAACCCCGAACCATGTATTAACAAAAGTTATTATAAAAATTGCATTCTTAGTCCCTGCATTATCAGAAACCTTTCAATTGTCTTCTCAAAATTTAACTAGCACATATAAAGGGGAATTAGGGTTTCATTATTACCCTATTACAAACCTTAACCAAAAACACACACATACATCTTTGTATGCTCAGCCGTCACCCATATTTCCAGTCACCGGAAATATTTTCTGGCCACCAAAAACGGCCCCCACCGCCATCACAATCAACAATATACTTGACCACCACCTTTACCCGGTCACCTCAGCCATCATTCGATCCACCATCACCAAAACACGACGTCACCATCACTCATCGTGATGGTTGTCGCGGCCACAGATCCACCACCACTAGTAGCCGCCGCACCAAATCCACCTAAAGCCACCAGCCGTCGCCATCTCTCGCAGTGCACCACAGATCCGCCACATCTATATAATAGATATATCTGATGTATCATACCAGCTGTCATTAATCATGGTCAGCTACCATCTCAACGTGACCACCGTCACCCCTCCGACACCATCAGCCACCATATGGGGCGAATGGTTACCAAAACTGACCCACAAGGTGCGTTTGTATAGAGCTTCGCATAACAAGGGCGTGTTTATTTTTTGTGTGAAGCGTCACCAAGAGGTACGTTCGATCTGCTTTTGACCAACAGGGTGCGTTTAGTTTGGGCAGGAAACACGGCAGTGGCGTATGTTTACAGCGGCAGCACCACCGAGGGCGCGTTTGTTTATAGCAGCGAAACCACAGCGGGAGCGTTTGTTACTGCTTAAACCCACCAGTCGGGAGTGTTTGGATCTCTTGTTAAACACCTAGGGGCGTTTGAATCTACTTTTAAACATAGCATGGGTGTTGGTTCGCTGTTTAACAACACGGCAGGAGCGTTTGGTTCAGCGGGAAACACCACAGTCGGGGTGTTTGGTTTTGGAAGCAAAACCCCACAGTGGGTGCGTGTGGTGCAGCAGAACTCGACAGTGGTTGTGTTGGGTACACCAGAAACTCCATAGGGGATGTTTGGTGTAGCAGGAAGTAGTAAGAATGCGTTTGGGTTAAGCAGGCAGCGACAAAGGTGCATTTGGGTTTGCAGAAACGTGTTCCGGGTGCGTTTGGTTTGCTGCGTACGAGCAACAGGGAGCGTTTGGGTTAAGCAGGCAGCGACAAGGGTGCGTTTGGGTTTGTAGAAACGTGTTACGGGTGCGTTTGGTTTGCTGTTTAGCAGCTTTGGTATGCGTTTGGACGCGAGACTTCAAGGGTATAAAAGTGTCGGGCGTGATTTTAACTCATGGTTCGTTGTGGTTTAGAAATCGACTAATCACGTATATAACTTTGGTAATTAATTAAAACGTACTAAACGGTGGTATGAATGGTTAAATATATACATCAAACACTATAGTTATTGCGAGAACTATAATAACAAACATACATTAAGTATGCGATTAAATAGCTTACATCAGGCTTTTGGGTTTTTAAAATATAACACATAGGTTTTGTTTAGTTCTATTAAATTATGGCGATTATTATAGTCTAGTTGGACATACGTTAAAAACGTGATTTGCATATTTTAGGTTGTTTGGAAAAATGGAAAATGTTGACAATTAATGGATATGGAAATGGTTGTATAAACGAATAATTCATGTCGAAATTTCTATAAATCTTATACTTTATACGTTGTTCGTTACAAACTACTAATATATTTGCAAACCGATAAAACAAATAAATACCATTAGATTTACAAACCGATAAATAAATAAATACTATTATAGTTGTAAACGGATAAATAAACAGACTACTATTATTACTTGTAAACCGATAAAATAAATAGACTTTATTGTATCGATAAATTAATGAGAGTTATACTTTTTACCTAAAAGTGACAATTATTAATTTAGTGATGATTTTCTTAAAATGTGTCGGACTATGTTGTCAAATTATCTTTGTCACGATCCTTGTACTGTAAATACAAAATAAATATATACTTTAATTTATTTTGTAAGTTGGTTGTTCTATTATATAATTAAACGTAAGAATTACATAATCGTCGGGTTATATATAATGTGTATGGAATACACTATATACTTTGTGCGTGCTTAATTAATTTATTTAACCAACCACCAAACTATTATAACTTGGAACTTAAATGTTTTTATCAACGGGTCACGTTGATGTACACATTTATCGGGAACTCAAATACACATTTTTAAGTTATGGGAATTAGCCGATTAGTAAACCACAACACCATGACCGAGCCGTATCGATTTTTCGTTTGTGCGGAGCGTATTGTTAGCATCACTAACGTCTGCTCTACATCGTCGAGGTGAGTTCATACCCCACGTTTCTAGTTTTAAATTGATTTATAAAGGTTTTATAATCATTTTGGGGGAGGTACATGCTTGGTCACAAACTATTTATAAACTTGCTTGGTTGGTCATAAAATGATTTAATTGTTACGTGCTGAGTGGTTAACTCTAATAATTGTGATACTTATAAGTGTTGATACTAAACTTTCTATTGTGGGTTTTATAACCCAAAACTTTAACTGCTTTTTACTGGTTCTCGGGTAGAGACAATGGTTGCAAGAATGAGCACAAGTGCATATACTCGTTTATGTATTGGTCTAAGTCCCGCTTTAACCCAATTACTTTGGCCCATTATCATGAACCGTTAATTTCGGACCGGATGACCGGTTGAAAGCGCGAATGTTATGGATAGATCTATCGGGGTTGACGCTCCTGCCCGGCTTGGTCCAACAGAGGAAAAGCGGGCACAGTTTCATTTGAGTCTGTGGACGGATGTCATGGGTTAGGCATCCGTAGGGGCTGCATTATGTGATTATACTACCGGTGTTGTTAACGCTTCGGTGTCATGAGCTTAGACAATAATAAATGCCTTTTTTGTGACTTTGTATTTGTTATATTGTCACAAATGGTTGGAAAATCTTGTGGTTCATCAAACACTTATTTATTATCAAGAACCTTATTTGTTAACTGGAATATCTTTTATGATCAGAGAATTCAATTATTAACGAGAACATCTATTATTATCAGTAAACTCTGCTTATATAAATAAAGTGTGTTTTATTCGTAAACTTTGTCTTTATTATTTAACTCTTTTTTTATTATAAGCTCTGTTATTATTAATAAACTTTGTTTTTCATCAAGAAACGCATTTTATTAAGAAGTTATGATTTTTAAACTCTTATATTTTACTACAGGTGCAGTGGTCGATATAAACTCTAATTTTTCATAAACACCTTAAAACAAAAACTTATGAACTCACCAACTTTATGTTGACATTTTTAAGCATGTATTTCAGGTACTTGACTATGTGGATTATTTGGAGTCTTCTTTGTGGTTCTTGGCATGTAGAGGTCGTTCTCGTATCAAGCTCTTGAATACTCATGAAGTCACACCCTCCCAAAGCCAGTCTTCCGCTGCGGTGAATTTGGGGGTGTGACAGGTGGTTTGACCTATCGCAATGGTATATATTAGACGTCATGCTGTTGAATTTTTTTCCAACATTCCGATGGAAAAGTTTTTCTCATTGCGATGAAAGACTCATTTTAACATTCCAATGGCTTGTTCAAAAATGCATTGCGATGGTTTAGAAAACATTGCGATGATTTTTTTTTACGAAAACATTGCGACTGTTGGACAAAATCGAGACCATGTACTTTTAAATCATACCGAGACTGTTTGACCAGAACCAAGACTCTACTATATCACCAGCCTTTTATCTCCTCAACACCACATGAACTAACTTATTCCCGTCGTCTCCTAAACCCACATCGACTCTAGACTCGAACCTAAACAACAATATATTTTTTGATCTCAGATATTTGTTTTTCGGGGTATTGAATCAAGACCATCAATAGGTCTAAACCCACGAAACAATACATCATCATAGACCTGTACTTAATTTTCGAGATTAAAGATAGATTAATAACAGTCATGTTAATAATCTACTCTTTATTTCGATTGACACAAGAAACGAATTCAAACCGACATGCAATCTATTTTAACCTTACCCGAGACCCTTTATTGGATCTTGAAGCAGTTTATATGTTTTCGTGGGTTTCGCATATCCTTTGAAGATGAAGCCTTGTTTTCTTTGATTCAATAAATAAAATGGTTGATTGGTTCGAAGTGTTTCATCATTCGATCATCATAGATCGTAACTGATAAACATGATTTGGTTAGTTTGATTAGTAAAGATGTGATGTATAAGAGATGAGATTCATTTTTTGTGACTGTTTTTGTTAAATTATAGGGGACGGAGGAAACGAAGTGGGGGTGTGAGAGAGGATTTTTGGGGGCGGTTTTTTCTAGGTGAGTGATTAGGGTTATGTGTTAAATGGTGAGTGTGATTAGGGTTAGAGATTATATATCTCAATTGTGGGACCGGGTTGTGAATGATTGTTGATAGGCTGCGTTTTAACTAGTGATTGAATGGGCCAAGTAATTTCTGGATGTTTAGATTGAGTTTCATGTGTAATGGGCCGAGATTTAACACACTCAACCATGGATCAGATTTTGGTTTGGATAAAAAATTTGTTACATCAAAATATTGTTATCATTTTATTTTCTAAATGATAATATTTTGATTAACGGTTTGGAAAGTGACAAAATAATGTGACAAAGTGATCAAGTGACGAGAAAAAGTGACAAAATTGTTTGACGAGACCGAGGAAAAATTGGCGATATTTTTAGTGGCTACGGATTTTTGATCGGGTATTAATTATGTGAAGTTGAAGACGGGGTTTTTGAAGGCGTTTACTTATTTTATCTTTCTAAGATAACTTGCTCGTGCTTAATCTTAGAATGGCGACTTGTTTATCTAGTTTCCGGGTTCGGGGTGGATGGTTGATAACTCGGATAACTATCACTTAAAGGGGTTACATTGTTGTACCCAGTGTCACGCGCTTAGTCGACGTGGATAATTTCAAGAGGTGTTGTGCTTATATACTTCTTCAGTGATGTATTGGGTACTTAGAGATTTCTCCACCGTTCCTCATTCAACAATTGTGCAAGCTTAAGTCACAAGATCGAAGGATTTTTATTCAGTTTCATGTTTGATGTATCTGGTTCATTCTATCAGTGGTCACTTCAAATTGCCTACAAGGGGGTTGGTAAAGATGGCCATGGAGAGTTTATGAGTAGAGATTTTCGATCAACAGTTGATTCTCACAAAATATATAATTTAGCTTATTTATTATTCTCATGAGATTTCAGGTGCATCTGCGTACGATTTATTGATGGTTCCGAGTTTCGAAACCATCAAGGGGGAAGAAGAAGACACATTGAACGCACAACGAGTACACGTGATGAACTTCATACCTTCTTTTGATTTGAAGACATTCCGGGATGACATTTGTCATAACCGCAGAGAAATAAGTGTTTTAACTCGTGGCGTTATCAATCTCTAGACGGTACACTACTGATTCGATGTTTAATTGTTTTGTTTTTGCAATTATTCATCATCATTATCCTATATGGAGAGATATGCACTTCCGGGACTTAATTGACTCTGGTGCTTCTCCGGAAGAAGATATGTGCATTTCCGGGACTTAATTGACTCTGGTGTTACGATGTCAACTTCATGAATGGGATAAAGTGTCTACTTCAGTATTTGAGCTTCATACTTGGGATTGGTTTATTTTCTTCAACTATATGGGGGAGAAAATGTGATTTAATATAAGGAATTATCACCAATGGTTTGACTTAATGTGCTGGCTCATCCCGACATATGCGAAATGTTTTCGAATATCGTGGCATATGTTAAGGGGGAGCAAAACGGATTTGAATATCAAAATGGGTTTTCATGGTGATTTATACTTATCCACAACCCATTTATTTCACGACGATGAAGATCGTGGTGACATAAGGATGGTAGGATAGGTTAAGTCCTATGATTCTTCCAAAACCGGAGGAATCTTTCCAAGGACATTCCATAGCTAGAAATAGTAGTCCTTAGGAAAGACAGAGAAAGATTGTGAATATAGCTGAATGCCGACCAAGTACTTAAGTTAGCACTGGAACAATCACAACAAGGTGCTAGTTATGACGTATTGGTAAGCATTGAAGGGGTTGAAGAATGAAAAAAGAATTGTAAAGATAAAGGGTGTAAAGAAAGAATCCCTCCTTACAACCTTAGGCAGAAACTGGGTCAACACATATGCTATTGAGATCATTTTGATGATGCTTGATATTGAAGATAGACATCATGGACCCAGTGATGCAATGCACAACCCATTCCAGCTAACTCAGATATCTCTCAAAAGGTATTTGTTTTAATCACACGGAGACAACACATTATCTATCGTTTTATTCACACCGAATATATTGATATTGAAAAGGTGGCACTCCTCTCCAGCCTCTGATTACTAAGATCCAAAGTGCACGATCGAGTCTAAAGCCATTTGAGATCATCAAATATCTCATTAGGACACACTTTCATAATTCCTTGCTTCTTCAAACACTGTGAAAAGTAAGAAAGATATTAAGAGTCCTACGCAAAATCTTCATGATCTTGCCTGAACATCCGAGTAATACGAAAGTATTTACAATGAAGATGGAAATCCTTCTTGAGAGAATATCAAAAAGCTCATGGTAGGTGACTTGTGCGATTCTTTATGAATCAAACTTGTGATAACTTGAAAGCAACAGCTGTTTTATTCTTAATTGAATTTAAACACGTTCCAGGCGTCTACACAATATCTTAGTGATCTTGCCAGAACACTCAGAGTGATACCTTAGTGTTCACAGTGATGAGTGGAAATCCTTATAGTGTTAACCTTATACAGCACTTGGTAGGTAACTTGCAAGATTCAATATGAATCAAGCTCGTGACAACTGGAAAGCAACGATGGTGCGATTCTTTAATGAATCAAACTTGTTCCAGGAATCAGAATTGACGGCTTCAATCATGCGGTAATTTTATCCAATGATTCACTCTTTACGTTCGCAGTCAGCTTTGGACGGTCGAGTAAAGAGAACGGGTTTACCAGCGAAATCTTGTCAAGGAGATATTTAATTAAGTCTACCTGCCACAAGTACGATATTTTATATCGTCCAATGGTCTTCACCGACCGGAGGTAAAATGATACCAAATTAGAATGAAATGTTCAAAGCCATTTTGTTCGTGTCTACTTCTGTTGTGGCATTTGAAGACGGTGGCGTTGCGGAATCCGAGAAGAAGTCGTCCCCGCATGCTTATACTTTATGCACTTAATACCTCATCTAATTCAAGAAAGCCTAAAAGTTAAGTCTTCCACTGTATCGAACTCTGAAGCTTTCAAGAATTACAAAGGTATAAGTATGTGGGACATGGTGTCACGAGGAGGCGAAGATCATAAGTGATGGATGCACAAGATCAAGGCAAGAGATTAATGCTCAAGATTTATATCAATGATCACATCAACATGTTCACCAGAAAAGAAAAAGAAAAGAAAGACGAAGACTACGAGCTCAAGACAAGCATAGTATAATAGGTTTATTTTATTATTATAACTTGGGTAACGCCCTTGTTTGGAGTGACCTCCCTTAGGGGGAGATTGTTGGAAATATGTTTTACGTATTAGAAAGGATCGGTCACTCCAACAGGTCATGTAATAGCTCGTAGTTTAGTTTATTTTCATTTATTAAACAAAGCCCAAACCGAGCCCATGAGATGTATGGGCTGGCGGCCAAATGTTAGCCCAAGCCCATAACATAGGCTTAGGTATATAAACCCTCTCCTTAGATGGAGATGGTGGTGATTTCATTTCAAATAACACATAGTTCTTAAACTTCCTCTCTCTAGAAGTGTAAAATCATCTATCTTTCTCTCTCTAAAACATAAGCAAGAGTTACATATCCTATAGTGCTTATTGCTTTTTCTATATTATTCATTGTGCTTATTTGAAATATTTTTTATTATTAAGCTTAGTTTTGTCAATTGAAACATTTTGCAACTTGAATCAGCCCTTGAAGTGGTCTAGAACTCAAAAACGACTATTTTGTCGTTTTCTGTAGAGAGCTTTTGCTTATTTCAGGCTTATTTCTTGAGCTTATTAAAAAAATCTTTTTACAAACAGCTTAATTAGGTCAAGAGAAGGTTGTGTGTCAAATTTCAGCTTATGGCATCAACCTATAGCTTAATGGGCCAAAAAGCCCATTAAGAATAAGCTGTTTTACAATAAGCTGTGATAAGCTCACTTTCAGCTTTTTGGCCTTTGAAATTTTGTGTTCAAAATTAAATTTTAAGCTTAACTGGAATTTTTGGGCCATTTTGATGGACTTTTTCTTATTGGGCCAAAACTAAGCCCATTAAGGGACTGTTTTACTATTTAGCCAATTTGAAGGCCCAATAGGGGTAGTTTGGTCATTTCAAGTTCATTTCTGTGTTAATTAGGTTAAAATAAACTAGTTTGCAACTTTTTAGAATTTTTTATAAATTTTGGATTTTTAATATTATTTTATTATTAAAAAATAAATTTAAGATTTTTGCAACTTTTTCATTTTTCTTAGTTTAAATACATTAAGTTAGGAGTTTTAAAATTTTTAGATAAATTTTCTTGTCAATTAATTAATTTTTAGAATTATTTTAAGATTTTTATAGTTTTTAATCATTTTTAAATAGTTTTAATTAATTTTAAATTTTTCAAAAATAGTTTTTAATTTATTTAAGTCATTTTAAGGTTTATAAAGTGAAAAATCTCATTTTGGGCTTGTTGTTATTTAAATTGATTTTTTTGTGTTTTAATTCGCATTAAAAAATTATTATTTAATTAAATAAAAGGTTTGAGTGAATTTTGATTTTTTGTAAACTCTAATTACATTTTTTAGGATTTATTGCAATTTCTAGGAATTTTTAGGTTAATTTTTAAATTTCGTCACTTTTTACGGTTTTACGTGCACGATTTTTCGTCTTAGTGTAATTTAGAATCATAACCGTCATCCTTTTCTACTTTCTTTTCTCATAATCATAATCACAAACATTAATCATCTCTTTACACAACACACTATCCTCCTTGGGAAACGAACTTTCACCTTTAAGGGTCATTAGTGCTTGATTTTCCTAAACCGACACTTAATACTTGCCGCTTTTACGCCTTTTTCCTAAAGGGTAGTAAAACTCTACAATCAACGCCTTTCTGAGTAAGCTTTGTCATAGACTTAGCTATCTTAGAGAATCCTTCAATAAATCTCCGATAGTAACTGGCAAGACCTAAGAATTGGCGAATCTCTTCTACTGACGTAGGTGATGCCCAATCCTTTACGGATTCGACTTTTGAGGGGTGTACTTGTATTCCCTTGCTATCAATCACATGACCAAGGAAATGTACTATAGGAATCCAAAAATCAAGTTTGGAGAACTTGGCGTACAACTTCTCTTCCTTAAGCAATTTCAGCACTTGAGCAAGATGTTCTCCGTGCTCTTGCTCATTCTTGGAATAGATGAGTATGTCGTCGATGAACACGATAACAAATTTATCCAGATACGGTCTGCACACTCGATTCATGAGGTCCATGAATATGGTTGGTGCGTTGGTCAATCCAAATGGCATGACATGCAATTCGTAGTTACCGTATCGAGTTTTGAAAGCCGTCTTTGGTATTTCTTCCTCTCTGACCCTCAACTGATGGTATCCGGATCGTAAGTCGATCTTGGAGTACACACTTAATCCTTGTAGTTGATCAAATAGGTCATCGATTCGAGGAAGTGGGTAAGGATTTTTCATAGTTAACTTGTTTAGTTCTCTGTAATCAATACACATTCGGAAAGAACCGTCTTTCTTCTTGAACAACAGTACTGGAGCTCCCCAAGGTGAGGAACTAGGTCTAATAAAACCTCTGTCTGAAAGTTCATGGAGTTGTTCTACGAGTTCTTTCATCTCGGTCAGTGCTAACCGGTATGGTGCTTTAGCTACAGGTGCAGCTCCTGGTATCAAGTCGATCTGAAATTCTACTTCACGAGTGGGTGGTAAACCAGGTAAGTCGTCTGGGAAAACTTCGGGATAATCGCGGATAATTGGTACGTCCTTGATTTGTTTCTTCTCTGGTTCATCTTCCTTATTTGCTTGAGAAATATGTGCTAAAAATATAGGACATCCTTTTAGTATGTATTTCTGAACTTTGGTGCATAAGATGACACTCAGTCTAGTGTCAGTCCTGTCCAAATTCCCTTCTCCTCGTAAAATCAAGTTTTCTTTCCCCATGGTATACGGACTAGCTTTTCCTCACACACAATGGTTGCGTGATATTTTGCTAACTAGTCCATACCGATGATCACGTCAAAACTACCAAGATTTACTGGGACTATGTTGATATCAAAGGTGTAACATCCCATTTGTTAAGATGGAATGCTATAGTAAATTATGGCGTGTTATCAAAGCATGCAAGGTAAATGTCTAAACATTCATGACCATAAATAGAAATACCGAAATCAAACATCGGTAGTCTAGTAACACACACACAAGCAACATTAAGTACTGTAAATTAAAGGAATAAACAATGTCCAAATGAAGTAAAGTATGAAAAGTGGGAATAAATGCATAAGGTAAAAGAGGCTGGATAGCTCCCAAACCGAATGCACGTACTCTGGAGTTCCTACTTGCGACCTTGGGTACCTGCCGTTTGGGGACATGGAAATGGAAAACGGTTGAGCATAACGCTCAGTGCACGGATATATAGCATAACGTAAAGACATGAAGGAATGAAAGCATATAAAGCATATAAAGCATGAATTGCAGCGGAAATGAATAAATCCTGGGAAAACCTAGTTGTATGTCATGTTTATTGGTTTTAGTTCTAAAAACATAGCTTATGAAACTTATGAAAATTTGTATTGGTTTAACATACCAAAAGCCAATATAGGTCATGGGTCAACAACGTGCATGAATACTCCGAGGGGTGACCTCGTCATGCAAATTAGTGGGGATGCCTCCAATTAATTGGTAATGGGTAGGAGGGATCAGCTCCTTGTGAAGGATGCAAGGCACACACCACATTCACCATGAAATCCTGACTGAACTGAACTTAGGATGCACCCATATGCCCCACATGCTAATAATAATATAATAATGGCCAAATAACTGAAAGGGACTCCACGAGCTATCACTCCGCCGTGGTGAAGTCATAACACTAGTGCCTCTAGTGTTATGGTTATGGTACCTCCATAACTAGGTGAAACTTGTTGTAAAACCCGCATGCTTTTACCATGAATAGTACCCTTAGAAAACATACGTACATATTAAAACTTTCCTTTTATAGCATGAACACGTGTCACGATTAGAAATTACAGAAGTTATGTACGTTTAATTATACATAAGTATTAAGTACATGTTAATACATGATAATTATTATCAATAATAATTATAATCACGAACATGAAATCATGAGCGTAAGAATCACGAACATATAATTATGTATTTACGTATATAATTAATACGATAAATATCGTTACGTACAAGTAATAATGATAACACGAATAATTAAAAGTAACACGTAATCACGAACACACAAACACATAATAAATAGACACGAGAAAAGCTTCAGGCTTCCCTTGGTGGGCCCTCATAGCTGCGGAAACAAGAGAAGAGAGGGGCCCAACCCATGACTTGTTGTATTAAAAATAATAAAAGAGGAAACATAAACATTACAGAGTTTTTCACAAAATTCAAAAACCCTAATCTCTCTCTCTCCTTGGTGGGCGGAGGCATAACAACACCACAAGGGTGTTTGGTTGATTTTGATTAAACAAATCCTAAGAATCATAATATGAACAAGTAATTAAATAAAAACATGATAAAAACATGTCATGGGATTAGGGGTAAATAATTAAGGGTGTTTCGGGTTTGTTTATTTTGGCAGCCACACAAACGGAGAGCCAAGGGCTCTCGGCATCGTTGGTTCGCACACCAACCGAGACACATGTCTCGGTGTGGTTGTGGTTCGGTCGGCAGCAGGTACAAGGAACCCCGACTCGCGTCGGGGGTGTCCTTGTGGTTTCGTTGGTCTCGGCAGCAACAGCCCCACCACCGGCTTAAGCCGGTGGCTATTTTAGGAAAGCAGGGGGAACCGCATCTTAGGCAGCAAGGGCCACCGGCACACAGCCGGTGGGAACCCTTGTGGTGTCAGCGGCTAGCCGAGAGAAGCAAGACCACCGGCACACAGCCGGTGGCAGCATACCAAAAGCAGGGCAACCAGCTCAGCCGGTTTGCCACTGTTTTTGGTGGTGTTTGGTTCGGACCGGTTCAGGGGTCCGGTTCACGGTTTCACGGGTCCGGTTCATGACATGTTTTAATTAGATAACACATAGGTTCGGGTCATGAATATTTTTACAAGTCTAATTAATTTTACAAGTATATTATTTTTACAAGATAACTAAATTAATTAATTCATGACTTATAATTAATTTAATTAAACATGAAACTTAGGTTATTATTATTATTAAATGATATGTTTTAACCTAAGTATTTATTTTATTTATTTTACACTATAGTATTAATTAATTATTAAATATGACATATAAGTAATTAATAATCATGACTTAGGTTATATTAATATAGTATTAATACATGATTTAACCTAAGTATTTTATACACTTTAATTTAATTAAAACCATGCTTATATTTAATTAAATTATATAACCTATAGTTTATTTAATGAACAGAATATTATTAATAAACTATACTTTAACTACATGACTTAGGATATTAATTCAGCTTAATTCTAAATATGGAAACTTTCTAATTCAGGAAACTTACTATTTTTGGAAACTTTCTATTTTTAGAAACGAATCTATTTTAATTAGTAAATCTATTTTTGGAAACTTTCTATTTTTGGAAACTTTCTATTTTAGGAAACTTGCTATTTTTAGAAAGATTACTTATTATTACACAACAAGTATAATAATACAAGAAATGCAAGTAATACTTAATCAGAATATACATAATACATGATAAACACAACATAATGTTAAAATCAGTAAAACAAGACATGAACATGTAAAACAAGCTAAGACATGATATAAAACCAGTTACGTACTCAGTAATCAGGATACTTATATACGTATACTATTTATGTAGCATTAGTGAGATCGAAGTAGGACTCCCTTCCGTTCGTCTTCTTCGTTCACTGGACTTAAGGTACGGATTTCTCGTCCTTTTAGTATGGACATTCTCTCTTTATTAGGATTTCCCCGTCTGCAGCCAACTGTTTTCCAAGTATTTGTTTTATATGTTTGAAACTTATGTTAGATTAAGAGCCTAAGCCATATATATGCATGACCAGTGTCACCTAGTTATGGAGGTACCATAACCATAACACTGGAGGCACCACTGTTTTGACTTCCCCACGTCGAAGTGATTGCTCGTGGCGTCCCTTTTCAGTTTTGGCCATTATATTATATTATCATGTGGGGCGTATGGGTGCATCCTAGTTACATGTTAGCAGTATTATCAGAGTGAATGCGATGTGTGCCTTGTATCCTTTACTGGGAGTTGATCCCTCCTACCCAGACTAATTAATTAGAGGCAACTCCTCTAATTGCATGACGAGGTCTCCCCTCAAAGTATTCATGCACGGTGGAACCTCATGACCTATATGGGCTATTTGGCTAATTAAAACAGATTTTCATAGAACATAAGTCTTTTCAAACTATAAAACCAGTTTTATGAACATGAATCCATATTACTTAGAACTTATGGTATTCTGCTGCTATTAGTCATTTATGCTTACGTTATTCCATGTCATACTTGTATATCCGTGCACTAAGCGTTATGCTTAGTCGTTTTCCTTTCATGTTCCCAAACGGCAGGTACTCAAGGGAACTCGTAGACTTTAAGCGTACGTGCATATGGATTTGAAGCTTTCTAGCCTTCTATACTTTATGTATTTCATCATACATTTTGCTACTTATTTCTATGGACATTGTTTAGTCCTTTTCCTTTATAGTACTTATGTTTGTGTGTAATGAGATTATACTTTGGGGTACTGATGTTTGTTTTTAGTATTTCCTTTATGGTCATGTAATGTTTAAGACATTTTTCTTTGTATGCTTTGATGACACGCCATAATCACGCGTGACATTCCATTTACAAAAATGGGGTGTTACAATTATGGTATCAGAGCCAAGGCTTTGACCTGTAGGCTTTAAAACTAGACCTGTGACTAGCGGGTAGTCACTAGAAGCTTCCTAAGACAACGCTTGTTATTCCATGTATTAATGTTTTCAGCACCTTATTGTTTTAACCATGATGTTTTCATCGGTATTGTTTTACTAATGTGGGTGAACAACCGTCATCCATACTTAGTTATGTGTCATTGTTTCATGTATGGTGTTCCTTGTGAAATGTGGCTAATGTGGACTGAACCCCAGTAGTTCATAACTAGTCACATAAATTTTTTTTCTGTTAAGTTTTGACAGCTGAGTTTCACTCATTTATTCCATGTATCATTGTCGCAGGTTTATGACTAAGTAACGGTTGGTACAGGACTGGCCCTATTTAGTCGCATGTGATTTTATCGAAAATTTTATCTTTGGGACCGACCCATAGGCGTCCCCTCGCCATGTCTTTTGTTTTGGGTAGACTGACCATAGGCGTTTACCCTCGCCCATATAAAGGTCTTCAAAAACTGCATCATGCATTCACGCACTGTTTACATGCATAAAATTTTTCTCATGATTTATTGGCTTAAATTTTTTTTCATGTCCCCTTATAAGTTACTATGTCCTTATGTCTATTATGTTTTCATACTATCATGGTTAACTTCATTTTCAAGCTGATTATGTTATATACCTCTTCATGTTAAGTTGTCTCATGTTTCTTCATGATGGTTTCGTCTTCATGTTCATTACGTCTTACGTCTCTTTTGTTGTTTATGCTTTCATGCAAGACATTGTTAGATTTCATTTAATCCTTCTTTCATGATAGTCATGGTTGATTTTCATTAATCATGCTTTCAGGCAACTCATGGTTTAATTACGTTTAACCATACGTTTAGCGTTTCTCTATGCAACCAGAATGAGGTCTATACTGGCATTGCCAGGTTGTCATGATGGTTTTCTAACCGTTCAAACGATTATTTTTCCTTTCTAATCATGTCAGATGATCGACCCCATACCGATCATTTCATGTGCATTCCATGGGTACTCCATGTACCGTATGCCATGTGTATTATACATTCCGTAATCCATGTGTATTTCTTTTGCAATACTCCACGAGTATTCGCTAGTCGATTCTAAATCATCTCAGGTGTACACCATTTGCTGATACTCTACAAGATTGCTGATGCATCTCATAACTTGGAGATGTTACAGAAGTTGATGCTGCTGATTATATTAGAGACGCTACGAGATGCTGATGCTGCTCACAACCAGGAGATCTTACAAGACGAAGACAAAGGTGTTAGATCAAAGCGATCGGACAAGAAGATGCTTCACCACCAGACTATTTCCATCAATCATTGTCCCTAATTCTTAGTTACATGTCACACGTCATTCAGTTGTCGTTTCAGTCATATGAGTGAGAAGCGGTACCAGTCGGCCACTCAGCTGAATAGTTACATGAATCATAGTCATGAGAATGACCGTCATGGAACTGACAGACAAGAGGATAGTAACCACTACTGTGAAAGCAACTATCCTAGCAATCGCAACCAAATCTCCAGCCGCGGACGTGATCAGAAATACAAAGGATCAATAGTCCAACCGATCCGCCAATTCTGGCATAATAACCTGATATTTGTAGTTTTATTTGTTTCACATCTCGAGACACATGTGAAGACATCAGTCAAGACACATGTATCACGTATACTTTCTGAAGACACATGTCAAAACACCAGTCAAGACACATGTCATGCTTATATTTCCTAATACACGAGTCAAGACACATGACTCTCGTCCAATTCTGGAACATCCTTAAGAAATTCAGGGTACCCTCCAAAGGGTATATCCATTTTGTGGTGCCACGTATTAATCAGGCTACAAGAATTTCAGTACCATCACCGGCGTATCAGTGAGATCTGTCGCATTTTCTTCATGACACTTTCATTTCTTGATTTCATATGTCATATATCTAAGACCATAAAGCAAGCCATTCGTATCACCCATGAATACGAAGGTTTTCCTCCAGTCTAATAATAAGAGCCAATCTGCTAACGAACTTACCTCAGACAAATGCGAGTTGAATTTAATCCTAATTATGGACTACGAACAACACACCATGCTACGATTCATGATTTTGTACAGTAATGTTCAGGCTCCTGAATACATTCAACATGGTTTTCCATCAGGAAATTCTGCACAAATTATATATGCTTTACAAGTACGTGCTTTGTTAGCCATGACTCCTAAAATTATCTAGCTGTGAGTTAAGACATGACTATTGAAGTCCTTTTTCGCGTAACCAGTCGGTCATTCCAAAATCTTCCCATACGTTCCAAAAGAACCTACAAAGATAAGGACGGTAACATGAGATTATGTGTCGACTAACATCGATCTAAACAAATCACCATTCATAACCGTTATTCTCCTCCACTTATTGACAACATGTCCAATAGACTTTAGGGTGTTAATCACTTTTCCAAGATCGGACTCATGATCATGCTGCCAACAGTGACGAGTGAAAGAGCAGGACATGTCCATGACTGCTATTCGTACACGACTTGGTCATGCTAGATTCATGATTTTGTATTAGTCTCATAAATGCTCCAGCAGCATTATGGACTTAACAAATCGAGTTTCCATGAACTCATAAATAAATTCATCAGTGTTTTCATCGAGGACAACCTGATTTTCTCTAAGTCTAGAGAAGAGCAAGAAGACCATATTTGCACTATGTTGCGAATTCTACGACAAGATAAATTTCACCCCGAATTTTTCCAATATAAATTCTGGTTGATTACAGTGACACGCTGAATCACATGGATTCTCGCGGTTAATCTTACCAACACTCAGCTTATGCGTAAAGGTGAGAACCCTACACTACGTTAGGGTTCCAAGAAAATTCTACGCTAAGAAAAGTCTAATTTAGGAGACTCATAGCTTTGCAAACTTCTACGTATCCAGTTTCTATGAAGCAAGATACATCTACGTTCATATCTAAGTACCTGTCATACCAACAGGCTAAGATAGAACACCAACAGACTGAGATTTTCTTTCACCATCAGACATTGTGAATAGAAATGGGACAAGATCTCCATGGATTTTGGTTACTAGCCTACCGTAAACTCAGAAGAAGCATGATGCTATCTGGGTTATTGTCAACAGTTTGACCAAGTCTGCAGAATCCTTACATCCACAAGGATTTCAGAGCCAGCAGATTCATCGGACATGTTCCAGCCAAGGCTCATCCGATCACTTGGTAATCCCTTAGCTATCAGGCCAGACAAAGGTTCGCATTTGTGCTCCTTATTTACGTTCACTTCCTTGTTCTAATTTTACGACTTGCTTTAACACTCACGTTCATGACACTATTCACGTTCATGATCGTATCCTGGCTTACAATTTTTACGTTCATTTTCGTTCTGGGAAGTTTTGCAAGAACTTGAGAGACCAGACTCAAGTTGAGTATAACTCTCTATCCTCAGACAGACGTTTCACGTCACATTCCACGTCTCACTTTTTAGCATTTGGCGTTACCGCCACTGTATTCCATGTTCACGATATGTTTCACATGTCATGTTTATTCCACGGTTCTCATATCACGTTCACAATATGTTACACATATCATTGATCACCATATGTTTTCTTAGATTACACTCACCATACCTTTACGTATCACGTTCACAATTGTTCACGTATCACGTTCACAATTGTTCACATACTACGTTTCAATATGTCTCGCGCATCATGTCTCGCTTCATTTACACTTGCACGTTGATGCGTATCCACTCGATCGAATTCAAAAGGATTTATCTTATGGTGATAACCGGAAACTTTTACGTATTGTCAGGTCAAGGTCATGAAGACCAAGATTGATCATATGTGTCAAGATCTTGTGGAGGAACCATTCCGAGAGGGAAGCCACTTGGAAACGGAGGAGTCCATCCGGAGTTTATCCTCTCATCCTTCCATAATTCGGTTATGTTCTTTTCACGCACGTCACGTTCCATGTCCTTGTCAGTCATATCGCGTTCATGTTCTTTTCAGTTTATTTTATCTATACTTCGGGGACAAATTATTCTTTTTAGGGGGGAAGAGTTGTAAAACCCGCATGCTTTTACCATGAATAGTACCCTTAGAAAACATGCGTACATATTAAAACCTTCCTTTTATAGCATGAACACGTGTCACGATTAGAAATTACAGAAGTTATGTACGTATAATTATACATAAGTATTAAGTACATGTTAATACATGATAATTATTATCAATAATAATTATAATCACGAACATGAAATCATGAACGTAAGAATCATGAACATATAATTATGTATTTAAGTATATTATTAATACGATAAATATCGTTACGTACAAGTAATTATAATAACACGAATAATTAAACGTAACACGTAATCACGAACACACAAACACGTAATAAATAGACACGATAAAAGCTTTGGGTTTCCCTTGGTGGGCCCTCATACCCGCGGCAACAAGAGAAGAGAGGGGCCCAACCCATGACTTGTTGTATTAAAAATAATAAAAGAGGAAACATAAACATTATAGAGTTTTTCATAAAAATCAAAAACCCTAATATCTCTCTCTCCTTGGTGGCCGGCGGCATAACAACACCACAAGGGTGTTTGGTTGATTTTGATCAAACAAATCATAAGTGTGTATTCGTGTGATCAAGATCTATTCATTCCAAGTGTTTTGGTAATCCGTACCCTTTTGTTTTTTTCTTTTATTTAATTAATCATAACATGAACAAGTAATTAAATAAAAACATGATAAAAACATGTCATGGGATTATTGGTAAATAATTAAGGGTGTTTCGGATTTGTTTGTTTCCGCCGCCACACAAACCGAGAGCCAAGGGCTCTCGGCGTTGTTGGTTCGCAAACCAACCGAGACACATGTCTCGGTGTGGTTGTGGTTCGGTCGGCAGCAGGTACAAGGCACCCTGACTCGCGTCGGGGGTTTCCCTTTGGTTTCGGTTGGTCTCGGAAACAACAGCCCCAACACTGGCTTAAGCCGGTGGCTATTTTAAGAAAGCAGGGGGAACCGCAACGCAGGCAGCAGGGGCCACCGGCACACAGCCGGTGGGAACCCTTGTGGTGTCAGCGGCTTGCCGAGAGAAGCAAGACCACCGACACACAGCCGGTGACAGCATACCAAAAGCAGGGGCAACCGGCTCAGCCGGTTTGCCACTGTTTTTGGGGGTGTTTGGTTCGGACCGGTTCACGGGTTCACGGGTCCGGTTTACGATATGTTTTAATTAGATAACACACGGGTTCGGTTCATGAATATTTTTACAAGTCTAATTAATTTTACAAGTATATTATTTTTACAAGATAATTAAATTAACTAATTCATGACTTATAATTAATTTAATTAAACATGAAACTTAGGTTATTATTATTATTAAATGATACACGTTTTAACCTAAGTATTTATTTTATTTATTTTACACTATTGTATTAATTAATTATTAAACATGACATATAATTAATTAATAATCATGACTTAGGTTATATTAATTTAGTATTAATACATGATTTAACCTAAGTATTTTATACCTTTTAATTTAATTAAAACCATGCTTATATTTAATTAAATCATATAACCTATAGTTTATTTAATGAACAGAATATTATTAATAAACTATACTTTAACTACATGACATATGATATTAATTCAGCTTAATTCTAAATATGGAAACTTTCTAATTTAGGAAACTTACTATTTTTGGAAACTTTCTACTTTTAGAAACTAATCTATTTTAAGCAGTAAATCTATTTTTGGAAATTTTCTATTTTTGGAAACTCTATATTTTAGGAAACCTGCTATTTTTAGAAAGATTACTTATTATTACACAACAAGTATAATAATACAAGAAATACAAGTAATACTTAATCAGAATATATAGAATACATGATAAACACAACATAACGTTAAAATCAGTAAAACAAGACATGAACATGTAAAACAAGCTAAGACATGATATAAAACTAGTTACGTACTCAGTAATCAGGATACTTATATACGTATACTATTTATGTAGCATTAGTGAGATCGAAGTAGGACTCTCTTCCATTCGTCTTCTTCGTTCACTGGACTTAAGGTACAGATTTCTCGTCCTTTCAGTATGGACATTCTTTCCTTATTAGGATTTCCCCGTCTGCAGCCAACTGTTTTTCCGGTATTTGTTTTATATATTTGATACTTACGTTAGATTAAGAGCCTAAGCCATAGACATGCATGACCAGTGTCACCTAGTTATGTAGGTACCATACCCATAACACTGGAGGCACCAGTGTTATGACTTTCCTACGGCGAAGTGATTACTCGTGGTGTCCCTTTTCAGTTTTGGCCATTATATTATATTATCATGTGGGGCGTGTGGGTGCATCCTAGTTACATGTTAGTAGTATTATCAGAGTGAATGCAATGTATGCCTTGCATCCTTCACTAGGAGTTGATCCCTCATACCTAGACTAATTAATTAAAGGCAACCCCTCTAATTGCATGACGAGGTCTTCCCTCCAAGTATTCATGCATGGTGGAAACTCATGACCTATATGGGCTATTTGGCTAATTAAAACATATTTTCATAGAACATAAGTCTTTTCAAACTGTAAAACCAGTTTTATGAACATGAATACATATTACTTAGAACTTATGGTATTCCGCTGCTATTAGTCTTATATGCTTACGTTATTCCATGTCATACTTGTATATCCGTGCACTGAGCGTTATGCTCAGCCGTTTTCCTTTCATGTTCCCAAATGGCAGGTACTCAAGGGTGCTCGTAGACTTTAAGCGTACGCATGTGGATTGGAAGCTTTCTAGCCTTCTCTACTTTATGCATTTCATTATACATTTTGCTACTTATTTCTATGGACATTGTTTAGTCCTTTTCCTTTACAGTACTTATATTTGTGTGTGATGAGCTTATACTTTGGGGTACTGATGTTTGTTTCCGGTATTTCCTTTATGCTCATGTAATGTTTAAGACATTTTCCCTTGTATGCTTTGATGACACGCCATAATCACGCGTGACATTCCATTTACCAAAATGGGTTGTTACACTGGTCATATGTAACAACTCATAAATTTCCTCTATGTAATATACACTCATGATATATATGAGAACTACTTTTATGGGTTAAATTTTTGCTTCACTATATCTCAACTATGTAAAGTAACTTACATAGAAATCTAGACGTGCTTACGCAACCACTATTGCCAATTATATACATGATTACATCATGTAAACCCCTAAGTATGTCAAGTATATATATATCAAAGATCATTTTGCTAAATATTCAATCAATACAACATCTTATATCCCACAATTTACCAAAACAAGCATTATACCTTTACGGTTGATTCAAAAACCCTAATTACAAAATGAAACAAGTATTGAAGTATGCAAGGCTTATGTAAAAGCTACTTTAACTAAAATTTAGTGTGATACACTCATTGAATTATTGAGCAAGTATTCAAATAACAATTTACAAGTCATTTAAGTATAAAGCCCTAATTTGGTCATCTTATGTCCTAAATCATGTTCAAACTTTCACACCGCTCTACCACAAGGTATGAAATGTGTATAATGCAAGTTCGTTTTCTCAGTTCTTAACTAATAGAAAGTCCAATCAATATCAAATTTATAATTGTTTTTGGTTGTTCAAGCTTGCTTGGTAATCTATTGCTAGTTCAAACAAAACTATCTAAAAATGAAAAATATAAACCTACTTATACGTAAAACAAGTTGCAAATTCCAAATTTTATTCAAGTAAAATATTAAAATGCAAAATGTAAAACTATAAGGACTGAAAATGTAATTCCTATAAAATGAAAATGCTTGAAATGTAAATTCTAAAAGTTATAAGGACTAAAAATGTAAAACAGTTAACTATAAGGACTAAACTTTGTAAAAACTTTAACAAACTAACCAAATTTCAACAAACTAACAAACTTTAACAACTGAAATTAACAACTTTGCAAAGTAAAGGACTGAATTATGCAAAATCCAGAAAATTAGGAAGTTTAGCTAGGTTTAGTAACTGATTAGAATTCTAGGGACTAAAGTGCAAATAAACCAAAATTTTAACTAAAAACGGGCAACAAGAAAGATTAAGCTCGTTTGAGCTTATTACTCAACCAATTAAGCTGAAACAAGTTGCAAAACTCTTAAAATCCCATTTTAGCTACGTGTGTTCAAGGAAATAAGCTAAAAGTCCAAAATAAGCAATTGAGTGCTTATCAATAAGCTCAAAATAAGCTACAGCCTAATCCAAACATCCACAACTTGATTTTATTATCAAAACTGATTAAGCACTTGATTTAAAGAAGGGGAAATCAAATTAGAACAAATTTCATCCAGTAATAAGCTAGATATCTGAAATAAGCTAAAATGAGCTTATGTTGACCAAACGTTGACCACTTTTTGGAAAAAACTCAAAATCTCAAAAACTCATATTCAACACTTTCTAAATGGATTTGTGAAAGAAAATTACAAGTTTTATGAAGAGGATTAAGAGAACTAAGAAATCAGAATGCTCTTTACATCAGAGAATGCAAAATGCTCAGGCTTGAGCTAATAAGCTGTTTTCTAGCTTAATCCTGAATACTGTAGATTTTCCTCTTAAAGTCTAAAAGTTTATGTTATAAGCTATAACTAGAAACTGGTTTGAGCAAATTTCATTAAGTAATGAAGGAGAAACAATCAATTGAAATTGGCAAGTTTTGAAATAAAAGCTGATAACAAGTATGACCCAAACTATTTCTATGCCAATTGCCTGTTTGACTATTTTATTGACTTGCAAATGACTTAAAACCAATTACTATGAACTAAAGACTGAAAACAAACTTCTAAACACCAATTTCCAACTCTTGAAAACTGAATCAAAGCTACTCCCAAACACACCTTTATCTGATTTTTACAAGTTTTAACAAAGACTTATTGAGAAATGATTTGAACTGATACAAAAACTATAGCAGACCAGTTTAAGTGAACAATATGAAATGTATTCAAGCTAAGAACAAACAATAACAAAGGCTAGAGCAGTAAGTAGCTATGAGGCTAAAAAGTTACTGAAAATCAGCTAGAAACTAGAAAGCTTAACACAAATGCACAAGATCAAACTGCAAAACACTAGAATCAATCAATTAACAACTTCTTAACAAGTAAAATCAGGCAGCCATCAACATTACACTAGAGAATTGAGAATGCAGTTTGACTGTTTAGAGGAACATAAAACAAGAGCTTTGAAACCTAATGTAGAGGTCCTTTGGGAAGAAGAGGAGCGCTGAGCTCTCTTGCCCTAGTGATACCACCACCTATCACTAGTAATCAACTCAAATCAATCATCAAATCAGCTACAAATCATCAAAATGCCATGAATTCTTCAAGAACAATGGAAATGCTAGAATTCTGATCAAACAGCAACAATACTTCAACAATGTCAGTTATGATCTTTGGTTGATCATAACAAACATCTAACAGCAACAATGGAATCACACAATAGCAGGAAAGTAGCAGGAATTGAAGAACAGAATTTGGCGGGAAACTTGAATTTGAAATTTATTTGATGAATTCAGTTACAAATGGTAGTTACAAGCTTCTAACTAACTAACTGACTCAAGAGTTTGTCAGACTCTTGAGTAGTTAGGTGAAAAGGAGGGAAAAAGGGAAAGGAGAAATTTAAGAACTATGTGTTTACAAATTTAAGCTACTAATGCAAATGAAGTACAAGCCAGGTATTTATAGGCATGAAAGGGAGATTCTGTTGGAGTTGTGACGTGTTTGGGCCAATCATAACTTGACACGTGGAGGAATTCTGCAAATCCACTTTGAATGTGATGAACTGATTTGGGGGTTTTTGATTGAATGGATTATTCGTTAATTGGATAACACCATTGGATTCGTCTTCCAAAATTGAGCAACTTTGGTGTTTTGATCATCTCTTGAAACGGCTTCAATCAAAATCCCGTTCCTTGTAAATATTTTTGTTGAAAGAGAAGGACACGTGGCGGCCTTTGATTGGTTTAAAACATTGCACACGGATTGAAACTGTTATGATATGGTATTAATTGTGGCGGCTGTAAGTGGGAATTTATTGCTTGATCCATGTGAAGTATTTCCTTGCTTCTGATTGGTTCTTTCCCTTTCACTTGGATTCAACTTTGCAAAACTTTCCAAACTTGGCAAAATAAGCCCTTGTACTCGGCAGATTCCCATTTCAAGCTAATATCTTCATTCCTTTGACATTTTTGGTCCTTTAACTTCCAAAACTTGTATAAAATGGCCCTTTGACTGAGTTGACTTTGTAGTTGACCAGTTTTGACTTTAATCTTGACTTTTCTTTATTTGCACTTCTAGTCCTTCAACTTTCACAAATTGTCAAGATAGGTCCTTGAACTTCAAAGTCTTGTCACTTTTGATCCTCTTTTGTCTTTTTCATCCATTTGAGCTTGGTTTTTCCTTGTTTGCTTGAAATTGTATCCTTTTACCTACATAAGATCACACAAACACAAACATACCACATAACACTGCTTTTTACAAGATAAATGGGTATTTTGCTTCATGTTTTAGGGTTATTTGTTGATAAAAGGATATGAGTTTAAGCTCATATCAAATTCCCCTACACTTGAGCATTGCCATGTCCTCATGCAATATTATATTTCAAGGCTTAAAAAATTACATTTCCCTCATAATTAATCCACCTTGGCCATATGAGATGCATCTACACTACTCTAATCTAGATGATGCATGATTTTGACTTTTAATAACGCAATGAATCAAAATACACTTCTATCTATATCTTTTTGATTTTTCTTGAAATGGTTTTGATGGAAATAACTCATAAAGAACTCAATGACTTGGATTAGGGCTTGGGTACCATGGACACTTATCACCCTCAAGTTTCACTTTCCCCATACCAAGCTAGTAAATGGAATCATTGCATTCACAAGTAAAAAGTGCATCAACTTATTCATGACAATTAAATGTGGAACCGGTTATTAATTGAGCAAATTGCTTGTGGGCAAATTTGTCATTATTAAAGTGTGAAATATAAGAAATGTAAAATCCAAAAATAAGGAAGCACGGTTTTAATCCTAAGTAATCTTCTCATCCATTACTTGAAAAACCGCTCACAATTAATATAAGTCCGTATTAAGAGTAATAAGTCATTCGCCTTATGTGTAAAATCCTCATGTCATGCTTTCATAAGTAACTACACACTCGCTAAGGAAAGAAAAATAAAACTCACGCAATAATTTACATCCGCCATCTTTTTGAGACTTTGGATCTTCAACCCCGCAACCCGTCAAGGTAATATTGGATTGGAGCAATCTATTGAATCCCCGCAACCCGTCAAGGTAATATTGGAACTCAATAGTCACTATAATTAACACCACACTGCCCCTCTTGGGAGTCTTGCATTATTTTTTTTCTTTTTCATTTTTTTTTTCTAGCCACTCATTTTTTTTTATAAGCCGCTCTTATTTTTCTTTATTCCTCACCAAGAAATTTGCAAAGAAGAAAAGGAAAAACACCCGCTAAATATGGAGCATGACATAAGTCTAGTACACATAAAACGTGCTAACTTAGAATCTTAAGACGTACTCATATCAACCATGAATGATTAGCCAAAAATGCATAAGAGATTACAAACCAATTAAAACCGTACTTGATTATTTATTAACAATTATATACAAGCGAAGAAATAGAGGTAGAGAAGAGAAGGGTTAAGCCACAAGTAATTGCCATGAAGTCTATCTAGCCCTTTTACACTTGCTTCAACTCTATCATTTCCCATTCTCCACAAATTTAAAATTTCAAAGAATGAAATTGGTGGAAGCTTAGCCTAATAGACCAATGAAAGACTACATGGTTAAGGATACTAGCTAGAGAATGCTAAAATAAGCAAACTCGGGTTGAGTCAAAATATCCATGGCGGGCCTAATATGTCAAAGAAGTCTAAATTTGTTAAAACCATATTTTATTATATTTTTCTTTTTTATCTATTTTTGATGAAAAATAAAAGAAGAAATATATACAATGCAAATGTGTTATGCAAAATGAAAAATGATTGATGCAAAAATTATGAATGCATATTTTTGTTGGCCAAAGTAGATCAAAAATTTGAAAAATGTTGAAAATTCAATTTTCTATGTTATCATGCAAGACAATGACAAGTTCTAGGTAAGGTCACTTCGATAGAAGACCCCCCTACACTTAAGCTAAACATTGTCCTCAATGTTTAAGAGCATGGAAGTATAAAAACTTCCCCTACACTTATGACAATGAATAGACTTTGCTTAACCCAAGTTAAGGAAAGGACTACTATTAGTGAAATCATGTTTAAGCACAAGGTGTCAATGAAAAATCACTAAAGTAACGAAGTGAACCGGATACAAGGGCCTCCTCCATAAGCTCCAAAGCATGAGATGAGTGAGCAACCCTACAAACAAGCATGAAGACAAAAGAAGGTCTCCCCTACACTTATCTCCAAATCTATGCCTTTATTTCTAACCTACAACACTCTAACCTAGTTATACGATGCTTGAGTTAATGAGTCTCTAGCTCGACTCGTCCCTCAATGAATTAATTCATGGGGAAAATGGGGACCTCTTGGACTATTTCAACGGAAATGTCCTCCCCAAAGTAATGCTTAACACGGTGACCATTCACTTTAAAATTTGGACCATCGGGTTGGGACAACTCAAGAGTTCCATATGGAAACACTTGAGCAATAGTGAATGGACCGGACCATCTCGACTTAAGCTTGCCCGCAAAAAGTTTCAATCTTGAGTTGAAGAGGAGAACCGGCTCACCAACTTTGAACTCACGATTCTTGATCTTAGCATCATGCAATTTCTTAGTCTTTTCCTTGTATAACAAAGAATTCTCATAGGCATTGGCTCTCAACTCATCCATCTCATTGATTTGATCTTTCCTATGTGAACCGGCTTGGTTTAAATCAAAGTTAGCCCACTTGAGAGCCCAAGATGCCTTATGTTCTAACTCAAATGGGAGGTGGCACGCTTTTCCATAGACAAGCCTATAAGGAGTACAACCAATTGGTGTCTTAAAGGCCGTCCTAAACGCCCACAAAGCATCATCAAGCTTATCCGACCAAGAAGCTCTATGCTCTCCCACCGTTCTCTCTAAAATTCTCTTTAAACCACGATTTGTGACCTCGGTTTGACCATTTGTTTGAGGGTGATACGCGGTAGAAAGTCTATGATTCACTCCATATTTCTTCATAACTCTCGTGAATTGATCATTACAAAAGTGCGTACCACGATCACTTATGATGGCCCGAGGTACACCAAATCTAGCAAACAATTGTTTCAAGAACTTTACAACCACTCTAGCATCATTAGTAGGTAAGGCTTTAGCCTCCACCCACTTGGACACATAATCCACCGCCACAAGTATATACTTGTTCCCCTTAGAGGATGGAAAAGGTCCCATGAAATCTATTCCCCATACATCAAATATCTCACACTCTTGGATAAAATTTTGTGGCATCTCATCACGTTGTGTAATTTTTCCTTGTCTTTGACAAACATCACAAAATTTCACCATCTCTTGAGCATCCTTGTAAATGGAAGGCCAATAGTAACCCGAATCAAAGACTTTCTTGGCGGTGTAGTTAGGCCCAAAATGTCCACCCGTAGGTCCTTTATGACATGCTTCTAAGATTTTAAATGCCTCGGGCCCATCTACACACCGTCTAATGATTTGGTCCGCACATTGCCTAAAAAGATATGGATCATCCCAAAAGTAATACTTAACTTCCTTAAGAAACTTTTTCTTTTGTTGGTAAGTAAGACCCTCAATAAGCACATTGCCCACAAGATAGTTTGCAATATCCGCAAACCAAGGTGTGGCATCCTCTTGGGAAGAGATAGACATGAGCTCCTCTAATGGAAAGGATTCATTGATTTCTTTATGTGGGAAATCTCCTTGAAAAGGATGCTCAAGTCTACTCAAATGATCCGCCGCTAAATTCTCGGCCCCTTTTTTATCACGAATCTCGATCTTAAACTCTTGAAGCAACAAAACCCATCTCAAAAGCCTAGGCTTAGCATCTTGTTTTGTCATAAGATACTTGAGAGCGGAATGATCCGTATACACTATGGTCTTGGAAAGCACAAGGTATGGTCTAAACTTCTCAAAAGCATATACTATAGCAAGCAACTCTTTTTCCGTGGTAGTGTAATGAAGTTGTGCACCGGTCATGGTTTTACTCGCATAGTGTATAGGTTGGAAATGCTTATTAACTCTTTGTCCTAAGACGGCCCCCACCGCATAATCACTAGCATCACACATAAGCTCAAAAGGTAATTCCCAATTTGGAGAAACCAAAACGGGAGCCTTTGTCAATTTTTCCTTAAGTGTCTCAAAAGATTCTAAACAAGCTTGGTCAAAAATGAAAGGAGCCTCTTTCTCCAAGAGATGAGTCATCGGTCTAGCTATCTTAGAAAAATCTTGTATAAAGCGCCTATAAAAACCCGCATGACCTAAGAAACTCCTCACACCTTTAACCGAGGTGGGTGGGGGAAGCTTAGCAATCACATCAATTTTGGCTCGATCAACTTCTAATCCCTTATTGGATATCTTGTGTCCTAAAACAATCCCCTCTTTCACCATAAAGTGACATTTCTCCCAATTAAGCACCAAACGTGTTTCCTCACAACGCTTAAGCATTCTCTCAAGATTGGTGAGACAAGAGCTAAAGGAGTTCCCAAATACGGAAAAGTCATCCATAAAAACCTCCATGGTTTGCTCTATCATGTCATGGAAAATTGCCATCATGCACCTTTGAAACGTCCCCGGTGCATTACATAGGCCAAAAGGCATCCTCTTGTAAGCAAATGTACCGTATGGACAAGTGAATGTGGTCTTTTCTTGATCCTTAGGGTCAATGGGTATTTGAAAATAACCCAAAAAGCCATCAAGAAAACAATAGTACTCATTTCCCGCTAAGCGTTCAAGCATTTGATCCATAAAGGGAAGCGGGAAATGGTCTTTCCTAGTTGCCTCATTGAGTTTTCTATAATCAATGCAAACTCTCCAACCGGTTACAAGTCTCGTGGGAATAAGCTCATTGTTCTCATTAGGCACCACGGTGATTCCACCCTTCTTTGGAACACAATGAACCGGGCTAACCCATGGAGAGTCGGAAATGGGGTAAATCATACCCGCATCTAAGAGTTTAATCACTTCTTTCTTAATAACCTCATGAATTTTTGGGTTAACTCTCCTTTGGTTTTGAATGGCGGGTTTATAATCATCCTCCATAAGGATTTTGTGAGTACAAAAATGTGGATCAATTCCCCTTATGTCGGATATTTTCCATGCTAAAGCTTTCTTATGTTTCTTAAGGACTTCAATGAGTTGCTCCTTCTCATCCTCTTTCAATTCCTTAGCAATAATCACCGGTAATTGGTCTTTTCCTTCTAAGAAAGCATATTCTAAGTGGGATGGAAGGTCCTTAAGTTCAATGGGAGGTGGACTCTCTATGGAAGGTTTTACTATGGAAGGTTCCTCAATGGTAATCTCTTGTGGAATAGGGGAAGGAATAGGGTCCTCATTGAGCAACTTTTGGATTGTAAGAATATCTTCTTCCCAATTAATGGGAGAATCATCATCACCAAGAAAGTTGGACTCAAATTCCTCCAAGAGGAAATCACTCTCTCCAAAAGGTGTTAAAGAGGGAGCAATTGAGGCCACGGTTTCAACATGTGGAATCTCATCACTAGCATTTTTACAAGCATCATGAAAGTGTTCATTACACACTTCATCTAACACATCCACAATGTTAATCGTCTCACAAGGTCTAGACTCCTTAACCTCTTTTCTATCACAAACTTTCCCTAACTTAAACACCACTTTCTCATCCTCTACTCTCATAATTAATTCTCCTTCCGCCACATCTATCAAGGTACGACCCGTTCTCAAAAACGGTCTACCAACAATCAAAGGCACTCTAGGATCCATGTCATAATCGACCACTACAAAGTCGGCCGGAAAGGTAAACTTATCCACACCTACAAACACATCTTCCGCTATACCTACGGGGTGAGCTATGGTTCGGTTGGCTAGTTCAAGAGTCATCCTAGTGGGGGTGAGCTCGGGAAGAGAGAGTTGTTTCCAAACCGATAAAGGCATGAGATTTATGCTTGCCCCTAAATCCGCCAAAGCCATGCAATTTTCAACACCGGGAAAATTACAAGGTATCAAGAAACGCCCCGGATCTCCAAGTTTGGTTGGTAAGGTTTTAAGTAACACCGCGGAACAATTTTCATTAAGTGATGTGTTGGGCAAATCAACCAATTTTTCTTTGTTTGAGAGCAAATCCTTGAACATCTTAGCAAACTTTGGCATATAAGCAAGAGCTTCCGCAAAGGATATATTGATATTGAGTTGCTTGAACATCCTTAAGAAATTGGAAACTTGTATGTCATCTTTGTTCTTTAACTTATCCTTTTTCAACCTTGAAGGGTATGGAAGAGTAGGTTTGGGTGTAGGTGGAATAGGTGTTGTAGTGGAAGATTTGTCTTTGTTAGCCTCTTCATTGGGAAGTGTGGAAGGTAAAGGAGAAGTATGAGGTGGTTGAGAAGGTATGTTTGAGTGAATAGGAGCACTTTGAGGAGGTGGAGTAGAAGTAGAAGGCTTATCACAAGTAGGAGCACAAGTGGGTTGAACAATAGTAGGTTTAGGAGGTGAAGGATCCTTTGTTGTTGTACCACTCCTTGTTGTAATAGCATTGACATTGGCCCTAGGATTTGTTTGTGTGTTGGAAGGTAAAGCCCCTTGTGGTCTTTGAGTTACCGCCACTAAAACCCTATTGATTTGTTCCTCTATTGTACGTTTCACTTGGTCATTCATTCTCTTCTCAATGTCACGCATTTTCTTGTCAACATACTCTTGAGTCTCTTGCATCCCATATCCTTGAGTTTGATTTTGAGGGTAAGCTTGAGTTGGTATTGGAGCATATGCTTGATTGGGAATAAATGGAAGTGGTTGATTAAATCCTTGTTGTGGTGGATAAAAGGTATTAGCTTGAGGTTGAAATTGATTGGGTGCTTTGTAATTATTGCCTTGGTATGGTTGTTTTTGCCCTTGATTCCTTGCTAAAATTTGAGGAGGATTTTGTGGAATTTGGGTGGGTGGTTGGGGTGGAAAGCCGGGTGGAGTAAGGTAATTTTGGGATTTGTAAGAAAGGTTATTTGGATTGATGTTAGGCTTGAAGTGTTCACGGTGTTCCTCTTGGTAAGCATAGCATTCCCCTTGATACCCTTGCACCTTGTCACATTGTTCATAAGAGTGGGGACCTCCACAAGTAACACAAGAAATGGTGATGGCATTCACATTGTTTGAGGAATTGTTCAATGTCATGCTCTTAAAAGTTTGAAGCATGTCTTGTTGTGCTTGCAAATGCCTCTCACTTTCTCTATCCATCCTTTGAAAAATAGCTTCTTGAAAGTTGAGGAGTTGGTTGTCAAAAGGGATTTGAGAAGTGTTTTGGATAACATGAACTCTTTCTTCAAATGGATCGTTTGTTTGAACCATCGCCTTAGTCTCAATAATGGTCAAAGCCTCATGGTATGTCTTGAAATGAATACTCCCTCCCGCGGAAGCATTTAGTGAATCTTGGTGGTGAGGTTTAAGGCCATTATAGAAGGTATTGATTTGGGTTAGATCATCCATTCCATGATTAGGGCATCGCCTCAACAACTCACTATACTCTTCCCAAGCATCACCAAAGGATTGACTAGGTTTTTGTGTAAAGCCCATAATCAAATTTCTCAAAGCCATAGTCTTTTGTGGAGGAAAGAATTTGTTCAAAAACTTAGTGGTAAAATCATCCCATGTGGTGATACTATCGGGTGGTTGGGTGTCTAACCAATGCTTAGCACTCCCATCTAATGAAAATGACACTAACATCAATCTAATGACCTCATGTGGAACCCCATTATGCTTAATGGTGTTGCAAAGTGAAAGGAATCTCTTAAGGTGAGCATGGGGATCCTCATTTTGTTTCCCAAAGAAAGGTGATGCAGCAACCATATTGATCATAGATGTATGTAGCTCAAATGTGTTAGCGGGAAAGTCGGGAATCTTAATGGCACTAACATATCCATGAACGTTGGATTGCATACGTTCATACAAAGTACGGTTATCAACAGCCATAGCTCCTTGTGGTGGTGACAAAGCACGATTCTCGTGATCGGCTTGGTGGACGGTGGTAGTCTTACTCTTTCTCTTTTTCTTCCTTTTCGGATGAAGAGGTTGTACACCAATCGGTATTTGTGCACGCCCGCGAGTGAGCATGCAACTCAATACGAGGAATGAGAGAGAAGCTCTCGTGTGACTTTGAAAAGAATAAGATTATCCTCTTCGAGTTTCCATATTAAATATCCACAAGAAAGTAACAATATATGTAATACTACTTTGGGTGCAAGACCCTCAATGAAGCTTTCCTTCTTAGAATACTCCCAAGTGAACGGGGGGTTAGGTGGCGCGAAGCACTTAAGTACCTATTGACCCTTAGATGGCATTTTATAGCACATCGCCTTTCTATTCACTTAAATGTTCGTATTCTTTGAATTATTGCTTATTGAGAGTATTTATCTATTCTTGCTTTATTTTGTTTGATCGATACGCGTGTCAAGGACCGGAACGCCCCTCAACACGGTGTATTGCCTCGGCAATACTTATGGAAGATATGTAGATTGATTGTTCTTATACGTATACGTATTTACTTATAATAATATATGGAAAATATTTTTGTATTTATGAGTTTTTAAAGGAAAATACTATATGTACATAAAAACCGAGAGAATCCAATAATATATATTTTTGGGTGCAATCTCTTAGGAAAAAGATTGCTTTTTGGATTTTTTAATTTTTTTTGGTCAATTCTTTAGGAAAAGAATTGTTTTGTTAATTTTTTAGTTTTTATATATTTTTATATTTTTGATTTTTTATTTGTTTTTGATTTATGATACGTAAAAATAACGTTCACCAAATGAACGGATCCCAAAAGCCAATGAAAACCGTCAATCGATAGTCTCTCGTGTAGTCAAAGAACCGGCAGCGGCGCCATTTGAAATGTGTATAATGCAAGTTCGTTTTCTCAGTTCTTAACTAATAGAAAGTCCAATCAATATCAAATTTATAATTGTTTTTGGTTGTTCAAGCTTGCTTGGTAATCTATTGCTAGTTCAAACAAAACTATCTAAAAATGAAAAATATAAACCTACTTATACGTAAAACAAGTTGCAAATTCCAAATTTTATTCAAGTAAAATATTAAAATGCAAAATGTAAAACTATAAGGACTGAAAATGTAATTCCTATAAAATGAAAATGCTTGAAATGTAAATTCTAAAAGTTATAAGGACTAAAAATGTAAAACAGTTAACTATAAGGACTAAACTTTGTAAAAACTTTAACAAACTAACCAAATTTCAACAAACTAACAAACTTTAACAACTGAAATTAACAACTTTGCAAAGTAAAGGACTGAATTATGCAAAATCCAGAAAATTAGGAAGTTTAGCTAGGTTTAGTAACTGATTAGAATTCTAGGGACTAAAGTGCAAATAAACCAAAATTTTAACTAAAAACGGGCAACAAGAAAGATTAAGCTCGTTTGAGCTTATTACTCAACCAATTAAGCTGAAACAAGTTGCAAAACTCTTAAAATCCCGTTTTAGCTACGTGTGTTCAAGGAAATAAGCTAAAAGTCCAAAATAAGCAATTGAGTGCTTATCAATAAGCTCAAAATAAGCTACAGCCTAATCCAAACATCCACAACTTGATTTTATTATCAAAACTGATTAAGCACTTGATTTAAAGAAGGGGAAATCAAATTAGAACAAATTTCATCCAGTAATAAGCTAGATATCTGAAATAAGCTAAAATGAGCTTATGTTGACCAAACGTTGACCACTTTTTGGAAAAAACTCAAAATCTCAAAAACTCATATTCAACACTTTCTAAATGGATTTGTGAAAGAAAATTACAAGTTTTATGAAGAGGATTAAGAGAACTAAGAAATCAGAATGCTCTTTACATCAGAGAATGCAAAATGCTCAGGCTTGAGCTAATAAGCTGTTTTCTAGCTTAATCCTGAATACTGTAGATTTTCCTCTTAAAGTCTAAAAGTTTATGTTATAAGCTATAACTAGAAACTGGTTTGAGCAAATTTCATTAAGTAATGAAGGAGAAACAATCAATTGAAATTGGCAAGTTTTGAAATAAAAGCTGATAACAAGTATGACCCAAACTATTTCTATGCCAATTGCCTGTTTGACTATTTTATTGACTTGCAAATGACTTAAAACCAATTACTATGAACTAAAGACTGAAAACAAACTTCTAAACACCAATTTCCAACTCTTGAAAACTGAATCAAAGCTACTCCCAAACACACCTTTATCTGATTTTTACAAGTTTTAACAAAGACTTATTGAGAAATGATTTGAACTGATACAAAAACTATAGCAGACCAGTTTAAGTGAACAATATGAAATGTATTCAAGCTAAGAACAAACAATAACAAAGGCTAGAGCAGTAAGTAGCTATGAGGCTAAAAAGTTACTGAAAATCAGCTAGAAACTAGAAAGCTTAACACAAATGCACAAGATCAAACTGCAAAACACTAGAATCAATCAATTAACAACTTCTTAACAAGTAAAATCAGGCAGCCATCAACATTACACTAGAGAATTGAGAATGCAGTTTGACTGTTTAGAGGAACATAAAACAAGAGCTTTGAAACCTAATGTAGAGGTCCTTTGGGAAGAAGAGGAGCGCTGAGCTCTCTTGCCCTAGTGATACCACCACCTATCACTAGTAATCAACTCAAATCAATCATCAAATCAGCTACAAATCATCAAAATGCCATGAATTCTTCAAGAACAATGGAAATGCTAGAATTCTGATCAAACAGCAACAATACTTCAACAATGTCAGTTATGATCTTTGGTTGATCATAACAAACATCTAACAGCAACAATGGAATCACACAATAGCAGGAAAGTAGCAGGAATTGAAGAACAGAATTTGGCGGGAAACTTGAATTTGAAATTTATTTGATGAATTCAGTTACAAATGGTAGTTACAAGCTTCTAACTAACTAACTGACTCAAGAGTTTGTCAGACTCTTGAGTAGTTAGGTGAAAAGGAGGGAAAAAGGGAAAGGAGAAATTTAAGAACTATGTGTTTACAAATTTAAGCTACTAATGCAAATGAAGTACAAGCCAGGTATTTATAGGCATGAAAGGGAGATTCTGTTGGAGTTGTGACGTGTTTGGGCCAATCATAACTTGACACGTGGAGGAATTCTGCAAATCCACTTTGAATGTGATGAACTGATTTGGGGGTTTTTGATTGAATGGATTATTCGTTAATTGGATAACACCATTGGATTCGTCTTCCAAAATTGAGCAACTTTGGTGTTTTGATCATCTCTTGAAACGGCTTCAATCAAAATCCCGTTCCTGGTAAATATTTTTGTTGAAAGAGAAGGACACGTGGCGGCCTTTGATTGGTTTAAAACATTGCACACGGATTGAAACTGTTATGATATGGTATTAATTGTGGCGGCTGTAAGTGGGAATTTATTGCTTGATCCATGTGAAGTATTTCCTTGCTTCTGATTGGTTCTTTCCCTTTCACTTGGATTCAACTTTGCAAAACTTTCCAAACTTGGCAAAATAAGCCCTTGTACTCGGCAGATTCCCATTTCAAGCTAATATCTTCATTCCTTTGACATTTTTGGTCCTTTAACTTCCAAAACTTGTATAAAATGGCCCTTTGACTGAGTTGACTTTGTAGTTGACCAGTTTTGACTTTAATCTTGACTTTTCTTTATTTGCACTTCTAGTCCTTCAACTTTCACAAATTGTCAAGATAGGTCCTTGAACTTCAAAGTCTTGTCACTTTTGATCCTCTTTTGTCTTTTTCATCCATTTGAGCTTGGTTTTTCCTTGTTTGCTTGAAATTGTATCCTTTTACCTACATAAGATCACACAAACACAAACATACCACATAACACTGCTTTTTACAAGATAAATGGGTATTTTGCTTCATGTTTTAGGGTTATTTGTTGATAAAAGGATATGAGTTTAAGCTCATATCAAGGTACAAGTACTCATTTTATAGATCCTAAACCCAAAACGGTACCTCTACATCATGTTAGACTCCAATCTAGAACCTCAATCCAAGATTTTAACATGACCTAAGCTAAAACAAGTCATTAACCTAGTTTTACCCGGTTTGACCTAGTTTTCAAGTTTAACCTAGTTTAACCCAATAAAACCCTTAAAACTCTTGGTGAATCATTACTAAACCTCAAACACAATCCCTAAATCTGTCTAAACATAAATACTAAGACCCTAACTCATCAAATCCTAATCACAAAACCATAGCAAACCCGACATGACTAAAACTAGTTCATACTTGTAATTTCAGAATATGACCAGCCAATAAAACATAGAATCTGGACAAATCAATAAGACCTGAGTATTAAGTAAAAGAACTTGGTTTTAGCCCTATGTCTTGTGGTCATTTTTCAAATTGAATCACCCCGATACGACATCATATGAATTAGTTATAGCCGAAATGCCAAAGGTACGCAGATTCGGCATACTTGTAGTAAACAGCTATTATCTCAAGATTTTGTGTAGTAACCCTTGAATATGTAAAACTAAAAGTTGTAGAGGACTCAAATATCTAACAATTCTCACAAATTTGAGCTTAAACGGAGTCACGGTTTGTAAATAACAAACAATTTACCGGGACTATTGCTGGCTGTCCAGAAATAGCCATGTATAAGCATAACCTTGTTAAACCAAGCACCCTAACACCTCAAGAACCTCTATGATCAAGCTACTACTGATCCTAGCACCTTAACACATACGTCCCTCATGCTTAGCACCTCCCTACATCATCCTAAGCAAGCAAGAAGGTAGCTTACAAGCACCTTGCCACCACATGCTTCCTAAACTTCACCATGTGCTTACACATTGCAAAGCTACATCCCTAGCTTGTAATACTCATCAACTAGCTTAGCCTTATCATCCTCCTAGCTTATCCTTGTCATGAACTCCAGCACTTGACACCTATCCTTGTAAAACTTAGCCATGAAGCCTTTCTTTGCCTATAAATAGCCATAACTAACACATAACTCTTCATTCCATTCTCAACTTCTCTAAAGCACTAAAAACTCTCTCAATCCAAGAACTAGCAGTAGCCTAAGGATGATATGATGTTCTAAGAAGGTTTACAAGAAAAGAAACCAAGAGTACAAGACCTAGAAGCCATTAACAAGTTGTAGTGATCATCAAGGCCTCAAAACTAGCACATACTCCCCTTTTCAACTTGTTCTTGCTCTATTTGTATACAAGTAAGTTCTAAACACCCATGTTCGATCTTAGATATGTTATAGAACACCTAGAGATGTTGTTATAATGATTACATGCCTTATGATACCTTAAAACATTCATGAAACTATGATTGAACCTAGAAAACCCTAAATTTTTACTACTTATGATCAATTTGATTTCAAAGTTTTAAACTTATTATGTTATTGTTATAAGATGTTCATAAGTCTTATAAGACATATAAGAACACAAATGAAACTTTACTTTAGCTTTTTATTCATTAAACAAGTCTATTTTAGTGTTAAAACATGTTATGAAACTAGTTTCAAGATAAAGGACTAAATGTGTAATTTTTGAAACTATAAACTATAAGGACCTATTTTGCCACGATCATAAACTTAAATTTAAGTTTCTAATTTTCCATGTTTGAAAGTACAAGGTTTATATTACATATATGTATTCATAAAAGACAAAACTTGTATAAGTTATAACTACAAGGGTATATTTTGCCATTTTTTTAAACTTAAAGGTATAAATGAGATATTTTGAAAAATATATAATAATCCTATAAGGTTTGATATTTTATAAACTAAATACAAATAATCCTTTTTATACATTGATTAAAACATATATAAACTCTAAATACATTATAAATATAAACATAAATTATTATCGAATAACTTTTAAAGAAACCTCAAAACCTATTTTCCTTAACACACAGACGTATCCTACTACTAGGGAATTTCATATTAAGATGTTCCATCTCGATATTACGTTCTGACTGAGTGGTTGGGTTTACGAGTTAAAGTGCCCTCGCTCCTCAAACGTTTATAGAATGGCTTCTGACATATGATGACCCGAATAGTGATACAACGATATTCATAAACTAATGAATCAAAGAAATAAACCTTTTAAACTATATTAAACAAAGTTTTGAAACATAACACAACTTAACTAAATACTTGACATACGATACCTCAAGTTGCTTGGTAAAAGCCGTCTACCTGAGTCCCTCTTGATATCAAGCAGATATCCCTAACCTAAGGTGAGTTCATAGCCTCACTTTTAAATGCTTTACAAACCCGTGAGGGGGATATATGCTCTAAACATGAATACAAGTATTTTGGTATGCTATCCTAATAAATTATTGCACGAGTACCTTGATCTGCCACTATAACATACATTTCATGAACCATAATCACCGTAACGTGAACGCGAATATTGTGAATAGATCTATTTGGAGTGTGACGACTCCCGTTGGTTTGCCTATACTTTTGGCACCAATAGCACTATATTGGAGAACAAAGAGGGTAACCTTGGCAAGTTACGCCTTACTTCTAGTCATTGATTGGTCTGCAGTACCATCACTGGACTTGGAAATGTTAACGTGGGGTGTCATGAGCTCAGATGCAATAATTATGATTTTAACGGGTGTAACAACATATCCCATTGATGATTAAACTTGTATTCAAACTATTATAACTCAAACCTATGAATTTCACTCAACCTTTGTGTTGACTTTGAGCATATTTATCCCAGGTAACTGAAAATCACACGGACTATGGCACGGAGAGGCAAAGGACATGAGGACGTCCAAACTTGTTATCATCACTTTTATGTTTTCAATATGTTCTTCGGGACCTCTGTTTGTAAATACTCTGATGAATAAATGAATGATAACTCTCTTTTAAAAACGTCTCTTTTGAGTCGTTTTCTATTATTGTGTACTGTGTATCATGAAGTAATACCCCAAATAGCTTCCGCTGCTATATGTAAAAATGAGGGTGTTACAGATTGATGTCAGCGCCACAGTTATAGAGAACAAGGTTTTTACCTTAACTATAACTAATTTTTGAAAAAGTCCTCCGTGCCAATGCTTTCCCCAAACGCTACATGAAGAGTAAATAACCTAAGTATATATGCATTAAATATTTATGTACTTATGATTATTTTTCTATCGAAACTATTATAGAACTATGTTTCCCAATCCTATAATCCCGAAGGAAGAAGTGAATTCGAATCCTATCTCACCAGATTTCTCTCGTGATTCGGATTTTGATTCTGAATCTGAGCCTGATTTGGATTCTGACTATTTCCCGAATCCTAACGATGTCTCTGATTCTGATTTATCGGAACAATGGAATCAATACTTTATAGCTTCATTAGCTATTCAACCTAATCCCGAAGATCCCTATATGCAAGTCTATAATGAAAATCTCGTTATCCCACCTCAAGCTCCAACCACACCACCTCCAGATTTCTATACTCCAGATGAACCTTTTCCACCTAATAAGAAAACTTGTTTTCCATCACCTACACCACCATATGTATTCAAAACAGGAGAAAGTTCACACAAATCACCATTAGAAAGGCACCAAGAATGGATAGAAATGATCTTAAACCACTTGGATGAAATACCCTTGGAACGAATTGAAGAAATAGAAAATGATATTATTCTTATCATGTGTATTTTGTAAATGTTGATAGAATGGCTCCCAAGAAGTCATCAACATCTACCCCTCCATCTATGAGTCAAGATGCCATCCGGCAACTAGTTGCTGACAGTGTTGCTGCAGCACTAGAAACTCAAGCTGCAAACGTAGCCAATGCTAATAATGCAAATCCTGCTCCTAGAGAAGTTTCCGTAGCAAGAAAAAGTAGCTACAAGGAGTTCATGAGCTGTCAACCCTTTAAATTTAAGGGCACAGAAGGAGAGGTTGGATTAATCCGCTGGTTTGAACGAAGCGAATCAGTATTTTCTCGTAGCAACTGTACTGAAGACTGTAAGGTCAAGTTTGCTACTGGTACTCTTACTGATGAAGCCTTATCTTGGTGGAACTCATTTGCCCAACCTATGGGAATTGAGGAAGCTTATAAGATTACTTGGGCTGAATTCAAGAAACTCCTAATCAAGAAATATTGTCCCCGAACTGAAATCCAGAAGATGGAAGAGGAATTCTACCATCTTACTGTAAAGGGAACCGATATCAAAACTTACATAAGAAGATTTCAGGAATTGGCACTTCTATGTCCCAACATGGTGCCAGATACTGAGAGAACAATGGAAGTTTTTATCGGAGGGTTGCCTTCGAGTATCAAAGGAAATGTTACTGCCTCTAAACCTCAATCTTTGGAGGAAGTCATTACCATTACTCAAAAGCTGATGGATCAAGTAACCAGGACCAACCCTGTGCAAGGATCCAATGATCATAAAAGAAAGTTCGACGACAGAAGAACTTTCAACAATAATCATAACCGTAACATCAATAACCAGAACCGTACCACCAACCCTTATCAGAACCAAAGGCAAGAAACGTTTAGATCTTATGCTGCTACTCCAGCTGAGACTAATAGGTATTCCGGAAGTCTACCACTGTGTAGAAAGTGTTCTCTTCACCATACCGGTCTCTGCAGTGTTAAATGCCGTACTTGTAACAAGACGGGCCACTTAACCAATAACTGTAGAAACAAGGGACCAGCCACCGGAAGTAATCAGCTACCAGTGACAGTTACTTGTCATGCCTGTGGAGAGAAAGGGCATTATGCAAATCAATGCCGAAAGAACAACAATGGTGCCCAAGGAAGAGCCTATATGTTAAGGGACAAAAACGCTCCATAAGACCCTAACGTAGTTACGGGTATGTTCCTTCTTAATCAACATCTGGCTAGAGTATTATTTGATTCTGGAGCTAATAAAAGCTTCGTATCTACATCTCTTGCTTCTAAACTAAATATTATCCCCATTACCTTAAGTACCTATTATGATATCGAGATGGCCGATGGAAACTTAGTTAGTACTAATACTATTCTCCAAAACTGTACCTTAACCTTGTCAAAACAACCTTTCAAAATTGATCTCATGCCAATTCAACTCGGCAGCTTTGATGTTGTTATTGGTATGGATTGGTTATCCAAAACTCATGCCAAAATCCTATGTAACGAGAAAATCGTTCATATTCCTATAAATGATGAAACTCTAATTATCCGAGGAGATCGAAGTAAAACCCGACTAAATCTTGTATCTTGTATAAAAACTGAGAGATATATATCTCGAGGTTGCCAAGTATTCGTAATTCAAGTAACGGAGAACAAGCCTGACGAGAAGCGACTTGAAGATATACCTATAGTCAGAGAGTTTTCAGAAGTTTTTCCCAAAGATCTACCTGGCCTTCCTCCTACTCGCCAAGTAGAATTTCAAATCGATTTGATTCCGGGTGCTGCACCTATAGCTCGATCACCTTATAGATTAGCTCCTTCAGAAATGCAGGAACTATCTACTCAACTTCAAGAATTAACCGATCGTGGTTTTATTCGTCCTAGTACATCACCTTGGGGAGATCCTGTCTTATTTGTCAAGAAAAAAGACGGAACTTTTAGAATGTGTATCGACTCCCGAGGTTTGAATAAACTCACTATAAAGAATCGTTACCCGTTACCCAGAATTGATGACTTATTCGACCAACTTCAAGGTTCGAGTATTTACTCAAAAATCGACCTACGCTCAGGTTATCATCAACTGAGAGTTAGGGAGGAAGATATTCCAAAAACCGCATTCAGAACTCGGTATGGACACTATGAATTTCAAGTGATGCCATTTGGGTTAACTAATTCACCAGCTGTATTCATGGATCTCATGAACCGTGTGTGTAAACCTTACTTGGATAAGTTTGTAATTGTGTTCATCGATGATATTCTCATCTATTCTCGCAATGAAGAAGATCATGCAAACCATCTGAGAATAATTCTTGAATTACTCAAGAAAGAGAAGTTGTATGCTAAATTATCAAAGTGTGACTTCTGGATCAATGTTGTGCCATTTCTTGGACATTTGATTGATAATCAAGGGATCCATGTTGATCCTACAAAAATTAAAGCAGTCAAAAATTGGGCATCTCCTACTACACCTACAGAGATACGCCAGTTTTTAGGACTTGCTGGTTATTATCGAAGGTTCATCGAAGGTTTTTCAAAAATTGCAAAGCCTTTGACTGAACTAACCCAGAAAAACAAAAAGTATATCTGGGGAAAATATCAAGAAACAGCTTTTCAGTTGTTAAAACAAAAGTTGTGTGAAGCCCCGATTCTAGCATTACCTGAAGGAAACGACGATTTTGTCGTTTACTGTGATGCATCTCATCAAGGTCTTGGAGCTGTTTCGATGCAAAGAGAAAAAGCCATTGCTTATGCATCTCGACAACTTAAGACTCATGAGAAAATTATACCACACATGATCTCGAACTAGGGGCAGTCATGTTCGCTCTTAGAATATGGATACACTATTTGTATGGTACAAAGTGTATAGTGTTCACCGATCATAAGAGCCTACAACATATTCTTGATCAAAAAGATCTAAATATGCGATAACGACGTTGGTTAGAACTACTCGTTGATTATGATTGTGAAATTCGTTATCATCCTGGAAAGGCTAATGTCGTAGCAGATGCCTTAAGCCGAAAAGAACGAATTAACCCACTTCGAGTCAGATCGCTAGTTATGACTCTCCATCCAAATCTACCTAGAAAAATCCTTAAAGCTCAAAACGAAGCACTCAAAGAAGAAAACCTTAAGTTTGAGAACTTAAGAGGAATGGACAAAACTTTTGAAATACGTCCTGATGGAACTCGTTGCATCAAGAATAGAAGTTGGTTACCGTATTATGGTAATTTGAGGAGCTTGATTATGCACGAATCCTATAAATCAAAGTACTCCATTCATCCAGGTTCTGACAAAATGTATCAGGATCTAAAGAAACTCTACTGGTGGCCTAACATGAAGGCAATCATTTCTGAATATATGGGCACGTGTTTAACATGTTCCAGAGTTAAAGCTGAATGTCAGAAGCCATCTGGTTTACTGATACAACCCGAAATTCCTATGTGGAAATGGGAAAGAATAACTATTGATTTTGTTACAAAACTTCCTAGAACATCTAATGGACATGACGCAATATGGATCATTGTTGATCGTCTTACAAAATCTGCTCATTTCATTCCCATTCGAGAGATTGATAGTATGGAAACTCTTACGAGGTTATACATAAAAGAAATCATCTCCCGACATGGAGTGCCAATATCTATCATATCAGATCGTGATCCTCACTTCACATCTAGATTCTGGAAATCAATACAAAGTGCTTTGGGTACTCAGTTAGACATGAGTACAGCCTATCATCCTCAAACCGATGGTCAAAGTGAAAGAACTATTCAGACACTTGAAGACATGCTCCGAGCTTGTGTTATTGACTTCGGAAAAGGGTGGGAAAGACATCTACCGTTGATAGAATTATCCTATAATAACAGTTATCACGCCAGTATCAAAGCGACTCCATTTGAAGCACTTTATGGTCGAAAGTGCAGATCTCCGGTCTGCTGGGCTGAAGTTGGAGATGTTCAACTTACAGGACCAGAAATAATCCATGAAACCACCGAGAAGATCTTTCAAATTTGACAACGCTTACAAACCTCTAGAGATCGACAAAGAAGTTATGCCAACATAAGACGAAAACCTTTAGAATTCCAAGTTGGAGATCGTGTTATGTTGAAAGTATCACCTCGAAAAGGTGTCATTCGTTTTGGAAAACGAGGAAAGCTTAATCCACGATACATTGAACCATTTAAAATCCTTGAACGGATTGGCCCAGTAGCATACATTTTTTGAGCTCCCTGAAGAGCTCCGTACTATACACAATACTTTCCACGTTTCTAATCTCAAGAAATGTCTATCAAACGAATCTCATATCATTCCAATGAAAGAACGTCAGCTTGACGATAAGCTCAATTTCATAGAAGAGCCTGTGGAAATCATGGACCGAGAGGTCAAACAACTTAAACAAAGTCGTATCCCTATTGTCAAAGTACGATGGAACTAAAAAAGAGGCCCAGAATTTACTTGGGAACGCGAAGATCAGATTCGTGCTAAATACCTACACCTATTTTCAAACACTACTCCTATATCAAACTAAATCTCGGGACGAGATTTCCTTAAGGGGGAAAGACTGTAACAACTCATAAATTTCCTCTATGTAATATACACTCATGATATATATGAGAACTACTTTTATGGGTTAAATTTTTGCTTCACTATATCTCAACTATGTAAAGTAACTTACATAGAAATCTAGACGTGCTTACGCAACCACTATTGCCAATTATATACATGATTACATCATGTAAACCCCTAAGTATGTCAAGTATATATATATCAAAGATCATTTTGCTAAATATTCAATCAATACAACATCTTATATCCCACAATTTACCAAAACAAGCATTATACCTTTACGGTTGATTCAAAAACCCTAATTACAAAATGAAACAAGTTTTGAAGTATGCAAGGCTTATGTAAAAGCTACTTTAACTAAAGTTTAGTGTGATACACTCATTGAATAATTGAGCAAGTATTCAAATAACAATTTACAAGTCATTTAAGTATAAAGCCCTAATTTGGTCATCTTATGTCCTAAATCATGTTCAAACTTTCACACCGCTCTACCACAAGGTACAAGTACTCATTTTATAGATCCTAAACCCAAAACGGTACCTCTACATCATGTTAGACTCCAATCTAGAACCTCAATCCAAGATTTTAACATGACCTAAGCTAAAACAAGTCATTAACCTAGTTTTACCCGGTTTGACCTACTTTTCAAGTTTAACCTAGTTTAACCCAATAAAACCCTTAAAACTCTTGGTGAAGCATTACTAAACCTCAAACACAATCCCTAAATCTGTCTAAACATAAATACTAAGACCCTAACTCATCAAATCCTAATCACAAAACCATAGCAAACCCGGCATGACTAAAACTAGTTCATACTTGTAATTTCAGAATATGACCAGCCAATAAAACATAGAATCTGGAAAAATCAATAAGACCTGAGTATTAAGTACAAGAACTAGGTTTTAGCCCTATGTCTTGTGGTCATTTTTCAAATTGAATCACCCCGATTCGACATCATATGAATTAGTTATAGCCGAAATGCCAAAGGTACGCCGATTCGGCATACTTGTAGTAAACAGCTATTATCTCAAGATTTTGTGTAGTAACCCTTGAATATGTAAAACTAAAAGTTGTAGAGGACTCAAATATCTAACAATTCTCACAAATTTGAGCTTAAACGGATTCACGGTTTGTAAATGACAAACAATTTACCGGGACTATTGCTTGCTGTCCAGAAACAGCCATGTATAAGCATAACCTTGTTAAACCAAGCACCCTAACACCTCAAGAAACTCTATGATCAAGCTACTACTGATCCTAGCACCTTAGCACACACCTCCCTCATGCTTAGCACCTCCCTACATCATCCTAAGCAAGCAAGAAGGTAGCTTACAAGCACCTTGCCACCACATGCTTCCTAAACTTCACCATGTGCTTACACCTTGCAAAGCTACATCCCTAGCTTGTAATACTCATCAACTAGCTTAGCCTTATCATCCTCCTAGCTTATCCTTGTCATTTACTCCAACACTTGACACCTATCCTTGCAAAACATAGCCATGAAGCCTTTCTTTGCCTATAAATAGCCATAACTAACACATAACTCTTCATTCCATTCTCAACTTCTCTAAAGCACTAAAAACTCTCTCAATACAAGCACTAGCAGTAGCTTAAGGATGATATGATGTTCTAAGAAGGTTTAAAAGAAAAGAAACCAAGAGTACAAGACCTAGAATCCATTAATAAGTTGTAGTGATCATCAAGGCCTCAAAACTAGCACATACTCCCCTTTTCATCTTGTTCTTGCTCTATTTGTATTCAAGTAAGTTCTAAACACGCATGTTTGATCTTAGATATGTTATAGAACACCTAGAGATGTTGTTATAATGATTACATGCCTTATGATACCTTAAAACATTCATGAAACTATGATTGAACCTAGAAAACCCTAAATTTTTACTACTTATGATCAATTTGATTTCAAAGTTTTAAACTTATTATGTTATTGTTATAAGATGTTCATAAGTCTTATAAGACATATAAGAACACAAATGAAACTTTAATTTAGCTTTTGATTCATAAAACAAGTCTATTTTAGTGTTAAAACATGTTATGAAACTATTTTCAAGATAAAGGACTAAATGTGTAATTTTTGAAACTATAAACTATAAGGACCTATTTTGCCATGATCATAAACTTAAATTTAAGTTTCTAATTTGCCATGTTTGAAAGTACAAGGTTTATATTACATATATGTATCCATAAAAGACAAAACTTGTATAAGTTATAACTACAAGGGTATATTTTGCCATTTTTTTAAACTTAAAGGTATAAATGAGATATTTTGAAAAATATATAATAATCCTATAAGATTTGATATTTTATAAACTAAATACAAATAATCCTTTTTATACATTGATTAAAACATATATAAACTCTAAATACATTATAAATATAAACATAACTTATTATCGAATAACTTTTAAAGAAACCTCAAAACCTATTTTCCTTAACACACAGACGTATCCTACTAGGGAATTTCATATTAAGATGTTCCATCTCGATATTACGTTCTGACTGAGTGGTTGGGTTTACGAGTTAAAGTGCCCTCGCTCCTCAAACGTTTATAGAATGGCTTCTGACATATGATGACCCGAATAGTGATACAACGATATTCATAAACTAATGAATCAAAGAAATAAACCTTTTAAACTATATTAAACAAAGTTTTGAAACATAACACAACTTAACTAAATACTTGACATACGATACCTCAGGTTGCGTGGTAAAAGCCGTCTACCTGAGTCCCTCTTGATATCAAGCAGATATCCCTAACCTAAGGTGAGTTCATAGCCTCACTTTTAAATGCTTTACAAACCCGTGAGGGGGATATATGCTCAAAACATGAATAAAAGTATTTTGGTATGCTATCCTGATAAATTATTGCACGAGTACCTTGATCTGCCACTATAACATACATTTCATGAACCATAATCACCATAACGTGAACGCGAACATTGTGAATAGATCTATTTGGAGTGTGACGACTCCCGTTGGTTTGCCTATACTTTTTGCACCAATAGCACTATATTTGAGAACAAAGAGGGTAACCTTGGCAAGTTACGCCTTACTTCTAGTCATTGATTGGTCTGCAGTACCATCACTGGACTTGGAAATGTTAACGTAGGGTGTCATGAGCTCAGATGCAATAATTATGATTTTAATGGGTGTAACAACATATCCCATTGATGATTAAACTTGTATTCAAAGTATTATAACTCAAACCTATGAATTTCACTCAACCTTTGTGTTGACTTTGAGCATATTTATCCCAGGTAACCGAAAATCACACGGACTATGGCACGGAGAGGCAAAGGACATGAGGGCGTCCAAACTTGTTATCATCACTTTTATGTTTTCAAAATGTTCTTCGGGACCTCTGTTTGTAAATACTCTGATGAATAAATGAATGATAACTCTCTTTTAAAAACGTCTCTTTTGAGTCGTTTTCTATTATTGTGTACTGTGTATCACGAAGTAATACCCCAAATAGCTTCCGCTGCTATATGTAAAAATGAGGGTGTTACATCATACATGTATATGGCTAAGGTAACTAATAAAACATAAGCATTTAATCTATAACTAGTGGGAAAACAGTTGGCTGCATACGGGAAAGCCTAATAAAGGAAGAGGTTGTCCTTACTGAAGGACGGGAAATCCGTATCTTATGTCCAGTAGAAGCTAACGAAAACGCTGAAGAAACTACTTCGCCTTGACGGATAATACTACATAAGTATGGGAACGTGTATGAGTTGTCTGAATTACATGTGTTTTACTGGTTTTGTGTGTTATTAGCTTGTTATAGTTATTCTGTCATGTTTTAGTGTGTTATTGTGTTATCTGTAGTTATACTGATGTTCTGTTGTATATTATTCATGTAATAATGTATTATATACTTGTATTGTAATACTAAGTAACTTTCTAAAAATAGCAGGTTTCCATAAATAGTAAGTTTCTAAAAATAGAGAGTTTCCAAAAATAGTAAGTTTCCGTAATTAGAAATAAGGTGGATTATTAATAATAAGTAAGGTTTAATTAGTATAATACAAGTCATGGTTATATCTTAATAATTAAATAACTGGTTAATTAATTAATCTATACGTTATAAGAATTTTATTAAAAATACATGTTTTAATTAAATTAAGCTAAGTAAAATACTTTAGGTTATACATGAAATATTAATTTTAATATTTAACCTAAGTCATGAATTTACTTAAATTAAAAGTCTAGTAATTAATTTAATTAAACATATTTTCTGATTTTAATATTTTTCCCGAATCCCGAACCCATGTTTTAAAAATTAACCCGAGCTCGAAGCCCGGGTTCACACCTAATCCGAGCCAAAACATCCCCACCAGTGGCTAGACAGGCTAGCCTGTTGCCATTGGTGGCTCACGGTTCACACCGGTTGGCCACCGGTTCACACCAGTTCAACCCGGTTCCCCTTCTTATGTTGTTCGGTTCCCACTGCTAGCCCAAGAATGCCCACCGAGACCCTATAGGTCTTGGTTGGCACTCGGTCCAAAACAAAACCCCACCTCGACTGGTGATCGGGGTTTTATTGTGTCGTTCGAGCCAAACCCAACCAAGCCGAGACCCCTTTGTGGTCTCGGTGGTGGTGATGAAGACAAGCCGAGACCTCTAGTGGTCTCAGTTGTGTCTCAGCCGAACCAAAAACCACACCAAACACCCCTAGTCATATTTTAATTAATCCCATGTTTATTACTTCTTGTTTTTATGATTAATTAAAATAAGAACATGAATTCATAAAGAATTTAAAAAGAAAAGGAAGTTTTTGATTATACCGAACACGTGTAGGAAAATGTTATGAGATCACGATCATGTACACTTAATTAATCAATAGCCAAAATCGTTCGGTTTGTCCTTGTTCTTTGATGTGGCCGGTGGCAAGAGGCAAAAGGGAGGCAAGGGAGAACTTTTTTTGTAAACCTAAAATATGTTTAAGTTTTCCCTGTGTTTTGTTTATTATGGTTTTAAGTTGGGTCATGGGCCAAAGCCCATCTTTCCTTTTCCTTCTTGTTTAGCCGCGGCACATAGGGAGCCCACGGGGAGACCCGTAGTTTTCCCGAGTTAAATTATCTACGTGTACGTTCATGTTTAATTATCATGATTTTTATATGTCGTGTACTTAACACATTTATAATATATACGTAACTACATGTTATTGATTACCGTGACACATGAATAATATTATAAATGGAAAGTTTTAATTTTACCGTATTTTTGTATGTTCACTGTTCACATGTACTGTTCATGGTATTTTAATGCGGGTTTCACAACTCTTCCCCTCTAAAAGAACAATTCGTCCTCGAATTGGAGAAACATAAACTGAAAGAAACATACCCGAATTAGAACTAGAAATGAGGGTAAGAAGTCCGTATAGACTCCTCCGTCTCCCAAGTGGCTTCCCGCTCAGGATGATCCCTCCAGAGGATTTTGACGAAAGGGATCGTCTTCCTCCGCATGACACGATCTTGTCGTGCAAGAACTATCTTGGGTTCTTCGACATATGAAAGATCCTCTCGAATCTGATCAAGCGGATACTGGACAACATGAACTAGATGATAGTTGTATCCTCTGAGCAAGGACACATGGAACACGTTGTGAACGTGTGATAGCTGAGGTGGTAACGCTAAACGATATGACACTTCCCCAACGCGTTCTATGATGTCGAAAGGTCCGATGAAGCGAGGACTGAGCTTCCCTCTGATTCCAAAACGTTTAACTCATCGTGCAGGTGATACCTCGAGGAAAACGTGATCACCTACGTTGAAGGATACATCTCTACGGCGTTTATCAGCATAGCTCTTCTAACGATCACGAGCTTTCTGAAGCTTTGCCTTGGCGACGATACCTTCTCATTAGCCACCTCTATCATCTCTGGACCTTCAAGCAGTCGTTCGCCCACCTGATCCTAGCAGATTGGGGCGCGACACTTCCTACCATACAACATCTCAAAAGGATCACACTTGATGCTAGCGTGCCAGCTGTTGTTGTATGCAAACTCCACTAGAAATATATAATCATCCTAGCTTCCTGACCACTCTAGAGCACACGCCCGCAACATGTCCTCTAATGTCTGAATGGTACGTTCCGACTGTCCGTCGGTCTGAGGATGAAAGTCAGTGCTGAGCTTAAGTCTGGTGCCCCAAGCTTTCTATAGACTATGCTAGAAACGTGATATGAAACGGGGATCTCTGTCCGAGATGATTTCTAATGGAGTACCATGCAGGCTCATGATCTGCTTCTAAAAAGTGTCTGCTAATTTGCTGACCGGATGCTCTTTAGGGATCAGCGGAAAATGAGCAGATTTAGTTAACCTATTAACAATAACCCATATAGCGGCGTTCTTCCTCTAAGTCACAGGAAGACCAGTAACAAAATCCATGGAGATTTTGTCCCACTTCTATGCTGGAATATCCAATGGTTGTAGTAAACCACTAGCTCTCTAGTGTTCGATCTTAACTTGTTGGCAGATCATACATTTAGAAACGAAGGTGGCAACATCCTGCTTCATACCACTCCTCCAAAAGTGTTTCTTGATGTCGTGGTACATCTTGGTAGAACCAGGATGTATGGTAAATGGTGAGTTGTGAGCTTTAGTCAGCACAGCTTCCCTGAGTGTAGAGTCATCAGGAACCACTAGTCTAGTGCCCTGCCATAAGATACCGTCGTTGTCAACACAAAACTCCGTATGGTGATCAAGGTTCTGAATGATAGCCCAAATCTCACCATCGTCCTTCTGAGCTTCCTTAACCCTAGAATGTAAGTCTGGTTCCACTATAAGATTAGCCTAGTAACCGTGTTGTCCTCGTACACAAAGCTCAATATCAGTCATCTCTAGGTCAAGGATGATCTCCTTTGCAATCCAGATGCCAACAATCATACCTGACCTTATGCTTAGAGCATCTGCCACCACATTCGCCTTACCAGGATGGTACTAAATGTTGGTGTCATAGTCCTTCTAACCATCTCCTCTATCTCATGTTCAGTTCCTTCTGGGTGAAGATGTACTTGAGACTCTTGTGGTCGGTGAATATGTCACATGATTCACCATACAAATAATGTCTCCAGATCTTCAACACGATAACAACTGCTGTAAGCTCCAAATCGTGAGTGGGATAGTTTTCTTCATAAGAATTCAGCTGTCGTGATGCGTATGCAATAACCTTCCCACGTTGCATGAGAACGCAGCCTAGACCCTTTCCTGAAGCGTCACTATAGATTTGAAATCCACCTGAGCCAGATGGGAGAGTAAGAATATGTGTAATCACTAAATTCTTCTTAAGATCTTCAAAGCTCTTCTCTCGTTCTTCCGTCAAGATGAATTTCTCTCCTTTCCTCATCAGCTTAGTCAAAGGTAAGGCTAACCGTGAAAAGTTCTCAACAAACCTGCGGTAGTAGCTAGCTAAACCCATAAAACTTCTGACCTCAGTTGCAGATGTAGGTCTCGGCCTGTGGAAACCTTGGTTTCCGGATCTTTTAAGCTACTAGGAATGCACCATGTTCATATGATTAGATAATCAAAGCGGAATTAGAACATGATACATTAACAAGGTGTTTAAGGCACAATAACATGAATTAAAACAATTGGGTTGCTCATTATATTAATAATAAACAACCACTAGACGTGTATACATTGAATCCCACGTCTAGTCGACACACGCTTTAGGTTTACATTGTGAATGAACTTATTAAAAACCTAATAACCCTTGGTTCCTTTTATAGTGTAAGGATTAGGGTTTTACAAGAGATAATAATGAATAAACAAGTAAATCTTCTATTTAGATAAACATATATAGAATATATCCTGCATATATATCCAAATAGAAGCTTCTAAAGGCTTCTTGTCTACGTTTCTAACAATGCTTACATTGTACATGACAATGCTTGGATTGTACATGACAATGCTTGCTTTGTCAACCTTGGATTTTCTCTTGTCAACGCTTAGATTGCTCTTGACAACGCTTAGACAAAATCTTCATGTTTTCTTCGTTTTTTCGTTTTTTAGTTTCTGCCACATCAACTTTTTGACCCAACAATCTTCCCCTAGTTGATGTCGGCAAAACTCTATGTGTATCTCTTGTAAGTTGTACATGATCTTCAAATTGCTCCCCCTCAAGTGTAGCATGTATTTCTTCCCCTTTTTGTCACATCAACAGGGAAGTAAACAATATATGCAATCTTTGAAGATTCTCCAAATGTAGCTCTATGTAATGATCTTGAAGAAAAATAACTATAATATTCTTGATGTAGAAGTAGAATAACCCAAACCTATGTTCCATATCTTGTACTATCCACGTGATAAAGAACTTATACTCATGGTACAGAGTATAAGTAGACCTCGATCCGTTTGTCAAAAATCCTCATCCTCTGTGAGACACTGAGCACGATAATGTAACTCCTTCAAGTGATAGCATCTACAACTGCTAGATTTTGACAAGTCTTCATCACCAACCATTAAAAGCACAAACAAGTTACCTTAAAAGTCAGAGGCTGGAAGTTCATAACTTTAAGATACGATAGAACACATACTTGCGAAAATCTTCTTCAAACATCAAACTTACCATAAGAATTCTTCCCCTTAAGCCAACACCTCTTCATCACGAATTTAATGAAATAACATCTTCATACCATATATAAAAGTCCTTGATTGGATAACTCTTTCGCAAGGCTATCCCGATTACATAGTTTAAATATTCATCAAATTCCCACGAATAATTGCTAACTCGCTTTAAGATCATTAATCCCTTTTAAAAATATCCGAGCCATAAATATCAACATGATATTCTATATAAAAACGGAGATTCCATGTACCTTCGTGTGTAAATTCCACCTTTTTGTGTGCTAAAAACGTACCAATTTTCTCAACAGCAGTAATCCCGTTGTCATCCAATATTCTCTCTTATCCAATATCATTATCAGATGTATTGTCCGATATCGGACAATACCTATCAGCGTTTGGAGTCACATATATCGGACAACACATAACAGCGCCTGTTCTATCAGCGTTACGTTTCTCCTTGTCAGCGTCTAGACAAAACTTGTCAGCGCCACTTTCTGTCAGTGGGTATTTGATTCTTGTCAACGTCTTGATCAGCCACTAACACCTTTGTGGCTACGTTTCTCTTGAAAGTGACTAAAATATAATGGTATATATAAAGATAAAAGTGGTAAGATATTACCCTTCTAAATCACGTCAGTTGAATACAATATCTTTTACCCAATAGTCACAATCACTTGAAACACTGCCTACGTCTTTTAAGGAAATCTCATCCAAGAATAAATGTGAAGGAGAATATCTCTCCTATAAATTAGGAGCTAACCTTTGGACGTAGGAACCAGCTGTTGTGTAAATCTCACGTTTAAAATCTTGAAGCATATATGTTTATCCAATCAAATTCCTAGCACCGTGTGAACACATAATATTCCTCCAATAAGAATTAACAGCCCCACGTCTTTACCATAACAGTCTTTTACGTTGATACATACTTTCCATGATTTGAAGATAATTACCAAAGTATTCAGTCAACTCTTGGTGCACGTCACTTTCTTTTTCTAGCAATTATGTCCACCATCTGCTTGTCTCGTCCATCCTCAAACGTGTACAAGATTGGCATGAAACGAATCCCTCATATTCAGAAGATAATTAAGGAGAACCAATCAATACAAAACGAATCCCTTGAATCCTATCTGAATCACACGATGTTGTACAACCTGCTGCTTTAGTAACACCAGCTCTAGGGTTTATTTATAAACCCTTTGCTTGCTGCTTTATAACCACAATCATGATGCAAACATCCCTTTTTATGGTATAGAAACAATCTAGGGTTTTGAGAAACCCTAAATCATTATTTTATGTAAAATCAGAAAAGTTTGTACCTTCTTTGCAGCCAACTTCGACCTCAAATATCTTTCTGATAAAAGATCAGATCGAAAATCCCTTTGGTGAGATTCTAGACACAAGTGCCAAGAATCTACAATTCAAAAATCACAATGATCCAACGGTTAACGAAGGAGAGATCGTGTTTTGAATATGGCTGTTTACAGAAAACTGCATTCACTTACTGCTGACTTTGACGCTTAATAACTTTTTCTTGGGGATAAAACTCGACAATCCCTCCGGTGGATGTCTAGATAGCTGTGTATAGAACACACACAAGAAAGTTCGTGACGATCCAACGGTCCAATCAAAAGTTACGACCTTCTGAATACTGCTGCGCACACAAAAACGTCCAGAAAAACCCTAGAAGGATTTTTCTTCTCTTCACAATACACGAACACCTTGTTGGTCCTAGAATCACGAGCCACGAGGCTCTGACACTAATTATGGAAACCTTGGTTTCCAGATCTTTTAAGCTACTAGGAATGCACCATGTTCATATGATTAGATAATCAAAGCGGAATTAGAACATGATACATTAACAAGATGTTTAAGGCACAATAACATGAATTAAAACAATTGGGTTGCTCATTATATTAATAATAAACAACCACTAGACGTGTATCATTGAATCCCACGTCTAGTTGACACACGCTTTAGGTTTACATTGTGAATGAACTTATGAAAAACCTAATAGCCCTTGGTTCCTTTTATAGTGTAAGGATTAGGGTTTTACAAGAGATAATAATGAATAAACAAGTAAATCTTCTATTTAGATAAACATATACAGAATATATCCTGCATATATATCCAAATAGAAGCTTCTAATGGCTTCTTGTCTACGTTTCTAACAATGCTTACATTGTACATGACAATGCTTGGATTGTACATGACAATGCTTGCTTTGTCAAACTTGGATTTGCTCTTGTCAACGCTTAGATTGCTCTTGACAATGCTTAGACAAAATCTTCATGTTTTCTTCGTTTTTTTGTTTTTGAGTTTCTGCCACATCAACTTTTTGACCCAACACGGCCATTTGGTGATAACTTCAACCTTTGCAGGATCCATGGTGATCCCCTCTGCAGATACTATATGCCCCAGAAATGTCACCTTGCTTAACTAGAACTCACACTTAGAGAACTTGGCATACAACTGCTTCTGACGAAGAATCTACAAGACTGTACGAAGGTGTTCCTCATGTTCCTCCTTGGATTTGGAGAAAATCAGGATGTCATCAATGAACACGATAACGAACTTGTCTAGAAACTCATGGAAGACACGGTTCATCAAATCCATGAAGACAGCTGGATCATTAGTGAGTCCGAATGGCATGACTACGAACTAGTAGTGCCCATAACGTGTACGGAAAGCAGTCTTAGAGATATCATGCTCTTTAACCCGTAACTGATGGTAGCCAGACCTCAGATCGATCTTTGAGAAATACTTGGCGCCCTAAAGTTATTGAAAAGGTCATCAATTCGCGACAAAGGATAACGATTCCTGATCGTGATCTTGTTCAGCTCACGATAGTCTATAAACAAACGCATGCTGCCGTCTTTCTTCTTTACGAACAGTACAGGTGCACCCCATGGCGATGTACTAGGACGGATGAAACCTCGTCCCAGAAGTTCCTGCAGCTGATCTTTTAGTTCTTTAAGTTCTATAGGAGCCATGCGATAAGGAGCTTTGGAAATTCGCTCCGCACCTGGATTGAGCTCAAATTTTAAACTCGACTTCACGAACAGGTGGTATGCCCGGAATTTCATCAGGAAAACAATCAGGAAATTCTGACACAATAGGCTGATCTTGGATCGCCGGAGACTCGGCAGTAACGTCATGAATATTGGCTATGAAGCCTTGACAGCCGCGTGATAGTAGTGCACGCGTCTCCATGGATGAAATAATTTGTACTGACCTCCCTGGAAGAAAACCATGGTGTATGTACTCTGGAGATTTAACATCACCGAAGATGACCCGATACGTGTGGCAGTCAATTATAGCCTGGTGTTTGGATAACCAGTCCATGCCCAAAATCAAGTCGAAATCGCACATGTCCCAAGGAAGTGCGTCAACTCTGCGGATCTTATCATCAAATTCTAGGGGAAGATATCTGTACACTTGAGTGATTAGTACAGAGTCCCTAAGTGGTGTGGAAATGCATATGGCATTATCTAATGGCATAGGGGAAATCCTAACACGTACATCAAAAGTAGTGGATATGGCTGAATGAGTCGCTCCAGTATCAAATAGAACACATGATGCCAAACCATTCATAAAGAGATTTCTGGTGATGGTACCTGAAGTCTTATTTACCTGATCTCTAGTGGTAGTGAACACGCGACTAGAAGTAGGAGGTGGCTTGGTGTCGGCATATCCAGATGTGCCTTCTATTTCACCTTGGCGACAATCCTTCTACTGATGGCCTTGTTGGCTACACTTGAGACAACCACCAGTACCTCGACGCCAAATACCAGAATGTCTACGCGAACAAGTAGGACAGACAGGATGCGTGAATCCTCCAGCAGGCGTCCTAGTTATCTGAGAGCCTGTTTCAGGATTACATGCATGAGACATGGTCGTGGAACATAAACATGATTACATAGAAGGTTTAATAAATACCAGATGAGGTAGAACAGTTAGGATGTGAACCTCTACGGTCCTGATCCCTGCCGTTACCATTGTTGTTCCTGAATTAGAATCGTTGGAGTGTCAGAATACCATAACATAAGATAGTTTAACATGAAAGAAGGTTAATGTAGGGACCTTCTGTTGTTCGAGTTATTAGCGTTGTTACGGTAATTATCATTACCGCCACGCCTCTCAGAACCAGAACGGTCGTTAGTCTGACCGTTTCCCTTAGATGCTTACTGCTGAACGGCCGTAGGCTTACGGTCGTCAGTCTTCTGTCTGAAATATAAATTTGAACAGAGGATGATATGAAAATGGAAAATACTTATGGAAAAATGAGTGGTTTACAATTGGTGATTGAAGATACCTCTTTACTGCTCTGTCATCACCAAACTCCTCTCGTTCCTGAAGCATCTTAAGCTTACGGGCTGCATCGACCACCTGTGCTACTGTAGTGAACGTAGCACAAACCAAACTGTTGGAAACCAAAGTGCGAAGAGCCCAGCGAAACTTCTCAGCTTGCTCCTCAGCAGTACCAGTTGCTGCTCCTAAGAAACCAGCCAAACAAAGAAACCTCTGCATGAATTCGTTGCTATTCTCCCCAGCAACCTGTCGGATATTATGATAATCCCGCTTAAGCTTCTCCTGTTCAGCATGTGGAAAGTACCGGTTAAGGAAGAGCTCCTTAAACTGGTCCCATGTCAGCAGTGCAACCCAATTATCACCACCATTGGCCTGCTTGACAGACTTCCACCACTGTAGCACATCTCCTTCAAACTTATAGCAAGCCAGTCTTGCCTTGAAAACGCCATCACAACCCATCGCATCGAATATCTTCTCGATGTGAGAAATCCAAGCCTCAACCTTGTTAAGGCTGTCAGTCTGCTCAAATGAACGAGGTCGCTGTTTGTTGAATCGCTCTAACCAAGTCATAAGTGTAACAAGGGGTGGTGGTGGTGGAGGATTGTTGTTGTTGTTGTAGTATTTTTCGGGATGAGGGCTATACTGAATGCCCTGAGCTTGAATTTCAGCATGAACTTCGTCCCTGATTTCATTGCGAATTTGGGGAAGGATGGCTTGCAGAGCTGCATTAACAGCTGCAGCCACCTCTTGAGCATTGCGTGTGTTCACCATCTGACAGTTTAAAACAAAACGCAACATAAATCATAAATCTGAAATGAGATGACATAAAATGCATGAACAATGTATAAATAAATGAAGCAGTTTATAATGCATGAAACAATTTAAAATGCATGATGCAGTTTATAAAAACTTTTTATATGCGCGAGGGTAAGCGCCTATGGTCAGTTCCTCCAAAACAAAAGACACAGAGAGGGGACGCCTATGGGTCGATCCCAAAGTTAAAAGTTTCGACAAAAGCACATGCGACTAAATAGGGCCAGTCCTATACCAACCATTACTTAGTCATAAATCTGCGACAATGATATGAATGCATGAAATTAAAATGAAAATGAATGAATGCATGAAAACTAACTGTCAGTTTTAGGAAGACGCTGGTGACTACCCATAAGTCACAGGTCATGTTTTATAGAGCTACAGGTCGAAACCTTAGGCTCTGATACCATAATTGTAACACCCCATTTGTTAAGATGGAATGCTACAGTAAATTATGGTGTGTCATCAAAACATGCAAGGTAAATGTCTAAACATTCATGACCATAAATAGAAATACCGGAATCAAGCATTGGTAGTCTAGTAACTTACACACAAGCAACATTAAGTACTGTAAATGAAAGGACTAAACAATATACAAATGAAGTAAAGTATGAAAAGTAGGAATAAATGCATAAGGTAAAAGAGGCCGGATAGCTCCCAATCCGAATGCATGTACTCTGGAGTTCCTACATGCGACCTTGGGTACCTGCCGTTTGGGGACAGCGAAATGGAAAACGGCTGAGCATAACGCTCAGTGCACGGATATATAGCATAACATAAAGACATAAAGGAATGAAAGCATGTAAAGCATGAATTGCAGCAGAAATGAATAAGTCCTGGGAAAACCTAGTTGTATGTCATGTTTACTGGTTTTTGTTCTAAAAACATAGCTTATGTTACTTATGAAAATCTGTATTAGTTTAACATACCAAAATCCAATATATGTCATGAGGTCAACAACGTACATGAATACTTGGAGGGTGACCCCGTCATGCAAATTAGAGGGGATGCCTCTAATTAATTGGTAATGGGTAGGAGGGATCAGCTCCTTGTGAAGGATGCAAGGCACACACCACATTCACCATGAAATCCTGACTGAATTAAACCTAGGATGCACCTATACGCCCCACATGATAATAATAATATAATAATGGCCAAATAACTGAAAGGGACGCCACGAGCTATCACTCCGCCGTGGTGAAGTCATAGCACTAGTGCCTCTAGTGTTATGGTTACGGTACCTCCATAACTAGGTGAAACTGGTCATGCATGTATATGGCTAAGGTAACTAATAAAACATAATCATTTAATCTATAACTACTGGGAAAATAGTTGGCTGCATACGGGAAATCCTAATAAAGGAAGAGGTTGTCCAGACTGAAGGACGGGAAATCCGTACCTTATGTCCAGTATAATCTAACGAAAACATTGAAGAAACTACTCCGCCTTGACGGATAATACTACATAAGAATAGGAACGCGTATGAGTTGTCTGAATTACAGGTGTTTTACAGGTTTTATGTGTTATTAGCTTGTTATAGTTATTCTGTCATGTTTTAGTGTGTTACTGGGTTATCTGTAGTTATACTGATGTTCTGTTGTATATTATTCATGTAATAGTGTATTATAATACTTGTATTGTAATACTAATTAACTTTCTAAAAATAGCAGGTTTCCATAAATTGTAAGTTTTAAAAAATAGAAAGTTTCTAAAAATAGTAAGTTTCCGTAATTAGAAATAAGCTAGATTATAATTATAAGTAAAGTTTAGTTAGTATAATACAAGTCATGGTTATAACTTGTTAATTAAATAACTGGTTAATTAATTAAACTATACGTTATAAGAATTTAATTAAAAATACATGTTTTAATTAAATTAAGCTAAATAAAATACTTTAGGTTATACCTGAAATATTAATTTTAATATTTAACCTAAGTCATGAATTAATTAAATTAAAAGTCTAGTAATTAATTTAATTAAACATATTTTCTAATTTTAATATTTTTCCCGAATCCCGAACCCGTGTTTTAAAAATTAACCCGAGCCCGAAGCCCGGGTTCACACCTAAGCCGAGCCAAAACAGCCCCACCAGTGGCTAGACTGGCTAGCCGGTTGCCACTGGTGGCTCACGGTTCACACCGGTTGGCCACCGGTTCACACCGGTTCCCCCTGCTTATGTTGTTCGGTTCCCACTGCTAGCCCAAGAAGCCCCACCGAGACCCTATTGGTCTCGGTTGGCACTTGTTGATCCCAAACTTAGATCGATTTAGCTTTATGCATACGAGATTAGATCAAGTAATACACTTAGAGAAACCTTTGTATATGTATATGACAATCTAAGTGTTATGCGGAATTAACACTTAAACAAGAACATACAAGATGTAAACAAACTTTCACTTTGATTAATGATATCAAACTTGCTTACAATGAAAGTAGTTTACGTATGAAAACTTATTATTTGAACAATAACCTAAAGGTCTTCTTTTATAGACATAAGAAGCCTTTTACAATAATCTACGTATCAACTATTCTAGGTAAAGATAAATATAGAAAATACATTGTTGTTCTTATCTTTACTAGAAGTAATCTAGAATACAATAAACGCGTAGAGTATATCCTTCCATCAGTGCTTGTCTTCAATGTATCAACGCTTGACTTTATCTTGTCAACGCTTGATCTGTCAGCGTTTGTTTTCTTCCTATCAACGCTTGATTAACTCTTGTCAGCGCTCAAGTAGACTGGCTATAATTTATTCCCAACAATCCTCCCCTAAACTTGATATCTATTCTAGTGATCAAGTTTCTGAATAAACATTAAGAACTAGGAGGAATCTTACAAACCTTCTTATATTAGTAATAAATAAATCTGATCAAATCTTTTGCCACGTCACTTGAATAATCAATTTCCAGCTGTGTATTCTTCATCTTCTCCAAGACTTCCTTGGACATGAAATACTGACCATCTACAAGTAGATACTCAGCAAACTTTGTAGAACTCAAATAATAAACACCAGCAGCTGAATACAATCTCTATTGAAGACCACTGAGATCATCTTCAAGATCCTTCCAAATAGCAGGATCTTCATCTCTTGGTCCATACATTCTTTTGAATGTGGACCACAGTTTTATTCCATTGACTGAAGTTGGTGCCTCAGTCACATACTTGGCCTCTAATAACCTCCATAGGTCTACCAAGTCTTCTCTGTCAAAACTTGCAAACAAAGATATAAGGGTGGTAAAAGTGTGAACCTCTTTTCCAAACCTGCCAATCTTCCAAAACCCACATTCATCTTCTTCATATCTTACAATTGGGTTTCTGGAATCAAGTGGTAACACTTGCACCATATCTGAAGCTTCTAATGGTGAGAGCTTGAGGATCTTTCTTATAACAGCTTCACTTAGATGTAATGGATCTATATCTTTGGGAAACTCAAGAGGAACTCCCTTTTTCACAGGTCTGGGAACAACCATTGGCTTCTTAAGCTCCATTTCCTCTGCAAGTTCTTCTTTTCTTTCATCAGAAAGAAGTCTTAGAGTGTTTTCTTCCTGCACTTTAACCCAAATGGGATAAGCTCTACACTCCAACTCTTCAAATGTCAACCCATTCAATTTCTTATAAGTCCACCCTGTTCCATGACATCTGAGCAGCATGAAGTACAACTCCTTTCTATCCCTTTTCAAATTTGAGAGAACATTGCTTGCTTTGTGTTTCAGAATGACCTTGCAATCCTTTTGTACTCTGAGAAGAATCTCCAAACCCCATATCTGATCTGAAATGGTCAAGTGTGGATTCTCCATACACCTATCTTCCCAAGCATGGTACATCTGAACCACCTCTGGCATATCAAAATCAACCTGCAATTTCAACTCATTCAATTTCTCCTTGGCCAGCTCATCACCATACTCAAGTCTTTCTGGCTGTTCTATGATCATAACACTTGAGTCTGAACTGGCTTCATCACTTCCTTCTTTCTCTTCTGAAGTGAAAATAAAAGGTGATTCTCCCACCTCCTTTCTCTCTTGTTCCACAATTTGTGCAGCCAACTTTCTATCAAACTCAATTTATGCTGCATTCTTTGGAACAACCTCTTCTACCATAATACCCTTACCCTTATCTAATGGATCAATTGTTGGTAAGGTAGATGGTAATACCTGTGAAGAAACTTCTTTGATGATGGATGATGACTGGAATACATCAACCTCATTTGCAGGTCTGTCAACGCTCACTTTTGCCTTGCCAGCGCCCAAAATACTCATGTCAGCGTTCAAATCTATTTTGTCAATGCCCAATGTACCTGTCTCAGCGCCTCTTGCAATTTCCTCCAACATGGCTGTAAATGACAAATTTAAGTTGGTAGGAGCAACTAGAGACATATCAAAACCTTTCTGTTTCTTCAAACCAGTAAGGGCTTCAGCTACGCCCAAAGATTCTTCATCAAATGAATCTTTTCCACTCTCAACAAAAGGTTCTGTAGCAGCTTCATGTGAGCCTTTATCACTCAAATTATCAGGCTTTGTAGCAGCTTCCTCCCCTTTGTAAGAATCCTCCTCAGATAAAAGGACCCTTGTCTGCCTTCTCCTTGTCTCAACAGTTTCCAAAATAACAATCCTCTCCCTCAATTGCTTGAGTTCAAGGCCTTGTGTGCTGACAACTTGTACCAAGTCTGCATTTTGCTTTTGCAAGCTCATGCAGACTGCGGTCAATTCCATCAAAGTCATTGGTTCCAATCTGCCCTCTTCTAAAATGGGTATTTAACCTCCCAAGTCAGATTCATTGGGCATGGATGAGGGCTTAAGAATGGTAGGACTGCCTTGGCCAGCTTCTAAGCCAGAACCAATAGTCCCAGCCTCATCCATAGCACCAACCACACTGGTGGTGGTGGTTCTCTCTGCTACATGGCTAGGACCATTAGAGGAGAACACTCCAGTAGTCCTTTGGCGTTTTTGTAACCTATATTGGGTTGGGGGAGAAGAAGATGTGGATTGGGTGGATGTAGGTTGGTTAAGGGGTGTTTGGGTCTGTAAAGGATGTGTGTCAACGTTTGAAATAGGCACATCAACGCCAACATTGAATGTGTCAGCGTCGAAGGGTTCTTGGTCAATTTGCATATGTTGTGGTGAAGGTAAAGGTTCAGGTATTGGGTCAATTTGGGGTTGGGGGTCTGGTTGGGGTTGAGCTGCTTCAATAACAGCAATCATAGCTGGGGTTAGGGGTAGATCATGATGTGGGGTGAGTTCATCTTCATAAAAATTGCTTTCTTTTACACAGGGATCTCATAAAATTCATCATGATCCCTTGTGCAGTATCCTTGGACATCAAAAACCATTTGTAAAAATATGGGATAAGCTAAAGTCATTTTGTTCCCTTTAGTTTTACACATGCCCTCAAAAATCATTTTGGAATAATTAAATTTTTGCCCAGTAGCAATGCACACAATAGCACTTGCAATAGACCTATTGATCTCATTGTGTGCAGTACACTTGGGACTCAAACATTGTAAGAGGACATGTATTAGGTACTTCCAGGCTGGGGGAAACTCCTATTTATGATATTTATTTAAAGTTCCTTCATCAGGAAAAAGATAACCCAAAGCCCTTAGTTCTTTTTCTATTTACTAATGGGAAGGGTGGTTATACTATCAACATCATCAAGATGCAAAGCTTGGCGTACGAAAGCTTCAGTAACCACCCATGTTCTCCCATGAACAATAGAAGATAATGTAGTCACTCTATTAACTGTTGAGGAACTGATAGTGTTCCAAAACTGTTTAATATGTGTGACATGAATGAGTGGAGCATGAGAAAGAGCATACCTAAGTGGGGATGCGTTCAAATACGCCACCATTTGCGTGTATTGGGGAAACAGAGTATCATCAGCTTCAAGATACGTGACCATGTTGTGTTGACTTCTGAACCCCAATTCCAAATCAGATTGTTTAAACTTTGGTGCCATTGTTGAAAGCTGTTTGAATGATTAAGAAAGATGAAGTTTATAGGAGAAAATTGTGTTAGACAAGAATAATAGGTACCCTGTTTAAAATAGGAGCCAAATATATAGGAGAAGAAAATGCATGTGATAGGCCCAAAAAGAGGCAAGTATTTTCAAAATGCAATCATGAAAATATTGAAAAAGAATAATTTTATCTCATGCATTAAATGAAAGTTATCTGCTCCCAAAATTACGGCCTAAAAATATGTCAAAAAGTAACAACTGGGTAGGTCCCATTGAGTGTCAACGGTCAAAAATAACCCATCAACGCCCAACGGCTATTTTCTTGTCAACGTTTGCCTAAGCCATGTCAGCGTCTAAATTGGTCACAACAACGCTTGGAAAAATACTTGTCAGCGTCCAAAAATAAAAATTTATAAAAATGAAAAATGACCTAACAAAGTAATTTATCCTAGAGAAGATAACCAAAAAGTTGATAATTATTATAGGGCGGCAAGCACTGTCCAGTTATGCACACTTGCTTATGCAAGATAGACATAACAGTCCTCTAGTGTCCCTTGCTAACCAAAATTCTTAACAACTAAGTTACCTTATAGAATTCCTTGTTACTCCCAGGTAAAACCCATGACAAAATCATTCCCAAGTCTCCTAGCAGACCACAACCAATTCTAGGCCAAAAATGTCTTGGCAGCATGCATAGTATATCAACTTTGCATGCTACAGTGCCTCATGATTTAGTAAAACTAACTCATACTCACCTGTGGACACAATCTAGAATTGTGATAAGAGTATCATATGGATACCCAAACATCCTAAAGGTTCCTAAAACCTCCCCTTAAACTATGATACATATGTTGCTAAAATATGCATGAACATAAAAAATTTATGTCAAGATAGGAATTAAAAATTCCAACCATCATCCATAAATAAAAACATGTCCAAGTGCTTCTCCAATGATCCATAAGCAACTCTGTATCCAATGGTATACTGCTAACACCACCTGCACATTTAGATTAAAAACCACAAAACTAACATTGTTGCTGACAACGCCCCGATAACACTTGTCAGCGTTGAAGGAAGCTTTGTCAGCGTTAGAGAAATATATTGCTGACAACGTCACAAAAACACTTATCAGCGTTCAAGCAACCTTTGTCAGTGTTAGAAAAATATAGTGGAAAATCTAAATCCTCAAAAAGACCAATAACAATGCATTATCCTGTACATACTTTTACAAAAAGACTTCAAAACACATATTATGTGAGATTGATCATTCCAATACTTGTTACCAAGTATTGAAACCTTCCAGCATCAAAAGGTTTAGTTAGTAAATCTGACACATTCTCCTCTGTGTCAACCCTATCTGGTTGTATTAAACCCTTTTCAAAACAATCTCTTATAAAATGGTGTCTAATTTCTATGTGTTTAGTTTTAGAATGATGTACAAGATTCTTAATAATGCATAAAGTGCTGTTATTGTCAACAAATATCTTGGTATGCATGAAATTATACCCATAGTCCAACAGCTGGTTCTGAATCCACAAAACTTGTCTACAACAAGCAGCTGCAGCCACATACTCTGCTTCAGTTGTAGAATTAGCCAGCACCATTTGTTTCTTGCATTGCCAAGATATCAACCTGCTTCCAAGAAACTGACATCCACCAGTTGTGGATTTCCTATCAAACTTATCACCTCCATAGTCACCGTCTGAATATGCAATCAGCTCCAATGGTGAATCCTTTGGGTACCACAAACCAAGACTAGGATAGCATCTTAGGTACCTAAAGATCCTCTTCATAGCATAAAGGTGACATTCTTTAGGAGTCACTTGATGGCGTGCACAAGCACACACAGCAAACATGATGTCATGTCTAGAGGCTGTGAGATACATCAATGAACCAATCATTGATCTATAGTGCCTGACATCAACATCCTTTCCATCTCCAATCTTTCCCCAAGGGTGTTCTCTATCCATATGAGTAGTAGCCCTCTTTTCATGTGGAGAAAAGCCAAACTTCTTCAAGATCTCAGCCACATATTTATCCTAGGAAATGAAGATACCATCTTCTTTCTGCTGAACTTGTAACCCAAGAAAGAAGTTCATCTCCCCCATAGCACTCATCTTGAATTTGTCTGTCATAAGCTTGGAGAAATCCTCACTCATCTTTAGATCAGTAGACCCAAAAATGATGTCATCCACATAGACCTGAACAAGCAACACATCCTTACCTTTCTTCTTTGTAAATAGTGTCTGATCTATGGTGCCCCTCTTGAAGCCATTGTCCACTAAATAAGTAGACAAAGTACCATACCATGCTCTTGGGGCTGGATGAAGTCCATACATAGCCTTCTTGACTCTATACACCTTGTCTGGATTCTCTGGATCCTCAAAACCAAGAGGCTGCATCACATATACCTCCTCAACAATTGTTCCATAGAGGAAGGCACTCTTGACATCCATTTGATAGATAGTGAAGCCCATGCATGATGCATAGGCTAGAAAGATCCTTATAGCTTCAATCCTTGCAACTGGTACAAAGACTTCTTCATAGTCTATCCCCTCCTCTTGTGTATATCCCTGAGCCACTAATCTTGCCTTGTTTCTGACCACAATACCTCTTTCATCTCTTTTGTTTCTTAGAACCCACCTTGTCCTTATAGGTCTGACATATCTGGGACAATCAACCAGCTCCCAAACATCCTGAATTGTAAATTGGTGAAGCTCATCCTGCATTGCTTCCACCCAACTTGGTTCTTTGAGAGCATCAAATATCTTCTTGGGTTCCTGTTGTGACAGAAAACAGGAAATCAAACATGCTTGCACAAGAGGGGTATCAACCTTCTTGTGAATATTGGCAATAAATCCACCAAGACCCTGATGAGATCTTCTAGTCCGAACAGGAGTCATAATATCACCTATGATTTGAGAAGTGGGGTGATTCTTCATAGTAGAAGTGAGAACTCCTCCTTCAAAAAGTCTGGTGTCTTCAATCTCATTCTCCAAGTTGCCAATATCTTCTTCATCAGACTCTCTTTCATCAACATGAGGATGAACCTCTTCATATAAATTGGAAGGTTCACCCTATTCAAAAGTAGAAGAGAAAAGATGTGCAAAAGTGTTGTCAACGCCTGAACCTTGTTTGTCAGCGTGTGAGCTAACAACGCTTGAACTGTTGTTGTCAACGTCTGAGCCATCAACGTCTGAATTGGTCTTGTCAGCGCTGGATTTGCCTTTGTCAACGCCTAAAGGACCATGCATGGTTGTATCTGGTGGTACTTGGGGACCACCATTATTTCTTTCAGCAGCAGCAAAGGCATCTGTCCATATTGGAATTATGACATACTCTTGTATAGGAGATGACTTTTATGCTTGTGATCCAACCTTTTCATGAACCTGTGTACCTGAAACATCAACAACTTGTTCTTCCACAACATTTGAAGTTACCTTCACAATGTCTGGATTAGTGACAGGCATATAATTTAAAGTCCTAGATAAAGGTTCCAAGTCAAACAACCAATTTGGACCACTTTCAGGATCACTAGGTTTATTCTCTAAAAACCTAACATGTACTCTTTCAAGAATACGTTTTTCCTTTTTAAGATAAACCCTATATCCCTTCCTCTGCACTGAATACCTCATGAAGTAGCCTTCATCACCTTTTGCACTAAATTTACCTAAGGCATCACTAGTATCTAACACAACTACATGACAACCAAAAGGTCTGAGAAAACCAATATTAGGTTTTCTTCCCCAAAGTAACTCATAAGGTGTTTTGTTCTGTATTTTGTTGACCAATGCTCTATTTTGAACATAGCAAGCTGTATTAACAGCCTCAGCCCAAAAGGCTATAGGAAAATGAGCATCAGCCAACATGGTTCTGGCTGCTTCAATTAGGGTTCTATTTTTCCTCTCAGTAACCCCATTTTGCTGTGGGGTTCTGGCAACACTAAATTGCCTAGTAATTCCTTTCCTGGCACAAAAATCATCTAACACTTTATTCCTAAATTCACCACCATTATCACACCTAAGCATTTTAACTTCATTTCCAGTTTTCTTCTCAATCTGAGTGATAAAATCAATTAAAGTGTCAGCTGTATCACTCTTCATAGCTAAAAAGAAAGTCCAAGTAAACCTAGAAAAGTCATCTGTGATGACAAAGCAGTATGATTTACCATTCAGACTCTCTATATTGGTTGGACCAAATAGGTCCATATGAAGCAAGTGAAGAGGTCTAGTACTAGAGTGCACCTGTTTAGACTTAAACGAGACCTTGTGTTGCTTGCCTTTAAGACATGCAACACAAGTGTGGTCATTGTGGAAGGCCTTTTCAGGCAAACCATCAACCAAACCAAGTCTCACAAGCCTGTTTATATTTTTGAAGTTTATGTGCCCTAGTCTCTCGTGCCATAGATTACTTTCATCTATTGAAGCTTTAGCATAAAAACATGACATATTGCTATTCATTCTAATCCCATTCAGATTTACATTATATATGTCTTTATGTCTAGGTGTTCTATAGTCAATATATTTCTCATCAGGGATCTTATAATCCTTGCTTAACACCAAACATTCAGTATCAGGAAACATAACTTTATTCTTGTTATCACAAACTTGTGATACACTAAAAAGATTGTAATCAAGTTCCTTTACAAAAAATACGTTTTCAAAACGCAAGTTCTTGGTGAGAAGTGTTCCTTTGCCTGTGATAGTACCATATCCGCCTCCAAAGTAAACCTTATCACCATCCTTGATAGGAGTGAAGTTAGTTAAATAATCTTCCTTCCCTGTCATGTGCCTTGAGCATCCACTGTCCCAATATCCATAATCATTGACCTGTTTTTGAATGCCCTGCACATAAAGAAAACAAGTTAGTTTTCTTTGGGAACCCAAGCCTTAGAATACTTGGATTCATCTGGTTGTTCAATAAGAACAGACCTAGTTCTCATAACAACCCCATTTTCATCCTTCTTTGGATGAAAAACCCAGTTAACCCTAATAGGTTTTGTAATGACCTTTGAAATGTAATTAAATCTGTTATAGGTCATTGAAATCCCATTATCATTAGGGCTTTGATCTTTCTTTGGTCTCCATGTCAAGCTTGAAGAAGCTTTAGACCCCTTACCCTGTGGTTGCAAATATTTGGGTCTGGTCACGTTTCTGTCAGCGTTGGATTTGGTCTTGTCAACGCTGAAATTACCCTTGTCAGTGTTAAACCTAGGGTTTGCTACAGAAACCCATTGCCTGTTAGACCAAGTATTTGTCTTTTGAAATGGTCTTTGTCCATGAGTGTTAGACCCTCTAGTGAAGAATGGGGCAGGTCTAACAACTTGTAGACTTTGCTGCATACAAGGTTTGGGTCTGACAACGTTTGACTTTCTAACAACGTTGACTTTGGAAGCGTTGACACACTTATATGCTAAATGTGAAAAGCTACCACACGTGTAACAAGCTTTTCTAGACACAGCCCTAGGTCTAGAAGAGAAGAAGCTTGTTCCATCATTGCTAACTTGGCTCTTAGGTGACCTAGTATTCCTATACATCTCTGCATACTTAATGCTAGGTTTTCTAACAGTGTTTGAACCAAGGTCAACAGCCTTACCAGTGGTTGGGTTTGTAACTTTAATGGGGGTTGACTCATTAGGACTTTCACATAACAAGCCACCCTTAACAAATAAGTTAGGGTTAGCTTTCTTCCATTCATTCAAGTCAGTCAACTTTTGTTGATACTCTTCAACTAGCGTGACAACTCTTGGTGGAGGAATGAATTCCTCCTCTTGGAGTTCTGGTAAACCAGTCCAAGATAGGTCCTTTTGTTGGACACCATAGAAGTCACCAGTTGGTGGTGGAACCACAGAGTAGTCTTTCATCCCAATCCCAGTCATGTCCTTAGGATCCCTTTGTTTACTAACACATTCTCCTAGGGTTTGTGTAGCCTTATCAAATCTTTGAATTTTAAGGCCAACATTATCTTTATTCTTAATGGCCTCATCTAACTTAGCCTGTAGCTCACCATTAACCCTTTCCATGATACTCCTGATATCATTACTAGCATTCAACTCATGTTTTAAGATATTTATTTTATCTTTTAAATCAAATTCCATTTTCTTGTATTCAGAAAATGTCTTCTCAGTTTGAGGGAGAGCTAGTTGATAGTTAGAAAGTTTGCATCTCTCAGTACTCACATCATCTAATAATCTTAACACCTCTTTGTTAAGTCTCTTAGTATTTAACCTACAACCTTTACTACAAAAAGCATCATCGTATACCTCATTATCAGATGAAGAGGAGGAGTGTGCCATGAGAGCATATTTAACATGCTCTTCTTCTTCTATCTTAGCCACCAAAGCTTTACCCTCTTCCACATCTTTAGCCATATAGCTCCAATCCCATCACCTACCATCAATTCCTTGAACTGCAACCATGGCCTTAGGATCCTAAGCCTTAACAATTTGGCTTGAGGGTTTGCCAGCGTCAGATCTTCTAGGAGATCTGCATTCCCTCATGAAGTGCCCCATACGATGACTGTTGTAGCACTCTACTTTGGATTTATCAAATCCAGTTGTGTCCTTTGCATTGAAGGTCATCTTCTTCTTAAATCTTCTGTTCCACCTGTTTGCTCTTATACTAGCAAGAGCCATGTTCCACTTAATATCCATCTCTTCCAAGTGCTCATCACTTATCTGCTCAAGGTCCTCATATGTAATCACTGAACCATTGGGCAAAGAATCAATATAAGCACATACAGTATCCAGATCCAAACCAGCAGGTTTAACTCTTGGTGAGTCATTTTTGTATGTGTCAGCGTCCATATATGAGACGTTGACAGGACATGTTCCAGCGCTGACACACGATGATCCAGTAACTGGATGCATGTAAGAGTCCTTCTGATTGAATTGACCTTCACTATGAGAAAAGAAGGCCATGTTACTGTTGGTAGACTTGCTTCCATGCTTCAAAAGAGTTTCATCTTCCAACAGCCTCAGTTTGTTGTAGATGTCATCAAAAGTAGAACTTTTATGAGTGTTGTTGGCAAGTATAGATCTTGCCTCAATCTTCCACACCTCACCATGACTTTTGAGAAAAGTGGCATTGATGTCAACATCACCAAGTTGTGTCCCCATGAAGGACAATTTTCTTGTAATGTCAAGCAATCTTCTTCTCACACTATTAAGCTTCTCATTAGGTTGAGCCTTGAAGACAACATAATCATGCATGAGTTGCTTCTTCTTTTCTTCCTTAGTATCCTTATTGCCCCCATATGCAACTTCAAGAGTTGCCCAAAGGTCCTTAGCAGATTCATAACCTCTGTATTTATGCTGGTTCTCTTGTCCCAAAGAGACTTTCAGAATGTTTAGGGTTTTCATGTCAACCCTTTTCTTTGCTATGTCTTCAGCAAACACAGCTCTACCGTCATCAGGCTTTTCTCTCTTATCTGCTTCTGAACATCCAGCAACAGCTGCTCTTCCAGCAATAGCATCACAATCTTTTGAGCTTTATTGAATGTGTTTCCATATTCAATAATCTCCCAGAGTGTGTAGTCATAGATCCCTAGATATTGCTCAAAGTTGAATTTCCACAATTCAAAGTTGGTTGCATCAAGCATGGGAATCTTGATGTTTGGTAAAGGTGAGGAGGAGGAGGTTATTTCTGGATTTGACATGATGTTGTTAGGGTTTTGAGAAAATTAGGGTTTTGGTGATTTTTAGGGTTCTTGTGTTCTTTAAGATCAAAAGTTCCTCAACAAGCTCTGATACCACTTGTTGATCCCAAACTTAGATCGATTTAGCTTTATGTATACGAGATTAGATCAAGTAATACACTTAGAGAAACCTTTGTATATGTATATGACAATCTAAGTGTTATGCGGAATTAACACTTAAACAAGAACACACAAGATGTAAACAAACTTTCACTTTGATTAATGATATCAAACTTGCTTACAATGAAAGTAGTTTACGTATGAAAACTTATTATCTGAACAATAACCTAAAGGTCTTCTTTTATAGACATAAGAAGCCTTGTACAATAATCTACGTATCAACTATTCTAGGTAAAGATAAATATAGAAAATACATTGTTGTTCTTATCTTTACTAGAAGTAATCTAGAATATAATAAACGCGTAGAGTATATCCTTCCATCAGTGCTTGTCTTCAATGTATCAACGCTTGACTTTATCTTGTCAACGCTTGATCTGTCAGCGTTTGTTTTCTTCCTATCAACGCTTGATTAACTCTTGTCAGCGCTCAAGTAGACTGGCTATAATTTATTCCCAACAGCACTCGGTCCAAAACAAAACCCCACCCCGACACGTGGTCGGGGTTTTCATGTGTCGTCCGAGCCAAACCCAACTTATGAGACTGCTTTTATACATAGTCTCATTGTCCAAAATGGGCTTTAAATGCATAAAATATCATCAAAATACCCAAATATATGCTTGTGTTTGTTACTTGTGTATTTTAGGTACGGATATTGAGAAAATGACAAAAGATCACAAGAATCATGCAAAAACGAACACGGGAAACGAAGCCGCACAATGAACCAAGCCCTAATGAAGATTTTCCAAGAATAACCCTTGAAGATTTGAAGATTATGCAAGAAGGGTCCTCCAATATTCAAGAATTTACACTTTAAACCCTTGTATATTCATAATTACAAGATTGGTCCTTAAAGTTTGTCAAATTTACAAAAAGGGCCCTTAACTTTTAAGAATTGGCAAAAATGGTACCTCATAAATCATGACTTGTCAATTTCAGTCCTCCAAGAAGTCAACAAACAAGTCAAGACCTTGAAGAATGAAGAAAATGCCAAAATCAGTCCTTCAAATATCATGAATTGGCAAAACAAGTCCTTGGATAAACCTTTGTGAAGTTTTTGTGGCAAAATTATAAAAACAAAAACTTAATTAAAAAGGGACTTAAAGTTTTGGCTGCTGAAGTTGGGTTTGAAAAGAACAAGAAAAATGAGGGGCCAATTATGCCCAGACAACGAAACCTCATCCCTCCACTCACATCACGCCACCTCACCCCACTTAATACATCAACCAATCACGTCTCTCCTCTACTCCACGTCACCTTCCACCATCCTAAATAACTGATTTATTAAATCAGTTAACCCTTTTCCCTCCTTAATATTTTTAAAAAAAACCATTAATCCCCCAAACAGATTAAACCCCCTTAATCCCCCCATAAACCCTAGATAATCCCAGGTCGAATTAACATAAAAACAAAGGGTTTTTGAACCAAATTATCCAGATGGGTAATTAACCTAAGATTAATCACATCCCACACCCAAATTACCCATTACTCTCACTCATGTGATACCCCTGACCCTCCCCTGCACAAGAAAACAAAGGAGTACAACCTCATCAACGGCTAAAAGGTTTTCTCTTGTCATCCAACGTTCCAAAACACCTTGGTATACCTGGCATCCCCACATCAGTCCAAGAATTTCACATGGTTGATCACATGAAGACCAAGTCGTCTAGAAGAAGATTCAAAATCTAGCATCTTGAAGGCATATTCCAAAATCATTCAAGGACTTTTTGGGGATTTTAGACATTAGGGTTTCAAAGACTAGGACCATGTAAGCCCTCTATATAAAGGTCATTTAGACTTAGCTACGTTTATGTTCTTGTTTTTTCCTTTTTCACAATCTTGTAAATCTAGTTTCAATGGAATGAAATGGTGTTGCATTGATGATGAAAAACAAGTGCCAGTTTCTTTATCTCGTTTAGTTTCTCTCTTGGTTGGTTTGGTTTACTAAAAAAGGGGTTTCAAAGTTTTATTTTCAAAGCAAGTTTGGAAGTTAAGTTTTTGGCTATATAATCAGTGTGGTTTTGATCATATATACCTGATATTCTTGTTGAATATCAAGTGTAAGTGAGAAATTCACTGGTTTTGTGGTCTAGTATTGAGTTAAAAAGTTTTCAAAAAAAGTGAAGTATTCAAGTTTTATTTGTTAAATCTGTTTTTTTTAAAGTCTGTTATACAAGGTTTTATGATTGGATCTTGTGTGAATGAGTTCACTAGTTGAAATCATGAATACAAGACAAGCATAAGACTTGTGTAAGTTTTATTTTCCATTTGGACCCATAGTTAACAAAATCTGTGCTCAATTTCCTTGATATCTCCATATTTTGTCAATTTTTGTGTGTTCTTGATACAAGATTTTTAGCCAAGTATGGAATAATTTCGTTCCAAGTCTTTTCGAATTGACTACTGGTTATTAGTGATAATATTGTTCTTGGTAACTAAAACAGGGAGCTTTTGATCTATTTCTATTTAAACGATAAATGCGTGAAGTAATAAAAATAAGCTAAAAGCAATTAACTAATTAAAACGAAACAATATATATAATATAAAGTGAATTAAAACGAAACAATTAATAAAACTAAATCTAAAAGACGAAATTAACTGTCGACTGAAAAATAAAATCTACATAATGAAAAAGGAGAAAATAAAACTAAAATGGTACTTTAAACCTAAACGAGGCAAAACCTAAAGCGGGTACTAAATAAAAGATAAAACATGAACTTTACGAAAAATATTAATTTTAAAATTAGAAGAAAAATTCAACTAAAAATACGTAACTTTCAAAATAAAAATCGGAACAACTTTCAGATTAAACTAAACAATTACGGAACAATAAACAAGCAGCCAGACACCTAGCTCAAGCAAGCAGGCACCTAGCTGATTTTTGGCGGGAATATAATAACCTGCCAAGCAGGCATGTCATTCTATTATCTACTTGTTCGGAAAACTTCTCTCATTCGGTATTTAAAGTTGGTTCGGGATTTTGGGCTTCATTCGGTATTTAAACAACTACCTTCATTCGGGAAATTAGCTTTGTTCGGTATTTTTTTTGAACCAAACAAGAAAGGAAGGATGAGAGATTAATAATAAAAACTTGATTAAAAGTATAAGATTCAACAATTAAAACATAAAGATTAAAGATTCTACATATTAATCTAGAGAGAGAAAGTGAAAACTAGAGAGAGAAAGTAAATCTACACTACTCCTAATCTAAACTAACTAACTAACCCTCAAATGACAAGTGAGGGTGGTATTTATAGGAGAGGAGAGTTGATAGGTGTTTGGTGGTTTGTCTTCTCTCATTTCTTTTCTTTGTCGTCACGTCTTTAAATTAAATTGAGGTCTCGACTTTGTTTGTCGATAAAATCTTGAACTCGTCTTATAATTTTTTCATTTATTAGACTTGGGTTCTTCGACTTGTAAATCTTCCGTCTTTGGTCCTTTTCTTCAATAAATCTTCAAAATAGGCCCATTGACTTCCAATCTTTTGCACTCTTGATCTTTTGACTTCGTCTTTTCTCGTTTTCTTTGATAAAAGCCCGTGAAAGCCCGTGTTTCCTTCTTTTTTCATCCTTTGGTCCTAAAACACAATAAAAACGCAAACCACGCATAATTCCGACTTTTACGACATAAAATACACGTTTTGGCTTGGTTATTATTATAATTAAGTGGTAAAAGGATGGGTGTTTTCACACCTATCAGTTCTCTTTTCTTAGCAGGGAATTGGAAGCTTGTACTTGTTTTGGCAAAGTACATCAGCTCATACATTCGAGGGAATGGATGTTATGCTCTTGGGGTTTGTCTAGACTCCCTTTTAAATTTTCTGCATTGATTTTTGTTCAAAGTGAGATATGATGATGTATGTGTTTGATTGTTGAGATGCCTGTTTTTATGATTTGTCCATGTTTATTTGATGATATGATGCATGATGCTTGCATGATTTTCAAGTATGAATGTGATTTATATAGATCTGCTTAGTTAATCTTTGTATTCAGTCATTAAAGGGTTGTTTGGGCTTAGGGTTTTAATTGATACAAGTTACATCAATCTGTTAAAAACCAGCCAAAAATACTTCTTAGGTCATTAATGGTTTGTTATGTTAGTTTGGTTCATGTTAGATAGGATTTGTAAGAGTTGCATGTTATATTTTTGGCAAAAATAGTCTTAAATCAGCAAGCTTAAAAATCAGTAGGGTTTTGATAATTTTAGACCACCAAGACTGTTAGAACATACCATAAGTTAGGATTGTAGGCTGCTTTGTTGTGGATTGATAAGATTTTGAACAAGCTTTGGTCAATTGAAATCCATCTTTGAGCCAATTGCATCAGCTAAATCAACCAGACCCATATTTGTGCATCTAGTAACTGTATTTGTGCTTGATCTTGTGTGTTTTGTGCTTTGATCTGTTGCTTTTGTGTTAATTGTGACTCCAACAAGTCAACTGACTTGTGGGGTGCCTTATTTTGCCAAAACAAGCAATCAAGCAAGGCTTTCCTAAGCCAAATCAGGTCACCAAGTTCATCAATGACTTTCCTGTGTCATCAGAGAACGATTTAGTTCTCGGACGAGACTAGTTTTGGGGTTTTTTTATTACTGTAGCATCATTTTTACATCTGGTTACATTTTTTTGTTCTTTCTAGCTCATAATCTTGTTAGCTTTTAAAGTTTTTGTGTTTTTGTATTTTTGTAGTTAGTAAATCACCAGTATTTAGTTTTTTACAAAAAGAAAATAAAAAAAATATATTTGTCAAAAAGGATGTGGCCAGGACTCGAACCTGCGCCACTCCTCTCACACACCAACGCGTTAAACAGTTGCCCTAGGGTCTTTGACTGGTTATACTTTGCTTGGTTTATTATTTAAGGGGTTTTAACTTTGGGCTTATTTAATCCATCACCTTATAAATAAGCTTATTTCAACTTATTTATTAAGTTTTTTTTACTAGTTTTCATTTTTCCGGCATTCTAGACTTAATTTAAGACTTTTTAATATAAAAAAATTACTTTTCACGTCATTAAATAATTTTTTATGATTATTTTTAGTTTTAATTTTAGAAAGTAATTAAAAAATAGAAAAAAGTGTTTTAAAAATTTGGAAAAATAGTTTTTAAGTTTTAATTAAGTAATTTGAGGTTTACATTCATTTAAGTTTTCAAATTGACTTATTTTTTATTTTATTTAATTTTAGGGTTTTTAATTAACTTTAAAAATTAATATAAAATTATTAGAAAGGTTTTGGAAATTTTTGTTTGCATTTTTGTCTTAATTACATTTTGCTTGATTTTAGGTAAATTTTTTGGTAATTTTTAGGACAATTTCATTTTTCATCGAATTTTACGATTTTACGTCGTAGGGTAATTTTTAGCGTAATTTGTATTTTTCTTTCTCTTTTCTCATCAATATAATCACAAATTAATCATCTCTTAACACACACACCAAGCCTCCTTGAGAACGATCCCACACAAAGGGTCATAAGTGCTTTCGTTTTCCTAAACGAACACTTTATACTTACCACGTTTACGCTCTTTTTCCAAAAAGACGTATTTTACTCAACATCATTTTGACGCCGATGTCGGGGAGGCGTGTTGTGTTTTGATTTGGAAATTGTTGTTTTTATATATAGCCATAATATCTATTTGTATTAGTAGCACTCTACTAATACGTATTATCGGTTTTTTGTTTTTTGTGTGAATACTATTACTATATTGTATACGTAGAACAATAAATTCGCAAGTACTCCAAAAGTGTGAAAACACCACCTTGATTGGGAGGTCATTACTCAATCATTGTATTCAAATCTCAAACAAGAAAGAAAATGCAAAATAGATAAATACTTTCGTGAAGCTTAATTTTGAAAAACACAAACTATAAGGTGGGTATAAGGCGGGTATTATAAAATATACCCTAAGGAAAAAGGCTCTTAAGTGCTTCGCGCCGCCTCGTTTCTCCTCTTGCTTGTGTGTGTTTAGATAAAAAGGGCTAATCGAGGGTTTGCCAACCAAAGTATTATCTACATATCATATATTTTCTTGGTTTCATTTGATTAAACCCTCTTGAACGTTCTGGTGTTCCACCAACGTTCTAAAGTCATCGAAGGCGTTCACTTCACGTGATCGTTTTCATTCCTTGAGGCTTCTTTAATCAAGAGATTTGATTAAGGAGGAGATTTGTAGATTTTTGTCTACCTAATACAATCACAAAATCCAAAAAAAAGTAAAAACAATCAAAAACCACAAAAAAAATTGAAAAATTAAAAACACCAAAAAGAATCTTCTTTGCTCATCCCCACGTTGTACGTGACGTTTATGCAAACTCACAACCAAGCTTGACGTGCACGAAAACGAAGAAACCGAAAGGAAACCACACCTAATCTTTCTAGTGAGGAGTATCCTATTGACAAACCCATCGTAGAACAAGAAGCTCCCATGGCTAATCGTACTATGATGGAGTTGCTTCAAGAACCCACGGAGGGTTATGGAGAAGTGATTGTGATTCCCGCTATCCTTGCGGAGAATTTAGAGGTTAAGACGGGTTTGTTGTCCATGATTCAAAACAACAAGTTTCGTGGTGACGAAAAGGACAACCCTCATAACCACATTCGCCAATTCAATCGTCTTACCGCCACTTGCAAGTTTAAGGACGTCTCTAACTACTCGATTAAGATGATGCTTTTTCCGTATTCCTTATCGGGGCCCGCTAAAATTTGCTTAGAGAAAGAGCCACCCAATTCTATATTGACGTGGAAGGATCTCGTTTCAAAGTTCGTGAACCAATTTTTTCCGCCCTCTAAGACTACGCATTTTAAAAACGAGATTTCAAAGTTTTCACAACAGTATAATGATAGTTTTTCAACGGCTTGGAATAGGTTTAAGGAAATGTTGCATGAATTTCCTCATCATGGTTTTTCCGACTTGCATCATATTGACACGTTTTACAATGGTTTAAATGATCATGAAAGGGATTATCTTAATGCCGCCGCGGGTGGTAGTTTTTTGTGTAAAACGATCGAGGAAGCATTGTTAATCATTGAGAATAGGTCTAAGGTTTATAGTCCTCGTAGCACGTCGAGTGTTCGTAAGACTTCGTCTTCACCTTCGCCTTCATTGTCACAAACCATTGATGCTTGCCAAATCGAGGCTAATTTGGAAAATAAGATTTTTGATAACCTTAAAGGATTGTTAATTGAGTTTAAAGTTGGTGAACAATCCACTCCCTCTACGACTAAAGCGGTTGAGGTTTCTTGTATGTATTGCGGTGGAGCTCACGATTACTCCGAGTGTATTACCAACGGTGGTAACACTCCGAGTGCCTACGCGGCCGCGAGAACTTATAACCAAAACGGTCAAGTTACCCGCACTAATCAATTGACTCCACCGGGTTTTACACCAAATCAAAATGCTAACAATTATCGAAACAATCAAGTTGGTTACCAAAACAATCAAAGAAACAATTACAAGGGTAATAACAACTATGGGAATCAAGGGGGTAGTAGTCAATTGCAAAATCAAAACCAAAACCGTAATTTTCAAAACCCAAGTCAAGGTCTTCAAAATGCTTACACTAAAGAGCTTCCAAATGACATTTTGAATTAAGCTACGGCAAATGATAAGATTTTGGAAAACATTCAAGAGCAATTGGCTAGTCAAGCTAGGGAAACGGCTAAAAACGCAAAGGAGTTAGCTAATTTAGCTAAGGAAAATACCAAAATGAAAAATGAGTTGAAAAACGATTTTGCCAATCAAATTAGAGGTCAAAACAATAAAATTGAGCAAAGTCATTCTAGGCTTGAACAAAGGATAGACCAAAAAGCCGCTAGTCAAGATGTTAAGCTAAATGCTATTTTGGAAGCGGTCATGGGGAACAAAGCCTCTACTTCGGGTAGTCTACCTAGTAACACCATATCAAACCCGAAGGGAGAGATGAAAGTGATTACCACACGAAGTGGTAAGACGCTTAAGGAACCGACTCCTCAGCCAATTGCTCCTACGGAGGAAGCAATTGAGGAAGAACCCGAGGTTGTAGTCGAAAAGGAGCATGTCCCAATCCCACGAAGTACCGCTCATGCCACACCTACGGTTGACCCATTACAACATTTGGAACCCGAGATTCCAAAGGCTATGCCTATGCCTCAACCCACACCACCTTTGCCCTATCCATCGAGACTTAGAAAGGAGAAACGTCAAGAGCGCGATAATTACCAATTTGAGCTTTTTATGAAAATGTTTTGTGACGTTCATTTTAATGTGAGTTTTGCCGATGCCTTGGTCATGATGCCTCGATTTGCCGCTAACTTTAAGAGTATGTTGAACAACAAGGAGAAATTTCAACAATTGTCTAGTTGTTCATCGGTTTATCTTAACCGCATACCTCAAAAAGTCGGTGATCCCGGTAAATTCTTGATTCCTTGTGCAATCCAAGATATGGAAGAATGTTATGCCTTGGCCGATCTTGGTGCTAGTATTAACTTGATGCCACTTGAAATCTTCAAGTCACTCAATCTTCCTAATCTTACTCCTTCACTAATGTCTATCAAGTTGGCCGACCATTCCACGATTCCCGCATGTGGATTGGCGGAAGATGTTTTTGTGAAAGTAGGAAAGTTCTATTATCCAGTAGACTTTATCGTTGTCGATATTCCCACGGATCCTCGAGTTCCTCTCATTTTAGGTCGTTCGTTTTTAGATACGTCTATGGCTTTAATTGATGTGCATGCTAGAAAGATCACCTTACTTTTCAACGACGAGGAACTTGTTATAAACGCAACTCAAAATTCTCAAATTTCTCATGTTTATTCCGTTGCAACCATAAACCTCGTTGATATGATCGGCGTTGTTTATGAGGAATTTTCACAAGAAGTTCTAGGTTTTGGTGATGTTGAAAATAGTGGCAATCCCACTATGCTTGATCCTATTCTTGATAACTCGACACCAACCTTCACTCCATTTGAAGGTGGTGGTTTTACGTTGGAATAATTCAATGTTCCACGTACTTGTGACGAAGACCTCGACAATGATGAGGACTTCTCGATTATCAAGGATTTTCTTAACGATTTCCCATTTCCTCCACCCGAGGAGGTTATGAGTATCGAGCCCAAATCTTTAATTGAGGAACCACCTATCCTCGAGTTAAAAAATTTACCTCCGCACCTTGAATATGTATTTTTGGAGGAGGACGACAAGTTGCCGGTTATTATTGCGAAAGATCTTTCGGATGATGACAAAACCGCACTTGTCGATGTTCTAAAGGATCACAAAGGGGAAATTACGTGGAAGTTATCCGACATTAAGGGGATCGATCCCAAATTTTGTACCCACAAAATTTTAATGGAGGAGGATTACAAACCCGCAATCCAATTTCAAAGGAGGGTGAACCCCAAAATTCACGATGTCATCAAAAAGGAGGTCCTAAAACTCCTTGACGCGGGAATGATTTACTTTATTTCCGATAGCCATTGGGTGAGTCCTATCCCTTGTGTCCCTAAAAAGGGAGGAATGACCGTTGTGCCAAACGATGCCAACGAGTTAATTCCCACTAGACTCGTAACCGGATGGAGAGTGTGCATTGACTATCGTAAGTTGAATGATTCCACTTGAAAAGACCATTTTCTTTTGCCCTTCATGGACCAAATGTTGGAGCGTCTTGCGGGAAATGATTTCTATTACTTTTTAGATGGTTTTTCCGGTTACTTCCAAATTCCCATCGATCCTCGTGATCAAGAAAAAACTACGTTTACGTGTCCATATGGAACGTTTGCCTATCGTAGAATGCCATTCGGACTTTGCAATGCACCAGGAACCTTTCAAAGGTGCATGATGGCTATTTTTCATGATATGATCGAGAAGACGATGGAAGTCTTCATGGATGACTTTTCCGTATTTGGTAGTTCGTTCACTTCGTGTTTGTCGAATCTTGAGAGAATGTTGAAGCGTTGTGAGGAAACCAACCTTGTGCTTAATTGGGAAAAATGTCATTTATGGTTAAAAGTGGAATCGTCTTAGGGCAAAAGGTTTCGAAAGCGGGGATTGAGGTAGATCAAGCTAAGGTGGACGTCATCGCCAAATTACCTCATCCCAAAACCGTTAAGGGAGTTAGGAGTTTCCTAAGCTATGCGGGCTTTTATCGTCGATTCATCAAGGATTTTTCAAAGATCTCTCGACCTATTACACATCTCCTTGAAAAAGATGCACGTTTTGTCTTTGACGAAGATTGTGTACGAGCCTTTGAAATCCTTAAGAGGAAACTTACCGAAGCTCCCATTCTTGTTGCTCCCAATTGGAACCTCCCCTTTGAGCTCATGTGTGATGCTAGTGACTACGCTATTGGGGCCGTATTGGGGCTACGTCATGATAAGCACTTCTTGCCTATTCACTATGCTAGCAAGACGATGACCGAGGCTCAACTAAAATACACCACAACGGAGAAGGAATTCCTTGCCGTGGTGTATGCATTTGAGAAATTCCGACCTTATCTCGTCTTGACTAAATGCATAGTGTATACGGATCATTCGGCTATCAAGTATCTTATGGCTAAACAAGATGCAAAGCCAAGATTACTTCGTTGGATTCTCCTCCTTCAAAAATTTGATCACAAAATCGTTGACAAAAAAGGAGCCAAGAATTTAGCGGCCGATCATCTTTCTCGTTTGAAAGATCCTCACCAAAGTGTTTACGAGCTCAAGGAAATCACCGAAACATTTCCGCTCGAGACACTTGGTGTTGTGAATTCTAAGCTTGATTCTTCTACCCCATGGTTTGCGGACATCGCAAATTACCATGCGAGGAACTTCATCATCAAGGGTATGACGACTCAAGAAAAACGAAAATTCTTTCGTGAAGTCAAGTTCTATTTTTGGAACAACCCTTACTTGTTTCGAAATTGTGCGGATCAAATTATTCGACGTTGTGTCTTTGGTACCGAAGCTTCTAACATCCTCAGAGCTTGTCACGAGGGACCCACGGGTGGTCACCATGGTGCTAATCTCACAGCTAAGAAGGTTTTTGATGTCGGTTTCTTTTGGCCTACAATTACCGAGATGCACATGACCTTGTGAAGTCATGCGACGCATGCCAACGACAAGGAAAAGCCTCACAAAAAGATGAAATGCCACAAAATATCATCCAAGTATGTGAGATCTTTGACGTTTGGGGCATTGACTTTATGGGGCCGTTCCCATCATCTCGTGGTAATAAGTACATCCTTGTCGCCGTTGACTACCTATCTAAGTGGGTGGAAGCTAAAGCTTTGCCCACCAATGATGCTCGTGTGGTAGTCAAGTTTTTGAAAAGCTTGTTTTCTCGGTTTGGAACCCCCCGTGCGATCATAAGCGATCCGTGGAACCTATTTTTGTAACGACCAATTCGAAAGGGTCCTAAGGAAATATAGGGTTACACATCGTCTTTCTACGGCTTATCACCCACAAACGAGTGGGCTAGTCGAGGTTTCAAACTGAGCTTTAAAGAGGATCTTGGAGAGATCTATTGGGTAAAACCGACAATCTTGGTCGGATAAGTTGGATGATGCTTTATGGGCCTTTAGGACCGCTCATAAGACGCCCATCGGGTGCACTCCCTATAAGCTTGTGTATGGGAAGAATTGTCACTTGCCAATTGAACTTGAACACAAAGCTTATTGGGCCCTTAAGCATTGTAATGATGATATAGAGACCGCGGGAAAACACCAAAAAATGCAATTAAATGAATTGGATGAATTAAGGGACATTGCTTATGAAAATTCATTGATTTATAAAGAAAAGACTAAAAGTTTCATGATTCAAAAATTAAAAACCGGGTTTTTAACATTGGGGATCAAGTTTTGCTTTTTAACTCTCGTTTGAAAATCTTTTCCGCTAAGTTGAAATCCCGTTGGTCCGGTCCATTCACCGTGACTCAAGTTTTTCCATATGGGACCATCGAGCTAGCTCAAAATGATGGCCCTAATTTCAAAGTGAATGGACATAGGTTGAAGCACTACTTTGGCGGGGAAGTTCCATCCTTGAACTACCTCGACCAAATCACCTTCCCTAATGATAATTAGTATTGAGGGGATCGAGTCGAGCTCATGACTCGGTAATAAAAAACGAGGTGCCTCGTGGGGGAGTCCCATGCTTCTCCTATGTACATATTATCGCTTTCTAATGTAGTAACGTGTGGGGATTTGTTTCCTTCCAACCCTTGTTCCGTGGTTGTTTGTGATTTGTGGATTTTAGATGATCATTATCTTCACGATTGGAGCCTCTCATGTTCGTTTTATGGGAGCACTCGATCGTTTGCTTTGAAGACTTTTTCAATATCCCTGATATATCCTTTGATGTTCTAACCTTAGGTTTATAGCACACTTTATAAACGGCTTTAAATTTAACGGTTACACCCTTTTCATGCTAGATTAAGCATTCGACTACGTCTCTAGTATAGGTGTTTACACCCCTAGACTCGAAACATTGAGGACAATGTTTAACTTTAGTATGGGGGTGAATAGATACTTGCCTTGCTAAACCTTCAAGCTTTCCAAAGTTTATCTTTTTTTTATCGTTTTGTTGCAAAATAAGGCTAAAAATGGCCAAATTTTAAAAAATTTCTCATGTTTTATAAGTGTTTAAGACACGAATGTATATTTTCCGATGGCGAGAATAAGAGTAATTTTTGACTCGACCGTGCGTGTTGAGCACTTAGCTTCGATTCCTTACCTTTATATTAGGCTAAGTCTCTTAAATGAGGACGAGAAATGATAGAGTTAATTATAAGTTACTATGCTAAACGTAGAGTACTCGTATTCTTTCAAAAACTCACGTGTTCTCATTGTTTGCCTATTCTCCCTTCGCTTGTAAATATTTTTTTCTTAATAAGTATTGACTTAGCGGTTTAGTCTTGATTGTTGGTTTCTAGTCTTTTCTAGTAGCTTCCATGTAATTAAATTGGGAAGACATTAAGGTATCTCCAGCGTCACGGTTTTAAAGTATTGGCAACCCGAATAATCGAAAGCTTCACCCAATAATAAGATTTCAAGTGCTCACCTTAATCAAGCAAACAATTTAAAGCTCACAAGGCCGAAAAATCTATGCAAAATTGAAAGTGAATCAAGCCTTAATCTTTGAAGCTTTAAAGATCCAAAATTCGCTTTAGCGTGAGGATATACGTCTTTGGCCACAATAAACACCTCATGGCGAGGTTAAATAAAAGGCAAGGCAAGACCGAAGTCATAATAAAAGCTTCATGGCGAAGTTGAATAAAAGATGGAGGTAAGCCTATGATAATAAGGCCCTTCCGTTAGGGGGCGTATAAAAGTCTTGGTAATAAGTCTCATGTTCAAAACCGTTATAAAACCGTGTTTATCGATCCTTCTTATTGACTTAATTTTTTGACATCATTGTCTATTAGGAGGGGTTATTAATTCGATGGTCTTGGCTACACCGTTAGGACTCTATTTTTAGACCTAAATCTCTATTATCGCATAAGTCAAACAATGTATCCTCGTGAACATTCAAGACAAAATAAAATATAAGAGATACAACTTAGGAAAATAGGAGGATAAGTACGTAATTAGGGCATAATGAGTAGTGTTAGCATTACTAACTTATAATGACAATGATCTCGTTGCACGCTTAGCATGGAATTGGGGTGAAAATCGAGGACGATGAAATTATTTCTAACAAAGAATTCACGTGTTCTTATTCTATGAACCTAAACATCCCATTTTGCGATGAAAATCATACATTATGTCTAAAACGCAAGTAGTAGAAGTTATAGTAGTAGTGTAGCTAGTTTATCATTCAATAAAAGTGAATAAAAATGAATTTTGGAGGTGCTACGATACGTTATTCTAGCATTGCGTGAGGGCACGGCAATGGTTTAGTATGGGGGAGTGATGAGACTGCTTTTATACATAGTCTCATTGTCCAAAATGGGCTTTAAATGCATAAAATATCATCAAAATACCCAAATATATGCTTGTGTTTGTTACTTGTATATTTTAGGTACGGATATTAAGAAAATAACAAAAGATCACAAGAATCATGCAAAAACGAACACGGGAAACAAAGCCGCACAATGAACCAAGCCTTAATGAAGATTCTCCAAGAATAACCCTTGAAGATTTGAAGATTATGCAAGAGGGGTCATCCAATATTAAAGAATTCACACTTTAAACCCTTGTATATTCATATTTACAAGATTGGTCCTTAAAGTTTGTCAAATTTACAAAAAGGGTCCTTAACTTTGAAGAATTGGAAAAAATGGTCCCTCATAAATCATGACTTGTCAATTTCAGTCCTCCAAGAAGTCAACAAACAAGTCAAGACCTTGAAGAATGAAGAAAATGCCAAAATCAGTCCTTCAAATATCATGAATTCGCAAAACAAGTCCTTGGATAAACCTTTGTAAAGTTTTTGTGGCAAAATTATAAAAATAAAAACTTAATTAACAAGGGACTTAAAGTTTTGGCTGCTAAAGTTGGGTTTGAAAAGAACAAGAAAAATGAGGGGCCAATTATGCCCAGACAACGAAACCTCATCCCTCCACTTACATCACGCCACCTCACCCCACTTAATACATCAACCAATCACGGCTCTCCTCTACTCCACGTCACCTTCCACCATCCTAAATAACTGATTTATTAAATCAGTTAACCCTTTTCCCTCCTTAACAATTTTTTAAAAAACCATTAATCCCCCAAACAGATTAAACCCCCTTAATCCCCCCCATAAACCTAGATAATCCCAGGTCGAATTAACATAAAAACAAAGGGTTTTTGAACCAAATTATCCATATGGGTAATTAACCTAAGACTAATCACATCCCACACCCAATTTACCCATCACTCTCACTCATGTGACACCCCTGACCCTCCCCTACATAAGAAAACAAAGGAGTACAACCTCATCAATGGCTAAAAGGTTTTCTCTTGTCATCCAACGTTCCAAAACACCTTGGTATACCTGGCATCCCCACATCAGTCCAAGAATTTCACATGGTTGATCACATGAAGACCAAGTCGTTTAGAAGAAGATTCAAAATCTGGCATCTTGAAGGCATATTCCAAAATCCTTCAAGGACTTTTTTGGGATTTTAGACATTAGGGTTTCAAAGACTAGGACCATGTAAGCCCTCTATATAAAGGGCATTTAGACTTAGCTACGTTTCTGTTCTTATTTTTTCCTTTTTCACAATCTTGTAAATCTAGTTTCAATGGAATGAAATGGTGTTGCATTGATGATGAAAAACAAGTGCCACTTTATTTATCTTGTTTAGATTCTCTCTTGGTTGGTTTGGTTTAATTCGTGTTCTAAAAAAGGGGTTTCAAAGTTTTAGTTTCAAAGCAAGTTTGGAAGTTAAGTTTTTGGCTATATAATCAGTGTAGTTTTGATCATATACACCTGATATTCTTGTTGAATATCAAGTGTAAGTGAGAAATTCACTAGTTTTGTGGTCTAGTATTGAGTTAAAAAGTTTTCAAAAAAGTGAAGTAGTCAAGTTTTATTTGTTAAATCTGTTTTTTTAAAGTCTGTTATACAAGGTTTTTAGATTGGATCTTGTGTAAATGAGTTCACTGGTTGAAATCATGAATACAAGACAAGCATACGACTTGTGTAAGTTTTATTTTCCATTTGGACCCATAGTTAACAAAATTTGTGCTCAATTTCCTTGATATCTCCATATTTTGTCAATTTTTGTGTGTTCTCTTTTCTTAGAAGGGAATTGGAAGCTTGTACTTGTTTGGGGAAAGTACATCAGCTCATACATTCGAGGGCATGGATGTTATGCTCTTGGGGTTTGTCTAGACTCCCATTTAAATTTTCTGCATTGAATTTTGGTCAAAGTGAGATATGATGATGTATGTGTTTGATTGTTGAGATGCTTGTTTTTATGATTTTTCCATGTTTATTTGATGATATGATGCATGATGCTTGCATGATTTTCAAGTTTGAATGTGATTTATATAGATTTGCTTAGTTAATCTTTGTATTCAGTCATTAAAGGGTTGTTTGGGCTTAGGGTTTTAATTGATACAAGTTACATCAAATTTGTTAAAAACCAGTCAAAGATACTTATTAGGTCATTAATGGTTTGTTATGTTAGTTTGGTTCATGTTAGATAGGATTTGTAAGAGTTGCATGTTATATTTTTGGCTAAAATAGTCTTAAATCAGCAAGCTTAAAAATCAGTAGGTTTTTGATAATTTTAGACCACCAATCTTGTTAGACTGTTAGAACATAGCATAATTTAGGATTGTAGGCTGCTTTGTTGTGGATTGATAAGATTTTGAACAAGCTTTGGTCAGTTGAAATCCATCGTTGAGCCAATTGCATCAACTAAATCCACCAGACCCATATTTGTGCATCCAGTAACTGTATTTGTGCTTAATCTTGTGTGTTTTGTGCTTTGATCTGTTGCTTTTGTGTTAATTGTGACTCCCACAAGTCAACTAACTTGTGGGGTGCCTTATTTTGCCAAAACAAGCAATCAAGCAAGGCTTTCCTAAGCCAAATCAGGTCACCAAGTTCATCAGTGACTTTTCTGTGTCATCAGAGAACGATTTAGTTCTCGGACGAGACTAGTTTTGGGGTTTATTATTACTGTAGCATCATTTTTACATCTGGTTACGTTTTTTTGTTCTTTCTAGCTCATAATCTTGTTAGCTTTTAAAGTTTTTGTATTTTTGTAGTTAGTAAATCACCAGTATTTAGTTTTTTACAAAAAGAAAATAAAAAAAATATATTTCCCAAAAAGGATGTGGCCAAGACTCGAACATGCGCCACTCCTCTCACACACCAAGGCGTTAACCAGTTGCCCTAGGGTCTTTGACTGGTTATACTTTGCTTGGTTTATTATTTAAGGGGTTTTAACTTTGGGCTTATTTAATCCATCAGCTTATAAATAAGCTTATTTCAGCTTATTTATTAGGTTTTTTACTAGTTTTCATTTTTCCTGCATTTTAGATTTAATTTAAGACTTTTTAATATAAAAAATTTATTTTCACGTCATTAAATAATTTTTTTATGATTATTTTTAGTTTTAATTTTAGAAAGTAATTAAAAAATAGAAAAAAGTGTTTTAAAAATTTGAAAAAATAGTTTTTAAGTTTTAATTAAGTAATTTGAGGTTTACATTCATTTAAGTTTTCAAATTGACTTATTTTTTGTTTTATTTAATTTTAGGGTTTTTAATTAACTTTAAAAATTAATATAAAATTACTTAAAAGGTTTTTGAAATTTTTGTTTTCATTTTTGTCTTAACTACATTTGGCTTGATTTTAGGTAATATTTTTGGTAATTTTTAGGACAATTTCATTTTTCGTCGAATTTGACCATTTTACGTTTTTACGTCGTAGGGTAATTTTTAGCGTAATTCGTCTTTTTGTTTCTCTTTTCTCATCAATATAATCACAAATTAATCATCTCTTAACACACACACGAAGCCTCCTTGAGAACGACCCCACACAAAGGGTCATAAGTGCTTTCGTTTTCCTAAACGAACATTTTATACTTACCACGTTTACGCTCTTTTTCCTAAAAGACGTATTTTACTCAACATCACCAACCAAGCCGAGACCCCTTGTGGTCTCATTGGTGGTGATGAAGACAAGCCGAGACCGACCGGCTAGCCAGTTGCCACTGGTGGCTCATGGCTCACACCGGTTGGCCACCGGTTCACACCGGTTCAACCCAGTTCCCCCTGCTTATGTTGTTCGGTTCCCACTGCTAGCCCAAGAAGCCCCACCGAGACCCTATAGGTCTCGGTTGGCACTCCATCCTAAACAAAACCCCACCCCAATACGCGGTCAAGGTTTTCTTGTGTCGTCCGAGCCAAACCCAACCAAGCCGAGACCCCTTGTGGTCTCAGTGGTAGTGATGAAGACAAGCGGAGACCCCTAGTGATCTCGGTTGTGTCTCGTCCGAACCAAAAACCACACCAAACACCCCCTAATCATATTTTAATTAATCCCATGTTTATTACTACTTGTTTTTATGATTAATTAAAATAAGAACATGAATTCATAAAGAATTTAAAAAGAAAAGGAAGTGTTTGATTATACCGAACACGTGTAGGAAAAGGTTATGAGATCACGATCACGTACACTTAATTAATCAATAGCCAAAATCGTCCGTTTGTCCTTGTTCTTTGATGTGGCCGGCGGCAAGAGGCAAAAGGGAGGCAAGGGAGAAATTTTTCTGTAAACCTAAAATATGTTTATGTTTTCCCTGTGTTTTGTTTATTATGGTTTTAAGTTGGGTCATGGGCCAAAGCCCATCTTTCCTTTTCCTTCTTGTTTAGCCGTGACACATAGGGAACCCACGGGGAGACCCGTAGTTTTCCCGAGTTAAATTATCTACGTGTACGTTCGTGTTTAATTATCGTGACTTTTATATGTCGTGTACTCAACACTTTTGTAATATATACGTAACTACATGTTATTGATTACCGTGACACGTGAATAATATTATAAATGGAAAGTTTTTATTTTACCGTATTTTTGTATGTTCACTATTCACATGTATTGTTCATGGTATTTTAATGTGGGTTTTACAAAAGGGATGGTTCAAAAGGTTTAGGGTACAACCCCTTAAAATAGCATTGGTTTCGATGATTTTGCCATCGGCTAATTCGACTCTGTAACAGTTGTCTAACTGGGTAGGGATGATGTCTAGTAAATTACTAAACTCGGTAGATATGAAACTCCTATCACCTCTGGTATCAAACAAAATGGATGCATATCGATTGTTCAAAATAAACGTACCGGTAACCACATTAGAGTCGGTCCTGGTGTCTCCTATCACGTAAACTCTGGCTGGTGCTCCTCCACCATTTCCGTTCTTGCTTGCTATCTTTGGGCACTCGGTTCGGATGTGTCCGGTCTCTCCAACACCATAGCAACGAACCTACTTCCGTTTCCTATCGTTTCCACCTGTGGGAGGACGATTTCCCTGCTGTCTATTGCCACGGAAGTTTTGGCCATTCCTGTTGTTTGGGTCTGTAGGTGGTGCTAGATTTGTTTCTATCAGCAAAAACATAGGTATTGCCTTGTCCGGGCCTTCGGCAAGATGCGTCACTATAGTGGTGAAAATCGCACTTTGGACACTTAGGCTTGTTGCCTACATATGGAGGTGATCCTGAGAAAGCAACACTATAAATCTGCCCTGAGTTCTGCCTATTTGGTTGGGTCTGGTGATGATTACGGAAGTTCTCATCGGCTTTCCTCTTGTGCTCAGTCTGCCTGATTGCATGATCACGACCTCGTTTTTCCATCAGTTCAGTGGCGAACTCGATGGCACTCTCGACTGTAGTGGGTCGAGATGTTAGCACACTGTCATGAACAGACTCTGGAAGTCCACTAACGTACTTCTCGATCTTGTCCTTCCCCTCAGGAAACATCCTGGTACACATCAAGGTCAGTTCTTGAAACCTTTGGTTGTAAGCTGTGATGTCATAGTTGGTGCACTTGAGATTCCACAGCTCAATTTCTAGCTTCTTGATTTCACCGCGAGGACAATCTTTTACGGTCAGTCTTTCTTTTAGTGCAGTCTAAGTCATCCCATAGGCATCATCATGCCCAAGGGTAGCTACCAGTGAATTCCACCAAGTAAGAGCATGTTCCAATAGTGTACAGGTAGCAAATTTTACCTTGTTCTTCTCCGTACAGTCACTAATACGGAACACAGTCTTGGTTATCTCGAACCATTGCATGAGCTCAACTACTCCTTCTTTGCCCTTGAAGTAACTGGGCTTGCATTTTAGGAAGTCGGGGTAAGTACACCCTCTAGCAACTCAGTTCCTAGCATTGGAGTTTTGGCTGTCACCTTGGTTTCCGCTAGGATGTGTTTCCCTGGCGGCTAGGGCGTCAGCGATGCCCTGACCAATAAGCACTCTAAGTTGTGCTTCCGAAATAGTTGTTGTGGGAGCAGCTCCGGGATTCTGTCAAGTAACTCTTTGTGCCATTTTTCTATAATACACAAGGATGAGATTTATTAGTTGATCAATATGATGGTTATATTAAATTGAATGGAAAATGTATGCATAGAATTCATAACAAATTGGATAACCTGTCAAGAGTTCATAATAATATAAGTAGAAGAGGTAATAGAGAAATGTTGGTACAAGTCATTTCTGGCAAATAACAATATCGTATAAGTACAACCGATCTAAGACAGGGATGCAACATGCCTGTCTGAAATAGTGGTACATATGTTTTTAGTACAATAAAAGATAACCTACCTACTACGGTTAGGTGCTAATGATAGGAATACAACTAAAAAAGAAAAATAAGAGATACAGTACAAGAGTCTTAAATTATGCGAGTTGAGATGCAACTCAATGCTTGGCCTGATATACAAAGATATCTAAGCTACACTAGTGTGACTGTCTGCTGGTGCGGCTGGTCCATCTGGTGGTATAGGTGCCTGAGCATCCTACAACACGATCATGGCATCTCTGGTCTCTCTGATAAGTCTGAGAGCCTTTAAAAGCTGAATCTGACGAGTAGTGTTGGTACTCCTCAGATAATCGGTCTCTGCGATCGTCCCCTGATGACGAATCTCAGCCAAGTCGAAGAAGATCCTAAAGGTATCCTCCTGGGTCAAAACGGTAGTGTGGGTCTCGTACTGATGACCCTCAAGAGCTGACAAGCGATGGCGGAGAATAGAGTTCTCCTCAAGTATCCACTGCAAGTTGTTCTGGACAGTCGTCCATGAACCCTATGCAGCATGTGACTCAGCAGCAACGGACCAGTAGAGAGTGTTAAGTCTCTCCTGAAGTATCGCGCGTCCCTAATGGCCGCGCATATCAAGGCATGGATAAGAGTGGTATCCTGTGCCTGCCTAGCAGTAAGCGTATCAAGCTGCACCTAGATAGTGTCGGGTGCTGCCTGGCCGGCTCCCGATCCCTCTCCTATCTCGAATGTGGAGACAGGAGTAGAGGTGTGCCTCCTCTTACGAGGTGGCAAAGCTCTAGTGGGGTAGGTATAGAGAGTAGAGAGTGGTGGTAGAGGTGGTAGAGTAGGTACAACCTGATCTGGTTCCCTAGGTGGGGAAACAGATACGACTGGTGGTGATGGAGTAGGAGAATCAGTCAACACAATAACTCACTCTATGTCGGAGTCAAGTCCATATAGTACGGATGTCGGTGATAAGGGTGCAGCAGCAGGAGTCATGAGAGCGTCAAAGGTAGTCACGATAGTCGGTGACTTCATGATAATCTGAAAATAATAGCATTTCAAAGTTGAGTAAGTATTAGCTTACACAATTCAAAAAGTTTTCAAAAGATGCATATGCGATGCTTATGTATGCATGCAGTAGTGTAATCAAAATTACGTAGGTACTTAGACGATCATATAGCATATACTATATGTCAATGCACAGTTAGTTCACACAATATGTATGCTCTATATGTGTATGCCTAACTATAAGGGTTCCCCAAAAAATCATTTTTTGTAAACATTGATTTTTAAATTCAGTTATAGTCCAGTTATAAATTTTTAGTATTTAAAATTTTTAGTTTTAGATCTGGTTCTCTATATCTATGTGCCCTGATACCATTTCTGTAACACCCCCAAATGGTCAAATGCAGCGGAATAGTACGTGGGGTGTTAGTTTGAATTTGGCGGATCGATAGCACACAGTATATTGAGCAATGATCATTAATTGTCATATAAAAATATATCACATGAATTTAATTGTGCAAATTAAGTAACTTGTCTTGAAAACACATTTATTAATATTTATAGAAATATCCTAGCCCGATGGTAAACATGAATGCTCCCTATGATGCTGGAATCCAATGCAATGCACCTGCTTACTTTCTTGAAAAAACATAAAAAGTAAAATATGGGGGTCAACACGAGGTTGGTGAATTCACAGGTTTAATTATAAAGTAAAAGTACTGATATGCAAAACACCACGAAGATAGTAGTGCATAAAGCCGCATACTATAGTAGTTCATATTGCCCTGTAATAGATGCTAGACATGATTCTCAGGTGCCTATCTGGATCATCCTGATGAGAGACCCTCAGTCCGACATTGAAATAAACCTGTTGCTTGGCCTATGCGTTTCGTGATAGCAAGTCACGCAGGACGGGTGTTGTCAATACCCAAATAGATCTATTTATAACATTTCGCGCTACACTATTAATTATTACAGTCCACAGGAATAAATGGGGCAAACAATAGACAGTAATATGTTGTTGTCTGTAAGTGTTTGCATATACAATAATTAAGTATGTTTTCTCCCCCAGCTATAAAACAGTAAAAGATGGGGCAATGAACTCATATCAACGATAAAGTAGTGGTAGAGTGACACTAGGTATGCTGATATGGTATGATCACGGAGCAGTAAAATTACCTAAGTAATTTATATGACTCAGTATATGCACAATAAAAATGCACATATAAATGTAACTGATGAAAATGCATGATCACGAATTAATAAGTTGTTACTATTGTTTATACGTTAAACTTATATTAAGTTATCGATAATAATATATTTTTAGTTTCTAAAAATATATTTAAATTGTCCGTACGATAATAGTGTAATGAAATAAATAAATAGATTTTATCTAATTAACTGATTGTAAGAAAATAATATATTTCACTGAATTTTCTTAGGGTTTCGAATACACTAATATAGTTCGTTCGGTATACAAATGTCGTAAATAAACTCTAATTGTTTATTTAAATTAAATAGTTAAAATAACTTAATTTAATTTATTTATAAAACAACTTTATTAATGTTTTAATTAAATTAAATTACACATTAGTCCTTGTAAGAATAATAATTTCCAAAATAGCCCATAGGGTTTCGTTCATTAAATGTATTACATCGTTAGTCCTTGTTCGTTATCTTAAGTTACAAAACAGCCCCTAGGGCTTACAAATGTTTCGGAGAATGACAAAAATATCCCCTAGGGTTTCCAACTTTTGGGTTATTGCAAACCGAGTCCCTAGGGCTCGGTTAAGATTTGTAAAATGGCAAGACTAGCCCTCCTAGTCTTGAAATAATTATAAGACATAATTAGGGCTTGTTTTAAGTTTGGATAATGGCACATATGGTCCTTGTGGTTTGATTTGAGTCTCGGTATAAAACAAACGACACCTTATACTTTCAACATTGGCAATTTTAGTCCTTTAACTTTTCAAAAATCTCGAATTTAATATATATGTTTTATAAAGTTATTATTTTCGACCTATACTTTCACACTTGGCATAAATGGAACAAAAAGTCTCCAAATAATATATTTGGAGCTAAGTGGGCTCGTTAGGCCCATTAAGAACCGGTTTGGGTTTTTGGGTTTAGTGGGCTCACACTTTGGGCTTGTATATACTAGTACATGTTATTAAGCACTTTTAATTTATCCAATATGCTACTTGGGCCTTATTGGGCTTAACTATGGCTTATGAGCTTATATGGTTCACGACTTATAGGCTTAGGGGCTTATTCATGTGAGCTTATCTAATCTTATTTTAGAAAGTCATCTAATCCTAATATCAACTTAAGCCAAAGGCTTATTAAGCAAGTGTTTTGTACCCGGTTTTTAAATATAATCCTAGACCTATGGGCTTATTAGTGTCCATGTCTAACTTGTTAGATTTAGTTTAGCTAGGGTTTTTAGAGTAAGGTTTTTCTAGTGCTTTCATAGATCTATGATTTGAGACATGTTTAACCATGAAAGAAAACAAACTGTGGGCTTCTAACCTTTGTGGTTCGGGTTTTAGCAAGATTTTACGTGTGCATGTATTTCTAGTCACGTTTTCTATGGTTCTACACGTATGGCATGTTATGAAAAATAGGAAAATTATGAATGAATTAGGACATGGAGTGGTATACTTACTTGTTTGATGAAGGTGATGAATGAATGAACAAAACTAGCTAAACCCTTAGCTTCCACTCATCTAGTACTCCTATCCGCGACCTAGAATGGTTTTTATTACCTTGATAATCAAGATACAAGTGAGGACATACACTAAATGCTCTTGGGACCAAGATTTGGTGATAGTAGTAGTAAATATGTTTCGTCTAGGTGGTATGTGAGATCCGAATATGGAAGTTTATAAGTGAGAAGTGATAATTGAGTGTGTAAGTGTTAACTAAATATCTAAGGTTGTGAGATGTATGTGGTTCGGTTGTATACACGTCCAAAGAGAGATAGAGCAAGATTCATGTAATCCTAGGTTGTACTTATGTAATCTTACATAGGATTTAGTTTGTACAAGGTTTAATTGCAAAAAAAGTACTCTTGCCCCCTTCTCTTGCTCCTAGTCGTCGCATAACAATGGTCAAGGGGACAAGTGGTGTGTGTATAGTGTAAGTTATAATGAAAAGGTGTTGTACAAGTTTTGTGTAAATTCAAATGTAAGTTTGTAAGGTTTTATATAAGTGTAAGTATGATGTATGTGTTATTCGGCTAGTATAGGTTGTCTAAGGTAGTTTTAGGTTCAAGTCTAGTGTTCTTGTGTAGTTACTAGGAGTTTAGGTAGTGTAGTGTGAGTGTAGGTTCAAGTACAAGTCTATTTGGTTAGGTTATAGGGTTTTTGGTGAAAGTATAGTCGTAGATAGATAAATGTATAGTTTTATTTATTAAAGAATGAGACACTTAAATAAATTGTAATAAATTTTGTTAGATACAAAATTATATTGTGACAATAGCTTTTGTTGATTGTTGTAACACTTAAAGTGTATAGGAAATATATACTACCTCCGTCCCATAGTTATTGTCCATGTTTGACTTTTTGAGTCTTTCTTCGTTAACTTTTACCATAAATATTTTTGTTTGTGTTATTTAATATTTGATGCATAATACATGAATGGATAGAGTTTTAAATTTATTTTTCATTGATATAACTTTCATTAAATCTCTACTACCTATAAAGGAAAAACCACTAAACCTTGAATGTTGAAAAACTCTATATTTATGGAATTGTTGAAAAAGTTATTACACTTATACATTCTATCTATACTACGTAGTGTATTCACACGTCTGATATAATCTTCTCATGTAAGGTTTTATGCATATGGTAACTATACGTATTATAAAACGCATCTTCTAAACTTGGCAAAAACTATATATAACATGAAAGTTTGACCATGCAAGCTGTATCAAACCATCCTGTTGTAAAAAGAGTATTTAAACCCAAACCTTTCACATTATATAAACACGCATACTCAAAAAAATCCAATTACACCTTTTCTTTACATCGCTGGATCTCTCCTCCGGCAGACCTTCCCCACCGAACTAAACCAAACCATCCCCCAGTCGAAATTCACATCTCCATCGACAACACAACCACCATAAAAGCATTACCATTGAGGTCAACACCAACCAGGGTTTTTAAGTTTTAAGTTATTTTTTGAGTATTGTTATGAGATATTTTTCTTTTTTACTATCTATCAATTTTTGATGGTTTTGTTTATAGATCTATAAGTTTTGTAGATTTTTGAAATTTCTATTGCAGCCACCGCTTTGCCGAGCTATATATGTTGCCTTCATCGGAATTTGCTGCCGAGATGTGTAGGTTCTTATAAAAATTGTATTGAATTTATTGTAAAATTATATGTAGTATTTTATGTTAATTTGTTTGTTTATATATGGAGAATGAATGTGAACTGGATAAGGTGTATATCATTTAGAGGGAAAGGAACTTGTTTGTTGTTGTTGCTTGGGGATCTATAGAGACAGAGAGTGTTAGATCCGAATCAATGTGATATGTTGTGTGTGTGTCTGTGAGGAAAGCTTATTACCGATTTGCTAAAACCACTCGTAATAAGCATGAAGGATATGGTCGAATCGGTAATGGATACCGAGGACGCGTCATAATTCATGAACATTACAATCGAAGTTCTAATAAAGATGCTTTTGTTTGCTTTTGCTATTAAGCGAAATAAAAAACCAACAAAACTTATGAATTTGCATTCTTCTTGTAGTCCTTATATAGAATTCTTACAATTAATTCCATAATTAACTATCTCTGAGAAATTATGTAAGCACGTCTGTATAACCGGGAAAATGTGTAGGTGCAAATGGAATGTTTGACTATGCCAAAGGAAATAGCATGTTATATAAAGGTATGATATTCACTTCCATTGTGGGTAATGAAAAAGGAAACAATGTAGGTGTAAATAAAAGGTATGACTATCTATAGGTGGAGCCATTTGTAAAAGGAAAGAATGTGTAGCTGGAATCAATTATGCATATGCTATTTGCAAAAATCATTCATCTAAAATTATGGGTGGCCGGAGAAACTATTCTATGAATATTATTTTTCGATATTATTCAACTGATAAAAAATAAAACTTCAAACCATATTATTCATAGTATACATGGTAAGTATATAATGTACCTACTAACATTAACATTCGGTAGTATATTATTATGTCAAACACATTTCGCACACACAAAAACCCTATATATTCTCTCTTTAAACTCGAAAACATATACCCAGTATTAGAAAAGTGTAGCCACTATAAACTTAGCATTGATGCCTATTTCAAATCCACCACCATCTCTTGGTGGCTTAGGTGGTTCCAAGTGTGATATAGCAATCTAACTTTAACGGAATAAAATGAGTCAAGCTTACCGAGTTTAGTATTTATGATTGGTTTGTAGCTTAGTATTATTTCTATTATCTGGATTTACAGGTCGTGAGCTATGTTATGCAGGGTACCAATGTCCATAATTGTCGAAAGCAGAATGGGTATTATTTGCCAATTTTATGTTTTTTAAATTCGTCGGTAGGCCAAGTGACCTATTTTAGGCAAGTCTCAAAAATTCAAGAAAGATAATTTGTGCGAGTGCAATACATATTTAACTAATTATGGTCATGTTATTGTTCTATTTTTCGGTTTATTTTGTGTATTAATCAAGACATACATTACTGTGACAAGGAGTACATCTTTAAAGATGGCAAGGAATTCATTATTGTGAGGCAATGCATAAAAAGAAACCAGAGGTATATATTTATATTGTTGTGTGAGGAGAGTTAACTTATCTGTTTGTATGGAATGTTCGCATTTGACTTTACGGCATAGTCGAATACAACCTATGGGCCATTACTGCGAAATGCACCCTTGGGTTCCATGATTAGTCAAGTGTAATATTTGTTGCGAATAATTGGAAACAAGCCCAGACACAATGCACATTGTTTTGAAAATTTCCTTCATCTGTAAAATGTGTTCTAATATGTAGTTTTTGATATTTGTATATGTGATTTGTTTGACAAGACAATTGTCTGACTACAGATATATTTTGGTAGCATTAGATAGATTTAAAGAGCTAGGACTCATCCATTGAGGTAATATTTTTAGGTTCCAATATTAGTTATTCTCATATCACTTGAAAAACATGTGTCCAACCACATATTTATTTTGCTTCAACAATGTTTACCCTTTGTTCTGTTTCGACAATACGGAGTACTAAATAAGGACACATTTTAATACTTAAAGTATTTGATGTGGCACTATTGATTTTTTGCAGTATCTGTCATCTAAGTCATTTCCAGTCAAATTCACAATCGACTGAATATAGAGGCAGTAAGTTGATACAAGAAATTGTTGCAAGAGTTGATGATTTGCATACTATGTAACATCTGTTTTGTTTTGACAAAAAGTGCATTAGATGTCACATCTACCCTTTTTTGTTATTGAGAACATGCTTATGCGAAAATGATATACAATTTTTTATCTCTTAGGTCTGTTGTGTTTTTGTTGTTGTTGTCAATAATATCTATGTACACAATTACCATCTAAATGAGTTTTTTTTTCGTCTCCAACACGATGTTAACATAGACGACAATAGATGTGTAGCAAGAAATTCAATCGTCTCATGTCCGTTAAGGATTTTTTTTCCAGTTCTTGAAGTGCAACAAGTGTCATCTCGAGCATAACTAACCCAATTATTATAGCAAAACTAATGTCTTAGTGTTTTTATCTAGAACTCAATTATCATATGCTACAATATTTTGCAATTACAATTTGATCTTACCACAATATTCCACATCGTTCATTATGTGCCGCTAGCCAATTTCCGCTGCTATACGCGGGTACTCGTCTAGTATTATATAACACAAACAAAATTATTTAAAGTCAAAGTTAATGAAGAATGACTTAAAAAGTCAAAAGTAGACAATAATTATGGGACGGAGGTAGTAGTATATATATATTTTGTAGTAATATGATACTAAATAGACGTTATCAATTGTGATAATGGTTTTAGGTTTTTATAACACTAAAATGATGCATGAATATGCTCATGTGTTTACAGGTGACTTAATAGTCCCAAAAATGATGTCTTATGTTCTGTATGCTCATAAAAATGTAGTCATACATGTTGTTCCTGTGATCCCATGAATGAATATTCACAATCAAATGTGTAGTTCAAAGTTCCTTGTTGCTCAAATGTTTCAACTGTTCCCATATATGATAAATGCTCAAAGCTCTAGTGATCAAAATGATGTATGCTCATGAATGATGCATATGATTGTGCAAAATTTCATGCAAAGGTGAACATATATATATATATATATATATATATATATATATATATATATATATATATATATATATATATATATATATATATATATATATATATATATATATATATATATATATATATATATATATATATATATATATATATATATATATATATATATATATATATATATATATATATATATATATATATATATATATATATATATATATATATATATATATATATATATCATGAGGTGACGCGTACAATGATGTCATAGTCAAAACCTGAAAACTGCAGCTTTTACAATGGTTATGTGTTTAGGTTTAGAAGGCTTAGAGGATGAACAAGAAGAACAACCAAGGGTGGTTTAAGAAGAAGATGTGATGATCCAAACTAGTAATGTGTTAAAAATGATTTTGGTGAACAATGCATTTTGCTAGGCTTAACAGAAAAAAGCTGGTTTTTAGCAAAAGTTTTATCCATGTTTACAAAGATTTAGAGAAAACAGTATAAAGCACATATTCTTTCGAAGTAATAACATGCAGTTCGTTAAATATACATGCGGTTCGATATCACTAAAGAACCGCCTGGTATTTAAAGAACCACCAGCACAACCCTATGAAAAAGGTACTTCCAGCATTTTTCACAAGCCCATATTTTAGATAAAAGTTTTTCAAGACAAAATAGATTACCAACCAAAATCTAGATAGCTAACTAACACATAATTACACAAAGTCATGTAAATCGAAAGTTCGATTACATGAAGCACATTAGGAGTAAAAAACTAGTCAATCCAAACACAAAGTATTAGTTAATACAAACCAAAGTCTAATGCAAGAAATAACAAACAAGTCTAATAAAATGAAAATTTTCAACATTAAACTAACGTTAACAACCATGTCAACCAAATGAAGTCTTCACCAATGACTTCAAGTAAACATCACCTCTTTTTCTTGCCAAGCTTCATGATCATACTCCCTATAGCTTTGAAGGCACCCCTTGACTCCATACGATGATCGTACAACTCCTCTCGAGTTTGAAGGTTTGACCGATAGACATCCTCAAGATCGAAATTTTGGGGAAGTTGACTCGATGATGAATAAGGAGGACGATTAATTTGGTCTAACCCATGCATGAATGTATTCAATGATGGGGTGGAGTCACTCGAAAAACCGACATTGGTACTATTTCTCGCACCATCACCATCACTTGATGATGAGGAACTTTCCTCATTTTCGGTTTCTTATGGATCACCTCTACGCGTCCCTCGGTCACTCCTAATCTTTCGTGGTCGTACCTTTTTAATAGGAAACATCACACGATTGACGGGCACATAATTAGAGAGACCGAGATCGAGATAGTCATGATAAACCCTTTTAAAAAGGCGAGTGAGGAGCATGGCATAGGGAAGGTTAGCTTTGGATTTAGAGAGGACATAATTAATCCGTCGAGCGATGAATTATGCAAGATTGTAATCGGTGAAAAGACATATGCAACACATCATGTGAGCCATACACGCCGGAACATGATCCCGGTTTTCACCGTGACAAAATACCATTATCCCTAATGATATCGGCCCAATAGACCATACAATCATTAAGATCGCTAACGAGTATCTCATGACGTTTCAAAGCACGTTTCTTAGTATGGATACTATGTACAACGGGTCGATTACGACCTTTGGTGATGAAGTCAATGATGATTTATAAGTCCGGCACCTTGGTGTCATATGGAGGATTGTCAATACATGTTTCCAAGGAATCAATCTTCCATGAATCCGTGAACCGGCATTGACCTACATATGGCACTTTAAGTGCCTTACCAAATTCCTTGAGAGAGTAAGTACTGAGTCGACCATGAATGGCGAACCTAACAAACATTCCATTTTCATTATATAGAATAGAATAAGTGCCAAAAGAACTCTAGGAGAAATTGGGGATAAATAAGCTCATCGATGTCTAGCAAGCAATCGAACTTAATAATACTAAACATCTGTCTAGTATAATCATATCCCTCAATGTCCCCATAAATAACTCTACCCTCATGAAAATAATGTTTTTGAAGTGAAGGAAGGGAATTACCAAGAGTTACAGATGGACAACCATCGGCAAGATTAGGCATATAGTTCTTAGTCTCATGGTGGTCTTGTTGATATATCGAAGGCATGATTAAGTACCTATATAACAAAAAATATATCCACAATCACTCTTATGATATATATTAGATAACAATAAAAATCATAAGAATGTGTTTAATCAATTTCTCGACTAACCAAAGGATTAATCCTTAACATTCTTATATCCGCAATGTATCAATTTCATCTTTGACAAGTACATATAAATTATGAAAAATCAAACATGAACTTGAACATTGCTTTTTCAAAATACGTTTTTTGGTAAGCATTAACAATGAAATTACCAATGTGTTCAAGGGTTCATACCAGTTCCATCATTCAACCAAATTACTTTAGTTAAAATTCGGATTTTTTCTGTAAGTGGATTTTAGTGAAATCGCAAAGAATTCAAGCCTAAGGAATCATAGATCTAAAACTATGTGAACCCACATTCCTGATTAGGTTCTAATTCGATTTAATTTCAAAAGTCCTCAATTATAAAGTAAGAACCCTAGAACAAATTGATTGAAATTGAGTGAAGATACTTACAATTAATTGATGTTAGATGAAGGATGAGTGAAACCCTTGTCTTGAAACCAATTCATTTGAGTGATTGGAAGCTTTTCAAAACTTGTTAATAGAGGTTTTTGTTAAATCCCATCGCCACCAAGGAGAAGGAAGGAGAGGGCACTATTTGAAATAGTGTTATTTTAATTAAAAATTATTAATTTAACCTTAGTGGGTTGTAGTTCGATATCAATAACGAACCGTGACAATTAATGAACCACAGGCAGAGGTGTGATTTAGACGAAGAAAATGAAAGAAAATTTTGAAACCAAGTTTTTCTAAAATATTTAAAACATATATTAAGCCTTTTGGAAATCATTGGACCACTTCGAGACTAGGTTATAATGCCTTAATAAAGGATTACGAGTTACATCAAGACAAAAAAGACCGAAACAGAAAAACGACTACTCGTAAGAAAAGAGAAGGAGAAGAGAAATCAAGAGGAGTGAATCAAGGCTAAGTTCAATGCTCAAGAGATGAGTGACAATCTTCAAGTTGTGAAAATGAAGAGCTTGTGTCATATATAGTGGTTTAAGAAATGCCTTTTGAGCGTAAGTTTAACGGCTTTGGTAATGAACCATACCAAACAATTTTGTTATATAGAGTAAGAAAACTTACAAAAAAATGTCTTAAAACTTTTAAAAACTATGAGTAAAGGTAAGGATTCCTTTCTCTCCTACGTGATCGAACAAAAATAATTGTTAAGGATTACAATGAAAATATCCTTGGAATATTTCAATTCCAAATGTATAATATCCTAACTACAACATATAAAGTAGTTTGATATCTCAAAGGATTGGTCAATCATTTTTTAGATGAGCTCGTTTGCACATATTACACATGATATAGGGCCTACTAACCATATGAGTTGCAAACCATATAAATCATGCTTGATACTTTAAGCTACTACTAACTCACTTTACAACATCTAAGTGATTTAAGTATCCAAGACCATGAAAGTTTGAGAGGGTGAAAGAATAGAATCACATACCACAAAAAAATTCCAAGGAAAAGATGCGAAAATCAATCTAATAGTCAAGTAATGATCAAATGAATGATCAAATGGGCGCGTGGAAGGACGAAAACATACCTTATCCGCAAAGTGCATTCCAAGTCTTCTAAGAACCAATGCTACACCCAAACTTGACCAAAGTGCATATTAAGTCTTCAAGGACTAGTATCACATTCAACAATCTTGATATCATCATCGTATGATGTTGGAGATCAAAAGGAGATAAGGCTTCTACGAGTGCAAGTAACTCAATCCACAATCAAGTTAATCATTAGTCTTCATGATTACCTACACAAAGCAAGATACAAACTAGTAGATACGTTTAAACAACAAATGTGTATAAAATACTAATGAAGATATGATGCTAGATTACCAATTAAAAGGACTATTTTTAATGTAAAATATTATTGACCAAACAGAAACTTTAGTACAACGAACCCTTCTAATTTGAGGAGACAATGGATCGATCCAAGTTTTAAAGCACAATATACAAAGATCTTGAGTGACCATCACTCTGATACCAATTGTAGAAACTAGAAGGGGGGGGGGTTGAATAGTTTCTATTGTTTAAGGTTCTAATTAAAATCCTTTCAATTAGGTTTGTCCAAAAATTACCTTTTACTTGAAAACTAGTTTCCTAGTTGTTAGCTTCAATATGCATTAACAATATCTAGTGACAATGAAATGAAATGTAAGAATGAAAGCATAAGTAAAGAATAAGGAAAGAAACAACCTAAGGTACAACACCAAGATTTTTAGTGGTTTGGCAGTGAATCTCTCTCTTCGTTCATGCTCCACTCCTCGAGTACACCTTACTCGAGATTTACACTATATCCACAAGCTCCCTTCTTGGCGGAGAAAACCTTACAACGTCGCTTACATTATTTTCAGACACTAAGCTAAATGTAGAGACCTAATCTTAGCTTGGACCAATCTACACACGTCGTCTACTTCACCATTTTCCGACACAAGGCTAGATGTCGGGTTCTAATCGAAAGCTAGAACCAATCTTCGTCGCCCATCTTCTTTTCTGACACAAAGATAGATGTCGAGTCCTAATCCTAAGCTAGAACCAATCTTCACAACTTTTCACTTTCAAGTTTGGTGAGAACTCACAAGACACATACATACATCACTTTATAGTTTAAAGAGAACTTTCACACAAGACTTATTACAACTCAAAAACACATATCCAAGTATACACATGTAACTTGGATCTACAAAAGACAAATCCAAGTATGCACATATACAATGGATTTACGCAAGACTAATCCAAGTATTCATAAATACCTTGGATATACACAAGACTAATCCAAGTATACAAAAATACAATCGATCTACACAAGACTCAAGTATATAAAATGATGAACAATACTGGATCTAAGAAAAGATGATCTTAATCAAAGCTTCAGCTTTAATCACATCACAAGTGTGTGAGTGATCTTCTCTTTGGACAAGTAAAGAAGAGGATCAAGAGGATAATCATAAGTAAACATACTTAACAAATTAAGTGATCATTTACTAATGACTGGAAACATAGAAAGAAGATAAGAAGTGGAAAGATTTACCCAAAAAGGGGTTGTTGGAAAATGAAAATATGATCCACCATTTATAGGAGACAAAAACCAACGGCTCTCTAGGCGCGGTTTGATAAATGGTATTGCGGTTCATTATCACTTAAAAACCGCATACCTATATATGAACCACGGCTCTTAGAGTCCGCTCATTTTCGTCCTTTAGTAGGGAAATGTTATCTGGGGTAGTTTAAAGTACTTTAAACCCTCAAAGGATATTCCTATGGTATTTGGTATATGCCATACTCAAATTTTCATTTTCTATTTTAACAAAACATTTTATTAAAAATAAAGTTTATTAAAATCTTTTGTCGCATTTGCATAAATGTAGTATTAAGGTTAATCACTTTCAATGATCACTAAACATGATTAAGATATGTTTATGTAAGACTTAAATTATTATTACCTTAATGATAGTGTTTGTCAAATAATTCGTCTTTCGATTATCTTTGACGATAAATGTTTTTACACTTTCTCGTGATCAAAACTAAGAAAGATTAGTTAACACTAATAATGTTTTTAGGCATTGGTTGCATTAACAGTTGCTATGTGTAATCATTTGAACGGTGGACGTACATTATCATTACACGTCCATTCTTAGATACACTTTAAAGTACTTTCAGTGAACAGTTCTTCCAATTCTCCACTTTCTTCAATAGGTCGTGTTAGGCTTCTTTTATTTGAATCTTTACTTTATACCGCCTAAAGTACTTAATGAGATTCTCTAGCCTAAAGTGTAAAGAGATAAGGCAAGGCTCAGCTTCCTTCATATTCAGAGGGTATTGAGTGACCTGAGAGTATTGTCACTTTTAGGGTCCTTAAACCATCAACACAATCTTTATACCTACTAGTTGTTATCCATCACAACTAGTGAGTATGTATGTAGATAATATTTGATTTCTATAACGATGTATCTGACTTGAATGTGTCTGAGGTGCCATTTGAGGCTCTGCCTTTAGCTGGTCTTGATCTATGTCGTTAGAGTCCTATCAGCGACTAATAACATTTAGTCTAATTTTGATCAGATCTAGATAGGGCCAACTCAAGTATCAGGCATTTCATTGGCCCAACAATCTCCCCTACTCGAAAATAAATTAAACTACGTCATAAATTATTGTAAGTGAGTACACAACTTCTTCTTACACATAATTCGAGTAGAAAGTATAGCACTTAAAACATAACTTTTATTCAACACTTAACCTATCACAAAAGTTGCATTAGTACAAGGTGAGAATAGTAAAGGTGTTTAGATCCTAGGTGTACCACTTATGTTCTCCCACTTATGTTGTCCCATCTTTGGTGTCCCATCTCTAAGGTGTCCCACCTCTAGGGTATCCAACCTGTGGTGTCGCAACTTTAGTGTACCACCTATGGTGTCCCAACTTTAGTGTACTACTACCTATGTTGTGTTATCTTATATCCTCCAGTTGTCAAGCATAAGCCTTATGATCTCCTCAACCTTAGTTATGTCATGTCTCGACTTTATTTCCACTTGGATCTCGTTGTACTACCGTTTTTCATAAACATAGTCCAACTTCAAAATCTGATTAAGTCTTGTAAGTTTAATGGTTGACGTCAACATGAACTCATTTTCCCTTAGAAACAGTAGTCACAAGCTCTGTTTATGAAGATCATACATTTTTAGGTTTTGTCAGTGTCTGTCCCTTAATGGGAGATGTGATTACATTAACTAGGGTGATGTTCATGTACATCCCATCAACCTTGATGTCTTTAGTGACAAACATCTCTGTCAGCTTTCCTATTGGCTTCTTCTCTTTCTATCAGCTTTAGGTTCAGTGTAAGAGAGCTGGGATGGGATGGGAAGCTTCAACCTTTTGGTCGTTTCTTTTACCCAGTTGAGCTTGGGCTTGATGTTCTTCATCAGGTGTGCTAGCTTTGGACAAGACTTCTTTGATGTCAAAGCCAGAAGTTCTAGCCACTCTATAAACCCTAAACTCTTGAGTTTGAAGTCATTATCAATCTTAAAGTTCGTTGGCTGGTTGCTTTTATAGATTTTCATGTTAACCCTCTTGTAATTGTCAATAAAAGCAAGTGTATTTGTTGATGGGTTATGAGTGCAATATGCTGTTAACAAGGATGGGGTATTCATCGTTAAGCTTATTCCTCTTTCCCTTAATCTCAGCCAGCTTATGTCTTTGAGCTTGTTTCTGGGCTAGTGTCATTTTTCTTCGAGTATTTTCAGATCTGGTTTTAGCAAGCATTAGATCAACCAACCTCTTATGTTCCTCCATTTGTAGCTTCACCTCTTCAAGGTTCATTGGCCTTTCACCAGCGCTCTAAAATTTGTGAAGTTTGGGGATTTTAGGTGTTGTGCCTTCTTCTTCAATGAGAGGCATGATCTGGTTGAGTTGATTGTTGAATCCATTGGATCGTTAGACTCAATGGTTTACACCATTTATCTAGGTTGATTAACATTCTTATGAATTAACATAGCGGAATAGAATGATAATCATGAACAAGATGTTTGACAAAGATGAATAATTCCCAAAGGGTTTGTATTATTTATGATTAACACAAACCACTCTAGGCATGTATACATTGAATCCCATGCCTAGAGATCAAAGACTCTGTAGGTTACATTTGAGTAGTATGAATGAATAATTAAACCTACGGTCTGGTGGTTCCTTTTATAACATAAGGAAACCAGATATACATGGAAACTAAATAAGATAATAATGACTAAATCAAAACAGAAATATTCATTCCTATCCTATATTTGACCAAATCTTTCATTCTTATCATATATGGCAGGGGGAACTCCAGCAGTGGAAACTCCAGCAGGGGAATCTTCACAGCAGTGGATGTTTCACTAGCAGGGGAAACTCTCTTGTATTTTGTCCACCAGCTTGAAGTTTCTCCTAATGCCATATTTGGTCCTTCTTGTTTCCATAGTGATTTGACTCATCAACTTTTGACCCAACAATCTTCCCCTAGTTGATGATGTCAAAACACTTCCCCTTAAACATACAACACCAAAGATCAACAGGTTGAACACTCTCTGTAGACAACTTCCCCTTTTTGACATGATCAAATAGGGGTCTTCTATGTAAACAACCTTGATTTTCAACTACTACTAACCAATATCATACATCAAACCCAAGTATTTTACTTTTCAAAATACCCTCCATGAAGCACATAGGGGATAGTGTTCCTAATAAAAAATGATTTTGAGCAGTAGATACTCACACTAGTTGTAGTAATACTAATGAGAAGTAGCAAAAATCTTCACCTTGACGTCGTATGTGAATGACTAACACTTTATCAAATGAGCTTCCCCTTAAAGTGTGCTAGTCATTTATGAATCTTCAATTCTGTAGGCTTTGTATAATGATTACATATGAAGAAAACTGATTATAACTTACTTGATGATAAAGAAGAATAACCCGAACTTGCGTTTTATATCTTGCACTAACCACATGACAAAGCGTTCCCCATACAAAATCCTCATTTACTTTTGAAACGAGACACTGAGCACGATAATGTAACTCCTTCAAGTGATAGAAAATATGTGCATAGAGTACCATAAGAAAAATCACACATTCCTATATCTTGTACCACTTCGTCACTAAGCGTTTAAGCATAAAACACATACCCGCGAAAATCTACTTCGTCCTCAAATAACTAATAAGAACTTTTCTTCGTAATCAATAAAATTAAAACGAGCCTTTATACCTTTAAACCAGTTGCTGTGAATTTACTAAACTCCAAAACCTTGCTGTCCCAAAACTCATATCTGACAGCAGGGGGAACTTTTCTGGAAGCAGGGGGATAAGTGAAGGCAGGGGGATCGTAGCAGGGGCTTCTTTTAATGAAAGCAGGGGGAACTTTTTCACAAGCAGGGGGAACTTTTAATGCCCCTGTTTTTATTAACTGTGCCAAACCCACATAAAGTGGGAATGAATTTATAACAGTAAAACAAATAACAAAAACAAAGACTATTAAAAATGTACCCTACTGTGAGAAAAATATACCTGCTGTAAAAATTTGTATCTTCTGATCTGCTGATCTGCACCTTTCGTGTAAATACAGTAACATAATAAAATCTCATATATTCATATTACCATTTGCTTCCCATATGGACACATACCAATCCCATATAATCTTTTCGTGTGAACAGAAAGGATTTGCTAAAGCCATTCATGTGAACACAATGACCTTTCTTGCGTCTTTTCTTGAACTACTATTGGACCCTTTTTATTAACCAATAGTTACCACATCCTCCTTTATTCCTTTCACACGAATTGCATTAATTCTTGGTACTAGGTTACCCCACGTGAAACCTTTCAATGAATTCAATATAAGATAAAACAAATTGATGCATTTGTTTATTGATCTTGTAACCCCACTTGCTTCAAGCCGTGTGAACAAAAATTGATTTCTAACCAATCACTTTGTTTTTCGTCCCATTCTTTTTGCATCACGTGAACTTTTTTATTCTACACCGTGTGAACATAATTAAATGTTCTTTGGCACACGAATATTGACTAGATCAGCACCTCATAACCACTTTCTTTGTAGTCAATCACGTGATGTTTCATTATGCCTTTAAAAAAAACAAATGAATGATATTCGAGGACTTAATACCACATCATTGGCTGCTTTGCAATGATTAGACCCACGAAAATTTCACATGTCTTTCACTAATTATAAATCATATTCACGTGAACATAATATACAATTAGATTAAGCCATATTTTTGTCCAATCAAATTTGCACTTTCCTACTTTAATTGTTTTGCTTTATTCATCGAAAGTACCCCACTATATCATTTGAGTACAACAGTAGTCATGAATATATCATTTGTGGCCAGTGATTAAAAAATACGAACCTTCAATCATAATATTATCAATACGGTGGGTAGAAGCAGTAGCCAAATAAATCATTCACAAATAATTTTTAGGGGTAAACCCTAAACATCACGGTCCTCTTCACAGCAACAACACGATTCCGAAAAACATCTTGATTCTCCTAGATATCGAGAGCCACCCGCTCTGATACCACATGTTGAATCCATTGGATCGTTAGACTCAATGGTTTACACCATTTATCTAGGTTGATTAACATTCTTATGAATTAACATAGCGGAATAGAATGATAATCATGAACAAGATGTTTGACAAAGATGAATAATTCCCAAAGGGTTTGTATTATTTATGATTAACACAAACCACTCTAGGCATGTATACATTGAATCCCATGCCTAGAGATCAAAGACTCTGTAGGTTACATTTGAGTAGTATGAATGAATAATTAAACCTACGGTCTGGTGGTTCCTTTTATAACATAAGGAAACCAGATATACATGGAAACTAAATAAGATAATAATGACTAAATCAAAACAGAAATATTCATTCCTATCCTATATTTGACCAAATCTTTCATTCTTATCATATATGGCAGGGGGAACTCCAGCAGTGGAAACTCCAGCAGGGGAATCTTCACAGCAGTGGATGTTTCACTAGCAGGGGAAACTCTCTTGTATTTTGTCCACCAGCTTGAAGTTTCTCCTAATGCCATATTTGGTCCTTCTTGTTTCCATAGTGATTTGACTCATCAACTTTTGACCCAACATTGATCATCCTTATTGACTATGTCTTTGCCTTTGTCCATTTTTTCTTCATGGGAGGAGATGGTGAAAACTTTGACTCACCTGGTTTGTTGATATTTACAGCAAACTCAAAGAAGGATGCATTTTTCATTTTCACATACCTCAAAGGAACTAGCTGAGGAATGTTAGCATCAAAGGCCACCTTCACTTTCTTTTGAGGTGGATCAAAGGATGCATTATCCGTGTCATCAACTACTTTTAGATATGTAAGAATCTTTGTGGGCTTGTCAGATGTCTCTAGTTTTGGCTCCCTATGATATAAATCCTCGGTATCATAGTAGAGCATTCGGACTTAGGTTCCTTCATGAGATCATCTTGTACATTGTTTTCTTCCTGAGGTCCTTTGACAGATGAGTCATATTTGGGGTTGTCAGTCTGTTGTGCATTTTTCTCTAGTTCTAGCTTCAACATGAGATGGAAATGGATCGATCAGGCTGACAACCTTGTTGACAAGTTACACCATTTTTACACAGTCTTTGGATATGCTAGTAAGTGTAGAAGAGAGATGGCTCATTGGACCAATCTCAGGGAACTTCAGATGTACAATTTCTCTAGCAGATCTATTGTCTACATGACATGCTTGATATCCGATAATAAAGACATGTTGAAAGTATTCATTGTAGATTACTTGTTAATCGAGCGGTGAAAGAAAATAATTGTGCTTGAAAAAATAAGAATAATACGTGATTTTACAAATCATGGAGAGAAATTAATTTGCGAGATTTTACAAACCAACGATGAAACCATAAAAATTCTTAAGGTCTTTTGTAAAAGCCGCATAAAATACCATGAACAGTAAACTACATAAAACACGAATAAATTAAAACTTCCCATTTATAATATACGACACGTGTCACACATTAAATTACAAGAATTACGTATATTATTAATGCACGATAATTATTAAGTATAATAACTAAATCATGAACATTTAAACACGAATACATACGTATAATATTTTAGACACGAAAAATGTTTGGTTTGCCTTTTTGGGCTTTGTGTACCTGCGACAACAAGAGAACAGGGGAGGGCCCGATCTATTTTTGAAACTAACTAGTAATAATTAACACCAGGGATTTCATTATACAGTTTTTAGAAAAAAATCAAAAACCCTAGCCCTTTTGTAGCCGCGACAGCCACCACCAACAAGGACGATTTTGTGTGATTTAATCTTTGGTTTTGGCGCATACGTGTTCGTATTCTATTGCTAATTCCATTCACGTATTTGGTATCAATCGAAACCTTAATCCTTTTATTCTTTTATTTAATTGTGATCATTGTCATGGATCTTTAATGAAAACATAATTAAAACATGCTATGATTAATGAATAAAACAAGAAAAGGGTTTGTTTGGTTTGGTTTTGGGTTTCGACGCACACAACCGAGAGCCATGGGCTCTCGGTGTCTCTTTTCGTCCACCAGTCGAGACCCCAAGGGGGTTCAGTGTGGTTTTTGGTTCGGGCAGCAACAACCAAGACGCCGTAGGGGAAACTTGGTGAAATTAGTGGCAATCGAGAGCCCTCCAAGCTCTTGGTGGGCCTTAGGCAGAAACAGGGGAAATCGGCTAAGCCGGTGGGTACGCAGGCAAGGCAGGGGGAACACCGGTTGAGGCCGGTGGGAACCGTGACCTCAGCAGCGACAACCGACGGCTGGCCAAGGCCACAGCCGCCGGCCTCCACCACCAGCCGCGGCTGTGTGGGTGGTGTTTGGTGCTTGGTTTTCTCTCGGGTTCGGGGCTTGGGATTTCTAAAACTTAATATATGTAATTAGTTAATTTAATTTATTTAATTCATGTATAATTAAATTAACTTTTGACTTAGGTTATTTTATTTAATTAAATAAAACATGTCGTAACCTAAGTATTTATTTAAGGCTTAATTAAATTAAAAACCATGACTTAGTTTTATTATTAAAATTAATAATACATGTATAACCTAAGTAATTTTTTATTAGACTTAATTAAATTAAGCCTTGACTTAATTTAGTTAAAATATATAAGGTATAGTTTATTTATTTAACCATGACATTTTATTAATTAATAAACCATGTATTTTTCATTATTATTTAATATGTATTTAACCTAAGTATTTAATATAATAGACTTTACTAATAAATTATCATGACTTATAACTTATGATTAATAAGCACTAGCTTATATTTTTAGACTTATTAATCCAGCTTATTTTTATTTATGGAAACTTTCTATTTCAGTAAACTTATTATTTTTGGAAACTTTCTATTTTTAGAAACTTACTAGTTTTGGAAACTTTCTATTTTGGAAACCTGCTATTTTTAGAAAGTTACTTATTATTACACTACAAGTATAATAATACAAGAATACATGAAAAATAATAATCAGAATACATGTAAAACATGAATAAATACAATATAACATTTAAAACAATAAAACCTGACAAGAACATATAAAATAAGCTAAGAACACACAGAACCAGTAACACACACTCAGTAACCAGACAACTCATACATGTCCCTTATTTATGTAGTATCCGCGAAGTTAGATTAGATCGTTCAGCTTTCCTTCTAGCTTCACTACTGGACATAAGGTACGGATATTTCGTCCTTTAGTATGGACATTCCCTTCCTTGATTAGGATTCCCCGTTTGCAGCCAATTGTTTTTCCCCCAGTTATTTTATATGATTTGAATGCTTATGTTTACATTTCAAATGCCTGAGCTATATACATGCATGTCAGTTCCACCTAGTTATGGAGGTACCATAACCATAACACTGGAGGCACCAGTGTTATGACTTCCCCACGGCGGAGTGATTGCTTGTGGCGTCCTTTTTAGTTTTTGGCCATTCATTAATATTATCATGTGGGGCGTATGGGTGCATCATAGTTACATGTTTTGCAGGATTTTCATGGTGAATGTGGTGTGTGCCTAGCATCCTTCACAAGGAGTTGATCCCTCCTACCCAGACCAGTATAATTAGAGGCAACCCCTCTAATTGTATGATGAGGTCACCCCTCTAATTATTCATGCACGTTGATACCTCGTGACCTATATAGGCTCTTGGCTAAATTTAAAATACAGTTTTGAGTATAATTAAAAACATAAGTCTTTTCAAACTATAAAATCAGTTTTATAAACATGTACCAGGTTTTCCAGGACTTATACATTTCCGCTGCTATTAGTCTTTATTATGCTTATATCATTCATACTATGTTATATATCCGTTCACTTGTCGTTTTGCTCAGCCGTTTCCTTTTCATGTTCCCAAACGGCAGGTACTCAGGGACACACTTAGGACCTTGAGAGTATGTGCATATGGATGGAAGCTATCCAGCCTTCATTACTTTATGCATTTCCATATATTACATTACTTTACTTCTTTGGACATTGTTTAGTCCATTCATTTCAGTACTTATATTCATGTGTGTGAGCTTATGCTGGACTACTGATGTTTGATTCCGGTATTTGTCTTTATGGTCATTTAATGTTTTTAAGACATTTAGCTTGCATGCTATGATGACACGCCATAATTATCATGTGATATTCCATTTATCAAAATGGGGTGTTACATCTTTGCTTGATATATGTTGTTTTAAGTCCACTTGAGTCCAATGAAAAGTTCAGAAGACCAAAAGTTTAATTCGCTTAAGTCCAAAGTCAAGATAAATCATGTAATATTGATTTAACTCGCCTAAATCCCACTTGATTTAATTCGATTATTTCTCAAAAATTGTGATTACGATGGCTAGGAAAACGCGTTAATTATCTTGTCGAAGTGTAACTCACATACACTTATAATAACTTGGTGGTTTTAACTTGCCAGAATCCCCAAATAATCCCCCTGAAATAATTCGATGAATTAATTCGCCTAATTCGAAACCCAAAAATCAAACCTTCCAAAAACGCGATTTTTGAGACTTTTGAAGATAAATATTTGTACTTTTCAGCAATATAAAGTGTATAGAAGCTTAAATTCACAAATCTTTTTAAATTGAAGCGAAAAAATTCAAAATCAAGAATTGTAATTTATTTTTGAATATTTGAACAAAAATCAAACCAAACAAAGCTAAAATTCTTGTTTTTGAGCTACTTTACCTATATCACAAAGATACTAGATCAATGATTGATCTTTTAGTAAATATTTAAGCTAAAAAAACCAAGATTTTTTAGGGATGTGTGGTATGGTTACAAAACACACGAACCAAACACGATTAAACACATAAACAAGACTCAGTAACCCTATGGCTCTTGACACCAATTGTAGAATCTAAATAATCTATGTAAAATCTTAGAGAGAGAAAGAGGAAGTTGTAAGTTTTTCTAGAGAGAGAAAAAGAGAGAAAATGTGTGTTTATTAATGTGAAAATAAACCAACCAAAACTTACCTCTCAATGAATGGAGAGATTTATATACCCAAGCCCTTTGGATGGGCTTGGGCCGCCGGCCTAACACCTAAATGGGAAAGGCTTGCTTACAATGTTTAAACATAAACTAACTACGAGCCCGTAACTATATTGTTGGAGTGACCGAGTCTTCTAACAAAAAACCGTATTTCTAATAGTAAGAATAATGGCTATAACAAGGACTCAATCCTAGATCACTTAAAACACAAATCCAGCTAGGTTTCCTTCCCAATTTCACCTTAAAACCTATGTTAAACCCCAAACCAATTATCTAAACTTCCTAATTACCATGTGTAAACCATAATTACACCCTAATCCATCATTAATCACCTTCCTAAACCCTTAATTACAAGAATTACAAAGTTACAAGCCCTAGAATCACATACACCTAGATTTTTCCCTCTTAAAATGTATTTAAACACTTCCCCTCCAAAATCTAAACTTAGGATCATATCTTTTAGAAATTTTTAAGTGGCATCAAGTAGGTGCATCACCTACTTGTAGTTAAAGCATGGTTTTCCTCATCCGTTTCTTGTCGTGGCACCATATAAGCCCTAAACCATGGATAACTTCAAACCTAGCTCTCATGAATAATAACTAGACCTCATTACTCATCCTTAGTCACTTCCCTACTGATATTACACGTTTGTACCCATTCCTTGGAGCTTAAGAGTTGGAAATGGTATAAAAAGGGGCGAATAGCTTCATTTTTACACCATCCTTCATTTTCAAACTTCTATACCTTCATATTATGTTATCAATCCTACATTAAAGTTCTAAGAAGTTCCTAAGATCAGTAACAATTTTAAGAATAATTTTTATTAGTCTTTGAAAAGTTTTGAAGAAGATATAGTTCAAACGCCCCATTAGAAGCCTTAGATTCCCGATTTTCTTGTTTGTAAGTATTCACCATTTCACCTAGTTCAGTAAGTTATTTTTATGTTATAAATGTTTAATAATATTATTATTAATCTAAATAAGCACTTTCAATAACCATTGGTTCATATAATCATTTAAAATGGTTTTAAAAAGCTAAAGATGTAATAAAACTCTAGATTTGTAATTCACATGAAATAATGAGTTAAAATCCATTTCAAAAGATATAGATCTGGAAAACTAATTTATTATGATTAGAAATATGTATTTGAACCTTTTTTAAGTTCCTAGATCTTTTTGTACAAATTTGAGCTTGTTATGTAATTATATACAAGTTCAGGGGTCAAAACTGTCATTTATGAAACTATAAACATTTTGGGCGAAAAGTGTCATTTTTATAAATTTAAAATATAAGGATTTAAAATTTTGAAACATTAAGGTTAATATTAAAAGGTTGAAATTGTAAATACTTAATCTATATACTTTAAGGGTTAAAAGTGTAATTAAACTCAACTTATAACCAAAGGGGTTAAAATGTAAATATTCCAAACTTATGAACTGTAAGGTTCATTTTGTCATTAATAAAACTTAGTTGATCTAAAATATATAATAAAATATGTTTTTAAAGTTATATAAAATATAAGGGTAACTTTTGTCAACTTTAAAACTAAAGGGTATAAACTATAAGTATATATTATGTAATGTAAAGATACTATACTTATCATTTAAAAAAGCTTATAAATATATCTTGTTAGCAGGTAGCTTCATATTAAGATGTTCCGTCTCTATATTACGTTCTGACTGAGTGGTTGGGTTTATGATTCAAAGTGCCCTCGCTTCTAAACGTTTATAGAATAACTTCTAATGTATGATGGCCTGAAAAATGATATGATATTTTCACAATCTAAGAACCTTAGGCTATATATCAAACAATACTTAAAACTTGGAACTAAAGACTAAGACTTCATATATATACCTATGTGTTAACCTAAGTTTGTAAGACCAAGCTGTTTATTTGTGACTGAAATATATTTGACATAATTCAGACTCTATGGATACTAGTTGAGTTCATAGCCTCACTAGATCTATTTTATAAATAATTTGAAAACCGTGAGAGGGATATATGCTAAACTAGAATACAAGCATTTTTGTATGCTTTCTTGATATGTTTATTGACACTATGTTTACTGCTACCTTGAGTCCTTTTTTAATCATGGGCCGCTAATCATTTTCGACGAATCGGTAAAATGAACACTAATATTGTGGATAGTACCATTTGGGGTGGACATCCTTGTCTGGGCAAGTCGCGCTTGCTAGAGCTCTATTGGCCAAACGGACACACTGTATTGGGAGGACTCGGGTTAGTATGACATACTACATGCTAAGGGAAAATGTGGGTTACTGATAACGTTAAGTCGCGTAGTCATGAGCTTAGTGTAATAAATATTGTTTTTATGTAGGCGAATAACAACGCAGCTCAATGATGAATCTTGTATTCAACATGCTTTTCAAACCTATGAATTCACGCAACCTTTGTGTTAACTTTTAAGCATATATCTTAGGTATTAAATACTGGCGGCATGGAGCAGTACAAGGATGGAAAAGAGAGACACATGCTTGATATTGTTATCATTCAAAGCTACTTCATAGATTTTTGGGACCTCATGTTGTAAACACTAATTTTGAATGATATTGAATAAAATTTATTAAAACACTCTTTTGAGTTATTTTCTATTATTATTACGTGTGTTCCATGAAGCAATACCCCATATTAGCTTTTCGCTGTTATATGTGAAAAAGGAGGGTGTTACACAAAATGCATTTCGTATTGGTCTAAATTATTCCGGTTCGTTCGTCTATAATTTGGGTTTGATAAATGATACTTGGAAATCAAACTGAATCGAACGCGAACCAGAACCAAACTGAATATAAAATCCGAGTTTTGGATCATAAACGAATTGAACCGAACTATAAATTTGATTTTCGAGTTGTTTTTTAGTTTGACAATCGGAACTGTGATATAAAATTTAATCGTGATATAGAGAAATACTTTTTTATTTGAAATATTTTTTTAAATATTTATTTAACTATATATTTTTTTTAAATAGTGTAATTCGGGTTATTGGGGTTGATTCGAAAATAGAACCGAATTTAAACTATTTGTTCATTGTATTATATTAAATATGTGATAAAAATGTTTTGTTTCATGTTTACAAAAAAATATTTGTTCATTGTATTATTATTGTAAATATATACCTTAAAAAATAGATCACTTAGACAATTATAAAAAAAACAAACACCATATTTTCATTCAAATTCAAGCATTACGATCACCTCTTACCAGTAGGGGTGAGCACATAAACCGAAAAACCGAATCGAAACCGAAAAAACCGAAAACCCCGTACCGAAAAAACCGAACCATTTGAAAACCGATGTCAATGGTTTTGAGTTTTAGAAAAACCAAATGTTTGGGGCGGTATTTGGTTGCATACAAAAAACCAAACCGAAAAAATCGCCCCGCCCCATCATTAAATATCTTTTAAATTTTACAACAATTTTATATATTTATAAAAAACACTAGTGTTAAACTATTCATAAAAAATATTTGAATATATCATCTGAAGACTTTTTTTGACAAGTAATACTAATATATGTTCGATCATGAATCGTGAATATTTTATTTCTTCTTACTTATAGTTTATTAGTGTGTAATTAAAATAAATATACCTGGTATATGTTGTTGATGTTTTTATTTTATACATAAATTTATTAGTGATTTTATGTTTAGTTGGATTTATTGTAATGCAAGTATTAACTAATTTGTTATCATTTGGATTTCTTCTCATTAATATATGACTGAATCTTGACCATGAATGTTGATGTAATAAACTAATTATCACTTTTTGTTTCTTAACCCAACTATGATTTACGTCATTATTGTTAGAAGTTTGTTATATATACGTATAAAACGTTACATATAAACTAGAAAAACAAGGATACTGGTTCTATTTTCTGGCCTCATATCTTAACTTATTATTCTATTATTTTAATTTATCAAACTTTTCAGAGTTATTACTAGTAATTAAATTAGTGGAGTATTTGTTGTAAACGATTGCTACTTGAGTAATTTATATATTGTTTCCTTTTAGCTATGGACCTCAAAGGCTCATATCCTCAACGAGGATGAGGTTAACAACAAAAGGGATGAAGAAGTATTTTATTTGGATAGTCAACAAGTTAAATGATAAACGGGTTGTTGAGAGTGATATGAAAAATATTAGTTGCTTGTTTTATTTATAGAGGAAACCAGTTAAAGTTCGGATCGTAATTGTAAGTTAACAAATTGATAAATTTTAAAGAAACAAAAAAACCGATAATAAACCGAAACCGAACCGATTTAGTAGGAAAACCAAAATGCCGAAACCGAATAAACCGAAACCAAACGGTTTACGAATCTTAAAAACCAAAATTTTTGGTTCGAGGTTTGGTTTTAGCAAAAAACCGCCACAACCCGCCCCATGCTCACCCCTTACCGGTAAAATATAGTAATTAATTGGACTAATGACTTACAAATGCATATCGATACTTTTTTGCGTTCTGTGTACCCATCTTTTTTTCCCATTATAGTTATCAAACTTTTAAAAGTCGGTCATTTTGTGTATTTTGTCACTATTTTACCATGTAAAATGACTATTTTACCCTCAAAAATTTCAAAAAAGTAAAGGTAAAATAGTCACAAAATACACAGAATAATCGACTTTTGAAAGTTTAATAACCATAATGAGAAAGAAAAAAAATGGCTACACAAAAATGAAATAAAATATTAAGTTAGATGCATTTTTAAATTATTTTTAAATCATTTGCCCTAATTAAATTCAAACCTAAAACATTTTAATAAAACAAACACCACTTAAAAAGTTAAAAGTATACTTCATCAGCCCAATGTTCAGTTGACCATGGTGGGTGGTCACTCGAGTCAGAATCAGAGAAACCATAGATAAGGACGAAGCCAGGACGAAATATGACCGAATGCACAAATTTTTTTAACCGTAATATAACATATGTAAAAGGTGAATTAAAACGAACGGTATAAACACGTTCCGATTGACTGGGTGCATTTAAGATACATTTAGAAAAAATCGATGTTTTCTTCACATATTAACACTACACATAAAAAATCCATAGGGGTCACGGGCACCCACGGGAACCCTCTAGCTCCGTCCCTGACCATAGATGCTTCTTCCGCAACCTTTATCCAATGGTGCTTCCTTACGCGTTGAAGCTTCATTTTTATTTTCAACATGATCATCCCCACAATATCATCAATAAGGACACCCTTTCTCTTAGACAAACTAATTTCCATCATTTGGTTGTTCAAATATGAAACATCATTTTCAAGGTACACCTCAATCTCTCTATCTCTAGGTACATGCCATAACAGACTAAGAACATCTTCGTAAGACATTAGTGGTGCCAATCCTTCATTCAATGATTTCCTAGGTACCCTAAAATAGGAGAAAATTTATGCCAACCTTAAACCTAAGTCAATAAACAAGGAATCATACTCGTTTATCGAAAACATACAATTCAGTGTCGACTAAGTCATACAAATATACTACTGCATTACTGTATCTCCTATCCGATTGTGAGGTAAAATCCACCGTGATGGACTTTTAATGCAAACATGACTACATGGTGCAACCTTAATATATGTACATATTTATATACAGTCGTTGGCGAACATAAGGGAAAAACTTCCTCTGTTTAGTGGTTCAAACGGCAAAGCTTCTCCTTTAATATTTCAGCTTCTACTTTGTAATTATCACCTTGTGCCTGTACAACAAAATGTGAAATTGTAAGACAATGAGACAATGTTTTAACCCGCAACCACGAATTTTTCTCGTAATTTACAAGCAAGTAGAATTTGACAAGGATTATATATATGCAAATACTTTAGATATATGGTATTTTATGTACCTGAAGATGTAGAGTGCACAGCGTCGTCTTTTCCCCCGGGCATTTAAAGGTCGTTAAATTTAGCAAAACAAATCTGTTTTCTTCGGACTCTAAGTATTCTATTACCCTAGACAAGGAGGCAATCTCCTTATTGTTGCTCATATGATCGGTGGAGTAAACCAGTTGTATCACCAGTTCTTTATCGCATAAAACGCTCACGGAAGAAATTACTGATGAGTTAGTATTAATTGTAGAATCTTTAGTACTTTGACTCTCAATGCCGAGATTCTTTTGCCTTGTACTAATGGTTGATGTTGAGTACGATGAAAGATTTTCCTTTTTATGCAATAATATCTCTACTTCCTTTCGCAGTTCTGGTATGTATTTTAGTGCGCGCGATACCGTCCCTGGAATACTTACTTTTTTCTGTCCCAAAAATGAGTTTTATCAGTAAAAAGAATCAGGAAAAATGAAATTCAAATGTGTATCAACTATTCTTATACATAGAACTTGTAAGTTTTATAAGTTTTATAAGTTTTATGAGTTCTTTTAATCGTAAGTACCTTTTGATCAGCTGATATGGGCAGCAATGAACGAAGATATGCATATAAATCGTTAACCCTCTTACGGCGATCTCTTTCGCTTGCGTTATGATTAAGCTTTTTGGACACCTTCTTAGGATCGCCAATTTTTCCATTTATAGCTCCTCCAGAAGAACAACTCTCGGGTGCACAATCGTGTTGGCATTGATCATCTGATGGAAAATCAAGAAGATGAGCATAAGAATCTGCTTCTATGTCGACAAAAACATCATTGCAATCTTGTTTGTGATTTGGGGCAATGTTATCCTCCAAGGGCCATCCATAATTTGTAGAAAAAAATGTAGAGGGTAGTGCTAGCATTTTTATTGCTTTCAATTCGTTTCTTTTTTACTTACTAGAGGGAATAGCAGTTGAGGTTTAATGAAAATTATAAGGATGATGTGTTGGTCGATTTATACATGGTAATTAGGTGTATCCTCTTTGCATCGCATTTACATCGTCATGGAATACGACCAAAGATAAAAAGATGTTTTTTTTTTATCTAAGAAGTTTCTCAAGTTTATAAATAATACACTAACGGATAACCCACTCTTACACATATTCCTTCATGCTAGTGAGTTCACACCATAATATTAAAACTAAAACGAATATATAATAGGAGCGTGTGTCATTCTCAAGCTTAATGCAAGCTAACCATATTTACTTTTATTCATGTTTTAGGAAAAATGTAGCATCCACACTTTCCTCTCAAGCTCGGAGTATTTTTTCTTTCGGTTATGTTAAATAATGAAATATACACTTGGTTATGTAAAGCTATATTATTATGATAACAATATGCCCATTATTTATTGAAGTTAGGTTATTATTTACAACCAAGTGCTACTAACTTATCAAGTATATATAGCTACTTTATTATATTTGATGTTGATGTTGTTAGGAAGGGCGGTGGGTATTATGGTTTAATATAATGCGTGTTGTTTGGAATTTTTGTATACTATTATGTGTTAGTTAGATCTTTATTCTTTTTCTTAACTATTTAATTCTAAGGTGGTTAACTATGATATGTGCATTATTCAAGGTTCACGGAGACTTATCAGTCGTCTTAACTATTTAATTCTAATGCTTTCATTAGGACATTTTATCAAATATTTGAGCTCAGCTAAAAAAATAATAATGCATATATATAAGAGCAGTTGGAGCGGTCGTGCCGTTCGTTGGCGCTGAGCCATGGCGTGATCTTGATTAACTGCGTGAGATTACATGGGTTGGCGTCGAGGCTCTCGCGCCGTGGTTACCAGCCCACGCAGTGGGTTTTTCCTTTTTTTTTTGTATTTTTTGAATGCAACGGCTATATTATCGTTAGGAGCGCATTTAAAAAAAAAACCTAAAACTTAATTTTACCTTTCTAAAAACTTATAAATAGCCCCTTAATATTTCATACATCTTACACATTTTTCATATATTTCATCTTCCCCCATTTCTTCAATAAATAAAACGTAGTTGATATGTACACAGAGAGTATTTATCTGCACACAGAAAATCAGAAGCAAAAGACAAATATGCCCTTAACAATAATAAATTGTGTCCATAATCATTTGGTTCGGTTGAAGTTTTATCAAAAGTCAAATCCCTGCCATCATGAAGTGACGCCTCTACTTCCGGCCCCCTCCAGTCCTTTTTTGTAGAAATGCTAAAATGGATCCGGTGGTCTAATGTGGTGGTAGATGGTGGTGGAAGCCATTGTTGGCTTAGAGAGAGAGAAAGAGAGGTTGAGAGTAAAAGTGTGTGTATTCCCAAATGAACAAATGACAATCAACACCCCTCCTTGGAAGCTAAGGAGGGGTATATATAGTCACGCACACAACCTAAACTTTACAACGAGCCTAGTCTAGTCTAAATGTGCGTGACTATGATAACTAACGGGAATTCTTAAATGTCGTCACATAAAGTGAGTTTCCAACAATCTTCCCCCATGGGACGACGTGTAGAATTCCTTACAATATTCTACCTAACAAGTACAAAATAATTAAGAACAAGAGCTTTCATGAAGCATCCAATGCTGATGAAGTCTTCTGAGGCCTTTGACTTCAAAACGACTCATCTTTAGCTTGTAGTAGAAATACTGTAACGGCACGAGCTAAGTAACCCATACACTTTTGGTTAAGGAGAAGCTTCTGAATTAGCTTCCCCCTAATTCATGCCACGTAAACTTGATGTAGAAGCATTTTAAATAGCTTCCCCCAAGTATATCAACAACTTTTCATCTCACGCTTGAATAATTCTTCTGAATTTTTCTTCCCCCTGAGAATTCAAGTTATGCATACCAGAAAGAATCAAGACACTTCTCCCCCCACATAGTTGAAGAAGGTAAATCAATCCCAATTATGAAGCTCAAATACTGAAGTGGACACTTTATCCCATTCATGAAGTTGACATCGTAACACCAGAGTCAATTAAGTCCCGGAAATGCACATATCTTCTTCTGGAGATGCACCAGAGTCAATTAAGTCCCAGGAATGCATATAGGATAATGATGATGTTTAATTGCAACAATCAAACAATTAAACCTCGAATCAGTAGTGTACCGTTTGGAGATTGATAACGACACGAGTTAAAACACTGATTTTCTCTGCGGCTATGACAAATGTCATCCCGGAATTTCTTCAAATCAAAAGAAGGTATGAAGTTCATCACGTGTACTCGTTGTGCGTTCAATGTGTCTTCTTCTTCCCCCTTGATGGTTTCGAAACTCGGAACCATCAATAAACTGTACGCACATGAACCTGAAATCTCGTGAGAATAATAAATAAGCTGAATTATATATTTTGTGAGAATCAGCTGTTGATCGAAAATCTCTTCTCATAAACTCTCCATGGCCACCTTTACCATCCCACGTGAAAGAAATTTGAAGTGACCACTGAAAGAATGAACCAGATACGTCAAACGTGAAGCTGAATAAAAATCCTTCGATCTTGTGACTTAAGCTTGCACTATTGTTGAATGAAGAACGGTGGAGAAATCTCTAAGTACTCAATGCATCACTGAAGAAGTCTATAAGCACAACACCTCTTGAAATTATCCACGTCGACTACGCGCGTGACACTGAGTACAACAATGTAACCCCTTTAAGTGATAGTTATCCGAGTCATCAACCATCCACCCCGAACCCGGAAACCAGATAACCAAGTCTTCATTCTAGGATTAAGCACGAGCAAGTTATCTAGTAAAAAATAAAATAAATACACGCCTTCGAAAAATCCGTCTTCAACGTCAAGTAAATAATACCCGATCAAACAAAATCTGAAGCCACTAAAAAATCGCCCATTCTTTCTTGGTCTCGTCAAAATAAATTCTTGTCACATTTTGTCACTTCATTTTGTCGCGTCACATTTCTCGTCACCCAATCAGTGTCAAGAAAAAATTAAAGAACCACAAATGCAACAAAAAAACTACAAATTCAAAAAAGGAACTTGTTTGTTTGAGCATTCATTCTCCTTAACAATGTTTCGGCACATTTTGTCTCGAGTATGTCCAAAGTATACCATAATACACAAAATTTTTATTCAAAAGGAATAATTTTGAAACAAAATTCGTGTATATGAGTAACACATAAACTGCCCAATCCAAATTAACCATAGCCCATGTTTATCAAAGAGAAACGAGTGTCCAAGGCCCAATGTTGTGTCTGTCATGGCCCAAGAAGTATACCCGATCCATCAAATTGGAGATAAAACACAGCCACATATCCCTAATCACTCACATAGTTTAAACCTAATCTTCTCACATCCTTGTTAGTTCCGCCCCCCATTTTCACTCCCACCAAACTCTTCCTTGTATAATCCGTCCCCCCAATCTCTCTAACCTCATCACCTCTGCCATTTTGAACTCAACATAAATCATCAATCGCATCTTCTCACACCCGAAATCAAAACAAAAATTCCAAATCAGTCTCGAATGATTAGATGCTGATGAAGTTCATCCTAAATGACTACCATTGTTGTGGGTCATCAAGATCTCAAGAGAGGTCTCGGGTAGGTATAGTAATGATTGCATGTGTTTAATTTAAACGAATCAGTGATGTGATTATAACAAAAAATGTTATAAATCATACATATGATTCGTATATAAATTTTGGGATAAACCCAACACAGATCTATGATGATTTGTTGATTTCGTGGTAAGATCTTCAAAGATCTCAACATGCATGTTTAAAACACGAAAGATGATTCTGAGATCTTTATTAGTTAAGTTTCTGTTTGAGTCTTAGATTGGATTGGGGAATAGGTGACGATGGGTATTAGGTTAGATTGTGGTGTTGTGGAGGTATAAGGATGGATGGGATTGGATTTGATTTTTGGGTCGACTCGGTGAGTTGTCTGAGTCAACTCGGTAATTACCGAGTTGACTCGGTTGGGGTGATTTTGGTTTAAGTCACATTTTTGTTACACAAGTTTTTAACAAAAAACAGTCCAATCGGAATGTAAAAAAAACAATCCAATCGGAATGTTTAAGTGAGTCTGGTCTCATCGGAATTAAGCATACACCCCCATCGGAATGACCAATCCGAAAGTACAATCTGAATATCTAATCTGAATATCCAATCGGAAACCCAATCTGAAACCCAATCTGAAAGTTCAATCGGAAACCCAATCTGAAAACCCAATCTGAATGTCAATCTGAATAAGCTGTCGGAAACCCAATCTGAAAAGGGTTTTGAAGGACCCGAAAATAGTGGATCTGCACATTTTGTCCTTTTCTAACTGCATAAACAAGAAAGACAAACCCAGAAAGAGTGACCATATTTGAATGACATTGACCAAGAGGATGATGATGAAACCGAGACACAAATAAATATGTTAAAGCCCAAAACATGCGACTGTTTGGTCAGATTAGACAAAACATATGACGTGACAAAAAAAAATTTGTAATAATGGACAGAAATAATATAAAACGAGACACAAGAATGAATTAGACCACCAAATCGCATATATAAACACTCCAAGGATAGAACCGAGACTCTGATGCCAAATGTAGAAATGCTAAAATGGATCCGGTGGTCTAATGTGGTGGTAGATGGTGGTGGAAGCCATTGTTGGCTTAGAGAGAGAGAAAGAGAGGTTGAGAATAAAAGTGTGTGTATTCCCAAATGAACAAATGACAATCAACACCCCTCCTTGGAAGCTAAGGAGGGGTATATATAGTCACGCACACAACCTAAACTTTACAACGAGCCTAGTCTAGTCTAAATGTGCGTGACTATGATAACTAACAGGAATTCTTAAATGTCGTCACATAAAGTGAGTTTCCAACATTTTTTGATTAACTCTTAATCATTTTCGTACACACAAAAATAATATGTAGAATTAACCTACCTTCGGTGACCATTATACCTAATATTCATCAAAATTACCGGCATAACCCCCATCATTGTAACCTAGTGACGAAAAACCATATCAACAATGTAGAAACTAGAAGGGGGGGGGGGGGGGGGGGTTGAATAGTTTTTCATTACTTTTCAAAATAATTTTGTTTAATCCACTGACCGCGGTTCTTTTTTGTGACCACGGTTCTTTAACAATAAAGAACCACCAGTTCTTTAAGGAACCGCCGACAGTGGGATAGTCCATTTGATACATATTAAACTTAAACAATCCTTTGTATCAAATTCCTTATCAAGTTTGACTAAGTATGAGACATGTTTGTTATAGATATAAAGATTATAAACAACAAGTAAGTAAACACACAAACACATCAATTCAAGAGTACATCAAGCAATAGTCTAAACACTAAGCACACACGTACTAAGCCTTAGCTTTTCCGCAACTAAGATGCTTAGACTAAAGGATGCACACTTGATCATAATCTAAACATGAAGCACACACGTACTAAGACTTAACTTTTCTGCAACTTGGATGTTTAGATTATGTGATGCACACAACACACAACAACATATAAATGCATCTAAAAAGGTAAAGACATAAATGTAAATGAAATTACCGACACGATGATTTATAGTGGTTCGGTCACAAAGCTCCTCTTCATCCTACTCCACTCCTCGAGTACCCAACTCGAGAGTTACTTCACTAATCAACAAGCTCCTTTCAAGGCGGAGAAAAACATACACGTGGCTTACACATTTCCAACACTAAGCTAGATGTCGAGTCCTAATCTAAGGTATGACCAATCTACACACGTCGCATACTTCACCATTTTCTGACACAAGGCTAGATGTCGAGTCCTAATCTTAGGTAGGACCAATCTACACCCATCTACACCAATCTTCACACTAGTTATGGTTTATGGCCCAACATAACAAACCTTATGTTTTATGGCCTAAACACATAAACCATATAGATCTAAGTACACAATGAAAGTTTTTATGGAATTATATTTAATAGTCGTGTGGTAAGATCGAACTCGAGATTATGGATTGCACTCAATACGTAAAGAGTTAATATATTTATTAAATATATTTAGGGGTTTTCTAAACTTACCTTTATTTTCACTAAATATACCCTTAATCAATAAACTAATCATTGATTAAACCTCTATTTATGACTGGTAATTAATGCATGACTTTTTATTTTTCTTTATTAATAACTAGCTTAATGACCCGTCTACGTCGGGTGTATTTTAAAAAGTTGTTTTGTAAGAAGTAATAAATACATCAAAGAAATAATCGAACGTAAAGATGTTACGTTAATACATGAAAAATAATAAGAAAATACATGAATCACTCGTTAAACATTTGTGTTTGTAACTATTAAGATAATAAACGTCAATGTATGTTTGTCTTCAACTTTGATTGTTTTAAATAGAAAAGGACGTATGTGAGCATTAATCAAGTCTCCAATAACCAAATGAAAATGTAAGTAAAAACACATTGTGATACATGGTTATGTACCATTTGAAACCTTGTTTATATAATCAAATAATCCAGACCCAATTCATATAAAGTATTTTATGGATTGCATAAGGAAGAAAACGTTGATACTATAATAGATAATCATCTTCTATTCCTTAATACTCTAAAAGTGCAAAAGTTACAATTGAATAATAATCTATTTTGCATTTTTACTAATTTGTACTTAATTATTCTAATAGTGCAAAAGTAACGCCTTGCAGCTCGTCAAAATAACGTCTAGCACTTTGCGATTATTCAGGGCCTTGTTTTGAGCTTCTTGTATCTTTATTATTGCATTAAAAATGATCCTTTTTTGTTGAGTACATACCAACTATGTACTTGTACATACACATTCTTTATAATACATCCACCATTAGCTCCATTAAAATCAGATCGAAGCTGAATACGTTGATTTTTATTGTTACTCGACTGTCACTGAAGGAAAAACTAATAAACGTAATTATCAGTATTCAAGATGAGTTATCAAATTCTAATGAGGTTATAAATTTGAGTAACATAAAATCCCCAAAAGTGATATCGTAAAAAACGATTATCACCCAAAAATGAAATTAAACTATGTATTTGAGGGACATAATCAGTTTGAAGCGCATTTCTAAACGTCCTAATACAGTAAAATTGTGTATATAGAGATTGGTTTCTCACTTGAATGCTTCTCTTTTAAATAGATAAGCCGCTTTGCATGTAGGAGTCTGCTTACTTTAGGCATAACACTACAAAATATAACATCTTTACCACCAGAGTATAGAAACGCTTTTAGGTAATGGACCATATAAGCAGGTGCATATAATAATCCTATCCCTCCAAGCACCAACCTTCATAATTTCAGACAATGAGACTCAGATGTGGTGCGAATTAGATTAATTAAGCAAAAATAAAACGGACTACAAACCAAGTAAAATGTCCAAAACCTTACCATCCAACGAACATCTCCGGGAGTTGAGTGCATAGACAGAATAGTCCTGTAGAACATGTAAGCTCAAATTTCTTGGTTGTCTTCCATGACCTTCATCAATCATAAAGATACAATATGTTACTAAACTATTTTGTGAAAATTATCAAATAAGTGATGAGCATAAAATATTGCATCAGCAACCATTTGACTAAAAAAGCTTCAATTAATATAATTTGTAGCAGTGCCCATAGTTACCCATAATTTGTATCATAATTTGACTAAAAGGTTTAATGTATCTTACTGATCCATACAACCTACATTAGCAACCAAATTGACTAAACTGTTTAATGTATCCTGATGATCCATATAACCAACATCAGCAAACCATTTGACTAAAAGGTTTAATGTATCCTACTGATCCATGTAACCTACATCACAAACATGAACAAAAACTTAATTCTGCTATTCTCTCCTGATATTGTGAACATAGTCTCGCTAAAATACCATGTCACTAACTAATCATTTTTATAGCATCATTAACTTAAAAGTCCACTGAAAATCAGAGATCAGTTTCGGTCACAACAACAATCAAATTACATAAAAGCCTATATCTTGAACATGAAAGTAAACATAATTCTTGTAATGTATCCTAAAGATCTACGGAGTATCTTTTATCTATATCTCGAATACAAAAATAATATGCATAAACCGTGTTTTTGTACTACTAAACAATGAAGCAATATAAAAAAGATGTCTAAACAAATCAGACTAAACAAAATGACATAAACTAAAACCTACAGGATTAAGTTTTTTGATGTTTTTTTTCATCTATTACCAGATCCCTAAACTGAACTTTTGAAAAAAATAAAATCAGTTTTGTATGTAATTTTAAGTCGATGAAATCAGTTGATTTTATATAAACGTGTTTTGGGGGAGAATGCATTGACATCAATTGTAGCATTGAAAATATAGATAAAAACACTATATCTCACTCACCTCCATTATGATAAGGTCACTAATATTATCTTTCAAACATTTCATCAAACACCTTCCCCTGGATCTTATAATTCAAGCACAAACATGTATAACATAAAAAAAATGACACCAATCTTTAGATCTACTATGAGATAACCAGTTTCATGGTTTAGCTAATCTAATGAAGCTATAAAACTTACTCAAACCCGTCTATTAATTTCATGGTTTACTTAATCCAAGATGAGGAATACTTTGAGTGAACTGGATCTGCACACAAAATGAACACATCACAATTGTTGTACAATGAGATTTAAATCCAAATAATAATGATAATAATGATTAATACTTTAATATGTTCTTAATCACAACAAATATATTTCTAATTCATACCAGATAAAAAAACATTGTAACAACCACACCATACATATAAACATCAGTTGACACAAAATTAAGCTAAAAAAACAAGAAAAAAAAACCCGCAGATTATGTAGAGTATGTGTTTCAATCGGCACAAAATTGAATTCGAATTCTTACAGTCTGGTTGAATGAAATATATATAGACGGGTTTATGGTTTTTAGAATTCTATTTTTGGTTAGGAGCGTGTGCTTTGAATGAGATTTGAATGGGGCATGTCAATTAACAGCGTATTGAAGAAGCTACTACGTGTTTTGTGAATCATGGTTGTAATGATAGGGCTAAAATACCGGGGGTTTTAATTGTTGTATAAAATTAAAAAATAAAAACATAACGCATGATGATGAATGGTACATTTCAAATATTTATTGAGAGTTTCTAAAAATAAATTAAATTTATTCTTAAAATTTAAATAATTTTTATGACTTGCTATAATTATAAATTTCTTTATTCAAAAAAATATTAATTCTGTTCTTTAATTTTGTTAAAGTTATCTGTGTTTTTTATTTTTTAAAAATAGTTTTCTTTATCTTTCACATAATAATTTTTCAAATAATTCATTTTTTTACCAAAATCAGATAAACAAACAAACATTTAAATATTTTTGTAGATTTGTACTATAGAAAAAGTATGAATACATAAAAATAAATTAACATAAAAAGACTTTTTATTTTTTTATATACAGATACAGAAAAACTAATTATTTTTTCATGCGTTTTTTTAATATACACAAAATTATTTTATAAATATAATGTTTTAAAAGTATAGTTATAAATGATAATTTATGAATACAACTTTTAATATTTGTTATATAAAAATTGTGATAACAAAAAACATACGTACAAAATTATATGGACTTTTATAGGCCGAACTTTTGTTGGGCTATTTTTAAAGAACATGTCCACTACATTACCATTACCAAAATACCAAATCAGACTACGTAATATACTTGTGGCATTGGGATGTTGTACATGACATTATTTAAGAAAACCTATTTAATTCTTGCATTTAATTTTCATGCTCAAAGGAGTTGTAACATATTCTGTTTTATTATATAAAATAGATCATTATTGTGTTTTACTTTTATGTTATACATTAAATATACGGAGTATATCATACCTGAATCCAATATAAATACCACTTATGCTCACGTAATGTGTATCCAACTTTTTAAACACTACTAGCAGCTTTAAAAAATAGGACTTCAACGCTATTTCAATTACGGAGGAAATATAGTCTCATTTTTCGCACAACAAAAATCTAAACAAAATATTAATGGATATTCTTTTTGAAATGTTTTTACGAAATCAAATTGACAACAAAAATTACATCATCTTTATAAATAATACTGGTACAAAAACATATATTTTTTAATTTATTAACACAAACATAAAAATAAAGTCACAACCTTACGGGTTACTTACAATAAGATTAAAATAAATACAAGATATTGTATCTATAAAAACAACGCATGTAACTTGTTTATAACATTTAAATATAAGTATTTAGAAAAACAATTTGTCAATCATTATTATTATGTGCTAGTGAACATGCATAATGCCTAAAATATAAAACTTCTCAAGCGTACAAGCATTTTATGTCTACAAGTTCATGCATAGGATTTATTGGACAATTAACATTTACTAGTAGTATTTTTTTTATACAATACGAAAAAAGTAGTAGATTTCTTAAATTTTAGTTAGAAATTATTGATAACATTTGTATTAATTGATATACATTAAAACAAAACTAGAGAAAAAGTGAATGAAAATACTGGAAAACGTAACCAGTCAAAAATAACATAGGTTAATAGGTTGACTATTAAAAATGGTAAATTAAAATAGGTACATTAAGTAAAAATTGGGTAGTAATAGCATGACATTAAATTAAACCAAACTATAACTTTAACAACCGTTAAATAATTAAGATTTAAGTATTAACGAGCGTTGTGGAATAAAAAGGAAGAAGGAAATAAGGTTCTGGAACACCCCATAAAGGGGGTGTTCGTCGGTCGGTTATGGGGACAAAGGGGAAAGGAAAATTTTCCTTATATTGTTTTTTACTTAGGCTACAAGAATTCCTATGCCTATATAAACATAACCTCACCCTCATAATTCTACACACCATCTCTCTTTCTCTTCTCTCCTGCGATCGCAACACCAAACGCCCCTAGGGGTTTTATTTGGTTTTTTGGTTTAGCTTATAATCTAGTCATAGCCCTTCTCTAAGGTTGTTGGGTAGATTTTCCCACTAGACGTTGAAGCTCAGTTTACACGTAATAGACTTACGGCTAGCTCGTTGTATTACGTGTGTCCAAGAACGTAATATAGTCTTACTTTAGACTATATCTCGGTGATAAGGTTTTATCGATATATTGGTGCTTTGTTCTTATCTTGTGGAATCAGATTAGCTAAAAGGTATGTAACCCTAATTCGATTAATTATAATTGTGTTAATTATGATCTTGTTAAATCGCTTCCGCTATATGTGCTTTGATCTTCGTTACGGTTTTAGTAGCTTTTATGTAGTTTATAAACCATCAGTGGCATCGAGAGCCGTTTTAACATGTTATAATTATCGAAAATCTAAATTTTTTTTAACTAATAATTGTTCTGAGTTAAAACTACATGTTTTTTTAGGTTTTTCTTAAAAATTAGGTTTTTGTTTTTAAAATTAGGATTTTTGTCCGAATTTAAAAAAAATTGTTTTTGAAACCCTAAATTACATGTTGTGTGATCTTAGATTAAATTGCATGATTAATTTTTATGTCATGTAGATTAATGGTTATGATCCGTAGTGATTTAATTGTTAAGAGATTTTGGGTGGATCCATGATGAACGTGCATGTTTTCATGGATCATATAATTATATGATTATATGATTTTATGTGCTACTTGTTTAATTTGAATGAATAAATCTAGAATTAGGGAAGACTTTTATATAAATATAAAAACATAGATTTGATGATTATTTAATAAATCGTATGCATGCGGCTATTTGATTTATTTATTTCACATGTAAATTGTTATTATGTGTTCATGATTTAGTTTTTTTTACTTGTTTATGTTTAAATTGTACGAATTGTTGTAAACAAGGGTTTTTTTAAAGAAAAATAATATGGACTAAATCATATTAAAATTAAGATTTGTTTTGAGATCTAAATTACATAGCATTTGTGTTGATTGGTATTCACAATAATAATTTAACGGCCTACTCCTTTTGACAAACTATAAAGTGGGAATAACGCATTGCTGGTCATGTACCCGGTTAAGGAAGGAGGTATTATGCCATTAGCCGCTGACCAAATTCCCGGCTCGCCTGTGCGTAAAATTGAAATTACCTACGATTATTATTTGCATCATACCATAGGGTTGATATACCGCAAATTTGTGAGAATCCGTACTTTCTGAGCATTATTTTATTCTTTTATTCGTGTTTCTTGAATTTTCCAACGTATTACGTTTTCTTGTATTGTTATACGTAAATCCTGAGATCTTGATAATTATAATAAATTATACTTTTTAAGTATTTTTCTGATCATCGATAAATACTTTGTATGGAATTATAAAATTTTTATTTTATTTTTCCCTATTTAAATTAAATCAATGTTTTTGATTTAAAATCACCCACGTGCGTTTTACAACGAGTTTATTCAAATTAATGTACAACGAGAATTCCTAGTGATCGTGATACCGACGGATGCCCAAAACATTATATTTTATTATTGATTGTTTCGATAATTAATATTTTCGACGATTTCGTTTTAATTACATATTAAGTCGTGTCGGGAAATCATATATCATTTTTATGATGCATTGTAACTTTTGAAAAGTATTTTTACGAAACCCAAACCCCGTAAATATTTTCAATATTTACGAATAACCATTTTCTACTCTTTAAAACTATTAATTATTTTTGAGTCCACAAGTTTCAAACTTAGCAACATTGGTCCCTCCACTTACCTAACCAAATATATACTAAATTTATTCCACCATCACACACATATAAACACTTTTATAAAAAAATCATCACCTCCCTCCCCATCTCTTTCTTTTTCGTCAGACCACCACCACACAAACACCACCAAATCTTCATCATCCATCATGATTCATCAAAAACTAAAACAAGACCACTTCCTAGATTTTCATGGTGATTCTAATGATCCAAAAATTTCCTACATGCATCAAAATTTCATTATTTTATGAATTGGTGGTTGGAAAATGTTTTGATCATCTTGCATGTGTGGTATAAGCATTGATCTTCATGCTTTCATGTTAAAAAGGTTGATTTTTGATCTTTAATTTTGTTAAATTTCATACACAAGTGTTTTTAGGAGTGTTTGGTTGATGGGTATGATAGTATGATGATTCTATAGGTATAGGAATGAGTGGTTTTGGTTGAAAAATTTATTTATCATGTTTTCTAAAAGGCTATTTTAGGAGAGCAGGTCCTTATCAGATTTTTCGTGGGTTTAAGTTCGGAGAAAGGCTAAGTTTATTTGATATTGTTATAGAGTTTTCTAAGACGCTCGTTTTGGTATAAGATAGAGCTTCTAAGTCATTACGAGTCAAAAGTTATGCTAGTTTTAGTTTTCGTGTACCGGGAGACGCAAATCGGCACAATCCGAAATTGTGGCTGATTTTGAGTCGACTCTCGGGGACTTTAGGCTTGGTTAGATAAATGTAACTACTGGTTTTCAAAGTTTACAAACTTATTTTGATGAGTCTAGTAGTGGTTTCAAAAGTCGGATTGTCGAGTTAGTACTTTTAATGTGGTCTAAACGGTTTTACAAAACAAGTGCACAAATCTGTCCCAAATTTGGAGTCGAGTAAATTGTCGAGCTGATGGATTTTAAAGTGTGAAATTTGGCTTAAATTTTGGTGAGGTCTTATACAGGTTATAAGTGACCTTGACACCAATTTTCATCTAAAACGGACAAGTCAAGATAGGGTAGATCGGTGTGTACATTCGGGATGTACTTGCTGATTTTTATTTTGGACACTTAGTTCAATGCTTGTGTTGCGTGAGTTTGAGTATTCACCATCGGACATGGTGACTTACTCAAGTGCTTAGTAATTATATAAATGACTTAGCTACTGGTCCAAATAAGGTTAAAGGATAGTTTGACTTGCGTTGACTTGGCATCGTATAACGAGTCATTTTCAAGTGTTCAAATGTTTTAACGTGTAGTGTTGGAATAAATAGGTTAGTATGGATTATTTTAGTTCGTGTCAATGGTTTTGAAATATATATATTTTGAAAACATTTGAGCCATATTATATTTGGTACATATCGATACTTGAGTTCGAGTCTTAACGCGCGCCTTATTTTGATAGGTTGCGGTTTTCGTGTTTCCCGGGCATCCATATCGTAGGTGATCGTCTCACTACCATTGTTTCTACTCAGTTTCTGAGTACCGTGATTGACTTACCTCGTGGCTAAGGTGAGTTCATAGCCCCTTTTTACGTGTACATGGTTTCTAAACACGGGGTGAGATTTTACATGGTGGAACACAACCATTTAAAAACTGTGTGTTATCCTCAACTTGTATGCTATCCAGAAATTGTATGCTTTCCAGAACTTGAGGATTTCCAACTGATTTTCATTGATATTATTGCTTTTAGTCTTTAGCCTTAAGTTACCTCTCATTGATCATGAACCGTTAATTAATCCTGCTACCAAGCGCGAATGTTGTGGGTGGATCCAGCGGGATTGACTATCCCCGTCCCGATTACCTTGACGCACTAATATTTGTTTATTCACTTGAGTATTTAGGCTGAATACTCACTAGAGGAACTTACACTGAGTTAAGCTTCAGTTCATGAACTAAACAGCAATAATAATTGTTAATGCAATAATGCCTAAAAACGTTACTTGCATTTTTCGGTCTCTCTTAGTTTTGATTACGACAATATGTAAAAACAAGCATTTACGAAAACAACGAAAAACGAATTCTTGAGTTCAAGTATTTTTCATTTTACCCATTTTCACTTAAGGTATGAATAAACAAGTACTAACCTTAATCAAGTGATCAAGTGATTTAATCTTTTCTTAAAACTCACTTTTTATTAAGTGTGACAAGTTTTAATTAAACTTTCTTTTTAAGAAAATGTTTTATTAAATTAAATATTTGAAAATTTGAAAATGGCATATTCCCTTTGGACTTGGAATATCCTTTCTGGATATTTTCATAACCAGATATGACCTCCACCACTAAAGGACAAAAAGGGAGCGGAGTCTAGTCCATCGGTTCCTTAGCTCCTAGGTGGTTCCTTATCGATAAGGTACCGCGGGCTAAGATAAGGAACCACGGGCAGATATAGCCGTTGGCCCTTTGTCCTATAAATAGTGGACCTTTCTCAGATTTTCAATTCACCTCTTTTGCACATCTATTTCCAGATTCAAACACTCTTCTTTAATCACTCAAATCTTTGATCATTTGTTTGATTACTACTTGTTTAAGAAGTGAATCTTGTTCTTCCATCCCTTCCTCTCCAAGTGCAAAGAGAAGAACACTATCCTTGTGAAGTGTTGAGTCCACCACCAAAGATCCATTGAAGATCTAATTTATACATTTGTTGTTGTGTCATAGTTGTGAAGATCCAAGTAGTTGTGTCTATTTGGAAGTTGTGTATGTACTAAGTATAGTTGTGTAGATTGGTCCTAGCTACGATTAGGGCTCGACTTTTAGCTTAGAGTCGGAAATTGGTTAAGTGACGTGTACGGTTTTCTCCTCCATAAGGAAATTGTTGTGTAGTGAACTCTCGAGTAAGGAGTACTCGAGGAGTGGAGTAGGAACGAGGAGTGAGCTTCGTTGCCGAACCACTATAAATCCTTGGTGTTCGGTTTGATCTTTCTTTACCCTTAACTCTTTATATTCTTTATTCTTTGTGCATATAATTTTTGTTAGTATTAGTTTAGTTACACTATCATTGTTCATATTGTGCATAAGAAGATTTCACATATTTCCTCAACTCTAAGTTTTTGGAAACAGGATTTTTGAAAACCACCTTTTAACAAGTAAATATAAGAAACTATTCAACCCCCCCCCCCTTCAAGTTTCTACAATTGGTATCAGAGCGAGGTTGCTCAAGAATTTTTAAAGTATATTGTATTTTAAAACTTGAATCGATCTATGGATTCCAACAAATACCTAGAAGGGCAATCTATGCAAAGACCACCACTTTTTGAAACCGATAGTTTTATTTATTGGAAAAATAGATTTGAAACTTATGTGAAATCAAAAGATTTAGATCTTTGGCATGTTATTACCAATGGTGATTTTTTACCTTATCAATTTAATGAAGATTCTAAAACAAAAGAATTTGTCACTTTTGACAAAGCTAATGACGATACTAAAAAGAAACTTTCAAAAAATAATGATGCTAAAATGGTGATTTATAATGCTTTACCTAAGAAAGAGTATGAAAGGATTTTTATGTGTGAAACCGCTAAAGATATTTGGAACACTCTTTTAGTAATTCACCAAGGTAATAGCCAAGTCAAAGAAAGCAAAATCGATCTTCTTGTCCAACAATATGAACAATTTTTCATCTTAGAAGATGAAACTATTGATAGTGCATTTGCTAGGTTTAACACCATTATTACTAGTCTAAAAGCACTTGATGAAGGTTTTTCTAGCAAGAACAATGTTAGGAAGTTTCTAAGGGCTTTACATCCAAAGTGGAGAGCAAAAGTCACGGCGATTGAAGAATCGAAAGATCTCTCAACTTTATCACTCGATGAACTCATAGGCAACTTGAAGGTTCATGAGATGATAATTTTGAAGGACTCGAAATTAGTGAAAACCAAGAGTGAAAGAAAATCTCTTGCACTTAAAGCCAAGAAGGAACAAAGTGATCATGATAGCTCCTCGGATAGCGATGACGAGGAGTATGCATTGGCGGTGAGAGATTTCAAGAAGTTCTTCAAGAGACGAGGTCAACACGTTAGGCAACCCAACAATGGCAAGAAACCATTCTCAAAGAATCGGTTTGGCAAGAACGAAAAAGGTGATAGGAATTGATTTAGAAGTGGTGATCCAAATCACTTCATTGGTGATTGTCCAAAGCCTTCTAGCGATAAGAATCACACGGCGTTCGTTAGTGGCTCTTGGAGCGATAGCGGTGAAGATGATGATGACAACCCAAAAGAGGAGAAATGTCTTATGGCTCACACTTCTAAAGAGGTACATTCCGAAACCGAATATTATAGCTATGATAGCTCTACCTTTGATTATATTGAATTTGAAGGCAAATATGATAGTTTACACAAACTTAGTCTTAAATTCATAGAAAAGAATAAAACCTTAAAATCAACCAAAACTAAGCTTGAAAATGAGATCAATGATCTTAGGGAGAAATTGGCAAAACTTAAGAAAAATAAAGAAGTTGATTTAGGTTGCTTAAGTTGTGAGAAACTTAGATTAGAGAATGAAAATCTCAAGAGCACCTCCATTAAATTGGAAAAGTTCATGAAAGGTACTAGTGCTCTTGATGATATGTTAAACAAACAAGTTCATTCAAAGGAAAGACTTGGTGTAGGTTTTAACTCAAATGAAGCCTCAACTAGTGAACCTAAACAAGTCAGGTTTTCACAAAATCACCCACTGTACGCGGTCCCAGATTGTATGGGGCGGTTCCTTATCACTATGGAACCGCCGCCATAGATAAGGTACCGCGGCCAGAACATGAGTTTTGTGAAAATGATGAACTTTCTGAAAAGTCAAAGTCAAGTGAAAAACCAAAGCATCTTATTGTTAATAAGGTAAAATTACCCATACTTGACGATAATGCTATTGATAAGTTCTACAAGCCATTAAGTAAACCTCTTATGGGAAATAGAAGTTTATCAAGACCATCTTCTACTCCACCTAGAGTACGGAATGAGTCTAAGCCTAGAAGTAGAACGACAACGCCTAGAAGAGATAATCAAAACAATTCTCGATCTAGAAGTAAAACCCCAACACCTAGAAGAAATGATCATAACTCTAAACTTAGATCAAATACACCCAGGAGAAATAACGAACAACAAAATTGTTATATGAATTACTACCCTCCTCCATTTTGTTCTCCATGGGGAACCCCTCCTTTATTCATGCATCCCAACCAAATGCAAGGGATGTTTGGTACTAACAATTTTGGACCCATGAGATATTAGGGACCAAATGTTTGATCTTGTGTGTTTTTACCTAGATATGCTTGGGAATTGATTTGGAGCCCGACGAGTGGATTAAGGATAGTGGATGTTCTAAACACATGACGGGTAATCGAAGTTTGTTCTCGCACTACAAAGCATATGATGGAGGTAACGTCACATTTACAAGTAGTCTACGTAGTAATATCATTGGCAAAGGTACGGTTTCTCTTGACTCTATGAACATTGAAAATGTTGAGCACGTAGATAACTTAGGGTTTAACCTTTTAAGTATAGGTCAAATTTGTGACAATAAGTGTAAGGTCATCTTTTCAGAACATGATAGTGAAATCATAAAAGATGGAAAAGTCATTGGAAAAGGTGTTAGAAAGCATGGGCTTTATGTCATGAAGGTCAATAAGAAGTCAAAAGACAACATATGTCTTGCGACTATAGATGATAGTTCTACTCTTTGGCATAGGAGATTAGGTCACGCTAATATGCGATTAATTCAATCTTTAGTCTCTAAGGAGTTGGTAAGACACCTCCCCAAGATGAAGTTTGATAGTCACTTTTGTGATGCTTGCAGAGTTGGAAAGCAAGTTCACTCAAGTCACAAAGCCAAGAATTTGGTTTCGACCTCTCGGTGCTTAGAGCTCCTACATATGGATCTCTTTGGACCTTCCGCCATACGAAGTTATGGAGGTAACCTTTATACCCTAGTTATAGTTAATGACTATTCTAGATTCACTTGGACTAGATTTTTGGCATCCAAGAATGAAGCTTTCGATCACTTCGAAATCTTTATTCGAAGAATTCAAAATCAACTAGGATGTCCAATTGTCTCTATTAGGATGGATCATGGTAGGGAATTTGATAATGAAGTGCAATTTGGTGCCTTTTGTGAAGCTCATGGTATTACCCATAACTTCTCGACTCCTCGCACTCCACAATCAAATGGGGTAGTTGAAAGGAAGAATAGGACTCTCCAAGAGATGAGTAGGACGATGTTAAACGAGCAATCTTTGCCTCAAAAGTTTTGGTGCAATGCCGTGGACACATCGACTTATATTCTCAACCGAATTCTTATTCGACCTTTCCTAGGAAAGACCCCCTATGAGATTCTTAAAGGTAAGAAACCCTCATTGGAATACTTTAGGGTGTTTGGAAGCAAGTGCTTTATCCTCAACACCAAAGGCTACCTTACCAAGTTTGACCTAAAGTCTTACGAAGGTATCCTCTTAGGTTATTCCCAAACTTGCAAAGCCTACATAGTCCTAAATAGAACCTCAGGGGTTATTGAAGAATCTCTCAACGTAACCTTTGATGAAACCCCTCCTTCATCCAAGACACCACCATTGGTTGATGATGACTTGGATGAATTAGAAGTAGTTAAAGCCAAAGAGGTTAGAAACATAGGAGTTGAAGACCTTAATGTTGAAAAGGAAGTAAACATTAAGGAGTCTAGGGATCATACTCTCAATAATATCATTGGTGACTTAAATCAAAGGACCCTAAGATCTCAAGTCCAAAACCAAAGCAACTTCTTTTGTTTCGTCTCCTTGATTGAACCAAAGAATGTTAAAGAAGCTTTGATGGATGAAAGTTGGGTCATTACGATGCAAGAAGAATTGAATTAATTCGTTGCCAATGATGTTTGGGAACTTGTTCCTCCACCTAGAAGTTCTTCCATTATAGGAACCAAATGGGTAGATAGGAATAAGTTAGATGAGAATGGTGTTGTGTCTCATAACAAAGCTATACTTGTAGCACAAGGCTATAATCAACAAGAAGGGATTGATTATGACGAGACATATGCACCGGTAGATAGATTAGAATCCATTAGAATCCTTTTAGCTTACGCTTGTTCCTTAGACTTTAAGCTTCAACAAATGGATGTAAAGAGTGCGTTTCTTAACGGTTTGATCAATCAGGAGGTGTATGTGGCTCAACCTCCCGACTTCATTGATTTTGAGAAACCAGATCATGTTTACAAGCTTAAGAAGGCACTTTATGGTCTCAAACAAGCACCCAAAGCTTGGTATGATAGACTTAAAGCGTTTCTTGTTAAACATGAGTATACCATGGGGATGGTAGACAATACACTCTTTACAAAGAAGAAAGGTCCTCACCTCATAATCGTACAAATATATGTTGATGACATTATATTTGGCTCAACTTGTCAAGAATTGTGTGATGACTTTGCCAAAATCATGCATGATGAGTTTGAAATGAGTATGATGGGAGAACTTAACTTCTTTTTATGACTCCAAATTAAACAAATGGACGATGGTATTTTCTTTAGTCAATCTAAGTACGCTAAAGAAATGCTAAAGAAATTTGGATTAGAAGAATCTAGACCAATGAAGACCCCAATGGCCTCGGATACTAAACTCACCGTAGATGATGATTGTGAGTCGGTAGACAACACCAAATATAGAGGTATGATTGGTAGTTTGTTGTACCTAACGGCAAGTCGACCGGATATCATGTTTAGTATTTGCCTTTGTGCTCGCTTCCAAGAGGATCCCAAAACCTCTCACCTCGAAGCAGTTAAGCGTATCTTCCGATACATTAAAGGAACTATACATTTAGGATTATGGTATCCTAAAGGGACCAGCGTAGAAACCATTGTCTACGCGGACTCGGATCATGCGGGAGACTATGTGGACCGGAAAAGCACTAGTGGAGTTTGTACCTTCATGGGTTGTTGTTTAACTTCTTGGTTCTCCAAGAAACAAACCGCTCTTGAAATATCCACCACGGAAGCCGAGTATGTGTGTGCCGGAAAAGCATGCCAACAAGCTATATGGATGAAGCAAGCGCTTGTAGATTACGGGATTTCTCTTGATGATGTTCCCATCATGTGTGATAATAAGGGTGCTATAGACCTTAGCAAGAATCCCGTGCAATATTCGCGAACCAAACACATAGAAATTCGACACCATTTCCTTAGGGATAATGTTCAAAAGGGGAACATATCAATTGAGAAGGTACCATCCGAAGACAACTTAGCCGACATCTTCACTAAGCCACTTAAGAGGGAACCATTTAATTACTTGGTCTAGGATTAATGGAACTTCTTCCTTAATTTCCTTATTTTCTCTTTATGTGTTTTCTTTCTTTTACCACTTTGAGTCATTGAGTCTTCCAAACTCTTTTTGAAAAACCCTCTCTTCTCCTTTTCAAAATTCTCTAAGTTTCTTTCAAAAATGGTTGAGAAATGCTTTTGACATTGTTACTTCAATCTAAAAAAAGCATTTCATAGATTCTCGCTATTAATCTAGAGCTTACATAATTCATATGTATGATTCTCTCAAACATAGCAAGAACAATATAGAATCGTGAAGGATCATTGTGTCATGACTTAAGGTCTTATCTTACACACCTCCTACATCGATTTTTTTCTTGTATTTTGGTCAAATATCTATTTGGTAAGTTTGCATATGTTTTCTTTGTCTATCTTTGCTTTTAAGCATATCCCTATGATTAGTTAGACTAGAAAAATAAGATTTGCTGAAAAATCTTCCTCCAAACACCATACACAGCCTCTGCAGGCGGTTCCATATGTGAACCGCGGTGCCTTAGTGATAAGGTACCGCCAGTCCTGATAAGGAACCGCATGCAGTGCCTTCCTTTTTCGGGTTTTTGTTTGAAACTCCAGATTTGCTCCAACATTTTTGAGAATCTTTGTTTCAAACCCTTTGACCACCCCAAAAATACCTTAAGCCTTCCCTATTTAAACCATAAGCATTTTGCCATACTTCACATCCAAAAATGTCTTATTCTCCAAATGAAAGCCTTGAATCTCCTCCATTTTCTCCAATTGCTTTCAATCCCAACTCACCCAAGAACCATTACAATCCAAATTCACCCAAGAACACTCTTAATCACATCTCTCCTACCAAGAATGTTGATTGTGGAACATCTTTTCTTCCACCACCACCCTTTAGTGTTCTTCCTCCTTCTCATGGTAATGTCATGCACCATGGAACATATTGTCATTGTTGTCAATATCAACATCTTGCTATGGCACACATCTATGAAGAGTTGAGCTACATCAAGAGTCTCTTAATCAAGTCTCCTCTTCACTATGATTATGAGATCTCCAACAAGCCACCACCACCACCCTCCGCCATTACCTTGTCTTTCATATAAGCATTGGTTGCTTATCCACAAGACACCAAATTCAAGCAAATCTTAGAATTCTAGGATAACTAGGATTAGATATATGCTTTTGGATTGTTTCTTTTTCCATACATCTTTGTATGATTTTTTTTAGTAACCTATCTTGGATCTTTGTCTTTATGTTTTCTTCTCTTTTATTTTGTGACCTATTGCTATATCTTGTTGGTTGTTTCTTTTGTTCAACTAAGCCTTCTATGTAGCTTGTCACCATATCTCGATTCCTCGGTGCCCCAAGCTAGGGGGAGTAAGCACCAAGGGGGAGTCTTTGCAGAGTCCGTCTCTTCAACACCGACTTGTGCAACCTTTTTGCTTCGACAAAGGCGGAGAAATGAATAAACTCGTCTTTGAAAATCTTGTTTTTTGTGTGATTGAGTTTATGTATTGTCGGAATCAAAAAGGGGGAGATTGTTAATGCAATAATGCCTAAAAACGTTACTTTCATTTTTCGGTCTCTCTTAGTTTTGATTACGACAATATGTAAAAACAAGCATTTACGAAAACAACGAAAAACGAATTCTTGAGTTCAAGTATTTTTCATTTTATCCATTTTCACTTAAGGTATGAATAAACAAGTACTAACCTTAATCAAGTGATCAAGTGATTTAATCTTTTCTTAAAACTCACTTTTTATTAAGTGTGACAAGTTTTAATTAAACTTTCTTTTTAAGAAAATGTTTTATTAAATTAAATATTTGAAAATTTGAAAATGGCATATTCCCTTTGGACTTGGAATATCCTTTCTGGATATTTTCATAACCAGATATGACCTCCACCACTAAAGGACAAAAAGGGAGCGGAGTCTAGTCCAGCAGTTCCTTAGCTCCTTGGTGGTTCCTTATCGATAAGGTACCGCGGGCAGATATAGCCGTTGGCCCTTTGTCCTATAAATAGTGGACCTTTCTCAGATTTTCAATTCACCTCTTTTGCACATCTATTTCCAGATTCAAACACTCTTCTTTAATCACTCAAATCTTTGATCATTTGTTTGATTACTACTTGTTTAAGAAGTGAATCTTGTTCTTCCATCCCTTCCTCTCCAATTGCAAAGAGAAGAACACTATCCTTGTGAAGTGTTGAGTCCACCACCAAAGATCCATTGAAGATCTAATTTTATACATTTGTTGTTGTGTCATAGTTGTGAAGATCCAAGTAGTTGTGTCTATTTGGAAGTTGTGTATGTACTAAGTATAGTTGTGTAGATTGGTCCTAGCTACGATTAGGGCTCGACTTTTAGCTTAGAGTCGGAAACTGGTTAAGCGACGTGTATGGTTTTCTCCACCATAAGGAGCTTGTTGTGTAGTGAACTCTCGAGTAAGGAGTACTCGAGGAGTGGAGTAGGAACGAGGAGTGAGCTTCGTTGCCGAACCACTATAAATCCTTGGTGTTCGGTTTGATCTTTCTTTACCCTTAACTCTTTACATTCTTTATTCTTTGTGCATATAATTTTGTTAGTATTAGTTTAGTTACACTATCATTGTTCATATTGTGCATAAGAAGATTTCACATATTTCCTCAAGTCTAAGTTTTTGGAAAAAGGTTTTGTAAAAACCACCTTTTAACAAGTAAATATAAGAAACTATTCAACCCCCCCCCCCCTTCTAGTTTCTACAATAATGTTTCGGACAATGGTTACTGTGCATAACCATTTTCCCCTATTTCTTGTTTACAAATGAATGCTTGTGTTCCACATCCTTATTACTAAACCTATGAATATCACTCAAATTTGTGTTGACGATTTTACATGTTTAATCTCAGGTATTATTACTTAGCTTTGCTTGGATGGGAGCCCGCAGGATATTATCGCAACTTGGAGATTTCTGTGATGCTTTTAAAAGATTGTTTTTAGTAAAAACTGTCAGGAGTTTATTCTATATTTTGGGCAACTTTATATTATAAATCGAGACGAAATAATATAATTTTCCGCTTCTAAAACTCTGGGACCTATGTTTAAAAACTCTGATCTTTTATGATGTAATATATATGTTTTTATTTTGTCAGCTTTGTATTTTAGTAATTCATTGTTTCTTCTACAATGACGTGTTACCCCCTCGTTGCCTAGTTGTTCCATGCCAGATTTTGGCGGTCTCACAGATTGGTATAAGAGTGATGGTTATAGGGAACTGAGTCGTTTTTCAAAACTTAGTCTATAACCGAAAGTTCAAATATTTTATTGTTTCTAAGTGTCAACCACAGAATTTGCCAATGTTGTTCGATATCTACGCGGGTAACTCTCTAGTCCTTATTATTTACTTTTAATTATCGTTGTAGTATTTCTTCTCCTGATTTCATGTTGAAATATTACATTACCCTAATGACGATAATTACTATGACTTTTTAAACCCTATGTGCTTCATGAATTATCATTCAATATTACTGTGATTACATCTGCCTATACTGTATTTCTTAAATTTTTTTTCTTGTGAACTGATCTTTTTACAATGATTTTACATGTTATGACGTTACATACTTGTATTCAGAGCGCGTGTGCTGCCGACTTTTCTTGCTCATTTTCTGAGTACTATTGCTATTTCATTTATGCGTGATACGACTGACTTCATATACTCGTTCGTTTTGAATCATCTGTTTTTCTCGATTGGCTGTTACATGTTGTGCACACTCTCGTGATACCATTGTTCGGAATTAAAGAAGTGTTGTTTTTGATGAACTCCTGATTTTCATTCTTACTACCGTACGTGTTGCTTTCATTGTTTAATTCTTTAAAATATCTATTTAGATATGCAGATTTTCTTTCCGACCATTCGTAACTGAATGTCTAGTCTATAGACCATTGTGTAGCTCAATGTGTCTCCGAAAAAGACTAAAGGACACCGTGTGAGTCACACATCTCGAAGAACTCGTTGAATCAGTGCTAAATAATATCGTGAGTTCTCGTAATCTTGATTTACCTTTACGCCACCGTTTTACACGACAATTGTACCTGGATTACATTTCATTTCATTGGCCATTCTACGTTTCGACTTCGAAGTACAACGTCCGTTTGTACCTAGAAACCATCATTGTCATCTTGAGATTCATCCTTTATTGTGTGGCGATTGTTTGGAATACGATCCTACTTGTATCCTCCCTTTTTCATTAAACCTCCTCGCCTCAGGAGTGATATTGGATAATATTTTGTTTCTTCTCGGTATGTCTTGTGATTTTGAAAAATCACGCCGCCAGGAGACCAGCCTGCCTTGCATATTGCAATCGAAGAAACGGATGTCATGCATCGTTGTTGATTTCTTAGGTTTTCGTTGGTATTATTGAACCATTTCTATACTGTGTTTTCTTTACATGGTTAATTTTACAGTTTATTCTCTTTCGTCTTTATGGAATCCACTAATTTTGTGTGTACATTAATTCTGGGTTATTATGAAATTGGATTTAATTTCAAGCTGTGTCGAAAAATATAATTTGTATAGAAACTTTACAGGAAGTCTAATAGTGTCGAGAAAATATTTTTATAACTTTAAACATAAAAATATATATTTTTACTTGTTGAGACGTCCGTTTAGGACATAAAATTTGACCAGTAAACTTTAAAATCGAGCAAGTAATGCTCATTTGAGATTGTAAAATCTAAGAAGTTATTTTCTGAATAATGCTAAAATATCATTTTGTTGACAGATTTAATGGAATGACATTTTTGTCCATTTTTATTCCGTTTCAAGTCCCGGGTAAAACTAGAAATTTGTTCAAAACATCGTTTTACACCAATTTACTCTAGACTTCGAGTCTTAAAATGTCATTCAGTGAATCAATTGGTCTAGTCAAACCCAAAAGTCAAAGTTGACTGAAAAAAAAGGGTCAAAACTGATAGAAGTTAAAAACATGATTTGAAGCATATTAAGTTCGTGTGTGCTTGTAAAATTGTAACTAATAACATTTTACAACCATGAAACATTGATTGTGTTTGAAAACGTTTAAAAACAGTAACTTGAGCTCGGTCATACATAAATCTTGAACTTTTAGGAACCAAGTGATTTGACAAACTGATGTTCTACTTTCTTAAAAGTGTATTTTTGTCAAATAAATCATGATGTGCACATACGGATTCCTTTATCCTTTCTTTTATATATGACTTATTTGTCATTCTACATTGTCTTTCTTTGCTTCTATCGTACCACTGATTTGGATTGAGGTTAAAGTTCTTGCTTTCGTATCGTTCGTTACCATCTTGACACGTGTCACTTGACGATTTCAGCTAAACCTCTTGAAACCTTATCACCTTGTAACCATTTCGTTTACTGTCTTGAACTACTCCTTATTTCCCTCTTGTAACCCACTCGCTACTTTATAAACAATTGTCATGTTACCATATAAACTCAAACTGGTCTTGTTTGCGAATCATTTTACGAAAGGTTTCATTTGGGCTTTCTTAAATAATTGAATGTTATCTTATAAAATTAATTTATACTAATTTTGCAATGTATTTTCACAAATTGTTCTAATACGGTCTTATAAAGAACCCTTGTAAGATTTAAACAGTTAGCCAGTAACTTATAGGCGAAAAGTTTCATATGTTATTTTGATTTCTGTTTTTACAAATGCTATTATATACATATTTTAAATCATATGATATGTAATACTGGTATGACGAAGCTGAGCATCGCATTGCTAGTCCTAAATTATGCATGGCCGAGCCATGCAAGGCCGAATAGTAGTCACCTTAAATATTTAACCAAGAATCAACTTTTTAATTATGTTCCTTAAAAATTTAGATAAAATAAAAGTTTTGAAAACTTTTACATCTTATGCGAGTAACAACAGTTCGCGACATACACTTATGAACCCTTATCTTTTCTTGAACAAAGTACATGCCTCAAACACATATTTCAATACTCGACGATCATTGCCTTACTTGTTACCTCATCATCCTCATGATACGTTTTTCGTTACCATTTGCCTAAATTCTTACCATTGATACAAGACTTGAAAGTTTCAACGTTATTATGCCTCTTCATCGATTGACCTTCTTTATCTATCTTGGTAAACCTTCGAAACATCTCTGGACGCGAATAGTGAGTTATGACCAGGAGTGACCAATTATTTCGTGTATCCGTCATTATGTGTGTTAGACTTCATCGTCTTGAAATCCATTCGTGTGAATTATGAGTTGATTTCGCCTTCATTTCTAATGTTGTTCATCTTACTGGAATTACTATCAAGTAACTTCTTAAGAATTTTCTGTAATTCGAAAATTTATTGTGTGGCTTTTCTCTTTCGATCGTGTATCGACCAATGAGAACTTAATAAGCCGTTATTGGTGTCACCAACTGCACTCAAGAAGCGATGACATGCTATAATCCTTTGTTTTTTTATTATTTTTATCAACGACGCGTCTACTCTATCATATTTGTTAAGAATTGACATGACTTTCGTTTTATTTCCCTTGTGTTATTGCTCGTATACAAATTTTTGACCTTTATATGATTCCTATTCGTTGTTGTCTTGTCACCTTTTAAAAACTAGAAAAAGTTATGTGTTTATCATTTGATACCTTAAACACTTTCTTGAATTTCTAAAAAATAAAATAAATTATTATTAATTTTTAAGAACGTTTTATACATTTTATCAAATGTTTAAATTACCAAAATTACTGTTTCAAGTTAAATACCAGATATATATATCCTCTTTGGGAAATTTACCTAGTGTTTCAAAGGATATCAAGCTGTATCTTTTAAAGTATTTGATTATATCGTACTTTACTGTCAACCTAATGAAATTATTAAATTAAATTATAATTTCTAAATTATGTTTCTAAATAACTTGGAAAAATCTGAATTTTCTCTAATGGGAACGATAGACCTGAGTTTTAATGATAATTTCATGTAGTCACCTAAAAGCTCTTAAGCTGATCAAAATAACTATTTTGAGTTGTTCAACTTTTACTTTGAAAATCTTGGTCAAGAAAAAGATATAGCAACATCATACTCACTAAATACAGATAGTTTGATTTTAAATCACTACACCTTGTAAAATTTTATTTTAATCAATAAAATATTTAAACTGAGTTTTAAAGTAATACCAAAATCCTAGACAATGGATTGTGACAGCTTGTATCTTAAATGATCATATGTTATTCATTTTCCCTTCTATTTCGCTTGTGACTAGATCCTTACATTTTAAGATTGTCACGTTTTACATTTGCACGATTTACGACCCCTTGTTGATTTATAATTTTGATTCATCTTAACGCACCTTGTCCATCTAAGCGATTCTCATGTTCATTCTATCTTTTGAATATTTCTCCGTACTGAAGCGTAATGAGTTCCAATTGTTAAGGTTCGCCGTGATGCAGAAAATACCTGGGAAGCAATGAATTTTGTTCTACACTTTGTACCTCCTCTTGTTTGCATCTTCTACTGTTTTCAGGAGAACTCTGGGGACCGGAGTTCCTTTAAGGGGGAAGACTGTGAGAACCCGTACTTTCTGAGCATTATTTTATTCTTTTATTCGTGTTTCTTGAATTTTCCAACGTATTACGTTTTCTTGTATTGTTATATGTAAATTCTGAGATCTTGATAATTATAATAAACTATACTTTTTAAGTATTTTTCTGATCATCGATAAATAATTTGTATGGAATTATAAAATTTTTATTTTATTTTTCCATATTTAAATTAAATCAATGTTTTTGATCTAAAATCACCCGCGTGCGTTTTACAACGAGTTTATTCAAATTAATGTACAACGAGAATTCCTAGTGATCGCGATACCGACGGATGCCCAAAACAATACATTTTATTATCGATTGTTTCGATAATTAATATTTTCGACGATTTCGTTTTAATTACATATTAAGTCGTGTCGGGAAATCATATAATCATTTTTATGATGCATTGTAACTTTTGAAAGTATTTTACGAAACCCAAGCCCCGTAAATATTTTCAATATTTACGAATAACTATTTTCTACCCTTTAAAACTATTAATTGTTTTTAAGTCCACAAGTTTCAAACTTGGCAACATTGGTCCCTCCACTTACTTAACCATATATATACTAAATTTATTCCACCATCACACACATATAAACACTTTTATAAAAAAAATCATCACCTCCCTCCCCCTCTCTTTCTTTTCCGTCACACCACCACCACACAAACACCACCAAATCTTCATCATCCATCATGATTCATCAAAAACTAAAACAAGGCCACTTCCTAGATTTTCATGGTGATTCTAATGATCCAAAAATCTCCTACATGCATCAAAATTTCATTATTTTATGAATTGGTGGTAGAAAATGTTTTGATCATCTTGAATGTGTGGTATAAGCATTGATCTTCATGGTTTTGATGTTAAAAAGGTTGATTTTTGATCTTTGATTTTGTTAAATTTTACATACAAGTGTTTTTAGGATTGTTTGGTTGATGGGTATGATAGTAGGATGATTCTATAGGTATAGGAATGAGTGGTTTTGGTTGAAAAATTTATTTGTCATGTTTTCTAAAAGGCTATTTTAGGACAGCAGGTCCTTATCAGATTTTTCGTGGGTTTAAGTTCTGAGAAAGGCTAAGTTTATTTGATATTGTTATAGAGTTTTCCAAGACGCTCATTTTGGTATAAGATAAAGCTTCTAAGTCATTACGAGTCAAACGTTATGCTAGTTTTAGTTTTCGTGTACCGGGAGACGCAAATCGGCACAATCCGAAATTGTGGCTGATTTTGGGTCGACTCTCGGGGACTTTAGGCTTGGTTAGATAAATGTAACTACTGGTTTCCAAAGTTTACAAACTTAGTTTGATGATTCTAGTAGTGGTTTCAAAAGTCGGATTGTCGAGTTAGTACTTTTAAAGTGGTCTAAACGGTTTTACAAAACAAGTGCACAAATCTATCCCAAATTTGGAGTCGAGTAAAGTGTCGAGATAATGGATTTTAAAGTGTGAACTTTGGCTCAAATTTTGGTGAGGTCTTATACAGGTTATAAGTGACCTTGACACCAATTTTCATCTAAAACGGACAAGTCAAGATAGGGTAGATCGGTGTGTACATTCGGGGTGTACTTGCTGATTTTTATTTTGGACACTTAGTTCAATGCTTATGTTGCGTGAGTTTGAGTATTCACCATCGGACATGGTGACTTACTCAAGTGCTTATTCATTATATAAATGACTTAGCTACTGGTCCAAATAAGGTTAAAGGATAGTTTGACTTGCGTTGACTTGGCATCGTATAACGAGTCATTTTCAAGTGTTCAAATGTTTTAACGTGTAGTGTTGGAATAAATGGGTTAGCATGGATTCTTTTAGTTCGTGTCAATGGTTTTGAAATATAAATATTTTGAAAACATTTGAGCCATATTATATTTGGTACATATCGATACTTGAGTTCGAGTCTTAACGCGCGCCTTATTTTGATAGGTTGCGGTTTTCGTGTTTCCCGGGCATCCATATCGTCGGTGATCGTCTCACTACCATTGTTTCTACTCAGTTGCTGAGTACCGTGATTGACTTACCTCGTGGCTAAGGTTCATAGCCCCTTTTTACTTGTACATGGTTTCTAAACACGGGGTGAGATTTTACATGGTGGAACACAACTATTTAAAAACTGTGTGCTATCCTCAACTTGTATGCTATCCAAAAATTGTATGCTTTCCAAAACTTGAGGATTTCCAACTAATTTTCATTGATATTATTGCTTTTAGTCTTTAGCCTTAAGTTACCTCTCATTGATCATGAACCGTTAATTAATCCTGCTACCAAGCGCGAATATTGTGGGTGGATCCATCGGTATTGACTATCCCCGTCCCGATTACCTTGACGCACTAATATTTGTTTATTCACTTGAGTATTTAGGCTGAACACTGACTAGAGGAACTTACACTGAGTTAAGCTTCGGTTCATGAACTAAACAGCAATAATAATGTTTCGGACAATGGTTATTGTACATAACCATTTCCCCTATTTCTTGTTTACAAATGAATGCTTGTGTTCCATATCCTTATTACTAAAACTATGAATATCACTCATCTTTGTGTTGACGATTTTACATGTTTAATTTAAGGTATTATTACTTAGCTTTGCTTGGATGGGATGCAGGATATAATCGCAGCTTGGAGATTTCTGTGATGCTTTTAAAAGACTGTTTTTAGTAAAAACTGTCAGGAGTTTATTCTATATTTTGGGCAACTTTATGTTATAAATCGAGACGAAATAATATAATTTTCTGCTTCTAAAACTCTGGGACCTATGATTAAAAACTCTGATCTTTTATGATGTAATATATATATTTTTATTTCGTCAGCTTTGTATGAACTGTAATTCATTGTTTCTTGTAAAATGACGTGTTACCCCTTGTTGCCTAGTTGTTCCATGTCAGATTTTGGGGGTGACACAAAATTCACATATGAAACACAATGAATAAGGTTATTGTTTTGTGTTTTAGCCGAGTTTTAGAAAAAATACTTTGGGAATAGTTGTGAGTAAATTCTTTAAATTGGTTTAACCAATACCTCAACAAAATATATGTAGAAATTTAGTCTCGTGAAAAAGTTTACTAAATGTTTTATTAAACTTATGCTATGGAGTTTATGCATGCTTCTTCAAACATTGATTTGACATCAAAATTTATACCCTTAAAATTTAGGTCGAATGCTATCTAATTGACGAACACTTGAAATTACTATGTCGTCATATGAGATTTTTGGACGATGTTGTGATGGAAAGAAAACTTTCATAGAATGAGAATTCGCATGATAGTTTTATGTTCTTTATATTAGACGACTTAATTAAGTTACTCAGTGAGATCTGAAAATTTAAGGCATTCAGAAGGGATGTAACATGTTTACAGTGCAAAAGATTTTTTTCAATGTAAATCCCTTAAATATCTAGAAATTGCAAATTGTTTGTCAGTTGAATTGTTCGACAAGTCACTATGTTGAATGCATTCATTACTAGCAGATCATCTGATGTAATCAATGTTTTAAAAACCGGTTCGACCCGGCCGGTTACCGGGCCGTTGTGAGCCGGGTTTCTACTAAGACTCGAACTGGATTGAACCGCCGGTTTTTGATCAACCCGGTCGAACCGTCAGATCGAAAACCGGCCGGATCAACATATATCAAAGATAAAGAGAGAATGGTCTAATATCAGGTGATGAAATCAATAGTTCAATGTGTTGTTATCACACACTATGATTCATTCCCATGATGAGGATTCGTTGATACAAGGATGAATAGATCATAAGTGGTGAGATCCATCTTGATAGGGATGAATAGATCATAATGGTGAGATCTATCTTGGTAGGGATGACCAGTGATGGATAATAAAAATGAAAATGAGGTTTCGTTAATTGAAATTCATATGAGAATGTGGTATCTTGGTTTTACAGTATGAGTTTTATTGTTAAACTATAGAAGATAGATCTTCAAAGAAAAGAAAACACTAAAGAAGATAGAGAAATGGATGTGAGGATGATAAGTCAAACAAGTTGGCATAAAGTGATTGTATTTGCTGTACAAAACAGTGTGTGCTTTAATTACTACTAGTATCATTCGGTTGAGTAATTTGTTTTTATGCTAAAAAGTAGGCACACTATCAAGTAATACTCGTTTCAATGTATACTTACACGTGCGTAGTCATTTTGACATTAAACCGGTTTGAACCAGTGGTTCAACTGGTTGAACCGGTGACCCAGTGAACCGGTAACTCAACCGGGTCAGTTAAAAAACCGGGTTTTAAAACATTGGATGTAATAGATCTATGTCAATATATGTTCTAGGATTCAAGGAAAATAATATGGTTAATTTATTTACTGGGTAATTTTATTTTCTTGAAAGTATTTTATTATCGAAAATACTAATATTTTGAACTTATTTCTGTAGAAATGGCTCAACCCGATTGTAATAACCCGAAATTTAAAATCAACATTTAGACTGAGATCTAATCTTATTCCTAGTAGTCGTATCAATATTTATATCCTGACTTTTATTTGTCATGTTCGTTCTACGAATAATATTTAATTCTCGGCTAACCGATAAGGTTAAGGCTTTAACGTATAGAATGCATATCAATTATTATTTATTGGCAAGTTTATGACCGTCATCAACCGTAAATATTCTCGTTATGACATAAAAATATTTTCTATTTTCGTCGTTTTAATTTATCATTTTATGATCATTCTTCGTAATTCACCTTACGCGTTTAAGCGTCATTCATTTATTCGACGCGTTAACGCTTATTAAATCATAAGCCCTCATTTATATAACGAAATATAAATGTTCTCCGAATATCAACGTTTTTATTTTATATTAAGCGTTTACTTTTCGTGCTCTACGCGTATTTTTTTAAATCGCGTAATTTTTAAAATATCGAACCTTGATATTACTCGTTTTACTAATTTGTAAGGCAAGACTTTTATCATCATCTCACCCCACCTATGCGTATGCACAACTCAATACACACGTGTCACCATGGGATAATATTCATGACAAATGCTTAATGTAATTTACATGTATGAGATTAGTAGATCTCATGCCTCCCATTTCACACATAAACCCATTTCTCGTTCCTTCCTTTTCTTTCTTGACGTGATTCACCAACATAAAATAGCATAACCCTTTTAAATTGATTTAACTAGTAACTTAATTATATATTGAAGATCATATGTTACTTGATGTGTTCAAGGAATTAAAGATTTATCTTATTATCAACAAACATAAACCATATTGATTTGACATCTTTTGAGGTATGATGATATATGTAATTTTCACATTTGGTCTATGAAAACGTTATTATTTTTCTGTAAATATGATTTGTAATAGTTTGTTTAGGGTCTTGGACATTGTATATGATTTGTGACACCAAAAATGCAAGTTACACAAGCCTAGATTGAAAGTTGTGATAGTAACAATTTAGAACAGTAAGTAAATGAATTTCGGGGTAAATTCAGTAGGTATTGAGACTTTGGGTAACCATATAGATGGATAGATATATGTTTTGTGGTGATTTGGCCGGGTCGCTCGTCTCGTGACGATTGCCGATGAATTAGATATGACCGAAACGATAAAAAAGTGTCAATTCTGAACATGCTGAATGAACAGACTAAGAAAGCATTTTAGAATCCAGAACCATTACAAAAGGTAAAACTATAGGTTGTAGCTAAACTTATGTAGAACACACACTAATCGGATGGTTTTCTACGGATAAATGGTTTGGAAATGGCGGGCAAAACGGTGGAACTGAAGTTGGTTGCAAAAAACAGCCAACTCTTCTAAGTAATAGAATGGGTAAATGAGCTATGATAAGTATAAATTAGGGGTAATTGGACTAATAATGAGTAAACTATATAAGTTAAGAATGATTTTGGTAAAAATAACTCATGTAAATTATTTATGGTTTAAGAGAAACGATCTAATATACGAGGCATGTCACTAAATTGTAAGAATTTGATCATATTGAATTAATGTAAAACGTGTTGATTTTTATAAAAACCGAAGTCGTAAGACCCACTTACCAGAAAACGTAGAATTTTTTATGTATACTGATGGTTTGAATACCCGATACCTGACCATCGTGAAGTATTAAGTGGACATTGTATGGAGGCATTTTAGAACCCGAAAAGCTTATAAAGTGGATTTGGGCCACGAAAGCCCAACTTACACTTATAATGGCTATTGGGCCATTATTAGGCCTGAGATTTATAATATGTTTAGAGTTTAATACTGAGATCTAAATGTACTAAAGTCACATGAAATTTGTAATGGGCCACTAATGGGCATTAATGGCCTTAAAGGTCATAATGAATACATGATAGATTGTTATCAAAGTCTTATGAAAAGTTTTATAAAACTTATGCAATATCCAAACTTACTAAAGTGAACTATTTACATATGTGTTTGACTTATGTATAGTCTCGATCCTAAGACGCGTCTCGTCATTATAGGTCTCGTTCGGTCATATGACGACCGTTGGGCATCTCGTTCTCGAGCAATGAGCGACTGATATCTTGTGAAGTCTTGTATCGACTATTGGATGTTTGTTCCTTGATAAATGTGTGATAGCTATATCAGGTGAGTCTATAGCCTCGCTTTTATATTATCTTGTAAATGATTTTTAACCCGCGAGGGAGAATACATGTTGTTTTAGAAAATTAACACAAGTTGTTTTTGGTATGCTGGACCCGAATATGATGATAAATGCCTAAGTACCATTGTCTTATGAAGTCCCTGAATTTCATGAACTTTTAATTGCCTTGCGAGGTAAACGCTAATACATATGATAGATCTATTTGGTTTGACAGCCTTATCCTAGGGTATGTATCCTTTTTGATCACCTGAAAGGGATATTATGTATAAGAGGTCATTGGTATATGACAATATTACCTGTTGTAGGGGCGTCGTAAGTGACTCGGTTTGACGTGTTGGTTAACGCTCAGTTGCATGAGCTTAAGGCATTTATCGATATATATATATATGACTTGTCTGTGTGACAAGATTGAGATGATTAAAATTCTTGTGTTTAAATGATGATTTGCAAAACCTATAGACTTGCTCAACCGTTGTGTTGATGATTTTAAGCATGTATTTCAGGTAATCAAGATGGATAGCAGCGGAGCATGCGAGGAGGAAGTTGGTGCTTACTTGTCTAAAAATTTGTTTACTTTTTCATCCTTTGATATAAATAAACTGCTTTTAAGCATTTAATGTATATGTTGTGATTGGTAACGGTTTTTGGGACCAGACGCTACTCTGATTTTATATATTGGGATGGGAAACTCTTTAGACAAGGTTGTATATTATTTTAACGTCTCTTTCGAGGTCGTTGTCTATGATTGTGTGTGATGTGCTATGAGTAGCGCCCCAAAGTGGTATTCTGCTGCGTGGTAATTTGGGGGTGTTACACTGATAACAACGCTTTAAGTTTGGCGTTCAAAACTTTCTTCGATCGTCCGTAACTTACTGGCCAAAACTTCAATGATTGGTATCTCTCCTTAAGAATTGTTCTGAGAGTAGCAGGTACAATTGATTACTTGTCCAAGCCGTATCCGACTGACCTTGCTGAAGGAGCTTCTGAAGCAGAAAGACTTGCACATGCTGCTGAAGTAAAAAAGTACTCTGATGTGGCTTGTATAATGCTTGGGAAAATGTCACCTCAATTTTAAAAGAAGTATGAGCTATTTTCTCCAAAACTGATGCTTGAGGAACTCAAGGAAATGTTTGAGAAGTCTCAAGTTGTGGAGATCTACCACTTTGTAGATGCTTTGCATAGCTGTAAGAAAACCCCTAAGAAATCCGTAAGTGCACATTACATGAAAATGAGAGGTTACATGAAACAGCTCATTGCACTAGGATACCCATATGACCATAATATGGCGATTAACTTGATCAATAGGTCCCTAAACAAGGACTTTAATGATTTTTTTAGGAACTATAGTATGCATTGCACGAGGAAGACAATTAATAACTTGCATGCAATGCTCATTGACTATGAAAAGTTGTTAAAGGACAAGGCGTCTACCTCTACTCCTCAAGTACTAACCATACAAAAGGGTAGAGTGATTAAGCCAAAACCGCAAGCGAACAAAAAGATGAAAGGCAAAGGCAAAGTTGATAAGGGCAAGCAAGTTGCGACATATCATAAACCTAAGCAAAACTTCGTCAAGAAGAATCAATCTCAAAAGGATGAGACTTGCCACCATTGCGGTGTCAATGGTCACTAGAAGAGGAATTGTCCTCTTTACCTCGATGAGTTGCGAGAAAATAAGAAGAAGAAGTCTGAGCTAAGTGTTGCAGTTTCAGGTAACTTATTTATGATTGAATTATTTAATTTGACATACAAGTTAAATTCTTGGGTATATGATACGGGATGCGTTATTAACATTTGTAATACGCTGCAGGTATTTAAGCTGGAAAGGAAGCTATCCTATGGGGAACAATATCTGCAAGTGGGCAATAGAGCACAAGAAACTGTTGAAGCTATAGGAACGTTTAATTTAGTTTTACCTTCAGGCTTAGTACTGATTTTAAACAATTGTCATTATGCACCTTCAATTGTTATGGGTGTTATTTCCTTTTCTTGTTTGTTGAATCTTGGATTTATTCACACTATTGATAATAATGAAATTTCTTTTTTCGAAGATGGTATTTTCTATTTCAATGCAATTTCTGTGAATGGTGTGTTTGAAATTGACATGCATGATAATTCCAAGTATAATAATAATTATGTATTTAGCATGAGTAAGAAGAGAAAGTTTGACAAGAACTCTTCTTATCTTTGCCATTGTAGACTTGCCCATATTGGGAAGACACGCATACAAAAGATTCAACGTGAAGGGCTTTTGGAAAATATCAATGATGAACCATTTGATAAATGTGAGTCTTGTATCTTTGGAAAGATAACCAAGAAACCTTTTAATAGCAATATTGAAAGAGCTACTGATCTACTTGGTTTAATTCACATTGATGTGTGTGGACCACTTAGACATGTGTCCAGGAAAGGTGCTAGCTACTTCCTAACATTTACGGATGATTATAGCTGTTATGGTTATGTTTATTTACTTAAGCATAAACATGTGGTATTTGAAACATTCAAAGTGTTTAAAGCAAAAGTAGAATTGCTACTAGGAAAGAAGATTAAAGCTCTTCGTTCTGATAGAGGTGGTGAATATTTAAGTCAAGAGTTTAAAGATTATTTAAGTGAGAATGGAATTGTTAAGCATCTTACTTCTCCCTATGCTCCACAACAAAATGGTGTACCTGAAAGGAGAAATCGTACACTATTAGATATGGTGCAATCTATGTTTAATCTTACAACTTTACCATTATCCTTTTGGGACTATGCCTTAGAATATGCGGTTCGTATTTTAAACATGGTTCCCACGAAGAAGGTTAATAGGACACCATACGAACTATGGCATGGTAAAATGCGATACTTGTCTTATTTGAAGGTCCGGGGTTGCAAGGCGTATGTGAAATGTGACTCGGGTGACAAACTCCAACAACGATATTTGAAATGTATCTTTGTAGGATAGTTTAAGGAAACTATGAGTTACTACTTCTATTATCCACTTGAGAACAAGGTTATTGTTTCTAGGTATGAAGACTTCCTTGAAAGTGATCTTGTTAATCAAGAATTCAGTGGGAGAAATTATGATCTTGAAGAGAGTCATATAGATACATTACCTTCTGAAAACACTAGCGAAATAATTCCTATAGAACCAGAAAGTCTGGCGGTTCCACCAGAGTTAGTTCTTCTGCGTAGATCTGAAAGGACTAAAAACGCAAATAGCAATATATGTCTTAATATAGAGGATGATGATGAAGTAGGGGATCTCGGAGAACCTGTTAATTATAAATCCGCCATGCTTGATCTTGAGAAGGATAAATGGATGGTTGCTATGGATGAGGAAATGAAATCCATGAAAGTGAATGATGTTTAGATTCTTGTATATCCACCACCAAATGCTAAATTATTTAGACATAAGTGGATATACAAGAACAAAAACGACATGGATGCCAAAATACAATCCTATAAAGCTCGTTTAGTAGCTAAAGGTTTTATTCAAACTTTTGGCGTAGACTACGAGGAGAAATTTTCTCTTGTAGCAGAATTAAGAGCAATTAGGATTCTCATAGCTATAGCAGCATACTATGACTATGAGATATGGAAAATGGATGTTAAAACTTCCTTCTTAAACGATCGCTTAGATGAAGACATCTATATGTAACAACCTGAAGGGTATGTTGATCCTAAGAATCCAAAACACGTATGTAAACTTCAAAGATCTATTTATGGTTTGAAGCAAGCATCACATCAATGGAATAAACGATTTGATGAAGAAATCAAAAAGTTCGGATTTATTCAAAATTGTGATGAGCCATGTATATATCGCAAAGCTAGTGGGAGTGATGTAGTATTTCTAGTCCTATATGTCGATGACATATTAATCATGGGAAGTAATATTCGAAGACTTAAAGCTGTTAAGGATTATCTTGGTAAATGTTTTTCTATAAAGGATTTAGGAGAAGCTGCATAGATTCTGGGAATTAAGATCTATCGAGATATGAGTAGACGGTTAATTGGTCTTAGTCAAGATGCTTATATTGACATAATATTGAAGAAGTATAATATACATAATTCTAAGAAAGGTTTTTAACCTATGGAAGTTAAGCATAATTTAAGTCATGAGATGGATGCATCAACTCCTGAAGAGGAGGCATACATGCAAAAGGTGCCTTATGCTTCGGCTGTAGGATCTATTATCTATGTTGTAAGATGCACAAGTCCTGATGTGGCGTTTGCTCAGAACTTGGTCAGTCGTTACCAACAGAATCCAGGGAAGCTCCACTCGACTGTTGTTAAACATATTCTAAATTATTTTAGGAGTATGAAAGAAATGTTTTTGGTATTCGGAGGGAAACCAGACACAAAACTAAATGTGACAGGATTTTGTGATGCGTCCTGGCAATGTGATAAAGACGATACGAAGTCTCAGACGGGTTACGTGTTTATTATCAATGGAGGAGCAGTTGACTGGAAGAGCAAGAAGCAAACAACGATTGCAATGCATTCTACTCAATCTGAGTACATGGCTACTTCAAAAGCTGCAATGGAAGCTGTTTGGATTATGAAGTTTATTGGAGATCTTGGAGTGATGCCTTTAATTAAAGAACCTATTGATATATATTTTGACAATCCTGCTGAGATAATATTCGCCAATGATTCTGGAGTCATGAAAGGCGCCAGACACTTTAAGCGTAGACCTCACTACGTCCGAGAATAAGTTGAAGCTCGTGAAATCAAACTAATAAAAGTTCACACAGACGATAACGTAGCTGATCCTTTTACTAAGGATTTGCCTAGACCAAAGGTCGTTGAGCACGCCAAAGCAATTGGGCTGTAATTAGCTAGTGATTCCATGCAAGTCTGTGATTAGTATTTTGATAAAGGATGTTAAGACATTATTATTTTATAAAATAAAGATTGGGTTTCGTTTAATCTTGTTATTTAATTTTGTATCATATTTTACATGCTTTAATCCATGAATAATTTAGTTATGATAATGTCCGTTGTCTATTAATAATATGAGAGTATTATTAAATTAAGACAATTCGAAATTGTGATAGAGTATACTTGAAAGTATATTGATCAATTTTAGATGATATTCGATGAATCGAATATTGGACTTATCCCAACTATATGATTTTACTTTGTGGATCTTTGTTATCAAGTAAATCATAAATAGTTATCCTCAAACCTGAGATACCAGGAAATTGTCGTGAATCTAGTGCATTTTTGTGGAATAATCTAACGCTAAACGTAACTGGTACCTATAAGGGTTATTTTCAGAAGTGTTGCAAGATTCATAAGTTTTGCTTGTAATCAATATGGAATTTATTTCCTTCGATTTTGTTTCGGAGTTACAATACAGCTGGGCCCCTCGTGGGATTAGTAAGATGTTTATGTGGCTGCACCCAAATTTGTTTTGGTAATATTGTTGAACTATGAACGAGAAACATAATTGTTAAAGAAAGGAATGACTGAGATCCAAATCCTTATTAACGTTGTATTAGAAATAAAAGGTTAATAATAATGATGAATCATTAAAAGGTTATATCCAGGAGACCTTACTCGAGTTGTACTAAAGACATTGCTAGTGTAACTAGACGCTAGTCAATGTAATTAAAATATTTGAAATATGTCCAAGTGGGAGCTGAAAGTTTATGGAATTATATTAATAGTCGTGTGTTAGGATCGAACTCGAGATTACGGGATTGCACTTAATATGTAAAGAGTTAATATATTTAATAAATATATTTATTATATTTATTAAATTAAACCAAGCTATAACTTTAACAACCGTTATATAATTAAGATTTAAGTATTAACGAGCGTTGTGGAATAAAAAGTAAGAATGAAAGAAGGTTCCAAAACACCCCACAAGGGGGTGTTCGTCGGTCGGTTAAGGGGACAAAGAGGGAAGGAAAATGTTCCTTATATTGTTTTTTACTTGGGCTACAAGAATTCCTAGGCCTATATAAACATACCCTCACTCTCATAATTCTATACACCATCTCTCTTTCTCTTCTCTCCTGAGATCGCAACACCAAACGCCCCTAAGGGTTTTGTTTGGTTTTTTGGTTTAGCTTATAATCTAGTCCTAGCCCCTCTCTAGGGTTGTTGGGTAAATTTTTCCACTAGACGTTGAAGCTCGGTTTACACGTACTAGACTTACGGTTAGCTCGTTGTATTATGTGTGTATAAGAACGTAATATAGTCTTACTTTAGACTATATCTTGGTGATAAGGTTTTATCGATATAATGGTGCTTCGTTTTTATCTTGTGGAATCGCATTAGCTAAAAGGTATGTAACCCTAATTCGATTAATTATAATTGTGTTAATTATAATCTTGTTAAATCGCTTCCGCTATATGTGCTTTGATCTTCGTTACGATTTTAGTAATTGTTATGTAGTTTATAAACCATCACACAACACTTAGATTTATGACTCTAACACTATATCCAAATTGACACAACAATTTGGATCTACACAACTACACAACTTATGAAAAATAATGTTTTGATCTTCAATAGATCTTGAGGTAGACACAACACTTCAAGGATAAAAGTGTTCTTCTCATTGCACTTGAGGAGGAGGCAAATGCGGAATGGGATTTTTAAGGTGAATTGTATGTGTTTTTCACTAGAAAAATGAAAGAAGATTGACTTCTATTTATAGTTAAATCTTGCCTTGGAGAGCTCCTTTTTACCCAATGGATAAAAGGGTGGACTACCCATTGGATAAAAGGAGGCACCTTATCTTACTGGAGCCCAAATTCAAAATTTGAATTTTGAATTTATTTTTCTTCCCTCCATCTTCTAGAAGCAAATTCAAAATTCAAAATTTGAATTTTGAATTTATTAGTTTCCATCCATATTATAGAAGCTTCCAAAAGTCTTGAATAAGCCTAAACCGGCTTGACTGCTCGCGGTACGTAAAATATCTCGCGGTTCAATATCTTTAAGGATCCGCGGGTACTATAAGAGAACCGCGTCCTTTATGTCCTTCATGACGAATGCAAGCTTGAAGATGTCGAGAGAAGTATACATTAGTATACTTAAGTGATTACTAGTACCTTAAACATTTTACATAATGTATTGCGAGTTATACGTTTGTCATCACCAAAACATAAAAGGGATCATCTCGATTAAACATCGTAATGTTTGCACTAACAATCTCCCCTTTTTTTGATGATGACAAACAAGTAAACCGTAAAGCATAGTAAAATGTGGAACTTACTCGCTTACACTTCCTTCTCCCCCCTTTTGTCGAATAAAAAAGGTAGCCTTCCTTTGAGGAAGAGTAGAATCCACGTCATTTGAGGAAGATCACACATCCAAAGGTATTCTTCATTAGTAGAAGAGGAGGATCGAATACGAGAGATCTTGTATCTAAAAAGCTAGTCGTCTCTTGTAGTCTTCGGTTGAGAGGCGAGAATCCGAACCGTAGACCCTCATCCAAAGATCTTGAGCTTGCGTCATTCTAGTGAAGTCTTCAATCACCATAGGTTAACCAACTCCATGTCTTCGAGATCCCATAATTCATTACTTGCAAGATGTTCGATGAATGCAATTTAAGTGAGTGAACGATCGCAAATGTAATGAGCTGAACTCTTGAAAATTCTCCCCCTTGATATGAGCTCCCCCTTGTTTGAGGCACCAACAAAGCAAGAAAATTGACAAGCTACAAAGAAGGGTTAGATGTCATACAGAACAAAGTTAGTGGACAAGAGCATATATATAGCAATGTCACCCAAGCGGAATTAGCTTTAAACATCTCGAGTACAAAAATAGGGCCAAGAAAAAGCTAAAACAATCTTAACTTTTAGAAGTGTAAAAAATATGACAAGTTAAAAAAAATAAGAGGGCTATTAGATAGAAAAGAGAACCCAACTTATTTTGGTGACACCAAAAAAATATAAAAACGACTAAGAGAGAAAAGAAATGTCCAATTTATAAAAAGGAAAATATTGTCGAGAGGACATACTCCACTTTAATATCTTGGAAAGAATACCAAACTAAAGATAGTATGACATGGACAATAAAATAAGTCCACATAGTCAAAAAAGAGGAAGAATGACTATGAAGGAAATAGAAAAACGAGGACGATAAACAAGTCGTTTGCACAAACAATGACAAGCATTGAAGAAGGAAGTATGCACGCGATGCTATCAATCCAAAGACAAGGAGAGGATTTTGACAAGATCAATTCACAATTGTTGGAATAGAGGTAGAAAAGAAACATTCATACCAATTGTAATGATAATATGTCAAAGGCTTAAAAGACTTAGAATTATTGGAATCACCCAAAACAATTGTAAATTTTAACCACAATCGACTCTAAAAACGAGAAAAACAAAAAATCTCAAACCAAAGACATTATAGGCAAGGATGCTTATGAATGTCGACAAAAGAAGATGACTCTTTGATTTAGAGAAAAAGATCAAAGAATCCAAAGAAAATAAAAACCAAGATGGATGGTGTTTAGCATACTATAAACTACATGCTCAAAATTTCGTAGCTCTTCTCAATCGTTGTGAATGTTCAAAGAACAATTACATGACGAGGAAAGGGTAAGACTCGACTCCACTTAGTTTAGAAAGGATAAAAGAGAGATACTCGATTAGATAGGCATTATTAAAAGAAATCAAGAGAGACTCAACAAAGAATTTAAGGATAACTTCACAAGATAATTCAGAAATACTATACCTTAGTAGGTGGTAGTGAAATCTTGAAAGAAAACGAGATAAGAAACTCAAAAGAATTCAAGAAGACATGATAGAGTTAACATAAAATCTAACACATAATCAAGTAAGCACATAGTAGAATTCATGCAATGCTTAATGTAATCATAAAAGAAGAATAAACATTAAGAGAAGATCCTAGTTAATGTCAATATGCAACAAAAAAGGAGTTGACGATTTACTTAACATTTAATAAAGTAAAACCTAACTCAACTAAGCATGCACAATCATGGAAAATGTTCCATCACTCTTAAACCTAAACGCAAATAGGTTCAAGCATATAGATTTAAGAATGTAAGCATAAGCATGTAAGCATAAGCAAGTAAGCATAAGCATGTAAGCATAAGCATGTAAGCATAAACATTTAAGCACAAACATGTAAGCATAAGCATGTAAGCATAAGCATGTAATACACATAGGTTTTAGCATGTAGGAGCAATTAAGCAAGCATAAAAATAATAACCATAGAGATTATTGTGCAAGGTAAGTGTAATCTAGAGACTTATCTAGACAAGGAAAGCCTAATATAGTCTACAATAAACCAATGTAGAGAAGGTGCGTAATTAACACATTGACACGCAAGAAACATGATTACTTAAAAAGAGAAGACTAAGTAAAACATGTTAGCACTTAGCATTTTAAGGACATGCATGATTTAGACATATCTAAGATATATTATACCGAAATTGCTAGAGAAACGCAAAACCTTTATAATAAGCAAGCATTCAATAACTAAGCAATTAAGCATATAGCATAAGGATAAACAAGAAGATATATAAGCAAGTAGCATACAAGCAAGTCATCTATCTAGATACCACAAACCAAGCTACATGTAGTTTAAATCTCCAAGGAGAATCCTAATTCTTACTAGTCTATAAGATGAGACTTAAAATAAGAGAAAAGGAAAAACACAAGAACAACAAGATCCAAGACCCATTGATAAATCATGTTGAAAAACATGAAAAGAACTACAAGTAAATAAAGATCATACAAATATGTATGAAACACAAGCCTATAACTTAAGCATAAATCTAATCCTAGTTACACAAGAATTCTAAGATTTGATTAAATTGGATGTCTTATTAATAAGCAACACACATGCTTAATTAGAAGACAAAGTGGTAGAGGAATTTGGTAGAGAAGGCTTGGTGATAATCTTGTAATTCAACTCCTCAAAGATGTGAGACATGGCAATATGTTGATATTGACAACAATGACAATATGTTCCATGATGCATGCAATTATCAATGATGAAGGAAGAACACAAAAGGGAAGTGGTAAAAGGAGAGTTTCCAAAATAAATTTCCTTAGAAGGAGAAGAGATTTCATTTTGTGTGTTCTTTGGTGGAAAATCAAGGCTTCCATTTGGTGAATAAGACATTTTGCTTAAAGAGATGAAAAAAATGCTTAGTTTTAAGAAGGGAAACACAAACACAAGATATTTTAGAACGTTCAAAGGTTTGAAACAAAGATTCCAAAAGGTGTTGGAACAATTTGGGGTTTCAGAAAATACTTTTTTGACTGCTTCTGCCCGCGGTTCTTTATATTCGCCAGCGGTTCCATAGCAATATGGAACCGTGGGTTATTTAAAGAACCGCCTACAAAAGGTGTGTTTTGGGGGATAAGGGGAATTTTCCAATTCAACAAATCCTAATATTATAGTCTAACTTATCATAAAGTTACGCTAAAGAGCAATAAAAACTAGAACACACACAAAGGAAAGACACATAGGTTCAATTAGCACGTACGAAGAAAGCTAAAAAAACCTAATGGCTACAAACGAAAAAGAATCCTAATGACATATAAAGTTCATCGATGTAAACTATCATTAGTCATATTTAGGAAGAGCCATTTAATCAATTTAGAGAATGAGTATAAGACTATCACTAGTGGTGCTCAATTACGGCTAAGCATGACCATTTTTACGAGATATACACCAACTCAACTTCTCACATGAAGTAATTTAACCGTTAGGTCAAATTGAATTTCTAGTGCAATAGGTTCTCTAGTAGTCATTCTCATGTTAGAAAAAATGTAATTCCTACATTTGCCTAATGAAGTGTAGCAAGGATGAAACTTGCATAACCACACATGCAGGACCTAATGGGGTTTAAGAATGCACCATTGCATATCTTGTCAAAAGAGTCTAGTTAAGGTTATTTACCTTAGTAAATCTCTAGGTCAATAACATTGAATTGTATAAACAAAGTTTACACAATTTGTTAGAACACTCTTGATTGGTCTTTCGGAAATGACACATTTACTAATTGCATTGCAATGTAAATTACTTGAGTATTTCAGATGAAACATCCAAGTTGTCAAACCGAATCCATTGTGTATTATAAGTAATTATTAAACAAATTTGTCTAACAATTTAAACAAGTAGATTCCATATAACATCATCAACCCAAGTGTGAGTTATGATCCGATGTATATTCATAATAATCCACATTTATGTCTATACTCTAAAACATGTCTATTAGATTCGATAATGATGTCAATCATAATTTGAATAATGAATTGAAATATATTCTAAATCTTTCTTGATTCCCACTAACACTCCTTTGAGGGAAAATAGCTAAGATTTTCAAATAGTGTTTCATGTTTTATAGCGAGACATTAATCTACTTGAACTAATAACGTAATGATCAAGTAAGACGACCATCATAAATAGATTTGACAAGCTCACAAAGCTTTCAAACCTAAGAGTGTGAATAAACATGACTAGGTATACAAGATGTTTATGTAACATTTAAAGACCTAGAGATGTTAATCCTATATGCAATGCACAAACAATGTTGCAAACAAAAAGCAAGAAATTTAGCATAAATCCAACTTAGGAAAAACTAGATTAAAAAATACCATGCAATGCACAAGAGAATAGACAAATAAGAAGTTCTACTACAAATAGTAAGGAACACTTAATAATGTCTACACATAATAATAACACACAAGGAAACACACATAAAAAATTAACTTAACACATAAAAGCATTCGTTCATGTTTTGAGTGTTAGATACACCAACGTAGACATAGCTTATTTTATTTAAAAGAAGTTTACGAACTATTTCAAAATTTAATTAAGTTCAACACTTTATAAATATATCAATTTTCAAAGATATATCAACAAAAGATGTCCAACTTAACATAAAAGAGTAAAGCATAAGTTTCGACAAACTGAGACTCAATACTTTGGACAAAGTATATAATTTAAAAAACAACCAAATTTTAAAGTTTGAATAAAGGTCTAGAAGTAGTCTTAAAAATAAAGAAGATTCAATTACGTTCGGAATGACGGGTGGCACGACTTCTACGGACTTACGGTTGATTTTATATTATTTTTCAAAGTTTAAAAAAATTTGAGTCGGACTAACCGTGATTCGTTATTGATAACTAACATCGGGGAACAATTAAAGAACCGTGGACAGTGGACAAAAATTGAGTTTTTGACCAAAATCATTTGGTAACTTTTTAGACGGACTTAGGACTCTAAAAAATCATTTTAGATACATAGAACTCGCATTTTAGAGTTAATTATGACAAAAAAGATTTTTATACTTCCAAACATAAAAAGATTTACTATCAAGGTATTATACAAAGTTTATTTAACACCAAAACATGTACGAATAAAATAACAAAACACATTTCATATGTAATCATTCTTCATGGAAAACTTGATACAAAGATCGTCTCTTATTTTGAAAACCGTTTTGCATTTTTTTTAAAACCATTTGTTTTGAAAACTAGAGCAAAGATCGATCCAAGCTTTTAAGGACAATATACTTCAAAGATCTTGAATAACCTCTCTCTGATACCAATTGTAAAAACTAGAAGGGGGTTGAATAGTTTCTCATTAATTTTCAAAACAATCTCGTTTAATCTACTGACCGCGGTTCTTTTTTGTGACCACGGTTCTTTATCAATAAAGAACCGCCAGTTCTTTAAGGAACCACCGATAGTGGGATAGTCCATTTGATGCATGTTAAACTTAAACAATCCTTTTTATCAAATTCCTTATCAAGTTTGACTAAGTATGAGATGTGTTTGTTATACATATAAAGATTATAAACAACAAGTAAGTAAACACACAAACATATAAATTCAAGAGTACATCAAGCAATAGTCTAAACACTAAGCACACACGTACTAAGCCTTAGCTTTTCCGCAACTAAGATGTTTAGACTAAAGGATGCACACTTGATCATATTTAAACATGCAGCACACACGTACTAAGACTTAACTTTTCCGCAACTTGGATGTTTAGATTATGTGATGCACACAACACATAACAACATATAAATGCATCTAAAAAGGTAAATACATAAATGTAAATGGAAGTACCGACACGATGATTTATAGTGGTTCGGTCACAAAGCTCCTCTTCGCCCTACTCCACTCCTCGAGTACCCAACTCGAGAGTTAATTCACTAATCAACAAGCTCCTTTCAAGGCAGAGAAAACCATACACGTCGCTTACATATTTCCGACACTAAGCTAGATGTCGAGTCTTAATTGTTGATCCCTTTGATTGGATCTATACTCTGTTAATAACTTGTATAGTAGTTTGTAATCAAACTAAAACACTTTGAGAACTCTTACTCAAACTAAATAAGTTATGCGGAATCTAACTTATAAAGCACATAAGAACAGAATTACTTTTAACTATTCGATTCTCTTATTAATCGACTTGAATGAGGTACATGAATGACATTGTACCTATGTTCCTTTTATAGAGTAAGGAACCCTAGAAACCTTAGAATATTCTATAAAGATAACTATATCACAGACGATATATTATCAATATTCTAACTATTTAAGTATATCACATAAGATATGCTCTATATAACTATAACATATCTTATACAAAGATATATTCGTCCTAATCAATATAGTAGTACTTACTTTATAAGTAGCAGTACTTACTATGTACCACGTTAACACTAACGGTACTTGAATAATACTAACAGTACTTGAATTACACAGACGGTACTTGACACTTAACAAATAATACCCAACAATCCTCCCCTGAACAAGAATTATAACTTGTTGTCTTCTTGTTTCTCTTGTACCTGGATGTATTTAGAATACATGTCTTCAGTCTTTCCTTCATCCTTGGATTGAACTTGGTAATTTGTATTTGTATCCAACTGAATGTAGCCAAACACTTCAATGTAGATCTTCTTTTGATAAAATAATCTTCAAACAACATGAACATCATCTTTGTCTTCAAACTATGATCTTCTTGTATCTTGTAAACATTCATTTATCTTTGCAGCATCAGTAATTGTCTTCTTGAGTTAAATCTATGAACTCTGAATCATAAACTTTAGTCTTGATTTGATAAGACAAAACCTTCTAAGTATTTTCTTCTTGAATACTTCTTTGCTTGCAATCTTCATACCTGAAATAAAACAGTTAACAACCAAAAACCAATCTGTATTGGCTTCATGATTTTTAGAAAATCACCAGCTATCAACGGATTTGATATATTCTTTACCAGTTAGCCGTACACTCTAGAATAGCCAATACTTTATTCATAAAGAATAAGGTGTACTGATAACCCTACAATTTTTGGTAAATTATCAACCATCAACGGATTTGATGAAGTCTTTACCTAGTACCGTTTGTCTAGGACTAGGAAACTCTTTGTCTCGAAACAAGGTGAGTTAGAACCATATAGTTTTTAGCAAACTACCAGCTTTCAACGGATTTGAGAAGTCTTTACCACAAACCGTTTGCTTATGGACTAGCCAGTTCTTATGTGTGTTAGACATGGTGAACTGAGAACCATTTGTGAAGTGTGACTGAAAGTCAAACACCTAAGGCTCTTTCTCAGCTTCTTCCTCATCTTTCAAATCCTTGATTTGTTGTTTAACCATTCTGATCAACTCCAAAGCATCAACAGATTCTTTTGTAACTTCCAATTGTTGTTCCAACATTCTTTCCAACAATCTTCTTTTGAATGGATAACTCTTCTCTTACAGCATATAGTATGTAACATCATCTAATCCAGAATATGTAATCCACATGACCTATAATATCTCCAGTAACTAGGAACCTGATTCTCTAATACCTTCAACATTTCTTGATCACAATTATGTGGTTTATACATGAAGAGAAATTCCCTATATAATAGTGATCCTTCAATTTTACCTACACTGGCTTCTAGAACTAACCTGAAAAGATCCTGAATATCTTGTCTGTCAAGAATGTGAAGAATATCCTCCAAAAGTCTGAATATCCTTGTTGTGCCATTAGTTCTTTGAATTTTATGAGCTTCAAGTCCTTGATCCATATAGTATATCCATCTAGCAATAGATGATCTCTTTCCTAAAATCTCTGTATCAATACATTGATCTTCAAATTTTACTATCTTCAAGTACTTCCTCAAGCTCTCATCATCATCACTATCTTCTATTCTTGACTTAGCCCTCTTGGCTTTCTTCTTTCTCTTTGTTGATCTTTTTCTTTTAACACCCTTGGAGGTTCCCTCAAATTCTGTTCAACCCTCTTCCAAGTTTGTATGTACCGTCTCTTCAGTATGTACTGTTGATTGTGTATGTACTGCTTGTACATTTTCAGTCTGAGCAATATCTTGAGTTTCATCTCCTTCATTCATTCTTTGAGCAGTCTCTTCCTTCTTTGAACTTACCTTCTCCTTTATATTCTTCCTTACATAAGTGGTCTTGATAGGTGGAGATGTAGTTGTAGGTTCAGCAGTACTTGGCTCAGTTCTAGGAGTGCTTCCAAAGTGTCTTTGTTGTTGCAGATGTCTTATATGTCTTTCAAAAGCCATTCTATGTGCTTCAGTTCCAATCTCAACAAAATTCAATTCAGTTCTCTTATTTTGCTCATACAAAGTCCGGATTTCTTCAAAATTTTTCTTGACCAGCTGAATATGAGTGAAACCCTTAACTTTTTTGAGAAAGTTCATCAATTGATTCCTAATCTGCATAGTAGTTGGAGGCTTAATATTTTCTATTCTTCTCTTTTCAGCAAAGAATCTTTGTTGCTCCCTTACCAGATCATCAATCAACTTGGATTTCTCTTCTTCATCATAAGCATCTCTCTCTTCAGCTATCAATGAGTCTACAAGAAGCTCACTTGCATGTAATTCAACTGGAATCCTATTATACTCTTTTATGTTCCATTCTTGTTGTATTCTCTTAGCTTCTAGAAAATGCTGCTTTGCTGCAAGTTCTTCTTGTAATTCATCTTCACGAATTTGTGCTTGCATTCTGAAAGCATATTCCTCATCATGGTCTAATTGATTAAATCTGTACATGACTTTGCTTATATCATCATCTGAATCACTTTCATTTCAGATTCTAATAGTATTTTCTTCTTCCCCTTATCCTTTGGATTAATCTTAGGTTGCTTCTTTTTCAGCTTGGAAGGTCTTTCCTCATCAGCTTGTTGTTGAATAACTATACCTTTAGTAAGGTGAGAAGCTTGAACTTTCTTACCTTTAGTTTGATCCTTTTTGGCAAGAACTTCTTGTTGTGTCTTCTTCTCTGCCTCTGCTTGTTTTTCAGCTGAATTGTTCTTTCTTAAGTCAAGCAGTAATTGGGCTAAAGTCTCATCCTCTCCAAAAGGAGTTTGAATTTCTAGTGAAGGATGATTACCAGTGGTACTTGCAATCGGCTTAGTTGGCTTAGCAGTACTTGGGTCTTCAACAATGTCAGCAGTACTTGCAGTTGGCTTATTTGGCTTAGCAGTACTTGGATTTTCAACAATGTTGACTTCACCAGTATTAGACACACTTGTTTCTTCAATCACTTGTGTATCTCCAGATACCCTTTCTTCCATTAAAGCTATCATTTCAACTTGCACCTCTTCAGTCTTGTCTGATCCATTACTCATTCTTGATCAGGACAGTACTTGCAATGACTGTTTCCTTTGAAACCATATTTATGTTTGTGGTGGTGGAGTTGAAGATATAGGAAATTGAATGTTAATATCCTCCAACTTCTCATAGAAAGTACTCCAATTCACTTGAAGTGGTGATTGAGGTGTTGGTGTTGGCTGAGTTACCATCATTTCTTCAAGTTGTGGCTCCTCATGAGTAGGCTGTGGTTCTTCCTGTTGAAACTCCATATTGTGTAGGTTCATCCACATGAGTCTCTAAACCAATTCCATCTTCATAAGTCCCCATGACATCTTCATCCAGTTCAAAATTGATGTCATTTACAGAGATCCTTGTTTGATTATCAGAAGAAGGTGGTTGTTCTTCATAATTCCTCCCCTGTTTGGTTGCATTAAGTTGCCTTTTCTTGTGGTTTCTGAATCTTTGCTTTTTGAGTGAAGCCTTCTGAATAGATCTATGTTGCCTCATCCAAGGTGATACTTTGTTCCTCAACTTGATTAGGCTAGCTTCCAGTTCAGCAATTTTCTTGTCTTGAACAAGCTTTTCTTTTTGCAACACCTGTACGTGTTGGAAAAAACTAGTACACAAAGCAGTCAAATTTGCAACATCCACCACCTCTGGTGCTTGTGCTGGTGGTGAACCACTAACAGCAATAGAAGCAGCAGGTGTATGGATCATCTCATCATTGTTTGGTGGAGCACCAACATTGTGAGAAGAAGATTGGGAATCTTCTAGGGAATGGGAACTCTGGTGAGAAGGAGTTTGCTGAGAAGCACTAGCATTGCTAGGTTCCTCACCTTCTTGATTGGCAGGTTGGGCTAACATATTAGCAAACAATGGTGTAACTATTCCTGTAAAGGCATTGCCTTGTTTGGTCAAGAAAGAGAAAGTTCTCTTTGTGAAAGTAGGAACATCCCATGTATCAGTTAACTCTGGTAGGTTAGGTATTTGGTCACTAACTAAAGCCTGAATGAATTTAGGATACATCAAAAACTTCTTAGTTCCTTCCAAATTCCTAGTCATGCCTTCAAAAACTAATCTTGAAAAATTAAAAACCCTGCTATTTGCCAGACAAACACCAGCTGATGCCAATGCAGCAATAATTTGATCAAAAGATGTACTTTTAGAGCTTAAACAGTGAATAATAGCATGAAAAAGCAATTTCCATTGAGGTGAAAATAAAGCTTTAAAGAAAGTAAGACTTTCCCTACCACCCTGATAGCCCATGGCTGCAAGGCCATCATGAATCTCTGTGTTATTAAGCATACTAAGTCCATTTTCATCATTTAATCTCAAACTTTCCCTTAGAAGTACCTCAGTTACATATATTGTGAGACCCCCAAAATCTGACATTGAACAACTAGGCAACGAGGGGGTAACACGTCATAGTACAAGAAACAATGAATTACAATTCATACAAAGCTGACGAAATAAAAACATGTATTACATCATAAAACGTCAGAGTTTTTAAACATAGGTCCCAGAGTTTTAAAAGCGGAAAATTTTATTATTTCGTCTCGATTTATAACATAAAGTTGCCTAAAAGATTAAATAAACTTCTGATAGTTTATATAAAACCAATCTTTCAAAAGTATCACAGAAATCTCCAAGCTGCGATAATATCCTGTGGGCTCCCATCCAAGCAAAGCTAAGTAATAATACCTGAGATTAAACATGTAAAATCGTCAACACAAAGTTGAGTGATGTTCATAGGTTTAGCAATAAGGATGTGGAACACAAGCATTCATTTGTAAATAAGAAATAGGGGAAGATGGTTACGTACGATAACCATAGTCCGAAACATTATTATTGCTGTTTAGTTCATGAACCGAAGCTTAACTCAGTGTAAGTTCCTCTAGTCAGTATTCAGCCTAAATACTCAAGTGTTAAACAAATATTAGTGCGCCAAGGTAATCGGGACGGGGATAGTCAATCCCGATGGATCCGCCCACAACATTCGCGCTTGGTAGCAGGATTAATTAACGGTTCATGATCAATGAGAGGTAACTTAAGGCTAAAGACTAAAAGCAATAATATCAATAAAAATCAATTGGAAATCCTCAAGTTCTGGAAAGCATACAATTTATGAATAGCATACAAGTTGAGGATAGCACACAGTTTTTAAATGATTGTGTTCCACCATGTAAAATCTCACCCCGCGTTTAGAAACCATGTACAAGTAAAAGGGGCTATGAACTCACCTTAGCCACGAGGTAAGTCAATCACGGTACTCAGCAACTGAGTAGAAACAATGGTAGTGAGACGATCACCGACGATATGGATGCCCGGGAAACACGAAACCGCAACCTATCAAAATAAGGCGCGCGTTAAGATTCGAACTCAAAGATCGATATGTACCAAATGTAATATGATTCAAATGTTTTCAAAGTATTCATGTTTCAAAACCATTGACACGAACCAAAAGAATCCATACTAACCCACTTACCCAACACTATACGATTAAACACTTGTATACTTGAAATTGACCCGTCATACGACGCCAAGTCAACGCAAGTCAAACTACCCTTATACATCACTCGGACCAGTAGCTAAGTCATTTATATAATGACTAAGCATTTGAGTAAGTCACCATGTCCGATAGTGAATACTCAAACTTTCACAACGCAAGCATTGAACTATGTGTCCAAAATTAAAATCAGCAAGTACACCCCCAATGTACACACCGATATACCCTATCTAGACTTGTCCGATTTAGATGAAAATTGGTGTCAAGGTCACTTATAACCTGTATAAGACCTCACCAAAGTTTGAGTCAAAGTTCACACTTTAAAACCCATCAGCTCGACACTTTACTCGACTTCAAATTTGGGACAGATTTGTGCACTTGTTTTGTAAAACCGTTTGGACCACTTTAAAAGTACTAAATCGACAATCCGTCTTTTGAAACCACTACTAGACTCATTAAACTAAGTTTTTAAACTTTGAAAACCAGTAATTATATTCATCTAACCAAGCCTAAAGTCCCCGAGAGTCGACCAAAAATCAGCCACAATTTCGGATTGTGCCGACTTGTATCTCCCGGTACACGAAAACTAAAACTAGCATAATTTTTGACTCGTAATGACTTAGAAGCTCTATCTTATACCAAAACGAGCATCTTGGAAAACTTTAAAACAATATCAATAATCTCAGTCTTTCACAGACCTTAAACCCACGAAACAATCTGTTTAAAGCTGTTGTCCCAAATTATACTTTTAGAAAACATGTCAAATCAATTTTCCAACCAAAACCATTCATTCCCATACCTCTAGGATCACTATACCATCATTACTATCAACCAAACACTCCCAAAAACACTTGTATGAAAAATCTAACAAAAATCAAAGATTAAAAACAAGATTTTTTTATGTTCAAAACAAGATAATCTTACCAAAAATAACACATGCATGATGATTAAAATACCATACAACCATGAAATCATAAAGTCATGAAATTTTGATGCATGTGTGAAATTCTTGTATCAATAGAATCACAAGAACATTTAGAACATGGGTCTTTAATTTTTTTTAAATTGATCATGTTAAAAATCAAGGTTTTGAGGGTGTTTATGTGGTGGTGGTGGCGGAAAGAAATGAGGGGGAGGGAGGTGATGTTTTTTTTTTTTTTTATAAATGTGTACGTGTGTGTTTGTGTGAAAGAAAAAAGCCTTTTATATGGTGATTTAATTGGAGGGACCTAAGTTGCCAATTTTCAAACTTGTGGACTTAAAAACAATTAAAAGTTTTAAAGGGTAGAAAATGGTTATTGGTAAATATTGAAAATATTTACGGGGCTCGAGTTTCGTAAAAATACTTTTCAAAAGTTACAATGCATCGTAAGAAATGATTAAATGATTTCCCGACACGACTTAATACGTAATTAAAACGAAATCGTTGAATGTATTAATTATCGAAACAATCGATAAATAAACTTAAACTTTTGTGCATCCGTCGGTATCGCGATCACTAGGAATTCTCGTTGTACATTGATTTTGAATAAACTCGTTGTAAAACGCACGCGGGTGATTTTTAATAAAAAACTTTGATTTAAATTAAATATGGAAAAATAAAATAAAAATTTTATAATTCCGTACAAAGTATTTATCGATGATCCGAAAAATACTTAAAAAGTATAATTTAAAAATCTCAGGATTTACATATAGCAATACAAGAAAACGTAATACGTTGGAAAGTTCAAGAAGCACGAATAAAAAAAATAAAATAATGCTGGGAAAAGTACGGGTTCTCACAGTCTTCCCCCCTAAAGGAACTATGGTCCCCAGAGTTCTCCTGAAAACAGTAGGAGATGCAAACAAGAGGAGGTACAAAGTGTAGAACAAAATTCATTGCTTCCCAGGAAATTTCTGCATCCCGACGAAACTTAACAATTGGAATTGACCATGCTTCAGTACGGAGAAATATTCAAAAGATAGAATGAACATGAGAATCGCTTAGATGGACAAGGTGCGTTAAGATGAATCAAAATTATAAATCAACAAGGAGTCGCAAATCGTGTAACTGTAAAACATGACAGTCTTAAAATGTAACAATCTAGTTACAAAAGAAATAGAAAGGGAAAAATGAATTACATATGATAATTTAAAATACAAGCTGTCACAATCCATTGTCTAGTATTTTGGTATTACTTCAAATCTCAGTTTAAATATTTTCTTGATTAAAAGAAAATTTTACAAGGTGTAGTGATTTAAATTAAACTATCTGTATTTAGTGAGTATGATGTTGCTATATCTTTTTCTTGATCAGAGTTTTCAAAGCAAAAGTAGAATAGTTCAAAATAGTTATCCTGATCGGCTCAAGAACTTTTGGGTGACTACATAAAATTATCGTTAATACTCAGGTTTAATGTTATCATTAGGAAAAATCAGATTTTTTCCAAGTTATTTAAAATCATTGTTAGAAATTATAAATTAATTTAATAATTTCATTAGGTTGACAGTAAAGTATGATAAAACCAATTACTTTAAAAGATACAACTTGACACTATTTAATCATAAGTTATAAACTTACCAACGAGGATGTATAGATCCGGTACTTAACTTGAAACAGTTATTTTGGTAATTTAAACATTTGATAAAATGTATAAAACGTTCATAAAAATTAATAATAATTTTTAGAAATTCAAGAAAGTGTTTAAGGTATCAAATGATAAACACGTAACATTTTCTGGTTTCAAAAGGTGACAAGACAACAACGAATATGAAACATATAAGGGTCAACAATTTGTATGCGAGCAATAACACAAGGTAATAAGACGAAAGTCGTATCAATTCTTAACAAACACGATAAAATAGACGCGTCGATAATAATAAGAATAATGAGAAACAAAGGATTATAGCAATGATTGATTCACGAGTGTGGTTGACATCACCACAACGGCTTATTAAGTTCTCGGGGATCGATACACGATCGAAGGAGAAAAGCCACACAACGAATTTTCGAATCAAATAAAATTCTTAAGAAGTCACTTGAGAGTAAATTCAGTAAAATGAAAAAATTAGCAATGAAAGACGAAATCAACACATGATTCGCACAAATGAATTTTCAAGACGATGAAGTCTAACACACATAATGACTGATACACGAAATCATTGGTCACTTCCAGTCATAAATCATTATTCGCGTCCAGAGACGTTTCGAAGGTTAACCAAAAGAGACAGAGAAGGTCGATTGATGTAGAAGCATAACAACGTTGAAACTTTTAAATCTGGTATCAATGGTAAGAATTTAGGCAAATGGTAACAAAAATTGTAACATGAGGAAGATGAGGTAACAAGTAAAGCAAAGATCGTTGAGTAAGGAAATCTGTGCTTGAGGCATGTACTTTGTTCAAGAAAAGATAAGGGTTCATATGTGTAAGTCGCGAACTGTTGATACTCGCATAAGATGTAAAAGTTTTCAAAACTTTCATTTATCTAACTTTTTAAGAAACATAATTAAAAAGTTGATTCTTGGTATTTAAGGTGACTACTATTTGGCCTTGCATGGCTCCTTCTAAATTAAGCATAGGTGATCAGGCCATGCATAATTTAGGACTAGCAATGCGATGCTCAGCTTCGTCAAACCAGTATTACATATCATATAATTTAAAATTTGTATATAATAGCATTTGTAAAAACAGGAATGAAAATAACATATGAAACTTTTCGCCTATAAGTTACTGGCTAACTGTTTAAATCGACAATTTATATAGTTACAGGGGATTTTTATAAGACCGTATTAGAACAATTTGTGAAAATACATTGTAAAATTAATATAAACTAATTTTATAAGATAGCATTCAATTATTTAAGAAAGCCGAAATGAAACCTTTTGTAAAATGATTCGCAAACAAGACCAGTTTGAGTTATATGGTAACATTACAATAGTTTATAAAGTAGCGAGTGGGTTAGAAGAGGGAAATAAGGAGTAGTTCAAGTCAGTCAACGAAATGGTTACAAGGTGATAAGGTTTCAAGAGGTTTAGCAAGAATCGTCATGAGACGCGTGTCAAGATGATAACAAACGTTACGAAAACAAGATCTTCAACCTCGGTCCAATTCAGTGGTACGATAGAAGCAAAGAAAGACAATAGAATGACTATTAAGTCATAAATAAAAGAAAGGATAAAGGAATCCGTATGTGTGCACATCGTGATAAATTTGACAATAATATACTTTTAAGAAAGTAGGGTATCAGTTAACAAATAGTACAATCACTCCGAAAAGTTTCTATATTAGGAAGTTACCGAGTTTCAAAAGTTCAAGATCTATGTACATGTATGACCGAACTCAAAGTTACTATTTTATACTTATTCAAACGCAATCCTTGTTTTTAGTTTGTAAAATATCATTAGTTAAAGTTTTACGAGCTCAACGAACTCAAAAACGCTTGAAATCGTATTTTTAAAGTCTATCTGTTTTGACTTTTGGCTTTTACTAGACCAATTAACTCACTAAACGATATTCTAAGACTCAAAGTCTGATGCATTTCGATGTAAAACAATGTTTTGAACAACTTTCTAGTTTTACCCGAGACTTGAAACGGAATAAAAATGGACGAAAATGCCCTTGCATTAAATCTGTCAACAAAATGATATTTTAGCATTATTCAGAAAATAACTTCTTAGATTTTACCATCCCAAATGAGTGTAACTTGCTCGATTTTAATGTTTACTGGTAAAGTATTATGTCCTAGACGAACATCTCAACAGGTAGAAATATATATTTTTATGTCTAATGTTATAAAAATATTTTCTCGATACTGTTAAATTTCCTGTAAGGTTTCTGTACAAAGTATATTTTTTGACACAACTTGAAATTAAATCCAAATTTCATAATAACTTAATAAGTGTGAAAACACTTATCCTTTTACCACTTATTTCCAATAATAACAAGACCAAAACGTGTATTTTATGTCGTAAAAGTCATAATTATGCGTGGTTTGTGTTTTTATTGTGTTTTAGGACCAAAAGATGCAGAAGGAAGAAAACATGGGCTATCACGGGCTTTTATCAAAGAAAAAGAATAAAGACGAAGTCGAAAGATCGAGAATGCAAAAAGAACGGAAGTCCAAGACCTATTCTGAAGATTTATCGAAGAAAAAGTCTAAAGACGGAAGTTTAAGAAGTCGAAGAACTCAAGTCTAATTATTGAAGAAAATTATAAGACAAGTTCAACTTATATCGACAAATCCCGAGACGACGTCGAGAAAGACAAAGAAATTAAGTCGAGTCGAGACGAGAAGAAAGAAAGAAGATAGCTTAAGCACTTAATCTCCCCACCTCCTATAAATACCCTCCTAATATGTCATTAGGAGGGTGTTTGGTGGTTAGTTTTTAGTAGTTGTAGTTAATTTTTAGTTTTTAAGTGTGCTTTTAATTTCTCTCTAGTTTTCTTTTCAAGCTTATTGAATCCTTACATTAATCTTGTAATCTTTTGATATTAATCTTTAATCAATCAAGCTTATTTTCTTAATTCTCATTCTACCTTTCTTAATCTTTTGATGATTTAATTAAGAGTAAAGTGCAAAAATCATCCCTGTGGTTTGTCAAAAGTTTGAATTACATCCCTCGTTAATACTTCGCGCAACATACATCATTGTGGTTGTAAAATAGTACACCATACATCCCTGAGGACGGATGGTGCAAATATTTTTCCGTTAAGGGTTAAAAGTGTTTGTTATCTTAGGGGTATTTTAGTCCTTTTACAACCTAGGGATGATTTTTGCACCAAACTTTTCAAAAAAAAAATTTTCCAAAAAAAATTTCAAAAAAATTTCAAATTTTTTTTTAAAAAGTTTCGAAAAATGTTTTCTTTTTTCGAAAAATGTTTTTTTTTAATGTTTTTTTTTAAGTTTCGAAAATATATTTTAAAAAAGTTTTGAAAAATGTTTTTTTAATGTTTCGAAAAATGTTTTATTTTTTAAATGTTTTCTTTTTTAAAAGAAGTTTATAAAAAAATTTGAAATTTTTTTTTTCAAAAAGTTTCAATTTTTTTTTAAATTTTCGAAAAAAGTTTTTTTTAAAAAAAGTTTTTTAAAAAAAACTTTTTTTTTCGAAAAACATTTTAAAAAATAACTTTTATAAAAAAAACTTTTGAAATTTTTTTTTTCGAAGATTAAAAAAAATTTTGAATTTTTTTGAAAAAAAAGTTTTTTAAAAAAACTTGAAATTTTTTTTTGAAAAAAAGTTTTTTTTTTCGAAGATTAAAAAAAAAAATTGAATTTTTTTTAAAAAAATTTGAAATTTTTTTGAAAAAAAATTTGAATTTTTTTGAAAAAAAGTTTTTTTTCGAAAGTTTTTTTTTCGAAATTTTTTTAAAAAAAGTTTGGAATTTTTTTGAAATTTTTTTTTGGAAATTTTTTTTTTTGAAAAGTTAGGTGCAAAAATCATCCCTAGGTTGTAAAAAGACTAAAACACCCCTAAGATAACAAACACTTTTAACCCTTAACGGAAAAATATTTGCACCATCCATCCTCAGGGATGTATGGTGTACTATTTTACAACCATAATGATGTATATTGCGCGAAGTATTAACGAGGGATGTAATTCAAACTTTTGACAAACCACAGGGATGATTTTTGCACTTTACTCTTTAATTAATCATGTAGTTGATTTCATCTCTTTGATTATGTGATTGTTTTATTCATGTGATTGATCTTTTATTTTTGATGTGGTGGATGTTTTGAGCTTATTGTGGTTATTGATTTTCTAGTGTTTGGCTTATTTTTGATTAAGTTGGTTTGATAGATTAATAGATTTGATTATTAGTTGATTTTATATGTTTTGATTATTTAGTGTTTTTTATAGTTTTTAATTTGTGGCTTATTTAGTTCTTCTTAAAATTTATTTGGTTAAAGTTTTGGTTAATTGCTTATTCGGTTCGTGCTTCTTCGTAGCTTATTTCTTTAGTTTTGATTTAACTGATTATCTGTATCTGTTTTCTTACTTTTTCGGAAAAGGGTTTTATATTCTGAAAACGCACCTTTTCTGAAAACCTCATTATTCCGAAATTTCTTTTTCTCTGAATTCGTCATTTCTATGAAATTGTCATTTTTTTGAAAACCTTATTATTCCGAAAAATCCCTTTCTCTTAAAAAGTCTTTTTTCCGAAAATTCCATTTTTTCTGAAAAGCTTATTATTCCGAAAACATTCCTTTTTCTGAAAAGTCAGTTATTCCGAAAATGCCATTTTTCTGAAAAAGTATTTATTCCGAAAATCCTATTTTTTCTGAAAAGTTAATTTATCCGAAAATACCATTTTTTTGAATACCTTCTTTTTTCCGAAAATGTCAATTTTTCTGAAAAGACCGTTATTCCGAAAATACCACTTTTTCTGAAAAGACCATTATTCCGAAAATGTCAATTTCTTTGAAATTCCAATTACCTTGTTTTCAGACTTAGTTTAATTGTTAGTCTTCTGAATTGTTTCTAATTTTCAAACTTTAATTTTTCCCGCCTTTTTACTTAGCATTGTTTTAACTTGTTTTATCTTAGATTAAATTTTCTAGCTTTCAACGACATTTTTATTTTTAGTTTAAAATAGATAACCAAACTCTTTTATTTTTCCACCAAGAACGACTGAGTTGCACTTTCTACTGGTAATCAATTCGAAAAGACTTGGAACGAAATTATTTTATACTTGGTTAAATCCCTTGTATTAAATGGCGCCGCTGCCGGCTCTTTTCGTTAAGATTAACGGTTTTAAGTGAGAGACGCGTTGGATTTTGGGATCCGTTCATCTTTGAACGTTATTTTCTTGCTTAAATTTTCAAAAATCCTAAAAAATATAAAAATTTCAAAAATACAAAAAAAATAGAAAAACATAAAAAAACCAAAAATATTTCTTGTCTATTTCTCTTTTCTTTTTGTAGGTGTGTATGCGTACTCGTGCTCGTAAGAAGAAAGTAGCTCAAGCCGAAGTCATTACTCCACCTATTGTCACCATGGACAATCAACCAATGATCGAGCTTTTGTAATCGCACGTAGAGGGCAACACTGATGCTATTGTGATACCCGAGATTGGATCCAACAACTTTGAGCTCAAATCCGGCTTCATTCAAATGGTCTCTGCTCAACCTTTCTTGGGGCGTTCGCTTGATGATCCTCATGACCATATAAAAAGGTTCCTTCAACTAACTAATACGGTTAAATATAATGGGGTTTCACAAGAAGTGATTCGCTTGCAACTTTTTCCTTTCTCCTTAGAGGGACAAGCCCGGAATTGGCTTGATAAGGAACCGCCACAAAGTATTCTTACGTGGACGGATTTAGAGACCAAATTCATCAATTACTTTTTCCCACACTCACGTATTACCGCTTTGCGGAATGAAATCATTACCTTTGAACTATAGTACGGTGAGACATTTAGTGAATCTTGGGACCGTTTTTTTAAGGAAATTTTAAGAAAGTGTCCACAACATGGTTTCACAAAAGTACATTAATACTTCACTTTTGGCTAGGTATAAAATCTTATCGTCCGAATCCTTTCGAATTGAGAACCGGTCTTAAGTGCGACTCAATCGTCTTTTGGTGAATCAAGATAATGATTTGGTTTGTTTGTCTAATTTTAATCTATGAGCAAGTAATTAAAGTGTCGTTGAGTAAAATGGAAGAATAAAGATTAATACTAAAATGACAAGTAAAAATAAATGCTTGTAAACTTAAAGGTAACAATGGAAAAATACTAGCACACTAAATAAAACTAACACTTGGAGACTTTGTAAAACAAAGAACTAAACAAGTCCCAATCGGAATGATCAAAAAGAAAGGGGAATCGGAATGCTAGCAAATGGTCAAGATCGGAATATCCACAAAATTGTCAGATCGGAATACTAAGATTACAACTCAAATCGGAATGTTGAGACAAGTTCCAATCGGAATAATGGACAAAGACTATCAATCGGAATATTGGGAAAAATCCCAATCGGAATGTCCAGAAAATTGCACCTATCGGAATACAACACCAAGGGCCAAATCGGAATACCACAAAACTGTCTAATCGGAATAACTGAATAAGCTCAATCGAAATATGGGGAAATGAAGCCAATCAGAATAAAATGGATAGCACCTATCGGAATATCAGTGGTGCAAAATCTGAATATGCAAAACTCTTTTCCGATTTGATCAATCGGAAAAAGGGTGGACTGCTCGGAATGTATAGATCGGAAAGGGTTTTAATCCCTTTCAGATTTTGGTGGGATTTGGTTGGAAAGCAAGAAAATAAGCTATAGAAGAGAGCTTATTCCCAAAACTATACGAATCAACTTAAACGAAATCAAATAAGCACTAATCTCAACTTATTCAACCTCGAAATAAGCAACTTTTTGGATCAAACAATAAAAACATAAACTTTTTAAGAAAGCTTTTTATAAAGTAAATAAGCTAATCATAAAAGTAAGCCAATAAGCACAAAAGTCTTAAAGCTTAATCAAATGGAAACTTATGAAATGATTAAAAGATTAACTTTTTAAGCACGAAATCATTTAGAACAACACGGATCATATGATAATCGCACCAAAATCAATCTAAAATCAAAGAAAAGTAGAATGATATTAAGGATTAAAAGCTTAAAATAGAACTTGATTAATGTAAATAAGCAATACAAAGATGTTTAATCTTGAATGATTAAGAAAGAAGATGAAATTTAGTGAGAGAAAGTTTAAGACTTTCTCTCTCTAAAACTAGAGAAAACTAAGAAAAATAGAAACTAGCTAATTTAACTAACTACTCTCCTAATGACTATTAGGAGGGTATTTATAGGGAAGGTGGAAGGAGTGCATGTGTTGCATCTTCTTTCTTGCTTTCTTCACGTTTTCTCGACTCGACTTTAATTCTTTGTCTTTGTCGTCTCGGGATTTGAACTTGTCTTTTAATTTTCTTCTTCTATTAGACTTAAGTTCTTCGACTTCGTTAAACTTCCGTCATTTGACTTTTTCTTCGATAAATCTTCAGAATAGGCCTTGGACTTCCGTTCTTTTTGCATTCTTGATCTTTTGACTTCGTCTTTTCCCGTTTTCTTCGATAAAAGCCCGTGAAAACCCGTGTTTTCTTCCTTTTTTATATTTTGGTCCTAAAACACAATAAAAACACAAACCACGCATAATTCCGACTTTTACGACATAAATCACACGTTTTGGTCTTGTTATTATTGGAAATAAGTGGTAAAAGGATAAGTGTTTTCACACTTATTAAATCCCCTACACTTGACCATTGCAATGCCCTCATGCAATGCATTAACTTTAAAGCACGGTTTACATTTTCCATCATTAATAACCCACCTTGGCCTTTATTAATTACTAAACATAAAAGATAAGAATAAGTAAAGAAATTAAAAACTTACACTAGGTTTTGGCGGCCATGAACGTTTATCATCCTCAAGTTTCACGTTCCCCATACCAAGCTTAAAAACGAGATCATTGTTATTATAAGTTAGGAAACTATCACGAACTCATGCGGGCCAATTATTCACTTAGACTCCCTTATTCCTAGGTTTATCTCTTATATTTTATTTTTGTCTTGAATGATCACGTGGATGCATTGTTTGACTTATTTCGATAGTTATTTAGTCCGACAATAAAGTGAACGATTTAATCGATAGTTAGCTAAAGGACCAAATCTTTTAAAACTGCTTCTCGGGACCTCATAAAGTTCATATCTTGGCATAACTCGCTTCACGATTTGAGACCTTTCTCGGACCGATATTTGGCAGCGACTTCATACTTCGAATCTTGAGAGACGTTCATGAAATAATAAGAATTTTTTCACTTGAAGTTTTGAGAGATTCTTCATCTTTGGACCACGACTTCTTCATTTTTCTCCAATCTTTATTTTTGGATTTTGATATACAACGATCCGCCTCCTTTTAGGACTTGGATCTATTTATCCTCATACCTTGTTAGGGTCTTTTCGGATAGACTTCTCCATGACTTTTGGGGAGTTCTTGCTTTTCGTCGTGTGTCTCGATCCTTCATATTGATTTTCGATAAATGATTCTTCACATCACTTTTGGATCTTTAGCAACAAAATGTAGCCCTCATGCCTTGTTAGGGCCTTTTCGGACTCGCCAATCTTCGCATCCCGCTTCAATAAGTTATGCCTTGGCTATGAACTCTAATCCGTACCGAGCAACTTTTAAACGATCTGGGGCTAGAAGCTAAGTAACCTTTTAAATCGTACAACCTTATTTATTGCAGATAAATTTATTAACAAGCAGAGGGAGAATAGGCTTATAATTAACTCACATAAATTCACGAAAGAATACCGAACTTATAATTGGCTCTATCATCTCTCGTTCTCCACAGTTTAAAATCTCAAGGAATGAGACTCGTGGATGCTTAGCCAATTAAATCAAAGTTTTGGGTTTTCGAGTCATCTATAGGATCTTGCAAATTCTTAGACTTTTTCAAGTTTTAGAAATCGCATTTTAAAGTTCCCTTGATAAACAACTCTCTAGGATCAATTATAGGAACTTGCGAAAAGTTCTTGTTCTTAACCCGTGAGAGTTAAGACTTTCGCGTTTTATAGCTCCCTATATAAAAGCCTAGCAAAACTTGACTTAAACACGTTAAGGATACTAGCTAGAGTAAACTTAGGTAAGTAAACTCGGGTTGAGTCAAAATGTTCACGACTAAGAAAAATCTAAAACCACTTTATTTAAAAAACTATTCTAGCAATGGAAAGGAAATAAACATAACAAAGGAAATACAACTATACAACTAGGCCAAAATAGATTAAAAAATTTGAAAAATGTCGAAAAATAAAATTTTCCGATTAAAATGAGGGAAAATTCATGGAAAAGACCACTTACTTCGATAGAAGTCCCCCTACACTTGAGATAAACATTGTCCTCAATGTTTAAGCATGTAGGAGTAAACTCCCCTACACTTAGGACATTGTGCACTTTGTTTAAATCTTGCTAAGGAAAGGACAACTAAAGTGAATTCAATGTGAACATATAAAATATGAAAAATTGAATCACAAGAGTTGAGGATAGAACCGGGAAGATGGGAACACGGTATCACGGTTCGTCAAAAGTCATCAAGGTGGATCTTTGAAGCTTTAATCCCTGCACAGCACAAGAAACAAGACAACAAACATATGCGGGGCTCCCCTACACTTATTATGAAAGTAGTAAAGGATAGAACACGGGTTGCCTCCCGAGAAGCGCTTGTTTTTGTTCACCGAGTCACGAGCCTGACTCGACCCAATTTTAGTTCATGGGGAACGTGGTGAGGGATGGAATCATCGCTTGAGAGATGTCCTCACCAAAGTACAGCTTCAGACGCTGGCCATTCACCTTGAAATTGGGCCCATTCGGCTGAGAAAGCTCAATGGTCCCATAAGGAAAGACTTTGGCGACGGTGAATGGACCAGACCAGCGGCTCTTCAACTTGCCAGAGAAGATCTTCAACCGAGAGTTAAAGAGTAAGACTTGAACACCAACGTGGAACTCTCGGTTCTTGATTTTTGCGTCATGAATGATCTTCGTCTTCTCCTTGTAGATCAGCGAGTTCTCATAAGCTTCATTCCTCAGTTCATTTAGCTCGTTGAGTTGAATCTTGCGATGATCACCGGCTTTGTTGATGTCGAAGTTAGCGCACTTCAAGGCCCAGTGCGCCTTATGTTCCAGCTCGATAAGGAGGTGGCAAGCTTTCTCGTACACAAGACGATAAGGTGTACAACCGATCGGGGTCTTGTAAGCAGTACGGAAAGCCCACAAAGCATCATCTAACTTATCGGCCCACGCGGCGCGATGCTCTCTCACAGTACGCTCCAAAATTCGCTTCAATCCACGGTTGGATATCTCGGCTTGCCCATTGGTTTGGGGATGATAAGCGGTGGAAAGACGGTGATTGACACCATACTTAGCCATGACTCTTGCAAATTGATCGTTGCAAAAATGAGTCCCGCGGTCACTGATAATAGCACGAGGAACACCAAATCGAGCGAAAAGCTGCTTCAAAAAGTTCACAACCACCCTCGCATCATTCGTAGGGATAGCCCTGGCTTCAGCCCATTTAGAAACGTAGTCGACGGCGACGAGGATGTATTTGTTCCCTTTGGAGGATGGAAATGGCCCCATAAAGTCGATGCCCCATACATCAAAGATTTCACATTCCTGTATGAAATTTTGAGGCATCTCATCCTTTTGTGTGATCTTGCCTTGACGTTGGCAAGCATCACAATGCTTAACCATTTCGTGAGCGTCACGATAAATGGTGGGCCAATAGAATCCATAATCAAACACTTTTTTAGCGGTGTAGTTGGGACCAAAGTGACCACCGGTGGGTCCTTTGTGGCAAGCTTGGAGGATGTCAAAAGCTGCCGGTCCGTCAACACATCGACGAATGATCAGATCAGCACATTGTTTGAATAGAAAAGGGTCATCCCAAAAGTAAGTCTTAACATCATTCAAGAACTTCTTCTTTTGTTGGGATGTTAACCCTTTGATGAGAATACCACCCGCTAAGTAGTTTGCAATGTCAGCAAACCACGGGGTGCCATCAAGATTGAGATTTATAGACATTAAGGTCTCCAGGGGGAAAGAGTCATTTATCTCTTTGTTCGGATGATCCCCTTGATATGGATCCTCAAGTCTGCTCAGATGATCCGCGGCTAGGTTTTCGGCTCCCTTCTTGTCACGAATTTCAATGTTGAATTCTTGAAGGAGTAAAACCCAGCGAAGAAGTCTTGGCTTAGAATCATGCTTTGTCATCAAGTACTTCAACGCGGAATGGTCCGTGTATACGATGGTGGGGGATAAAACAAGATAGGGGCGAAATTTCTCAAAAGCATAGACAACAGCTAAAAGCTCTTTTTCGGTTGTCGTATAATGCAATTGAGCCCCCGTCATTGTTTTGCTAGCATAGTGGATTGGTTGGAAGTGTTTATTCACTCGTTGGCCTAAAACCGCACCAATAGCAAAGTCGCTAGCATCGCACATCAATTCAAAAGGCAGCTCCCAATTAGGGGTAACCAAGACCGGTGCCTTAGTAAGCTTATCCTTTAGAAGATTGAAGGCTTCGAGACACTCTTTAGAAAAGATAAAAGTACTATCTTTTTCCAATAGGTGGGTCATCGGGCGAGCGATTTTAGAGAAATCCTGAATAAATCGACGATAGAAACCCGTATGACCCAGAAAACTTCTCACACCCTTCACGGTTGAAGGTGGAGGTAATTTGGCTATGACATCTACTTTAGCACGGTCGACTTCAAGACCGGCTTTAGAGATTTTGTGTCCTAGCATAATGCCTTCTTTTACCATAAAATGGCATTTTTCCCAATTCAGAACAAGGCGAGTGTCTTCGCACCGCTTAAGAATTCGTTCCAAATTGGCAAGGAAAGCAGAGAAGGAATCCCCGAAGACCGAGAAATCATCCATGAAGACTTCCATGGTTTGCTCAACCATGTCATGGAAGATAGCCAACATGCACCTTTGGAAAGTCCCGGGGGCATTGCATAAGCCAAAAGGCATTCGTTTATAAGCAAATGTGCCATAGGGACAAGTGAATGTTGTCTTCTCTTGATCTTGGGGATCGATGGGTATTTGAAAATAACCCGAGAAACCATCAAGAAAGCAGTAATATTCATTACCCGCTAAACGTTCAAGCATTTGGTCCATAAAAGGTAGAGGGAAATGATCCTTTCTCGTGGCATCATTGAGTTTGCGGTAGTCTATACAAACTCTCCACCCAGTAACAAGACGGGTAGGAATCAACTCGTTGTTTGCATTGGGCACAACGGTGATTCCGCCCTTCTTAGGCACACAATGGACTGGACTAACCCATGGTGAATCCGAAATAGGGTAAATCATACCTGCATCAAGAAGTTTGATAACCTCTTTTTTGATGACGTCATGGATTTTAGGATTCACCCTTCGTTGGCTTTGAATTGTGGGCTTAAAGTCGTCCTCCATGAGAATTTTATGTGTGCAGAAGTGAGGATCAATTCCACAGATGTCGGAGATTTTCCAAGCGATATCTCTTTTATGCTTCTTCAACACGGCGACAAGTCGGGTTTTTTCGTCTTCTTTCAGATCCTTCGCAATGATGACCGGTAACTTCTTGTCGTCTTCAAGGAAAACGTACTCAAGATGAGGAGGTAGGTCCTTAAGCTCGAGAGTAGGAGGATCCTCAATAGATGGTGAAACTAACGATGGATCATCATTAGTCACCTCTTTAGGAGCAGGAGGAGAAAGTGGGCCCTCATTGAGAAGTCTCTCAATAGTACGAATGTCTTCATCCCAATTGGTGGACAAATTATCATACTTAATATCGAGAGGACCCAAGCTAGCTTCGAAATCATCCAAGTCACTTTCTCCAAAAGGAGTCAATGCTGGAGCAATTGAGGCAACGGTCTCAACATTGGGTAGAGAAGAAAGAGTACTTTTGCAAGCATCATGAAAATGTTCTTCACAAGCCTCATCGAGAACATCAATAGCATTAACACTCTCATATGAATAAGGTTGCTTAGAAATCTTACCCATGTTGAAGACAATTTTATCGTCACCAACTCTCATGATTATTTCTCCTGCGGCAACATCAATAAGAGTGCGACTGGTCCTCAGGAATGGACATCCAACGATTAATGGAACTCGAGGATCCATCTCGTAGTCAACGACAACGAAATCCGCCGGGAAGGTGAATTTGTCGACGCCAACAAAGACATCTTCGGCTATCCCCACTGGATAAGCAACCGTACGGTTGGCTAATTCCAAAGTCATTTTGGTGGGGACTAGCTCGGGGAGAGATAATTTCTTCCAAACACTTAATGGCATTAAGTTTATACTGGCACCTAGATCGGCTAGGGCCATGCAATTCTCTACTCCCGGGAAGTTGCAAGGAATCAAGAAGCGACCCGGATCACCAAGTTTGGTGGGAAATTTCCTTAAGAGCACTGCGGAGCAGTTCTCATTAAGTTGGGTCTGAGCAATGTCAAGAAGCTTTTCTTTATCACTTAGAAGATCTTTAAACATCTTAGCGTATTTGGGCATGTGAGCGAGAGCCTCGGCAAAGGAGATGTTGAAATTTAATTGTTTAAACATTTTTAGGAAGTTTGAAACCTGAATATCATCCTTGCTCTTTTGCTTCTCTTTCCTCAACCTTAAAGGATAAGGTATATTGGATGAAGAAGAAGGCTTTAAGGGAATAGGATCACTCACAACCACGGGTGCTGGGGAAATGGGGATAGAAGGTGAAGGAGGTGGGGAAAGTTTCTCTTTTTCCTTGTTCACAATCACGGGGGAAGGTGTAGGAAGCTCGGGTTCCATATAACCTTTTCCACTACGAGTGGTGATTGCTTTCATCTCCCCTCTTGGATTCACAACGGTATTACTCGGAAGAGTACCCGAAGAAGAGGGTTGATTACCTTGGATGAGCGAACCAATCATATCACGAAGGTGAACAGCTTGATTATTAAAAGAGTTTTGCATATTTGCATTAATTTCATTGCTGTGTTTGGCCATATCATTCCTTAGCTCGGCTCGAATATCGCTCCCTTGTTTCACCATGTCATTCTTCAAGTTGACAAATTGACTCTGAAGATTCGTCACCATCTAACGATTAGTCTTCATGAACGTCTCGACGTCTTGATTCACTGCCATCGGTTGATTGAGAGGTGGTGCTTGGTAAGCTTGAGAATTTCCTTGATTTGGGTATGGGTTTCTTTGGGATTGATATTGATTTTGAGAACGATGTTGGGATTGGTTATTTCGGTTATAGCTTTGTTGTTGGTTTTGGTTTGCAGGAGGGAAACCGGGTGGAGCAAGATAATTGTTGGAACGATAACTTAGCAGGCCACGGTCTCCTTGAGGGCGAGCTTGATAGCCTCCCGTGGGATAAGTGCTGTAAGCTGCGTTAACGTTTTCAGAAAAATTGGCTTGGGTAGAAGGACAATCGTTATAAGAATGAGGACCACCACATGTGTCACAAGAAATAGCAACGGCTTTAGCTTGTTGAAAGTTGTTTGTGGCTATGGACATGAAATCTTTGTGCATCATTGCGATTTGTCGGGAAAGTTCGGATATCTCGGGATTGGAAGTAGTAGAAGAAACATTGACTCTCTGATTAGATCTTGAGGATGCGGATGAATCCCAGTTCTTGTGATGAGTAGTTATGTTTTCGATCAACTCTCGACACTCCTCCGGTCTCCTTTTCATAAAAGTACCACCGGCGGCGGCATTGATCGTGTCTCGATCACGAAAAGTGAGACCATTGTAGAAGGTGTCAATGAGAGTGACGGGGAGCATATTGTGATTAGGACAGCGGTCGATCAAATCATTGTAGCGTTCCCAAGCATCGAAAAGCGATTCATCATTCTCTTGCATGAATCCACTGATTTGGTTACGAAGGCTAGTGACCATGGATGGGGGAAAGTAGCACGATAAAAAGCGTTGAGTCATGTCGTTCCACGTATGAATAGAATTCTTAGGAAGACGGTCAAACCATTTTTCTGCATGGTGAGAAAGCGAGTGGGGAAAAAGTTGGAGGCGAAGGTCATCCATAGAAACACCGGAGCACTTCATGCTTTGGGTCATGGTAATGAATTTGTCGAGGTGTTTGTTGGCATCATCATCCGGAATTCCATGAAATGGGTTAGTTTGCACTTGCTGGATCATGTGATGCTTCAACGAAAACTCCTGAGCCGTGACGTGCATTGGCGCAATCGGGCCTCCGCGTCCGTTCATGGTGGGTTGACACAATTCCTCCATCGTTCGTAAATCAGGTAGGTGGACATTGTTGTTGTTGTTGTTGTTGTTATTATTCAAATTGGGTTGAGGTGGGTGATTATTGTTGTTATTAACACCAGCCATATCTAAATCTTCACGAGTCTCGGGCTCAGAATAGGTCGAAGATCTAGTACGCATACACCTGCAGAAGAAAAATATACACAAAGAGAATATCTATATAATCTTTTTGGTGCAAAACCTTTTGTAAAGAATTGCTTTTTAATGATTTTTTAATGTTTTTTGTATTTTTGAAGAGTTTTATATTTTTTGGATATTTTTGAAAAATTTTCAAAGCAAGGAAAATAACGTTCAAAGAACGGATCCTAAAATTCAATGCGTCTCTCACTAAAAACCGTTAATCGTAACGAAAAGAGCCGGCAGCGGCGCCATTTAATACTTTGCTTTTGGCTAGGTATAGAATCTTATCGTCCGAATCCTTTCGAATTGAGAACCGGTCTTAAGTGCGACTCAATCGTCTTTTGGTGAATCAAGATAATGGTTTGGTTTGTTTGTCTAATTTTAATCTATTAGCAAGTAATTAAAGTGTCGTTGAGTAAAATGGAAGAATAAAGATTAATACTAAAATGACAAGTAAAAATAAATGCTTGTAAACTTAAAGGTAACAATGGAAAAAATACTAGCACACTAAATAAAACTAACACTTGGAGACTTTGTAAAACAAAGAACTAAATAAGTCCCAATCGGAATGATCAAAAAGAAAGGGGAATCGGAATGCTAGCAAATGGTCCAGATCGGAATATCCACAAAATTGTCAGATCGGAATACTAAGATTACAACTCAAATCGGAATGTTGAGACAAGTTCCAATCGGAATAATGGACAAAGACTATCAATCTGAATATTGGGAAAAATCCCAATCGAAATGTCCAGAAAATTGCACCTATCGGAATACAACACCAAGGGCCAAATCGAAATACCACAAAACTGTCCAATCGGAATAACTGAATAAGCTCAATCGGAATATGGTGAAATGAAGCCAATCGGAATTAAATGGATAGCACCTATCGGAATATCAGTGATGCAAAATCTGAATATGCAAAACCCTTTTCCGGTTTGATCAATCGGAAAAAGGGTGGACTGCTCGGAATGTATAGATCGGAAAGGGGTTTAATCCCTTTCCGATTTTGGTGGGATTCGGTTGGAAAGCAAGAAAATAAGCTATAGAAGAGAGCTTATTCCCAAAACTATACGAATCAACTTAAACGAAATCAAATAAGCACTAATCTCAACTTATTCAACCTCGAAATAAGCAACTTTTTGGATCAAACAATAAAAACATAAACTTTTTAAGAAAGCTTTTTATAAAGTAAAGAAGCTAATCATAAAAGTAAGCCAATAAGCACAAAAGTCTTAAAGCTTAATCAAATGGAAACTTATGAAATGATTAAAAGATTAACTTTTTAAGCACGAAATCATTTAGAACAACACGGATCATATGATAATCGCACCAAAATCAATCTAAAATCAAAGAAAAGTAGAATGAGATTAAGGATTAAAAGCTTAAAATAGAACTTGATTAATGTAAATAAGCAATACAAAGATGTTTAATCTTGAATGATTAAGAAAGAAGATGAAATTTAGTGAGAGAAAGTTTAAGACTTTCTCTCTTTAAAACTAGAGAAAACTAAGAAAAATAAAAACTAGCTAATTTAACTAACTACTCTCCTAATGACTATTAGGAGGGTATTTATAGGGAAGGTGGAAGGAGTGCATGTGTTGCATCTTCTTTCTTGCTTTCTTCACGTTTTCTCGACTCGACTTTAATTCTTTGTCTTTGTCGTCTCGGGATTTGAACTTGTCTTTTAATTTTCTTCTTCTATTAGACTTAAGTTCTTCGACTTCGTTAAACTTCCGTCATTTGACTTTTTCTTCGATAAATCTTCAGAATAGGCCTTGGACTTCCGTTCTTTTTGCACTCTTGATCTTTTGACTTCGTCTTTTCCCTTTTTCTTCGATAAAAGCCCGTGAAACCCCGTTTTTTCTTCCTTTTTCATATTTTGGTCCTAAAACACAATAAAAACACAAACCACGCATAATTCCGACTTTTATGACATAAATCACACGTTTTGGTCTTGTTATTATTGGAAATAAGTGGTAAAAGGATAAGTGTTTTCACACTTATTAAATATCAAATTAATACTTTTTACAATGGTTTAAGCATGAATGACCAAGATTCACTAAATAGTGCTTCGGGGGGTAACATTTTGGTTAAGTCTTCTAATGCCGCATGGGACATTATTGAGAATAAGTCTAGAGTGCAAACCAAGAGTGTTCGGACTAATGTGGCTAGTGCTAGCACTAATGATAGCGAGAAGAGAATTGATAATCTTACTTCGCTTGTTGAATCACTTGCTCTCCAAACCGCCAACAATGCCAAACAAATCACTGCCCAAGCTAATGCTTTGAGTCAATCATGTGAAATATGCGTGGGATCTCACTCATACACCGATTGTCCTTTGACTCACGACAATCCGGAAAATGTGTATGCCGCCAACGGTAACTATTCCACGGGAGGCTATCAAGCACGTCCTCAAGGTGACCGCAATTTTGCTCAGCTATCGCTCAAACAACTTTCTTTCACCACCCGATTTTCCCCCACAAAACCCAAACAACCTCAATCGCAACAATCAAAACCAACCTCGTTCTTCAAATCAATATTAAACCCAAAGAACCCCATATCCACCTCAAAGAAACAACCAAGTTTACCAACAACCCGCTTATCAACCACCTGTCTACCATACTCCTCCTCCCAACCAACCCACCGTATTTAATCACGAGGTTGAAACTTACATGAGGACTAATGATGCGATATTGCAAAATCTTCAGCGAGAAATGGCCAACATGAAAGCAGATATGGTGAAACAAGGAAATGATCTTCGAGCCGATATGCGAAACACTTTGTCAAGTCAAACGAATGACTTAAGTATCATGATGGCTAGTTTCTTCCCAATTATCAAGCCTCTGGTTCGGGTTCTCTTCCGAGTAACACCGTTGCTAATCCAAGAGGGGAGATGAAAGCAATCACCACTTGAAGTGGAAAAGGTTTAAAGGAACCCGAGCTTCCTACACCTACACCGGTGATTGTGACAAAGGAAAACGAGTCTCCTTCTCCAATTCCTCCAATTTCTACTTCTCCAATTCCACCGCTTTATATTTCTACTCCTCCTCCACCCAAGGATGTGAGTGAGAATTCCATTCCAAAGCCTTCATCTCAACCCAATATACCTTATCCTTCAAGGTTGAGGAAAGAGAAATTGAAGAACAAGGATGATATTCAGGTTTCTAACTTTCTCAAAATGTTTAAACAACTGAATTTCAATATCTCCTTTGCTGAGGCTCTCGCTCACATGCCTAAGTATGCTAAGATGTTTAAGGACCTTTTAAGTGATAAGGAAAAGTTGCTTGATATTGCCAATACCCAACTTAATGAGAATTGCTCCGCAGTGCTCTTAAGGAAATTACCAACCAAACTTGGTGATCCGGGTCGTTTTCTCATTCCTTGCAACTTCCCCGGGGTAGAGAATTGTATGGCCCTAGCCGATCTAGGTGCTAGTATCAACTTAATGCCTTTCAGCGTTTGGAAACAATTGTCTCTACCCGAGCTAGTCCCCATACGAATGACACTGGAATTAGCTAACCGGACGGTTGCTTATCCGGTGGGGATAGCCGAAGATGTCTTCGTCGGCGTCGACAAATTTACCTTTCCAGCGGATTTTGTTGTCGTTGACTACGAGATGGATCCCCGTGTTCCATTAATCGTTGGACGTCCATTCTTGAGGACCGGTCGCACTCTCATCGATGTAGCCGCGGGCGAATTAATCATGAGAGTTGGTGACGATAAAATCGTCTTCAACATGGGTAAACTTTCTAAGCAGCCTTCTGAAAACGAGAGTGTTAATTTCATTGACGTTCTTGATGAGGCTTCTGAAGAACATTTCAAAGACGCTTGTAAAAGTGATTCTTCTTCTCTTCCCATTGTTGAGACCGTTTCCTCTATTGCTCCTTCACTAACTCCATTTAGAGAAAGTGATTTCATCTTGAAAGAATTTGAAGCAACTTTGGGAGATGTGGACTTGCAATATGACGATTCTCCCTCCAATTGGGATGAAGACATTCGTACCATTGAGAAACTTCTCAAAGAGGACCATATTTCTCCACCATCTCCTAAGGATATCTCTATCGATGAACCGAATTTGACTACGGCTTCCATCGAAAATCCTCTGGATTTAGAGCTTAAGGACCTACCGTCTCATCTCGAGTACGTTTTCCTTGAAGACAGCAAGAAGTCACCCGTCATCATCGCAAAGGACTTGAAAGAGGAAGAAAAATCTCGACTTATCGTCGTGCTGAAGAATCACAAGAAAGCGATTGCTTGGAAAATCTCTGATATTCGTGGAATTGATCCTCACTTTTGCACACATAAAATTCTCATGGAGGACGACTTTAAACCCACTATTCAAAGCCAAAGAAGGGTGAATCCTAAGATCCATGACGTTATCAAAAAAGAGGTTATCTAACTTCTTGATGCGGGAATGATCTACCCTATCTCGGATTCAGCATGGGTTAGTCCGTTCCATTGTGTGCCTAAGAAAGGCGGAATCACCGTTGTGCCCAATGAAAACAACGAGTTGATTCCTAATCGTCTCGTTACAGGGTGGAGAGTTTGTATAGACTATCGCAAACTCAATGATGCTACGAGAAAGGATCATTTTCCCCTTCCTTTTATGGACCAAATGCTTGAACGTCTGGCGGGTAATGACTAATACTGTTTTTTAGATGGTTTCTCCGGGTATATTCAAATTCCCATCGATCCCAAAGACCAACAGAAAACCACATTCACTTGTCCTTATGGAACATTTGCTTATAAAAGAATGCCTTTCGGCTTATGCAATGCTCCTGGGTAATTTCAAAGGTGTATGATGGCTATCTTCCATGACATGGTTGAAGAAACTATGGAAGTCTTTATGGATGATTTCTCGGTCTATGGTGATTCTTTCTCTCATTGCCTTGCCAATTTAGAACGCATGCTCAAACGGTGTGAAGACACTCGTCTTGTTCTAAATTGGGAAAAATGCCATTTCATGGTAAAAGAAGGCATTGTGCTTCGACATAAAATCTCAAAAGCCGGTCTTGAAGTGGATCGTGCTAAAGTGGATGTCATAGCCAAATTAGCTCCACCTTCAACCATGAAGGGTGTGAGAAGTTTCCTTGGTCATGCGGGCTTCTATCGTCGATTCATTCAAGATTTCTCTAAAATCGCTCGCCCGGTGACCCACCTCTTGGAAAAAGATACTCCTTTTATCTTTTCTAAAGAGTGTCTTGAATCCTTGAATCTTCTTAAGGACAAGCTAACTAAGGCACCGTTCTTGGTTACCCCTAATTGGGAGCTACCTTTTGAATTGATGTGTGATGCTAGCGACTTTCCTATTGGAGCGGTTTTGGGCCAAAGAGTGAACAAACACTTCCAACCAATCCACTATGCTAGCAAGACAATGACGGGGGCTCAATTGCATTATACCACTACCGAAAAAGAGCTTTTAGCTGTAGTGTATGCATTTGAGAAGTTCCGCCCCTATCTTGTCCTTTCCACCACAATTGTCTATACCGACCATTCCGCATTGAAGTACTTGTTGACTAAACAAGATTCCAAGCCAAGACTTCTTCGTTGGGTTTTGCTCCTTCAAGAATTTATAATTGAAATTCGTGACAAGAAGGGAGCCGAAAACCTAGCCGCGGATCATCTAAGTAGACTTGAGGATCCGTATCAAGGGGATCATCCGAACCAAGAGATCAATGACTCTTTTCCCCTTGAGACCTTAATGTCTATCAATTCCAATCTTGATGACACCCCGTGGTTTGTGGACATTGCAAACTACTTAGCGGGTGGCATTCTCAAGGAAGGGTTAACGTCCCAACAAAAGAAAAAGTTCTTTAAAGACATTGAACACTATTTCTGGGACGACCTTTACCTTTTCAAACAATGTGCGGATCTTGTCATTTGTCGATGTGTTGATGGGCCAACAGCGGTAAAAATCCTTGACGCTTGCCATAAAGGACCCACCGGTGGTCACTTTGGTCCCAATTACACCGCGAAGAAATTTTTCGACTCTGGATTTTATTGGCCCACCATTTACCATGACGCTCATGAAATGGTTAAACATTGTGATGCGTGCCAAAGACAAGGCAAGATCACACATAAAGATGAGATGCCTCAAAATTTCATACAAGAATGTGAAATCTTTGATGTATGGGGTATCGACTTTATGGGGCCATTTCCATCATCCAAAGGGAACAAGTACATCCTCGTAGGCGTTGACTACGTATCCAAATGGGTTGAAGCAAAGGCTCTCCCTAAGAACGATGCGAGGGTGGTTGTGAACTTTCTGAAGCAACTTTTTGCTTGATTCAGTGTTCCTCGTGCTATAATCAGTGACCGCGGGACTCATTTTTGCAATGATCAATTCGCAAGAATCATGGCTAAGTACGGTGTCAATCACCGTCTTTCCACCGCTTATCATCCTCAAACAAATGGTCAAGCCGAGATATCTAACCGTGGTTTGAAGAGAATTCTTGAGCGTACTGTGGGAGAGCATCGTGCCTCGTGGGCCGTTACGTTAGATGATGCTTTGTGGGCTTTCCGTACCGCTTATAAGACCCTGATTGGTTGTACACCTTATCGTCTTGTGTACGGGAAAGCATGCCACCTCCCTATCGAGCTTGAACATAAGGCATACTGGGCCTTGAAGTGGGCAAACTTCGACATCAACAAAGCCGGCGATCTTCGGAAGATTCAACTCAACGAGCTCAACGAACTAAGGAATGAAGCTTATGAGAACTCATTAATCTACAAAGAGAAGACGAAGATCATCCATGATTCAAGGATTAAGAACCGAGAGTTCCACGTTGGTGATCAAGTTTTACTCTTTAACTCTCGGTTGAAGATCTTCTCGGGAAAGCTGAAGAGCCGCTGGTCTGGTCCATTCACCGTCGCTAAAGTCTTCCCATATGGCACCATTGAGCTTTCTCAACCAAATGGGCCCAATTTTAAGGCGAATGGCCAGCGCGTGAAGTTGTACTTTGGTGAGGACATCTCTCATGAGATGATTCCATCCCTCACTACGTTTCCCTTGAATTAAGTTCTGGGTCGAGTCAGGCTCGTGACTCAGTTAAAAAAAACAAGCGCTTCTCGGGAGGCAACCCGTGATCTATCCTTTATCATTTTCATAATAAGTGTAGGGGAGCCCCGTATGTGTTTGTTGTCTTGTTTCTTCTTCTGTGCAGGGATTAAAGCTTCAAAGATCCACTCTCGATGACTTTTGACGAACCGTGATCCCGTGTACCCGTCTTCCCGGTTCTATCCTAAACTGTCATGAATCAATATTTCATATCTTATATGTTCACATTGAAATCACTTTAGTTGTTCTTTCCTTAGCAAGATTTAAACAAAGTGCACAATGTCCTAAGTGTAGGGGAGTTTACTCCCACATGCTTAAACATTGGGGACAATGTTTATATCAAGTGTAGGGGGGACTTCTATCGAAGTAAGTGGTCTTTTCCATGAATTTGTCCTCATTTCAACCGGAAAACTTGATTTTTCAACAATTTTCAAAATTTTTAATCTATTTTGGCCTAGTAGTTTTTCCTTTGTTAGCGTTATTTACTTTCTTTGCTAAAATAAAGTTTAATAAGTGGTTTTAAATTTTTCAAAGTCATGAATATTTTGACTCAACCCGAGTTTACTTATCTAAGTTTACTCTAGCTAGTATCCTTAACGTGTTTAAGTCGAGTTTTGCTAGGCTTTTATATAGGTAACTTTAAAACGTGAAAGTCTTAACTCTCACGGGTTAAGAACAAGAACTTTTCGCAAGTTCCTATAATTGATCCTAGAGAGTTGTTTATCAAGGGAACTTTAAAATGCGAATTCTAAACTTGAAAAAGTCCAAGAGTTTGCAGGATCCTATAGATGACTCGAAAATCCAAAACTTTGATTTAATTGGCCAAGCATCCACGAGTCTCATTCCTTGAGATTTTAAACTGTGGAGAACGAGAGATGATAGAGTCAATTATAAGTTTGGTATTCTTTCGTGAATTTATGTGAGTTGATTATAAGCTTTTTCTGCCATCGCTTGCTAATAAATTTATCTGCAATAAATAAGGTTGTACGATTTGAAAAGTTACTTAGCTTCTAGCACAAGATCGTTTAAAATATGCTCGGTATTAATTAGAGTTCATAGCCAAGGCATAACTTATTGAAGCGGGATGCGAAGATTGGCGAGTCCGAAAAGGCCCTAACAAGGCACGAGGGCTACATTTTGTTGCTAAAGATCCAAAAGTGATGTGAAGAATCATTTATCAAAATTCAATATGAAGGATCGAGACACACGACGAAAAGAAAATACTCCCCTAAATATCATGGAGAAGTCTATCCAAAAAGGCCCTAACAAGGTATGAGGATAAATAGATCCAATTCCTAAAAGGAGGCGGATCGTTGTATATCAAAGTCTAAAATAAAGATTGTAGAAAAATGAAGAAGTCGTGGTCCAAAGATGAAGAATCTCTCAAAACTTCAAGTGAAGAAATTCCTATTATGAAGAGAAGACCATAATTTCAAGAACGTTTGTCAAAGATTTGAAGTATGAAGTCGCTGCCAAATATCGGTCCGAGAAAGGTCTCAAATCGTGAAGCGAGTTATGCCAAGATATGAACTTTATGAGGTCCCGAGAAGCAGTTTTAAAAGATTTTATCCTTTAGCTAACTATTGATTAAATCGTCCCACTTTATTTTCAGCTTTAAATAACTATCGAAATAAGTCAAACAATGCATCCTCGTGATCATCCGCATGAGTTCGTGTTAGTTTTCTAACTTATAATAACAATGATCTCGTTTTTAAGCTTGGTATGGGGAACGTGAAACTTGAGAATGATGAACATTCATGATAACCTAAAACCCCAATGTAAGTCTTTGATTTCTTTCTTGTTTTGTTCTTTTAGTTTCTTTAGTGTTTGGTATTTAATAAGGGCCAAGGTGGGTTACCTATAATGAAAAATATAAATCGTGCTTTGAAATTAATGCATTGCATGAGGGCATTGCAATGGTCAAGTGTAGGGGATTTAATAAGTGTGAAAACACTTATCCTTTTACCACTTATTTCCAATAATAACAAGACCAAAACGTGTATTATATGTCGTAAAATTCGGAATTATGCGTGGTTTGTGTTTTTATTGTGTTTTAGGACCAAAAGATGCAGAAGGAAGAAAACATGGGCTATCACGGGCTTTTATCAAAGAAAAAGACTAAAGACGAAGTCGAAAGATCGAGAATGCAAAAAGAATGGAAGTCCAAGACCTATTCTGAAGATTTATCGAAGAAAAAGTCTAAAGACGGAAGTTTAAGAAGTCGAAGAACTCAAGTCTAATTATTGAAGAAAATTATAAGACAAGTTCAACTTATATCGACAAATCTCGAGACGACGTCGAGAAATACAAAGAAATTAAGTCGAGTCGAGATGAGAAGAAAGAAAGAAGATAGCTTAAGCACTTAATCTCCCCACCTCCTATAAATACCCTCCTAATATGTCATTAGGAGGGTGTTAGGTGGTTAGTTTTTAGTAGTTGTAGTTAATTTTTAGTTTATAAGTGTGCTTTTAATTTCTCTCTAGTTTTCTTTTCAACCTTATTGAATCCTTACATTAATCTTGTAATCTTTTGATATTAATCTTTAATCAATCAAGCTTATTTTTTTAATTCTCATTCTACCTTTCTTAATCTTTTGGTGATTTAATTAATCATGTAGTTGATTTCATCTCTTTGATTATGTGATTGTTTTATTCATGTGATTGATCTTTTATTTTTGATGTGGTGGATGTTTTGAGCTTTGTTGATGAAAAAGTTGGGTGACCCTTGCTAGACCCGAATTAGGCTTAATTCGGGTTGGCTGGACTCCGGCTCCTGCACCAAGTGAATCGTATGGTTGGGATCCTGCACACTAAACAACACGCGTTAGGCTTACCGTGGGAATGTTTCCCACGATTAGAATCTGGCGTGAGAGTAAGTAATCGGTTAGGGTTTATAGGAATCGGATGAGTTGAGAGTTTATAGAACGTAATACCTTTGTGGAACCCTTGGGGGTTCCTTTTATAGGCAGTGAAACCCTAATGGGCTGTCACTGATGCTTCGGCCCCAAGGAAAGGATAAGTACCAGAATTAGATTGATTGCTATCTTCTAATTATGGTGAGTGAATATCCTCTTCTTTGGGGTGAATCCTATTCATAGATAGAATATGATTCTGTCTAACCCTGTACCGGTCATGCCGGGTCGTGGGCCGCACACGTGTGTGCGGTTACTGTTCATCCAAGCCCATAAGCTCAAATGACATTATTCCCACCCATCTGTGATGGGCCGGATACGGGTAGTACCCGTGGCCGGGTTCATGACCCGGCCGGGGACTATACGTCATTATGTCCCCCCAGTCTAGTTGTTACAGCCGTAGGCGTAACCTCTAGACTATCAAGATAATCTCTGGACATACCAAGAAAGTAGGGAATGATAATTTGTCCAAAAATTTTTGTCGGCCGCACGTGGCAACCTGGTTTAGGAATTTATTCCAATAGCACCTCAACCGCACGTAACGACCGAGACAAATTAAATGTAGCATTGAATTTGGGTCTTACGTAAGACCGCATATCCCGACATAAAATGATTGTTCACCTGCCACTTGACTGACAAAGTGCAAACAGTCAGAACCTCGAGCGGCGTAAACTTTTGAGTCAAAAGTGACCCGTGGGTCCCACCTGACTGTTCACTTGCCACTTACACCCTAACCACACGATTAAGGATAGTGGCAAACACGTGTCACGCATCCAACAGACCATGACCCACGAGGCAACCCTATAAATAAGCCACCCCTACGGCTGTGGGAAACATACAGTCTTTATCTCCATTTCTGCCATTAAAGCTTTTCTTCTTAGCTTCACTTAATCACGCACGGATCCCTTCCTCCGCAGGTTAGAATACCACGTCCTTAACTTTTTATTTAGTAATGGCCCAGAGAAACAACCCCACAATTGGGTCCGTGCTCAATGTAATGACCCAGGAGCAACTAGATCATTTTTGTACCAATTACTTCATCCCTACCAACCTACACCCCTCTCTCCCTGGTGCCGGAGACCTTATAACTGAGGCTCCGCAGGGAAAAATTTGCCTATATACTCGCCTTTTTGATGCGGCCAACTACCGCATTCCTTTCACTCGTTTCCTCATAGATCTATTAGGGTATTATGATGTACATATTAGCCAGCTTCACTGTATAGGCGCATGTAAGATAAGTCAATTCGAAATTCTTTGTCGCGCTAGAAGAATCCCCCCAACCGTAGAACTATTCCGGCTATTTTACACCCCCAGTATAGTAAATGGTTGGCTATCTTTTAAGAAACGATCTCCCAACAGCCCCCAATCCCATAATAAGCCTATGGACTCATTAAAAAACTGGTACGGCCATTACTTTTTCATTGACTCGATAATGTGGCTGGCCGATTATGTCTTAAACCATAGATTATCTCATGACCCCCTTCCGCACGCCAGTACCTATAATCCCCAACATTCCCGAGAAATAGATCTTAACAGAATAGGATTCCATAGAAACCTCCCCGAATCATTCCTCTATTTGCTAGGGATTAGCCGCAACTATTTCGGCTCGTCCAACAGATATCCTGTGTTTTGGAAAAGGCATGGTGAAGGTAGGTTAGCATCCGTATACCAAAAGACGCATACAATTATCTTGTAATGCCTAATATATTTTGTTTATTGTGGCAGAAATGAACTTCTTTGGACTCCTACGTCAAGGCGACCCAAAGCTCGTACCAGAGGGATCCCGTCCCATACGTGAGAACGAACTACCTCTCCTTGAGCATACCCGAAACGTGACGGTTGCCTTGGAGGCCGTGTCGGACCCCCAATCAGACGAAGAGGAAACAACGCTCTTGAGAACCCCCGTCGACTTTGACAATGAGGACGGTGATAACATGTTGCTTGAAGAAGAAGCCAGACCCTCCTCGCTGCCTAAGACTGCCACCCCCGCATACGGGGAGGAGCAAGGAGACGACATTGAGAGGACCACCTCCAGCCTTCGCCAGATGTTGGGCGATGATGAGGAGGAGATGCAGCAAGTCAATGAAGAAGAAGACGAGGGAGCAGAAAAGGAAGTTGAAGAAGAAGTTGAAGAAGAAGCAGCCCAGCCCGCCCCTAAACGTACCCGCAGAAAAAACAAGCGGGTGAGAAGAGTCGCCCCGGCCGAGGTTGGTGAACATAATGCCCCCCCCAAAAAAAAAAAACTTCGCGAGGACCACCCCCTGTATCAATCTGTTGGGAGCACCACCCAGGCATCCGAGACGGTGCGGGCTGCACATGTCGATCCAGTTACTCAGGTTCCCCCGACTGCATCAGAATTAGTAGGGAATAACATGTAAGGCTACACCTTTCTTAAGTAAGAGCCACGACTGTCCTTTAAACAATACTTGATATTTATTCCCAATGTCTGTTTTGTAGAGATGAACAAGCCGGTGCCGCGCCTCCACCCGATGTACAGAAAGAGAAGGAGAAAGAGAAAGAGGTAGAGAGAGAACCCATGCTTCATACAGCCGCACCAAGATCCGGCCCTGTATTCGAAGAAGGTACCCTCACCGCTTCCCAAGACATCCCAATGTCCGGCCCACCGTAATCATTCAATCCTGTTTGGAATATTACTACTGCATCGCGGATGAGAGAGGCCGAGGAGTGCCGTGAGTACCTCAATAATTGTATCCCACCTGGTTTGGTACGAGATGTGAATGTACTAAACCACGCTGACCTGGTGGATGAGTACAACGGCGCCCTAGTGCACCAAATGGCAATGGGCACTTCGATGAGGGTGAGATTCGAAGCCGCGTTAGGGCATGTGGAGTCCCTCAAGAGGAAAGTTGGGCGAAGAGAAAGGATGATCGAGGAGAATGAAGCTCAAATTGCTGCCCTCCAATCCCAGCTTGCCACCGCCGAGGCGACCGTGAAAGAACAATCAGCCCACGCTAATGCGCATGACCAGCAGGTAGCCGAGCTTGAGGCAAAACTTGAGGCCGCAACAACCAAGGTACGTATCCACGCCGCATCACTCTTATTCCATAGTAACCACAATTCTATCAAGTAATGTATCTCTTATAGGTGACCGCAGCAGAAGCGTCGGCCAAGTCCCCCTCCAACCAAGTATCCTTGCTCACCAAAAGACTTGAGGATGCCCAGACGATAATCCAAAGCGTGGAAAAGGTACAAGAGGAGCTTGCTCATGAGAGGGTTATGACCGAGGAGTTGAGGGAGGCGTCCGCCCAAAAAGATGTGATAATAGATGCCCTTACCACCGAACGTGACGACGTGCTATGTCCCCAACTACTAGCAGCCATTGCCGGCCGTAGGTGGATGGTGGGTCACGGGGCACGTCTAGCCGTTACCAAGGCGCTGGAAGCCCCTGAATTTGTTCAACAGTTTGCGAGCCTTGTGTCAGATGGCATTGATCACGGCCGCCATGAAGGAATGGTCAAGGCCATAGAGCTAATCAGGAAGAAGGAAAACTTCACAAGGCATGCCTTCTTTAACCCCGAAGCTGCTAACAAGATGACTGCTTCCATGGCCGCAATGCGAGATCTACATTACCCATTCTTGGCCGAGCTGGAAGCCACAAAGAATGCATCAAACATGGATATCATGGAAAAGCTTAGTCCTGGTGCGTTTTCTCAAGATGAGGGTCATTCCCGGGCTTCCTTCACTCCCTCGCCCAGCCACCTTACACTTCCTATCTATGAGGACGTGACCAGGCTCGTAATTGATGAAGAACCATTAAGCGGGGTGCTGGAGAGGAATGCGGCTCAAGCCTTGAAGCGAAGGGAACGTGGTGAGAGATTGCCTTGCCTGGCTGAAGAACAAGTGGAGATAGGTAGGTTTCTCCCCCCCCCCCCATGTAGGGTGCCCCTAATTTGTTATCTATTTCAGACAATTTTGTTTGTAACCTTTAAACATTTGTCCGTGGATGTCCACGGTACCTTATGATTGTAAGCATTTGTTTTGCTATGTATAAGTCCGTGCGTAGGCACGGCAATTTTGATGTTTTGGAAACTTGTTTATATTTTTAGATATCATGTATCTGTGTCGCATGACATGTCACGTCTTACCCGAAATATAACAAAGTCTATACTTTACTAGACGTGTGGCGTGCGTCTTTACTATACAAAGCACTACGTGAGCGCAGCATATGGAAACTTATCACAACGTCTTGTGAATAAGGTGTCTAGTAAGGATACATGATCCGCGTCACTGGGGTTGCATCCCTCTTATGTGACAAGTTGAATTATTAGGTTCACTTAATCCTCTTACCCCACCCGGAGGCGTATTGTACATGTACGGTATTGAATGAATGCATATGAATAAGACATGGCACATTATAATAATAATTAAATTCATACGACTATAACAAAATCCTAAGAAAAATAATTTTGCACGAAACAAGCCGTGGAGATAGCTAGGCACCACGGCATTTTATTAGAACGTTTACATTTTTTGTTTTAACAAGAATGGGAAGTCTTAAAAACCAAAAAAGAACCTAGAAAAAACATAAGAAACAAAACAGATAGAGCACATGGATCTTCATTAAAGCCAGATATAGCGAAGTATCCATGCGGGAGCCGTAGCTTTCAAAGATAGCACCTTTTGAGATTGGAGATGTCCCATGTGCGTTCCAGATCACGGCCATCCATGTCACGTAACTTGTACGCGCCTCGTCCTAAGGCTTCTGTGACCTCATACGGTCCTTCCCACTTAGGGCCCAGCTTTCCTGTATTCTCCGCTCGACTTGCTTCGTTAGCACGATAGACATAATCTCCCGGTCGAAAAGAAACACCTTTAACCTTGGCGTCATAAAAAGCCTTCATTTTAGCCTTGGACTTAGCCTCATTGATGGCTGCTATCTCCCTTTTTTCTGCCAATAAATCCAGGTTGATCCGTAATTGCTCGTCGTTCGTGACGACGTTAACTTCCGTTGTGCGGATGGTAGGCATTCCTATTTCTGCTGGTATAACAGCTTCAGTGCCGTAGGCCAATGTGAATGGAGTGTCCCCGTTGGCTGTTTTGATCATAGTCCTATGCGCCCATAGAACATGTGGTAGTTCGTCCACCCATTTGGCACTTCGTTCCTCCAAGCGTGCCTTGATGCCGTTTCCCAAGCTTCTATTTGCTCGTTCCACAAGGCCATTTGTTTGCGGGTGTTTAACAGACGCGAAGCGCCGTTTCATATTCAATTATGCGCGCCAGTCCTTGAATGGATTATCCGTGAACTGTTTACCGTTGTCCGAGATGATTTCTCCTGGTAAGCCAAAACGGCACACAATGTTCTCCCAAACAAACTTTTTAACTTGTTTACCTGTGATGGATTTGACTGTCTTGGCCTCTATCCAACGTGTAAAGTAGTCCATTGCGACAATCAAGAACTTAACTCCCCCCACAGCTATAGGAAATGGTCCTGCGATGTCGATTCCCCACTTATAGAATGGCCATGGGGATGTAATAGGTGTAAGCTCCTGCTGCGGATGTCGCGGCACTGGTCTATGCATTTGGCAATCACTGCACTTGTGAATCATGTCGCGTGCGCCCCTATGCATGGTAGGCCAATAATATCCTATACGTAGGGCTCGAGCTACCACGGATCGTGGACCTGCGTGCATGCCGCATAACCCTTCATGTATCTCACTGATCACATAAGTGGCCTGACGTGGTCCAACACACCGCAACCACGGCTGCAAGAAAGAGCGCTTATAAAGGATACCTATGAATCTATGAAGTCGGTTGAAGTTTTCTAGAGAGAGAAACTAGAGAGAGAAAGTGAGAGAGAAACTATGTGTTTATTTCATTCAAATGAAAAAAGTGAAAAACAACAACCAACCCCTTTCCATGGTGGAAAGGGGTATTTATATCCAAGACCTTATTTGGACTTGGGCCGGCCCATGACAAGCCCATAGGCCGGTTTCTTACTTAACTTAATAAGTAACACTAACTACGAGCTATTACAACATTAATAATATTGTGGAGTGATCGATACTTCTAATATACGTAAAAACGTATTTCTAACAATCTCCCCCTAAGGGAGGTCACTCCACGTTTACAAAGTTCTAAACCTAGCATACTATACTAAGTCTTCGTTCTTCAGCTCGTAGTCTTTTTATTCTTTCTTTTTGTTGTGAATATTTTGATTTGATCTTTTAGGCTTTGACTTGAGAGCAATGTTCTTTTGGCAAATCACGTGCGATCTTTGCCTTCTTGTGAAACTTGCCTCCTCGTGACTCCATGTTCCACACACTTATGTCTTTTTGTTGAATTCTCGAAAGCTTCAGAGTTTGGTACAGCGGAAGACTTCATTTTGCACTTTCTTGAATTTTGTTGAACTTTGATGCAGAAAAACATAAGCATGTGGGAACGACTTCTACAGGTACATCGCAACACCACCGTCTTCAACTGGTACACAGCAACGCCACCGTCTTCAACAGGTACACAGCAACACCACCGTCTTTAACAGGTACACAGCAACGACACGAATAAAATGGCTTTGACATTTTATTCTAATTCGGTAGCATTTTACCTCCTGTCGGTGAAGACCGTTGGACGATATTAGATATCGTACCCGTGACGGATAGTTTTGAATTAAGTAACTTCCTGACAGGATTTCGCAGGTAAACCCGTTCTCTTTATTCGACCGTCCAAAGCTGACTGCGAACATAAAGAGTGAATCACTTGGATAAATTATCCTTGTGATTTGAAGCCGTCAATTCATGAAACCTGGAACAAGTGAATTTCAATTAAGATTTTCACCATCGTTGCTTTCCAGTTGTCACGAGCTCAATTCATAAAGAATCTTGCAAGTCACCTACCAAGTGCTGTTTGATGTTAACACTAGAAGGATTTCCACTCGTCACTGTGATCAATAAAGAGTCACTCTGAGTGTTCTGGCAAGATCATATGATAATGCGTAGAGGCCTGGAACAAGTTTAAGTTCAATTAAGAATTAAACCACTGTTTCTTTCCAGTTTTTCACAAGATTGGTTCTAAAAGAACCGCACGTGTAACCTACCATGAGCTTGTTTGATGTTGGCTCAAGCAGGATTTCCATCTTCATTGTAATACTTGCGTATTACTCGGATGTTCTGGCAATTTTACAGGAATACTGCGTAGGACTCATGAAAATCTCTTACTTTTCACAGTGTGTGAGAAATCAAGGAATAAATGGAAAGTGTCCTAATGAGACTTTTGATGATCTCTTGGCTCTAGACTCGATAGTGCGTTTTGATTTAGTGAGCGATGGCTGGAGAGGAGTGCCACCTTTTCAATACCAGTCTATTCGGAGTGAATAAACCAATAGATAACGTGTTGATCTCCGTGTGATTAAAACAAATACCTTTTGAGAGATATTTGAGTTAGCTGGGAAGGGTTGTGCATTGCATCACTGGGTCCATGATGTCTTTCTTCAATATCGAGAATCATTAACAAAAATGACCTCAATAGCATATGTATTGACCCGGTTTCTGCCTAAAGTTGTAAGAAGGGCTTCTTTCTTTACACCCTTTATCTTTACAATTCTTTTTCATTCTTCAACCCCTTCAATGCTTACCAATACGTCATAACTAGCACCTTGTTGTGATTGTTCTAGTGCTAGCTTAAGTACTTGGTCGGCATTCAGCTACGTTCACAATCTTTCTCCACCTTTCCTAGGACTTCTAATTCTATCTAGGGAATTGTCCTTGGGAAGATTCCATCGGCTCTGATGAATCATTGGACTAAACCTATTCCTACCACCCTTTTGTCACCACATTCGTCGTGAATTAAGCGTGTTTTGGGAAAGTATAGCCACCATGAAAAATCATTGAAAATCACCTAAAGTACTTGTGATATTGAAATCAAAAGTTTTGTACCTTAGGTGTTTTGTTCATCAAAAACGCTCCCCCTTAACACGTGCTTTACACATATTAAGTTGGATAATCGTTAAGTCTTTTTCATCTTTTAGCCAAGTATCATTTAAGTCTCCTTAATCCCATTTTCTCCCCTTATCCAAAATGTTAACCATTAATATTTGGGATATTGAATGGATTAACCGGTCTTTGGGTAAAAATGAAATCGATGTTTGGCCATAGAACATGTTAATGCTCCCCCTTAAATTAATAAGGGATATTTGTAGTGCTTTAGTATGATATATTTTGAAAGATTTAGAATCTCGTGAGAAATTCTTGAAAAATTATCATACCTTAACACTACCTCAAGCCGCAAAAGCACAATATTCACAAATATACATATTCACAATTGAAAACCAATATAAAGTGGACCTGAAATGTACGACCCATTAGATGGATCGTTGCAGTAGCTTGTGGTGCACTAAATATGGTCTCCCACCAACGAATCTTTCTAAACTCCTCATCAATCTACGTTCATGGAGATTTTGATCAATCTTCTTGATCACATACTTCGCCATCTGCCGATAACCCTGATGCCAATCCTCAGTCATCTCTGGTAAAGTCCCACCCGAATTAAGATGCTCCAACTTTCCTCTAACGTATAGGAGAGTCCCATCACTGTACTTATAAAGCTCACCCACCCTCATAAACTTCATTAACCCTACAACTGTTCAAGTAGAAAATGCCGCAATTCGGGACAGAAATGCCGGTATAGGGACATCTATCTACATGTTGAGGTAACACTTGATTCACTGGACGGGTGAGGTTAAGCTTCCTTTTGTAGCTTTCGACTACCAACTGAAGATCTTCAACTTGTTTCTTGATAACAACGCTTCGTGTGAACATACGAAGTGCTGTATTCAAAGCAATGATGTCTTCACGAGGAATATGTGTGAGTTGATCACGGGTAATCATAAGCAACATATCTTCGATATCCTCAAGGCGAATGATAGAAAAATCTCCCTGCTGGATTTTGTATTCTCTGTCATCCTCCCTTTTCAGACGAATCTCCGTCACATGATAATAGCCATTCTTGGCTTCAGTTTTTAGCCCTAAAATACTGGAGATGCGGATATCAGATCTAACGTTGCTTCCTGAATTGGCTAAGCAGCAACCCCTGTACGCCCTTCGGACTCGTTCGTCCCAATGAGATGCACCTATAACAGCATACATATCATAATTACGAGTTACCCTTGGGACCCAGAGTTGGTTTACCTTTTCCTCGATCCAGGGTATTGTCTCCCAGTTGGCAGCTTTCAACAAGGTCAAGGAGGTTGCGTACTTTGATGAACCCTTCAGAAGATACTCAAGATCATAGGTGACGAAGAAGTCGAGAGCAATCTGATTATCTTGAGAAGGATCAAGTGGAGGTGGAGCTCTTTCTGATTCATGGAGGCCTGGCCTTTGAACGGTGTTAAGAGCTTTCAGGACCTCGTCAGCATAGTACTCGAACTCCATTCGGGTTAACCTGGTTTTGGCGCGAATTCTCTTATCCTTCAGCGCTCTCTTCACCAAAGACGGAGTAACCGACGTCTTATACTCATGAGCCAGAAATGCACATAAGTCAATCGGACTGCGGATACGGAGATATAAAACATCTCTGTCAGCGTCTGTGATTGGATCATATTACGCCGCTGCCGTGATCCAAGCCTGTGGCGGTGCAGTCTGGTCAATCTCCAACGTGTCTGCCCAGTCCCGTGTGCTTGATTCAGGAACAGTAGATTGTGGTTCTTGTTGTAGAGGAGTATAAACGTGAACATCTGCTGGTTCTGATTCAGGCATCTCGGCGGTGTCATGAACGGGCGAGTGTTGTGCAGCTTCAGGTTCAGTTACCGACTCTGCAATCACAGGAGCAACAACAACAGAACTAACAGGGTTAGTGGTAACAGGTATAGATACAGCGATAGATGTACCGGGAATCGATGACGCCGTAGTAGCATTCACATCATGGCGCCACTTGGATCGTCTTGATTTCGTTGAGGTGGATTTTTCTTTATCCGCAGCATCTTTCTTAGACTTGGTTCCAGACTTAGAAGGTTTCTTTGTGCTGGCAACCTTATCCCCCTTTTCAGGCTGTTTACCCCCATCATCATCCTCATCGCTATCCTCGTTGCTCCCCTTAGCACTCTCCTCATTACCATCACCACCATCATCTCCATCATCATCATCATCATCATCCTCATCATCATCACCATCATCGTCATCGTCATCATCCTTTTCTTCTTCTTCTTCTTCTTCTTCACCTTTTTCTTCACCAGTACCCTCTTCTTCTTCACTTTCTTCCCTTTCTTCCTCAGGCAGAATGTGGTATGGTATCACACTTCCAAACGTTTTAAATAACCTATCATCCTCCATGATAGCGTCATTCAGGGATTTGTAGAGAGCCTGTTGAATCCTAGATTTATCAAAATATCCAAGTTCCCTCATACGAGCTTTGAGGATCTTCTTCAATTCAAAATCCGTCAAGTCATAGGCAATTTTGTAGGCGGATTGTGAAGGATTGGATGACTTGATCATCAAGTTATCAGCCGCGAGTGTCTTCAACTCATCACGCACTTTTGGCATAAGGGATTCAACGGATTCTTTCACTCTCTCCTCAATAGAAGCTTCAAGAGTTTCTTTCTGCTCCTTGTAGTTATCCTTAATAGCTCGAAGTCTCGTAAGTCGTGCTTCATACCTATCAGCTTCAGCCTTTTTGACCTGAGCAAGTTCTTCTGCATGAGCTTTACGTGTCGACTCCATCTCTGCAGCGAACTTAGCAAGCATCTCTTCTTGGGCTTTCTTGGATGCTTCTTCACTTTGAATTCGTCTATGTAGCTCTTGGCGAAGTTCATCCATCTCTCTTTTTTGATTATCTGTATGTTTATCCAACATTTCTGCCATTACAAATACAGCCATTGAAGATGATGCAGAGCTACTCTGGGTTGGTTGAAGAGGCTCGGTTGTGACTACGGTACTAAGGATGGGAGTTATTGGTGGTGGAAGGAATGGTGTTGGTACCGGTCTGGTTGGTAAGGGTTGTGTTGGTGGAGGTTGAGTAGGTACCATGATTGTAGGAGCACCGGACTCTTTTTCAACACTTGCTGAAACAGGAATGGATGTCTCCTTCGAAGTAGAATACCGTTCAGGTGACCCAAACTCATAAACATCCTCTGGCTCCTCGTACTCTTCTTCAATATTCATCTGAGCACCCGAACCACTACCGTCCGTATCTTTCCTACTCCTTTCAATAGCTATCTTCATTAATTTCTTCTCAGCTTTGTCAAGAGTAGGATCATCAACAACTTCTTCGTCGCGGAGAACTAACTCATCAGCCAAACCCTTTCCCTTCTTAGCGACGGTCTTTGTCTTTTTGGCTTTGGGTTCAGGTAAAGCTGTTTGCTTGCGTTTACCTTTACTCTTAACCGTGGTAGATGAGTCTTCACCTGCTTGAATGCTTGCTCGTTGATTCTCAATTTCTTGTAGCAAGTTCTTGTAATCAGCAGATGCGATAATCTCATCTGTCAGGAGATGACTGGGAATGGGACCAGGAATAACCATATTCGAATGAGTCTCCTGCCTTAAGTCTACCAAATCATCATCATCCATCGTGTGGTGACGACTACCTGCACGCTTATCAATGGAGGCATCGTTCTCCATAAAATAACGGATGATTAGTTTTATAAACCTAGGGTACTGATATGCTTTGGCCTTAGACTTCGTGTTGGCAAAGAGTTGGAAAACAAACTCCTCCCATAGTAATGATGCATAGTCAATACCCATACCTCTGTAAACCCCATAAAACAGCTTGACGATCGGTGGACGAACAGCATCAAATCCAGTTGTTTTGGGTGTGAGACATCGGCTTAGAATCCCAAAAATAGCTTTCCATGGTTGACCAACTTTGGCAGTAGTAAACTCAGACACGGTTCGTATGTCAGGACATCCAATGGCAGTGGACATTTCCATGATCTGGTCCTTAGTCGGGTTGGCTGAGAATGATAGGCCTTTGAGTGACGGCTGAAATCCAAAGATCTTCCTGAAGTCTGACACATTAAGCGTCTGCTGCTTGTTGTCCAAGGAAAATGTGATTTTGTTCGACGTCCTCTCCTTGGTAGCCCAGAACTCGTAAAGGTAGTCATAGGGCACTGAAGCACTTTTCCTTAGCGCATGCTTGAGATGAGAGTTATCAAGTATGGCTGAACCTACCTTAAATCCATTATGGGTAGAATGAGATACCTCCTTCAAACGGAAGTTGTTTGGAATAAACTTTAGAGTCTTGGCTTCGGCAATGGCGGTGGCTCTGGCGTCTTGTATTTGTTGTACTGTTGGGTTAGTCATCGTCTCTGCTTAAGATAAAACACAAAGGTTGAAACATACAAATATGAATATCATTATGATTTTAAACCTAAGCATAGAACATATGACCTAATCCCTTAAGCTTGTAAAACACTCAAACATCTTTTATTCGGAATAAACATTCAATTCGGAATAATTTCCTATCCGGAATAAAAGGTCTATTCGGAAAGTTAGGCCTATGCGGAATAAAATTTCTATTCGGAAAGATCATCCTATGCGGAATAAAAATCCTATGCGGAATAAAAAGGTCTATTCGGAAAGTTAGGCCTATGTGGAATAAAAGTTCTATTCGGAAAGATCATCCTATGCGGAATAAAGCTTCTATTCGGAATGTTCACTCTATTCGGAATGATGCTCCTATGCGGAATAAAGCTTCTATTCGGAATGTTCATTCTATTCGGAATACTCCTCCTATACGGAATAAAAATCCTACGCGGAATAAAAGTTCTATTCGGAAAGATCATCCTATGCGGAATAAAGCTTCTATTCGGAATGTTCACTTTATTCGGAATGATGCTCCTATGCGGAATAAAGCTTCTATTCGGAATGTTCATTCTATTCGGAATAATCCTCCTATATGGAATAAAACTTCTATTCGGAAAGTTCATTCTATACGGAATAAGTGCCTTATTCGGAAAGTTCATCCTATTCGGAATGTTTTCAACACTTATGAATTTTCTAATTAGGCACGAATTCGTTTGATTCAAGTGTTCTAAAGGCCATTTCTGTTCATTTTGTTATATTCCGAGTCATTCCCAGGCAAAATCCCCAATTAATTAAACCTTAAATTAAGCAGAACCCTAATTTGATTCAATCTAATTAAAATGAATTAATTGAATTGATTTGCATGAATTGTTAAACCGATTTAATACCTTTTTGAAGATCTTGATCTAGAAGACTAACAGTTTGAGATGATTTGGTTGAATTCGTGAGTTTGTGTGTTTGTATGTTAATGGCGGGCAAAGGGAAAGAGAAACAGAAGAATGAAGGAAGGAAGAAACGAGGGGGGTGAGGTTTGACTTGGTCGAACTTTCACAAGTTTGACATATTGTCAAATTTAACCCCTCAACTTTTCTTCTTTCTTCAATCAAAATTCTTTTGTTTTCCAAGTTTTAATTCTTTTCATTTTTGACCCTATCTTATGTTAAATTCCCAAGCCTTAGTGATTAACCTATCTTAACACACGCACAAATCTATTCACGACAAACTTATGAGCAACAACAAGACAAGTGCCAAAGCTATCCAACCATTTAACCATTGAGCTACTTGAGTTTCCTCGAAAACTTTTGAAGATCTTTTTGATGTCAAAGATGATTTAACGTTTTCTCCCCCTTAAACGATGACCCGTTTTCTATTTAAAGAGCTGTAGTCATTGTTTAACGAGGCACATGATGAAAACATTTCCAATTAATATCTTGAAAAGATTGATTCGTGGTGGCAATAAGATTTCTCTTATTTAGACAAATTAATGCACTGAGACGTACACTAACTCGTGTTAGACCAAGATATAAAGTAAACTTGATCCCTTTGCATGATTTGGCTTGTAAATCATGCCCGAGAAAATTAATTCCCGTAGTGAGCCAACGTTTTCCAAGGAAATACGTGACTTTAATGCGAAAACCGGGTTGCAGTCAGAAATAACTACAAGCCATAATGGGCATGTTTTAAAAATGTACAACTTTTATACGGACTCTATTTATGGCGCCGTGTCAATATTGATCGACATTTCTAAAGCCGTAAATATTACCGTACTAAAAGACATGCCCGATTTAAAAAACAAAAAATATTTTTGGTTTTTCTTGATTTTATAATTTTTATGGTTTTTCTAGGTTATATATTTTTTATAGTTTTTCTTGGTTTTATATTTTTGTATTTTTCTTTTGTAGTTTATATATATACGATAATATACATGATCACGAACAAAGGATACGCCTGAATAGTTTACCACCACTATTCAGCTGATTCTTCTGCCAATTCTTTGAGAGTCGCTGGAGTGAATGATTTCATGTCAAGCTTGTCGATCAAAAACTCGATTCGTCCTCGATCTAAGGCTTTGGTGAACATATCTGCCAGCTGATACTCAGTAGTGACAAAATACAGCTCGATCACTCCGTTCTCCACCTGCTCTTTAATGAAATGGTAGCGAATGTCTATGTGCTTGGCCCGGGAGTGTTGAACATAGTTGCAGCAAAGGGCAATGGCGCTCTTGTTGTCACAATACATCGGGATTTTGTTGAATCCCAAACCGTAGTCAGTTAATTGTGATCTCATCCAAAGGACTTGAGCATAACAACCGGACATGGCGATGTATTCAGCCTACGTGCTAGAAATTGCAGCGCTTTTCTGCCTTTTTGAAGACCAACTGATCAATCTATCTCCAAGGAGTTGCACAGATCCAGAAGTGCTACGCCTCGTGTCTTGACACCCAGCATGATCGGCATCTGCGTATGATATTAAAGCAATAGAGGAATCTTTCGGATACCATAGACCACGATGAAGTGTTCCTTTGAGATACCGAAAGATCCTTTTAACAACATGTAGGTGCTTTTCGGTAGGCCAAGCCTGATACCGGGCACACATGCATACGGCAAATTGCAAATCAGGCCTGCTAGCAGTCAGATAGAGAAGGGTGCCGATCATCCCACGGTAAAGTTTTGGATCGACAATAGTCCCATTCCTATCTTCATCTAACTTGGATTTCTCCACCATTGGAGTGTCCACGGGGTCACAATTTTCAAAGTTATATTTCTTTAAGGATTCTAGAGCATATTTGGATTGATTAATAAAGATGCCTCTGGGATTTTGAGAAATTTATAATCCTAAGAAAAATGAAATTTTTCCCATCATTGACATCTGAAAGCGTGTGGACATTATCTTCTCAAAGCTATTTGACAATTCTATGTTAGTGGCAGCAAATATTATATCATCAACATAAATTTATACCAGAATCATGTCGTTGTTCTCCTTGAGAGTGAATAGAGTGGGGTCCACCTTGCCTTTGGAGAAGCCTTCCGAGATGAGATATCTTGATAGGAGATCGTACCACGCGCGTGGAGCTTGTTTCAACCCATAGAGAGCCTTCTTAAGCTTGTACACATGATTAGGAAACTCCGTACTAACGAACCCATCCGGCTGACTAACATAGACTTCTTCCCGTAGTTCACCGTTCAAAAATGTCTTCTTCACATCCATTTGATAGACGATCATGTTCATATGAGCAGCATACGCAAGGAATAGTCTAATCGCCTCCAATCTTGCCACAGGAGCAAAAGATTCTTCAAATTCTATACCCAAGGCTTGTTTATATCCTCTAGCAACCAATCTAGCCTTATTCTTCAAGACTGCACCCATCTCATCAAGTTTAACCTTATAAACCCACAACAAAGTAAGGATGTTAGCCTTGTCAGGGAGAGGAACTAATTCCCATACTTCAAGTCTTTGAAATTCATTTAGTTCCTCTTGCATGGCTTCAATCCAAGATGATTGAGTCATAGCATGTTGCCAGTTTTTAGGTTCAACTTCGGAGAGAAATGCATCAAAGTAGCAATAGAGTGCACTCTCTTGTAATTGATGGCGTGTAGAGACTGGTCGAGCTAGATCTCCAATGACATTCCTAATTGGGTGATCTTTTGTCCATTTGGTGCTATGATTTTCAATCCTAGGTAGTCTGGAGTGAACAATAGAAGGAGCTTCTTCTGAGGTAGACGCGGCTGAAGGGTTTTCAGGTATCGCTACACCAAAGAAAGGAAGCTCTTGTAGGTGAGCATATTCCAGATCGTGATCAATAGAATCCTCTTCAACATCATTAGGCACAAGTAAGGGTGATGATTCATGTGTAGTTTGAGAATCACTTGGTAAAGGTGCATCCGGTTCAATGTTAATTGAAGATGCATTTGATAAAGCTTCATTAGCAGGAGCAACAACTTCAGGGATTGGAGCTATCACTACAGGTGCTGGAACTTCATCATTTGGGGGATCAAAGAATTCGTCAAACAACGGTTGAAACAGTTTATCCCACTCGGGCCTTGTTGGTGGTAAAAATGATGTAGAAGTAGGATTATTGGGAACTAATCCGGAACTAATAGCACCGGTTCCCATATCATGAAGCGCGGGTTCAGAGTTGCGTTGCTCAGAAGCCATCGCTGTCAGCTCATCGAAATCGGCGTCCATAGTTTCCACAATCTTACCAAGACGACGGTTGTAAATTCGGTATGCTTTCTTGGACGGTGAGTAACCAATGAAAATACCTATATCGGCTTTTGGTTGAAGTTTGCCCAAGTTCTCACTATTAATGTTTGGATAACAAAGAGCACCAAACACATGAAAAAATGAAACATCGGGTTTACGGTCATGTAGAAGCTCGTAAGGTGTTTTTCCATGGCGTTTCCGAATGATAGAACGGTTTTGGGTGAAACATGCAGTAGATATGGCTTCTGCCCACAAGAACAATGGAGCGTTCGCATAAATTAGCATAGTCCTAGCAGCTTCCATAAGCGTACGATTCCGTCTTTCAACGACACCGTTTTGTTGTGGAGTGCGTGCAGCGGATGTTTCATGTGAGATACCAACTCCTTCATAGTAATCACGAAGAGTCTGGTTGACGAACTCTGTTCCATTATCTGTACGAATACGGCGGACAGTAGTATTCAAACGTACCTGAATGAATTTCAGAAAAGTGATGATAGCCTTCGGTGCTTCATCCTTTGTACGTAGAAATCTAACCCATGTAAACCTGGAGAAATCATCCACAATAACCAGAATGAATTTCTTACCGCTCACACTTTCAGTTCTCATTGGCCCACAAAGATCCATATGCAAAAGATGAAGTTTTTCTTGATTGGTGTCTTCAGCTTTGGGCTTGTATGATTTCTTGGTACTTTTCCCCCTTGAACACGCGGAACATAAATGGTCCTTGTGAAATTTGAGCTTTGGAAGACCACGAACTAATTCGTTTTTAGCCAGATGATTAATAGCATCAAAGTTAAGATGAGATAATCTGCGATGCCATAACCATGACTTGGTCTTAGATGCTTTAGAGAGAAGACATACTGGAGAAGCGGCCATCATGTCTTGTAGGGACAACGTATAAAGATTTGCACCACGAGATCCCTTCAACAAGTCTTTTCCTTCCAAGTTGCGGATGAAACAAGTGTGTTGTCGAAAAGCAACCTCTAGGTTGGAATCACAAAACGGTCCTACTGAAAATAAGTTATGACCAAGACCTTCTACATAGTATACCCTTGAAATCGTAATGTTTCCAATCTGATATTCACCATACCCCATTATCTTTGCTATATGATCATTTCTGAATTTAACCGTTCCAAGAAACTTGCTGATGAAATTTCGGAGCATCGAGCGATCTCCGGTCATATGCTTTGAACAACCGGAGTCCAAATACCAGAGGATGATTTGGACCACCTGAAAATATCACCACACGAAGACAATGTAGAGGTATCGGAATCTGAATGTTCCTTGTTATTAGCAGGTACAGATTTAATAATCTTAGATTTGCTAACTTTAGGTTTCTTAGATTTCCTAGCCTTCTTCTTCCTAGTTGGTGGTGTAGATTCTAGTTGGCTTAAATCCTGTGGTATTTCTTCACTGATAGGCACTATAGTGGGAGCTGACCTAATTAAAGGGCGCTGTTTCCATACTTGAGTGCTAGTGTGCCTAACTAAAGGACGCTCAGACCTAACCTCAATGGATGCATTCCTAGTTAAAGGGCACATTTTTCCATCTAATGTAAAGGTCCTACCAGTGGGACGCCATTGCCAGCCAACTTGGGCACGAGTTCTACCCGTTGGCTTCCATTCAAGATCATTCCTAATGGCATTCATTTCATTCACATGATCAATAAGACACAAATCATGACGTTGGGAAAACATACATTCATTACAATTCGAACATTTCAAATCAGAATTCACAAATGGTTTAGGCTTCTGCACAGGCGCAGAGCTTTTAGTCTTAACATGATTCTTTTTATTTAAAACTGAACTAACATTCCTATGGTGAGCTTCTACTTTCTTCTTGTTGGTACTACTAGTAGAGGGCTTGATCTTATCTTTCTTGAGTGGCGATCCTTTAGCCTTAGTAGACTCTTTTACTCCTGTAGAAGGCAAAGTGGGAATATTAGCAACATATTTTAAAGGTGCCTTACTTGATGGTGCCAATGACGGTTTTGCTCCTGGGGTCTTATTGAATGGAGTTACAGCAATGGGTCTATTAGTGAGTAGTGCAGAACCTGGTTTACCTATGTATTGCAAATATGCTAAGCAATATTGAACTTGCTTAATGTATTCATGAGTCGAATAATAGTAGCTACTTGAGGGATCTAAGGCATAAAGATCGTCTAAAATATCCCTAACAAGATCTACATGCTTAATGGCATTCCTCATATAATCATCGTAGGTAACCGGGTTTCTCTTATGAAGCGGGTTCTTATAAAGCACTACTGACTTGGTTGTTGGAGCACTAGAGGATGGTGTAGAGCTGGTAGCTAAGTTATTAACAGCTTCTTGTCGGGTGAGAAGAAGTGTCTCCTTTAACTCGGCCAAAACCATGTTTTTATCAATGAGCATGATGTTTAAGTCAGAGATTTCCTCACATTTTTGGTTCAATTATTCAACATAAGATTGTTGCTGTGCCGCATTAAAAGCGAAGCGTTCTTCTAGTGAACCATAAAGTTTGGACATTCCCTGTCTTGCACGATCCATCTCCCCTAGAATAGACGAAAGTCTAATTTCTAAGTCCTGGTTTTTAGACTCTGCAGCCTCTAGTTCCAATTTTAGTGTTTCATTTGATGACACATCTCTCTTCAATCTCATAATCTCTTCCTCTAATGCCTTAACTATTGCAATCATCTTGTCACTCGTCTCAACACCATTTTCACAACTATTTGTTATCAAAAGATCCTCATTTTGAGTTTGTTGTTTTAATTCTAAAGATATACAATGTTGTTCTAGTTGATTAAAGCGTTTTGAAAGTAAATTGTAAGAATCTTGTAGCTTTAAAAACTCAGCGTTAGATTCGTGACAAGAATGATTATCTACCTCATTTACAGTATCAGCAACATTTACAGAGAGATCACACACATCATCACATATATGCACAGCATCACAGTTAATCATATCGGATGTTAGCTCATTCGAATAATTAACATTTACAGTAGTAAGCACATCACACGAAATTACTTGGGACAAGAATCGGTCATATTCGGATAAAATCTTTTCCTTTTCAATTAGTTGTAGTTCGTAAGCGGTGTCCATTTCATAAAACACTTTTTGAACTTCTCCAATTTCAAACTCAAGATTTTCCTTAAGAGATGCAAAACTTCCTTTTAGACTTTCGACAAACGGATTGATCTCATTCTTAAACACCTCGTTCATGTGTTCGAAAGCCCATTCTCCGGCGTTTAAGCCATTTGAAGTCGTACATTCCAAAATGACCTTGTCAAAACTAACAAAGTATTGATTAATCTCTTGCAAGTTTAACCATACAGTGCTAACAGGTGGAAGATCCTTTGGAATTTCCTTAGAACCTTCCATGTTGACAAGTGTAGGAAGTGTACTAGGGTTTTCTTCATTTAACATGTAGGTTGGTGTCGTAATGAGATCTTTGTCCATATGGAAGCGAATTCTAAAATCCGTTTTAGCAAGCTCCTGATTCATTTTAAAATAATCACAATCGGGATATTTTGCAGAGTTGTATGACCGATTCTCATCAACTAGATCCTTATTGGTGCGATCATCGAAAATATCAATCGGGTCTAAGACCAATCCTAGTTGGGTTGCATTATAAAGTCTAGGACTATGGATTAAAGCTTGTTTTGCATACCGTGGATTAGGGGGAAGGCCTTTTTGACGCGATAAGTTAAATTCTCTAAACGAAGCATCAAGTAAGTGCACTAGTTGAGAGGCAGCGTATTGTCTTAAAAGCAAATAATCTAGACTTCTAATCTTATTAGTAGCATTAATTTCCATTTCATTCTTCTTAGACTCGAGTAATTCAAAATCTGTTTGAAGTTTTTGAAAATTAGTGACCACTAACTCCTTTGCTTTAAGTTCGTTAGAAAGATCTGCTCTTAAGGTTTCAATTTCTTGCAAGTGACCCATTTGTTTGTTTCGAAAATGATCATATTCGGGATTTGTTAGAACACTAGACGAAGGCACTAATTCCAAAGTTTGAACTTTTTCGTTGCTTAAGGCAAGCTCATCAGACAAATTCTTATTCTTAGCTATGGTTTCTAAGAGTGCAACATTCATTTGGCTAAGTAATGTAGCAGGAACCATGACCAAATCTTGTTGAGCAGGAGTATGCGTATGCGAAATGGCTCCCGGTTGTGATTCACTCAAAGTCTGGGGACTCACATTGATATTACTATCATTGATTGTCTCCTCATTTGAAAGACTCACCACCGAAGACTCATTCGAATCAGCACGCTCTTGTACAACTTGATGTGGTTGAATACTAGTATCAGTGGTATTATCAGTGGTATTAATAAGTACCTCAGATCTCTTTTCTGGCCCTAGGCTAGAGATAGTTGCCATAAGAGCTGCCTGTGCAGATTGAAGTTCATCGCAGTCTGAATCATAAGCATCAAGATCATCTGCTTGGTATGCTGCATTCTGTGTAGTGACCACGTCTTGTTCAGCAATCCCTGGATCAGCAAGAAATGCAAGATCCTCTTCATCAAGTTCCCTTCCTTGTGCCTGAGCATTCACCAGATAAATCTTCTCTGCAAACCATTGACCATCCCTTCTCCTCTTGGGTTTCTTGCAATCCCTGGACATGTGTCCTTCTTCCTTGCAGTTGTAGCATGTAATCATTCGCAACTTGCCTGTGGAATTAGCCCGTAGAGGAGTGTTGACCATTGGAGCTGAATTGACCGTGCGTGCATTGGTAGTTGATGTAGTAGGTCTCCCCTGATAAGGTTGAATAGGTTGAACCATTACCCTGCCATTCTCAATAGTAGCTTGTTGGCGAGAATTGGATGAATTCCTCAGCTGATTGTTAGTAGGAGCTGATCCTCGAAATCCTCGTTTGCTCAATGTCTTAGTGAGATAAGCAGACAAAGTGGCTAACATTTCAACTGGGTCAGTTCCTTGTTGGAACTCAGGAATGGGAACTTCATCATTATCATAATATAATACTTGGTCTTGTTGAGGAATACTCATATGGTCAGAATAACTTGATGGATATGCAGCATCTTCTTGATAAGAAGGATATGATGACTGACCATAAGGTGCAATGCTTGCTGGTGAATATGGGTGAGGTTGTGAGGTATAGTGTGAAGCTTGTGGTTCTCTCTGAGGTGAAGGTGCACTAAACCGATATTGTTGCTGATGTGAGGTGGGTGGTTGCGGCAGAATCGAATATTGGGGGAAGCTTGGAGTCATGTACGGTGATGGATGATAGGCTTGGTGTCCCATGATATAAGGAGTGTTGTTGTAGGACAAACTTGGTTGATTTGCCATCAAAGCTAGAGAATCAGGGTACATACCTCAAGGCGAACGGTGCATGATCACATGTTTCTCATGCTGTTGAAGAAAAGCATAGATTTGATCCAAATTGCACTTATGCAAATCCCTAGTTAACTTAACATCGGTAATATACTCACCCCATTCAGCTTGAGGTAAAGTATTCAAAAACTTGGTGTTAACCTGGAATGGAGCAATCACGAGATTGTATACATTCAGATCATTCATGAGAGTAGTAAATCTGAAGTAGTAGTCGTGTAGCGTTTCCCCTGGGCTGTACGTGAATCTATCAAATAGATCATACAACTGACATTCCCTTTCCTGTTTGGTAAGAGACGTACCTTGTAGCAACACCTTTAGACGTTCCCATAAATCCTTTGCAACCGTATACTGACTTACCATGCGATAGATGTCATGTGGAAGGGCTTGGAGAATGGTTTGAAGAGCCTTTTCATCAGCATCAGCAATGAGTTGTTGTGCCGGTGTGAGTTCTTCAAATTCTCTTGGTCGAGTCACGTTATTCACCACAATGGTACCATAGTCGAGTGGACCATTCAAAATCGATTTGACCATTAGCCTTCCGTATGTTGGTTTGCGCTTCAGGTATTGCATCATGCGGCCCTGCCATGCCTCAAACACCTCTTTAATAAGCATCGGTGGTCGATTATCAGTTCCCATTATGATTGAGATATCCGTAAGTGATGTCATTTGAGGCATTAATGAACTCGGATTCATTGTGATCACTTAAAAGACTCAAAGATTATCGGTTGATCGAGCAGTGAAGAAAGGTTGAGAATTTGTGTTGTGTTGTTGAAATCAAGATTAAATCCACTAAAGATCGTCGAAAAAACTCGGAAAAATACCCCTTGAACTTGCTTATCCGTAATAACCCTAACTCGGAATAAATCCTATTCGGAATAATCCCTATTCGGAATAACCCTATGCTGAAAAACCCTTATCCGGAATAATCCTTATGCTGAATACCCCTATTCGGAATAATCCTTATACGGAAAAACCCTTATGCGGAATAACCCTATACGAAATAACCCTATTCGGAATGTTCCTGCTATTCGGAATATTTCTTCAGTTCGGAATGTTTTTGCTATTCGGAAAGATGGCTATTCGGAAAGATTTCTATTCGGAAAGATGGGCTATTCAGAAAGATGGGCTATTCGGAAAGATGGGCTATTCGGAAAGATTTCTATTCGGAAAGATTTGCTATTCGGAAAACTTTGCAATTCGGAAAATGTTGCTATTCGGAAAACTTTTCCTATTCGGAATACTTTTGCTATTCGGAATTTTTGGGAAAACAAAGTTCGAGACTTGGAACAGCACTTTTAAATCCGATTTTTTGATCAAAACCACAAAAAGTTTTATGATTTTTACCAAAATAAGCTAAACCCAATCCTTATCAATTAATCCCAATAACAAAAACACCAAAAACAACAAGATTCAAGATTGATTTTTTCTAAAGATCACTAATTGATTCAATAACTAAAAAAGCAACACAATCCTTACCTTAAATCACCCCATGGCTCTGATACCAAATGTAGAATATTGATAACCTATGAATCTATGAAGTGGGTTGAAGTTTTCTAGAGAGAGAAACTAGAGAGAGAAAGTGAGAGAGAAACTATGTGTTTATTTCATTCAAATGAAAAAAGTGAAAAACAACAACCAACCCTTTTCCATGGTGGAAAGGGGTATTTATATCCAAGACCTTATTTGGACTTGGGCCGGCCCATGACAAGCCCATGGGCCGGTTTCTTACTTAACTTAATAAGTAACACTAACTACGAGCTATTACAATATTAATAATATTGTGGAGTGACCGATACTTCTAATATACGTAAAAACGTATTTCTAACACTTCTGATGCGCCGTGCCGCTTTTTCATCGTCCGGAAGGGTTTCATTAGTCAAATAGTTGACGATCGGGGTCATCCATGTAGGTTCATCCTCCTCAACTATAGTAGCGACCTCCCCCTCTGTTATAGACTTTTCCTTGAGTATTTCCACCAAGACTTGCTTGGACAAGTGGGCGAAACTTGTAGATGCGATCTTGCTAAGAGCGTCCGCCTTCTTGTTCTCACCTCTTGGTACTTGCTTGATAGAAAACTTGCTGAAAGCCGCGATGAGTGACTTGACTTTCTCCAAGTATCGGACCATGTTATCCTCCTTAGCCACATATCCACCTAGAATGTGGTTCGCGACAAGCCGTGAGTCCACGTAGGCCTCAAGGTTGCGGACTCCCATTCTAGCGGCGATTTTTAAACCCGCAATTAATGCTTCATATTCCGCCTCATTGTTGGTGGCTGTGAACTCAAAGCGAAGGGCGTAAGTAAACTCCATTCCTTCCGGATTTGTAAGGATGAGGTCAGCTCTTGACCCATCCGTACACGAAGATCCGTCCATGAATAACACTCATGGTTCTACTGGAATTTCGTCTTGTTTTACGATTGGTCCTTTTTCATCCGACTTTTCTACCAAGAAATCCGCCAAGATTTGGCCTTTAACAGCCGTCCTTGGCGTATAAGATATGTTGTGTTCTCCCAATAGGATGCTCCACTTTTGTAGCCTACCTGCCACATCCGGTCTAGAGATGACTTGTTTTATTGGCTGGTCAGTAATGACTACAACTGGATGCGCCTGAAAGTATCGGCGCAACCGTTTTGTAGCAAACACTAGTGCCAAAACCATTTTTTCCATAGAGGAGTAATTCAACTCCGGCCCTTGTAATGTTCTACTTATGAAGTAGACCGGAGTTTGTACCGTGTCCCTATCCGTCATGAGTACCGCACTTATTGCTCCATGTGTGGCTGATAGATACATAATGAGCTCCTCCTTTGGCCGGGGAGCTACTAGCATGGGGAGAGATGCGAGGTGTTGCTTGAGTTGACCAAAGGCTTCCTCAGCTTCCTTTGTCCACCCGAAGTCTCCCTTCTTCATGCACTTCTTGAGTATTTTGAATAGGGGGAGTGACTTCTCTGCGGACTTCGACAAGAACCTATTTAGCCCGGCCAGCTTCCCATTTAAAGACTGCACCTCTTTCCGCGTCTGAGGGGATGGTAGCTGTATTACTGCGTCCGTTTTTTCTGGGCAAGGTTTGATGCCATTTGGATCAATCATATATCCAAGGAACATTCCTTCCGTTGCCCCAAACGTGCATTTCTTTGGATTTAGCTTCATATTAATCCTCCTCAATGTGTCGAACGTCTCTTGGACATCCCGGAGAAGTGCATCCTCCGTATGACTTTTGATGACTAAGTCATCCACATATACCTCTAGGTTGCGGCCTATCTGTGAGTCAAAGGCTTTGTCCACAAGCCGCTGGTATGTTGCCCCGGCGTTCTTTAGTCCAAACGGCATTTTTGTATAACAGTATACGCCCTGACTAGTATGGAACGCCGTCTTCTCTGCGTCCTCTTCCGCCATCTGGATCTGGTGGTATCCTTTATATACGTCTAAGAAGCACTTAAAGGGATATCCACATAGGGATTCCACCTTCCAGTCGATCTCCGATAACGGGTAACAATCCTGTGGACAGCCTTTGTTCAGATCCGTGAAATCCACGCACATGCGCCAGCTTCCGACATGCTTTTTGACCATGACTGGGTTGGATAACCACTCGTGGTAGTATACCTCGCGCATGATACCTGCGTCCACTAGTTTCCGTACCTCATCCAGTATCACTTGGCTGCGTTCAGGTGCCTGACCGCGCTTCTTTTGCTTGACGGGTGGGTATCCCTGGCGGATCTGGAGCCTATGTTCTGCTATCACGCGTGGTACGCCCGTCATATGCTTGGGCTCCCATGTGAATACATCCAAGTTTTCCTTCAAGAGAGAGCACATGGCCCTCTTGCCGTTGTCCGAGAGCGTTCCCCCTATGGACACCTCCTGTTCCGGGTAATCCGGATGGATTGCCACCTTCCAATTAGGAGGTGGTGATCCGTCCTTGGGGGGAACAGGTGGAAACGGTGTTGTCACGGCGTGACACTCAGATGATGGTACGATTGTGTTGTAGATTGTGACAATTCCTCCTTCCACCGGGAATTTGATCATTCCGTGCGCCGTGGAAGGCACTGCTCGTATGGCCAGGATACCTGGTCTGCCTATGATCCCATTGTATGGGGAGTGTGAGCGTAATACCATAAAGTTCATCCACACCGTGGTGGAGTGCTCTTCGTTCCCAATCGTTACAAGCAGACGCAGTTTCCCTATTGGCCAGATTGTGTCTCCACTAAAACCAATGAGCAGCGTCGTGGCCGGTACCAATTGGCTTCTTATTTCTGGTCGTAACTGTACAAAACAGTGTTCGTACAGTACTTCTGCTGATGATCCTCCATCCACATACATGTGACGGACATTGTGTGTTCTAATGCTTATCTCAATAGTGAGAGGTGCATCAATCACATCGCCTGCTGTGATGGGAGGGAATGAGATTTCCCTGTCGCGTGAAAATTTTTGACCAATTTTTTGCCTCGTGCGGCGTTGTCTGGATTGGATCATGTATATGGTCGAAGGTTTGTCCTTTTGGGGATCCTTCTTGTCATACTTCTTGTTGTCTTTTCCATCCTTCCAATCCTTAACCAAATGCTTGAGTTTACCTGACTTGATCAGTGACTCAATGTGCTTCTTCAGCTGGATACACTCCTCCGTGCCATGGCCCTTGTCGTTATGGAACTCGCAAAAGCGATTTCCTTGGCGACGGTCCAGCGGAGTCGTCATTGGGGGAGGCCTTGGAAAATTAGCCCCTTCCGTCAGCAAGAACTCCCGGTAGGACATCTTTAATGGAGTAAACTTATCATTCGGCCGTCCTCCCTTGTTTTGGCTCTTGTAATCTGAGCCCCTACCATTGTTCTGGTTTCTTTGACCGCCCGACTGCCTCCTGGACTGGTCGTTCGATCGATAGCCACTTCCTTTTGAAGGGTAGGCCGCGGCAACCGCTGTTTCCCCCTCTATGAAGTTTCTTACCTTTTCCATGAGGTCGTCATACCTATCCGGACGCTTGTCATTGAGGCGCCTGATTAATTCCCTGTCTGTTATGGCATGCATATAGTCGGATATTTTCAGGAGTTCCGGCATTGTCTTTGTGCGTGTGCACTCGTCATTGAAGCGCTCAGTGAAGGCTTCCGTAGACTCTCCCGGCCGTTGCGTGACGGTTGCCAATGAGACAGGGTCCCTATTATACTTCTTCCGCTGAGTATAATTATTCTTGAACGCAGTGCGTAATTCAGTGAAGCTATTAATGCTTCGCGGAGGAAGTCCCTCGAACCAGTCGCGAGCATTGCCAATCAAGGTTGAATTGAATATCTGGCACCATATAGGCATGGGCCATCGCTCAATTTTCGCCTGCGTATCAAATATCTTGAGGTGATAATCCGGATCACCCGTTCTATCATAAGTCTTGACACACGCCGGCATGCGACGTTTTGTGTCCTCGGAGTAATTCCGTATGCGGAGAGTAAAAGGATCTTCCCTGGGATCCGCCCACGGACGAGTGAGCCTAGGGTCACACCACGGTTGGGAAAGATCTTCTGCTTCCGTCTCTCGGTAATAAGGACCGCCATAGTACTCCTCATCGTTTGGTGGCGGTGGAGGACTACGCCTAGGCTGGCGGCGCTTGGGCGGATGGTCATCCGAATCCTCTCCTGATGGATCAGGAGAAGGAGGCGGTGCCCCATCTCTTGGGCGAGGACCGCTCTTATGAGAAGAGCCAGGGGCCTTCTTCTCGATGTTCATCCTATCCCACACACTCGTGCGGCGATTGGATCTGGTCAGTTCCTGATCCGGTCGTTCAGGTGATCGGTCGGACCTCTCCCCCTCGTCTCGAAATTGCACTAGTTCCTGCATGAGACGATCCCCTATGCGTTCGAACACATTCTTAGGTTGGGGAGTTTCCTCGAAGAGGCTCCGCTCCTGAGGTCGGGTCCTTCTCTTCCTCTGATTTTGAGAAGAGGTGCTTGGTCCGGCATTGCCAAAGTTGAGTCTAGATTGGAGGTCCCTCCCTAGATTCAACCTTGATGCAATCCCTAGGACGATCCTATCAAAGTTCTGCGTGAGAACTCGAGTGAGATCCTCCTCGCTGAGTGGTTCGACCTCTGCTTCTTCCTCGGTCGATGGTCTGCGCGGCTCCTTGTTAGGGGTATTGGGCGCACTCCCTGGATCAGGGTTGTCCAAGGTCGAAGTAGGTGGTGGAGTCATGGAGATGGTGCTTGTCACCCCCATGGACTGAAAGCCACTCCGGTTGTTTGGTCCCCCTGCTTGATGGCTAGGGGATCGAGTGGGAATGAGTATCCCTTTCCCTTGGGACTTCCGATTTCCAGGATTTGTGTTCCTGGGATTGCCTTGCGGATGCCCCTTTGTCATTGAGACTTTCGAGATGAGATTTCACTCTAGCTTAGTGTAATGGTCCCACGGATGGCGCCAACTTGTTGATGCAAAAGTTAGGTGACCCTTGCTAGACCCGAATTAGGCTTAATTCGGGTTGGCTGGACTCCGGCTCCTGCACCAAGTGAATCGTATGGTTGGGATCCTGCACACTAAACAACATGCGTTAGGCTTACCGTGGGAATGTTTCCCACGATTAGACTCCGGCGTTAGAGTAAGTAATCGGTTAGGGTTTATAGGAATCGGATGAGTTGAGAGTTTATAGAACGTAATACCTTTGTGGAACCCTTGGGGGTTCCTTTTATAGGCAGTGAAACCCTAATGGGCTGTCACTGATGCTTCGGCCCCAAGGAAAGGATAAGTACCAGAATTAGATTGATTGCTATCTTCTAATTATGGTGAGTGAATATCCTCTTCTTTGGGGTGAATCCTATTCATAGATAGAATATGATTCTGTCTAACCCTGTACCGGTCATGCCGGGCCGTGGGCCGCACACGTGTGTGCGGTTACTGTTCATCCAAGCCCATAAGCTCAAATGACATTATTCCCACCCATCTGTGATGGGCCGGATACGGGTAGTACCCGTGGCCGGGTTCATGACCCGGCCGGGGACTATACGTCATCAAGCTTATTGTGGTTATTGATTTTCTAGTGTTTGGCTTATTTTTTATTAAGTTGGTTTAATAGATTAATAGATTTGATTATTAGTTGATTTTATATGTATTGATTATTTAGTGTTTTTTATAGTTTTTAATTTGTGGCTTATTTAGTTCTTCTTAAAATTTATTTGGTTAAAGTTTTGGTTAATTGCTTGTTTGGTTCGTGCTTATTCGTAGCTTATTTCTTTAGTTTTGATTTAACTGATTATCTGTATCTGTTTTCTTACTTTTTCGGAAAAGTGTTTTATATTCTGAAAACGCACCTTATCTGACAACCTCATTATTCCGAAATTTCCTTTTCTCTGGATTCGTCATTTCTATGAAATTTTCATTTTTCTTAAAACCTTATTATTCCGAAAAATCCCTTTCTCTGAAAAAGTCTTTTTTCCAAAAATTCCATTTTTTCTGAAAAGCTTATTATTCCGTAAACATTCCTATTTCTGAAAAGTCAATTATTCCGAAAATGCCATTTTTCTGAAAAAGTATTTATTCCGAAAATCCTATTTTTTCTGAAAAGTTCATTTATCCAAAAATACCATTTTTCTGAAAACCTTCTTTTTTCAGAAAATGTCAATTTTTCTGAAAAGACATTATTCCGAAAATACCACTTTTTCTGAAAAGACCATTATTCCGAAAATGTCAATTTCTTTGAAATTCCAATTACCTTGTTTTCAGACTTAGTTTAATTGTTAGTCTTCTGAATTGTTTCTGATTTTCAAAAAATTTATTTTTCCCGCCTTTTTACTTAGCATTGTTTTAACTTGTCTTATCTTAGATTAAATTTTCTAGCTTTCAACGACATTTTTATTTTTAGTTTAAAATAGATAACCAAACCCTTTTATTTTTCCACCAAGAACGACTGAGTTGCACTTTGTACTGGTAATCAATTCGAAAAGACTTGAAACGAAATTATTTTGTACTTGGCTAAAAACCTTGCATCATAACTCATAATTAATGTACACACAAGACTTATGGATTCCATAAATACGAAAGAGAATAACTGTATAATTAATCATGTAAAGAAAACACAATATAGAAATGGTTCAAGAATGCCAACGATAATATGAGAGATAAAAAAAACGACGCATGAAATCCGTGTGTTCGGCTGCAAGATGCAATGCAGGAAGGTCTACTGGCGGCGTGATTTTCCAAAATCACAAGACATACCGAGAAAGAAACAAAATATTAACAAGTCACACTCCTAAGGCGAAGAGGTTTAATGAAAAAGGGAGGATACAAGTAGGATCGTATTCTAAACAATTGTCACATAATAAATGCCGATCATGTGTTCAAGGTACAACGGATGTAGTCGAAGTCGAAACGTAGAATGGTCAATGAAATAAGATGTAATCCATGTACAATTGTCGTGTAAAACTGTGACGTAAAGGTAAATCAAGATTATGAAAACCCACGATGTTCTTCAACACGGATTCAAGGAGTGCTTCAAGATGTCTGAATCACACGATGTCTTTTAGTCATTTCCAGAGACACATTGAGCTACACAATGGTCTATAGACTAGACATTCAATTACGAATGGTCGGAAAGAAAATCTGCGTATCTAAATAGATATCCTAAAAGAATTAAACAATGAAAGTAACACGCACGGTGGTAGAATGAAAATCAGAAGTTTCATCGAAAACAACACTTCTTAATCCCGAACAATGGCATCTCGAGAGTGTGCACAACATGTAACAGCGAGTTGAGAAAAACAGACGGTTCAAAACGAACGAGTATATGAAGTCAGTCGTATCACGCATAAACAAGATAGCAATAGTACTCAGAAAAGTGAGTATGAAAAGTCAACCGCATTCGCGCTCCGAATACAAGTATGTAACGTCATAACAATATGAAATCATCGTAACAAGATCAGTTCACAAGAAAAAGAATTCAAGAAATGTAGTAACAACATATGTAATCAAGTAATATCCAATGATAATTCATGAAGCACAAAGGCTTTGAAAAGACATAGTAATTATCGTCATTAAAGTAAAGTAATATTTCAAAATGAAATCAAGAGATGAAATACTACAACGATAATTAAAAGTAAATAATAAGGATTAGAGAGTTACCCGCAAAGATATCGAACAGCAACGGCAGATTCTGTGTTTGACACTTAGAAACAATAAATATTTGAACTTTCGGTTATAGACTGTTTTTGAAAACGACTCAGTTCCCTATAACCATCGCTCTGATACCAATTTGTGAGACCCCCAAAATCTGACATGGAACAACTAGGCAACGAGGAGGTAACACGTCATAGTACAAGAAACAATGAATTACAGTTCATACAAAGCTGACGAAATAAAAACATGTACATTACATCATAAAAGGTCAAAGTTTTTAAACATAGGTCCCAGAGTTTTAAAAGCGGAAAATTTTATTATTTCGTCTCGATTTATAACATAAAGTTGCCCAAAATATAAAATAAACTTCTGATAGTTTATATAAAACCAATCTTTCAAAAGTATCACAGAAATCTCCAAGCTGCGATAATATCCTGCGGGCTCCCATCCAAGCAAAGCTAAGTAATAATACCTGAGATTAAACATGTAAAATCGTCAACACAAAGTTGAGTGATATTCATAGGTTTAGCAATAAGGATGTGGAACACAAGCATTCATTTGTAAACAAGAAATAGGGGAAGATGGTTACGTACGATAACCATAGTCCGAAACATTATTATTGTTGTTTATTCATGAACCGAAGCTTAACTCAGTGTAAGTTCCTCTAGTCATTATTCAGCCTAAATACTCAAGTGATAACCAAATATTAGTGCGTCAAGGAAATTGGGATGGGGATAATCAATCCCGATGGATCCACCCACAACATTCGCGCTTGGTAGCAGGATTAATTAACAGTTCATGATCAATGAGAGGTAACTTAAGGCTAAATACTAAAAGCAATAATATCAATAAAAATCAGTTGGAAATCCTCAAGTTCTGGAAAGCATACAATTTCTGAATAGCTTACAAGTTGAGGATAACACACAGTTTTTAAATGATTGTGTTCCACCATGTAAAATCTCACCCCGTGTTTAGAAACCATGTACAAGGTAAAAGGGGCTATGAACTCACCTTAGCCACGAGGTAAGTCAATCACGGTACTCAGCAACTGAGTAGAAACAATGGTAGTGAGGCGATCACCGACGTTATGGATGCCCGAGAAACACGAAAACCGCAACCTATAAAAATAAGGCGCGCGTTAAGACTCGAACTCAAATATCGATATGTACCAAATGTAATATTACTCAAATGTATTCAAAGTATTCACGTTTCAAAACCGTTGACATGAACCAAAAGAATCCATACTAACCCACTTACCCAACACTACACGATTAAACACTTGTATACTTGAAATTGACCCTTCATACGACGCCAAGTCAACGCAAGTCAAACTATCCTTATACATCACTCGGAACAGTAGCTAAGTCATTTATATAGTGACTAAGCACTTGAGTAAGTCACCATGTCCGATAGTGAATACTCAAACTTTCGCAACGCAAGCATTGAACTATGTGTCCAAAATTAAAATCAGCAAGTACACTCCGAATGTACACACCGATCTACCCTGTCTAGACTTGTCCGATTTAGATGAAAATTGGTGTCAAGGTCACTTATAACCTGTATAAGACCTCACCAAAGTTTGAGTCAAAGTTCACACTTTAAAACCCATCAGCTCGACACTTTACTCGACTTCAAATTTGGGACAGATTTGTGCACTTGTTTTGTAAAACCGTTTGGACCACTTTAAAAGTACTAACTCGACAATCCATCTTTTGAAACCACTACTAGACTCATTAAACTAAGTTTGTAAAATTTGAAAACCAGTAGTTACATTCATCTAACCAAGCCTAAAGTCCCCGTGTGTCGACCCAAAATCAGCCACAATTTGGGATTGTGCCGACTTGCGTCTCCCAGTACACGAAAACTAAAACTAGCATAACTTTTGACTCGTAATGAATTAGAAGCTCTATCTTATACCAAAACGAGCGCCTCAGAAAACTCTACAACAATATCAAATAATCTCAATCTTTCAGAGACCTTAAACCCACGAAACAATCTGTTTAAAGCTGCTATCCCAAATTATACTTTTAGAAAACATGTCAAATCAATTTTCCAACCAAAACCATTCATTCCCATACCTCTAGGATCACTATACCATCATTCCTATCAACAAAATACTCCCAAAAACACTTGTATGAAAAATCTAACAAAAATCAAAGATTAAAAACAAGATTTTTTTATGTTCAAAACAAGATAATCTTACCAAAAATAACACATGCATGATGATTAAAACATCATACAACCATGAAATCATAAAGTCATGAAATTTTGATGCATGTGTGAAATTCTTGTATCAATAGAATCACAAGAATACTTAGAACATGGGTCTTTAATTTGTTTTGGATTGATCATGTTAAAAATCAAGGTTTTGAGGGTGTTTATGTGGTGGTGGTGGCGGAAAGAAATGAGGGGGAGGGAGGTGATATTTGTTTGATTTTTATGAATGTGTATGTGTGTGTTTGTTCGAAAGAAAAAGCCTTTTATATGGTGATTTAAGTGGAGGGACCTAAGTTGCCAATTTGCAAACTTGTGGACTTAAAAACAATTAATAGTTTTAAAGGGTAGAAAATTGTTATTGGTAAATATTGAAAATATTTACGGGGCTCGGGTTTCGTAAAACTACTTTTCAAAAGTTACAATGCATCGTAAAAATGATTAAATGATTTCCCAACATGACTTAATACGTAACTAAAACGAAATCGTCGAAAGTATTAATTATCGAAACAATCGCTAAATAAACGTAAACTTTTGGGCATCCGTCGGTATCGCGATCACTAGGAATTCTCGTTGTACATTGATTTTGAATAAACTCATGTAAAACGCACGCGGGTGATTTTAAATCAAAAACTTTGATTTAAATTAAATATGGAAAAATAAAATAAAAATTTTATAATTTCATACAAAGTATTTATCGATGATCCGAAAAATACTTAAAAAGTATAATTTAAAAGTCTCAGGATTTACATATAGCAATACAAGAAAACGTAATACGTTGGAAAATTCAAGAAGCACGAATAAAAAGAATAAAATAATGATGGGAAAAGTACGGGTTCTCGCATATATATTATTATGATTCACCCTAGCCTTAATGCAAGGTTGATCAAACCGAGCACCTAATACAGTAGTGTTCCAAAATTTTACAACAATGGAAATAGAGACAATGGAACGTACAGTGAGTGCAAAACGAACATGACTTCCAGATAAGAAACCAAAAGTCTCATGGAATCCAAGAGAGTCATCATTCGCAGCAAGATTTGCAACCAAATTATGCTTAGAGATCACTTGTAAAGCAGCCATTAGTATTTTTGATGATCGAAAAATTAGAGAGAAGGTTATAGAATCAAGAGATAAAAATAAAAGATTAGGTGAATCAATTGTGTAATTGGAGTAATTATTTAAGTAAATAACAAACTCAAGCGCGAAGAAACCGCCAAATTTACAAAAGAGACCCTTAACGGTACAACGGACATGTAGCGGTACATGGAACATACTCGGTACTTGAATTTGTGCTAGCGGTACTTGGAGTTATAACGTTACCTCACAATTTTGACCAGTTCATGCATTTCACTATCATTATTTCCTCTTTTATCTTTTTCTATCAACCTGCAATCACATCAAAAACACAAAACATAGACTATACAATAAAAATTACTATAAAAATTGTACAGCTATTACCTCCCCTCAACAAATGCAGCAGTCTATTGGTTGAGCATACCAATATGTGTCACCAAGAATTCAAATCTCTTTGCATCAAATGCCTTGATCAACAAATCAGCTACATTGTTGTCTGTATGAATCTTCAAGACTTGAATAAGCTTCTTGTCATAGGCATCTCTTATAAAGTGATGTCTTATTTCAATATGCTTGGTATTGGAGTGAAATACTGGATTCTTTACAATGCATATAGTACTTTCATTATCAATATAAATCTTGGTGTTCATGAAGTTAAACCCATAATCTAACAATTGATTTTGAATCCAAAGTACTTGTCCACATCAATGAGCAACAACTACATATTCAGCTTCAGTGGTAGAAGTAGCAACAATAGTTTGCTTCTTACACTGCCATGATATGAGTCTTCTGCCTAGGAATTGACAACCTCCTGTTGTGGATTTCCTATCATGATTAGCTCTAGCATAATCACTGTCTGAGTAAGCTTCCAATTCAAAGGTGGAATCTCTAGGATACCATAATCCTAAAATGGGTTGACTTTTAAGAGACTTAAAAATCTTCTTCACATCATGTAGATGCGACACCTTTGGATTAACTTAGAACCTTGAACAGGAACACACAGCAAACATAATATCTGGCCTTGAAGCAGTAAGATACATCAATGAACCAATCATTGATCTGTATAGATGAATATCAACATTTTATCCATGTTCATCTTTGGATAAAGACTTCTTAGCTTCAAAAGGTGTGCTTGTACTCCTTGTATCCATACATGAAAATTTCTTTAAGATTTCAGCAACATACTTATCTTGGCTGATAAATATTCCATCTTTCCTTTGTTTGACTTGCAGTCCCAAAAAGAAAGTTAGTTCTCCCATAGAACTCATCTGAAATCTTCCTTTCATCAAAGCCTCAAACTCTTCACATCATGACTTCTTGGTAGAACCGAAAATGATGTCATTAACCTAGACTTGAACTAGAATAATATCCTTAGCATTCTTCTTGATGAATAGAGTTTTGTCAATGGTCCCTCTCCTATATCAATGCTCTAACAGAAAATTGGATAAAGTTGCATACCAGGCCCTAGGAGCTTGATGCAGACCATAAAGTGCTTTGATAACCTTGTAGACTCTATTGGGGAATTTAGGATCTACAAAACCTGGAGGTTGTGAGACATATACCTCCTCTGAAATAGTACCATAAAGAAAGGCACTTTTCACATCCATTTCATAGACTATAAAACCCATATATGATGCAAAGGCCAAAAATAACCTAATGGCTTCTCTCCTTGCCACTGGTGAAAAACCTCATCATAGTCTATCCCTTATTCCTGTCTATAGCCTTGAGCAACAAGTCTTGTCTTGTTTCTCACAATAACTCCTCTTTCATCCTTCTTGTTCCTGAAAACCCATCTGGTACCAATTACTCTCTTACCTGAGGGAAGATCCACAAGAATCCAAACTTTTTGTAGCTAAAATTGTGTTAATTCTTCTTGCATGGCATCTACCCAACTTTCTTCATCAAGAGCCTGATAAATGTTTTTGGGCTCTACTTGTGATAAGAAACAGGCAGACAAACAATGTTGAGTATCTTTATGATTAGTTCTCTGCTGTTGTTTGACATAACTCACAAGTGCATGAGTTTCAGTATTGGTTTGAAGTTGTCTTCTGGTTTGTACAGCAGACTTGGGATCTCCAATAATCTGTGTAGTAGGATGGTTGTTGATGACTTTATGAGTGGGAATAGAACTGACTAGAATTTCTGTTTCCAAATTGTTGAAATCAGTTACTGCACCCTGCTCATCATAGGAAGCTTTGGAGAAGATTCCTTCAGCTAGACTGGCATACACGTCTTCAGCGTCCATAGCTTGTAAAATCTCTTCTAATGAATCAACAGACTTAGCAGATTTTGACTTAGCAGTACTTGCAGAGGAAGTACCGCTAGGCATAGTATGTACTGATGTGTGTTGTGACTCAAAAGATTCTTCTCCTGAATGCTTATTATCAGATGTAGCATTCTTTTCTTGATCTTGAAGCCTTTGAAGCTCTTGGGAGGCTTGATCATCTTTTGATGGCATGGTTTGCTTCTTAGGAGTAGCAGACATGGGAGTAACACTAGGCATATTGCGCATATAGATATGAACATCATCATCTGATGAAGAAACTTCTTCTTAAGTACCTGCATTAGTTGCACTTGACTCCTCACCTGCATTGTTAGTTTGACAATTCTTTTCCACAGAATAGTAATCCATGGAGTTAGTTAGATAATCTAAATCAAACATCCAAGCATAACCTATTCCAGGGACATTGGGTTTATTTTCTAAGAAATTAACATGGGCATTTTCTTCAACCTTTTTAGATGCCAAATTATAAACCCTATATTCTTTACTTTGCAAAGAATATCCTACAAGATATCCTGGATCAGACTTTCCATCAAACTATCCCAAATGATCAAGAGTATTTAGTATAGATACATGACACCCAAAAGGTCTTAAATGACTTATGGTAGGCTTCACACCAGTCAAAAGTTCATAAGGTGTTTTGTTTTGAGGCTAGGTCACTAAGACTCTATTTAACACATAACATGCAGTGTTGATTGCTTATGCCCAAAAGGTATTTTGCAAAAGAGAATCAGCCAGCATAGTTCTAGCAGCCTCAATTAGTGTCTTATTCTTCCTTTCAGCTACTCCATTTTGTTGTACGAGTCCTAGGATTACTAAATTGTCTCTTAATGCCTTTAGACCTACAGAATTCATCAAATTCAGCATTCTTGAATTCTGTCCCATTATCTTTCCTAATGATTAAAACTTGTTTAGTGAACTGATTTTCAACTAAAGTGATAAAATCCTTAAGTAATTCATTGGTTTCACTCTTAAGAACTAAAAATAAAACCCAACTGAATCTACTATAATCATCAGTTATGACCAGACAAAAGGTCTTATGACTAATGCTTCTTACAGAAACTGGACCAAACAAATCCATATGCAAGAGTTGCAAAGGTTTCGTCACAGTATTGACAGTCTTGGTCTTACAAGAGGCTCTATGTTGTTTACCTTTTTGACAAGCAGCACATGTGAAATCATTTTGAAAAGATTTGTTAGGTAACCCTCTAACCAAATTCCTATTCACTAATCTGTTAAGATTCTTGAAATTCACATGATCTAACTTTCTATTCCATAAGTTAGACTCATCATAAGAAGCCTTAGCTACCAAACATGTAATACCACCTATTGGAGTAATAGTATGAAGATTAAAGTTGTACATATTTTCTTGCCTGGGTACTTTGAGCAGTACTTGAGATTCTTTAGGCATCTCAAACTCTTTAGACAGCACCAAGCAGTCTTTGTCTGTGAACAGCACCTTGTTCTTCTTATCACACATTTGTGATACAGAAAAGAGATTGAACTCATTCAATTCTTTCACAAAGAACACATCTTCAAATTCTAACTTCCCTGTATTGATTTTCCCTTTGCCAGTAATTCTACCTTCGCTACCTCCAAAGGCTACTGGTCCTCCTCTGAATTCTTCAAATTCAGCAAGAAAATCTTTATTCCCTGTCATGTGTCTTGAGCATCCACTATCTACTATACCTTTGTCTTTTAATTCATCAATTAGATGCCCCTGTACATACACAAAACTTATTAGTTTTTAACAGGGACCCAAGCCACATTTGGCTTGGATCTTGTGGGACCTACACACTTAAGAGTCTGTTCAGAAGCATTCCTAGTGATACTGCTTTTACTCTTATACTTCATGGTTTCAGTTATATAGTCAAAGACATAGGGTGACTCTATGTGCTCAGACTTCTTTGCCTTAAGTACTGCTTTAGCGGTACATGCTTTAACACATGATTTTTCTCTTTTAGGAACCCACATTTGCACTGGTTTGTTGTTAAACCTACTTCTAAATGTTTTGGATTTTTCAACAACATTCTTAGAAGTCTTAGAGAACTTTGGTTTGACAGACTTTGAACCAACAGTACTTAAGTTTGGTCTAGCAGTACTTACAGGTCTAGACTTACCGGTACTTGGTTTACCAGACTTCAAAGGTACTAGACCTTGTTTCATAAGTACTGCTCTAGGAACAAAACTTTTGGTAGAGTTATTTTTAACATGTTTAGCTACCCTTGAGTGATCAAACTTAGGTTTTTCATTCTTAAGTTTTTGATTCCTATTAACCTGTGCATTTTTCCCATTACTGTTTTTCATGACCTTTTGTGCAGCCTTTTGTTTCACAATTTTATCTTCATGCAAAGTACAATCTTTGATAAAATGACTTAGACTACCACAAACATAACATCCTTTTCTTCTTAAAGAAGACCCAAAAGGTTGTTTTGACTTAACTTTCTCAAAACCTAACCCACTCTCTTGGTTTTATTATGTTTTACATCATTTTCTAATATCTTGCTAGGAGTTTTTACCTGCTTGGGAGCAGAACTAGTCTTAGATTCTTCAGAAACAAATTTGTTCATTAAATGTGGATAAACAATGTTTTTGGTTACAACAGTCTTATCTTGGGACAAAGTACTAGAGTTTGAGGTATTTTTAACCTTTGGTTCTTCTAACTCTATACTTGTATCATTACTAGGGGCATGAAAATTCCAGATAGTGGTGGAGGAACTGCCTTCATTCCTTCAGCATATCTATCATTCTCAGGTGTATTATCTGACTCACTAGAACTATCAAAATCCCCTTTGATAAGTCCTTGTCAGTTAAAGTTATCCCAGGTTGGTCCTTAATGTATCCTAGGCCTGACTTATCATAATACCCCATTTGTGAATTAATCATTTTCCCAATCCTTTAGAGGACTTTTGCCAATGATTAATCACTTCCCTTTCATTATAAAGACTGGCTTTTAAAGCTTCATTTTATGCTGACACTTTCAAAAGTTGTCTTTCATATGCTTTAATTTCCACATCTTTTTCCCTCATTTGAAGAGTTAAAATTCTTATTTTCTCTTCATAGTTTTGTTGAGCCTTTTTATACAAAACTATATTTTCTTCTAACTTAGCAACACCCTGTTTAAAAGCATTTAATTCTATAGTGCATGTGTTGACTTTTTGATATTGTTCCTATAGTTCTATTTTTAAGCTATTAAATTTAAGAGCACAATCTTTAGAACAAGGATGCACCTCAGTATATTCATGTGAGAGAGCCATTAAACCAAGATCTTCTTCTTCTTCATCTTCAGCCCTGTTCACCACTCCATCTACAGTCACCAATGCATTGGTTCCTTTAGGACTCTTGCTGTTTCCTTTTGGAAAGCTTTCAGTTATTCTTGGACTGGTTCTATAGCTGTTCTTGGACTTTTGACTGTTACTCTCAGCTTTGTCTCTTGTGCATTCTCTTGCAAAGTTTCCATTCCTTCCATAGTTATAGCATTCAACTTTTGACTTGTCATATCCTAATGGCTCATTAGGATCAACAGTCATCTTTCTTTCAGTCTTCTTGAAGAACCTGTTAGATCTTACTGACACCATAGCAGCTTGCCATTTAAGATCCATCTCTTCAACATCAGCATCATCCATTTGGAACAAGTCATTTAGTGTTAATCTTGGCCTATTTTCTTATCCAACAAAGAATGAGAAGGCATCATTGTCACTAAACAATGGTGAAGATCTTCCATGTAGATTTTGAGAGACTATGGGGCTGCCTTCAGTACTTTGTGGGTAAGTACCGCTTGTAAGTCCTCCAGCGGTATTTGTGAAGTATGTACCGCTGTTTGATCCACTAGCGGTATTATGAAAATAAGTACCGTTGTTTCCTTCTGACACAAAAGCCAAGTTAGACTTTGTTGTGGTCGATGCCTTGGTCACCTTAATGCCTTTCATATCCATCTCATATGCTCTAAGATTGTTGTAGAGATGATCAAAAGGAATTGTTTCCAGATCATCTCTTGTGATGAAGTGCATAGCCATTGCTTTCCACTCTTGTGGAACACTCCTTAAGAATTTTAGATTAGCTTCTTCATTAGGAACTACTTGTCCATAAACTGCTAATTGAATAAGCAGCTTATTGAACCTTCCATAGCCACCATGTATTCCCTCTATACTAGAAATTGAGAAGTTATCAAATTCTTGCTTAAGAACAATCTTCTTTATCTTCTTATATTTGTCATTACCTCCAAATCTAAGTTTTATGGCATCCTACATAGCTTTAGCATCCTTATAATGATGAAAGCTGGGTAAGATGTCTTCTGAAAGAGCCATAGCCAAAGCAGTTCTGGCTTTTCTCTCTCTGATTTCTGCTTGTACCTCCTCAGCAGTCACAGCAGGTAGAGCATAGCATGTACCATCATGCAACCAGTGTAGCTTCTTAGGTGTATTCCCATTCTTGATAACTTGCCACACAGTATGATCTGTGTGATTCAAGTAATGTTCCATATGTATATCCCATGTCTCATAATTGTCACCTTTGAGCACTGGGAGTTTGAAAGCAGAAAGAGTATGAGAAGGTGTTGTAGTTGTAGAGGTAGCTACAACATTCACGCCTTGAACACCTTGTATTGGAGCAGGATGCACAACTTGTGGTTGTCCCTATAGTATTGGATCATGGTTTTGAACATCATCCAAGTGAGCGTCATCACCATGTTGAGACATTGAGTTTTGGTGTGTGTGGAGTGTATGGGGTTATGTTCTTCTTTTTCAGAGTTTCTCAACAAGCTCTGATACCACTTGTTGATCCCTTTGACTGGATCTATATTCTATTAAGAACTAGTATAGTAGTTTGTAATTAAACTAAAACACTTTGAGAACTCTTACTCAAACTAAATAAGTTATGCGGAATCTAATTTATAAAGCACAAAAGAACAAAATTACTTTTAACTATTCGATTCTCTTATTAATCGACTTGAATGAGGTACATGAATGGCAGTGTACCTATGTTCCTTTTATAGAGTAAGGAACCCTATAAACCTTACAATACTCTATAAAGATAACTATATCACAAACGATATATTATCAATATTCTAACTATTATGTATATCACATAAGATATACTCTAACTATAACTATGACATATCTTATACAAAGATATATTCGTCCTAATCAATATAGCAGTACTTACTTTATAAGTAGCAGTACTTACTGTAAAACCCGCATGCTTTTACCATGAATAGTGCCCTTAAGATCGTACGTCCTAGATTAAAACTTACCTTATTCAGCATTGATCACATTCATGTGCTATTAATCAAGTAAGTACATACGTGTATAACATGATAAGTATCGTTTACGTACGAACTCATGATAAGCAGTTAATAAGTATTTCACGGGAACACAACTAAATCATGATCACCATTAAAACACGAACTAAAATAATCACGTAAATACATATAATATAATTACGAGCATGTATAAATATATTAGGCACGGTAAATATTTAACGAGAACACACTAAACACGAACACCAATAAACACGAATGAACACTTAACTAATTAAAACACGTAGAACACGAACACGAGAACACACTTATTATTTAGACACGAAAAACATTTGGGTTACCCCATGTGGGCCCCATGAACCACGAAATTAGGGACAAGAAAAGGGCCTAGCCCATCATTTTTACTAAACAAGAGGTTAAGGGAAAAAGTCATTCATTTATCACATTTTATTGAAAACAATTAAAACCCTAATTTTGTTCTTCCTCTCCTTTTGTGGCCGCCACCTATAACACACCAAGAGGGGGTGTTCTTGTTGATTTTGATCTTGAATATTGTACAAGTGTTCGTGTTTGTTCATCCTCTATTGATCCACACATTCGGTATATCTTTTTAACCTTTCTTTTTAATTCCTTCTTTTGATTTGATTTGGTAAAATTGATTAAGAACATGATGTTTTTAAAACCTATTTTAAAAACATAAAATAAACATGTATTTGGTTAAGAGGTAAAATCAAAAGGGTGTTTTACGGGTGTTTGGTTTAGCCGACGCCTAGACCGTGCCCCAAGGGGGTCACGGCTTGGCCTAGAAACCACCACCGAGACCATATGGTCCCGGTTTGGTGGTGTGGGTCCCACGGCAGCAAGGAACCAAGGGGAACCCCGATTTGGTTCGGGGTACGGTGTCGAGTTCATGCCCGATTCATGGTTCGTTGGTTAAATCATGATTTATGCTACATGTTAATTTTTATGAATTATGAACTTAGGATATAAATTAATTAATAACATGAAATATTAATTAAACCATGACTTAGGTTATTTTAATTATTAATTTAGCATGATATTAATTTAACCTAAGTATTTTATGTTATAAGTTATAATTAATTAATTATTTAAAACATGCCTATAATTAATTAATTTAGACATGACTTAGGTTATATTATTGATATAATAATACACATTTTTAACCTAAGTATTTTATTTCATTTTAATTAAAACATGTTATACTTTAATTAAAATGCTTAACCTATAGTTTAATTAAAATACATGAAATAATAATTAAACTATGCACTATATCATATGACTTAAGAAATAAGCATATAAACACTTAGACTTATATTTTTAGCTTATGTAACCAGCTTAATTCTAATTATGGAAACTTCTATTTATAGAAACTTAATTAAATAAGGCAACTAATCTAATCATGGAAACCTTCTATATATGGAAACTTATTTAATTAAGGCAGCTGATCTATTTTTGGAAACTTTCTATTTTTAGAAACTAATCTATTTTAAGCAGTAAATTCTATTTTTGGAAACTTTCTATTTTTGGAAACTTTCTATTTTTGGAAACTTTCTATTTTTGGAAACTTTCTATTTTTGGAAACTTTCTATTTTTGGTAACTTTCTATTTTTGGAAACTTTCTATTTTTGGAAACTTTCTATTTTTGGAAACCTGCTATTTTTGGAAAGTTACTTATTATTACACAGTAAGTATAATAATACATGAAATACCAGTAATACTTAATCAGATTAATCAGAATACAAGATAAACACAGTTTAAGGCTTTAAACAGTAAACCATGACCTAAAACATACCAAGTAAGCTAAGATGAGACATAAAACCCAGTATGTAATCAGTGATTCGATACTTATACACGTGTGTATTCATGTAGCGTTAGTGATCCAGAAGTAGGAGTCTTTCTTCCGTTCATTCACTGGACTTGAGGTACGGATTCCCGTCCTTTCAGTATGGACATTCTTTCCTTATTAGGATTTCCCCGTATGCAGCCAACTGTTTTCCCAGTATTTGTTTTATTGTTTTGAACTGCTTATGTTTAATTAGCATAATCTATAGCCATATACAAGCATGACCAGTTTCACCTAGTTATGGAGGTACCATAACCATAACATTGGAGGCACCAATGTTATGACTTCCCCACGGCGGAGTGATTGCTCGTGGCGTCCCTTTTCAGTTTTGGCCATATTATTATATCAGGTGGGGCGTATGGGTGCATCCTAGTTACATGTTTTATTCAGTATTTCATGGTGAATGTGGTGTGTGCCTTGCATCCTTCACAAGGAGTTGATCCCTCCTACCCAAACCAGTATATTAATTAGAGGCATCCCCTCTAATCAGCATGATGAGGTCACCCCTCCAAGTATTCATGCACGTGACCTTTTCATGACCTATATGGGCTATGGTATATTTATGTTAAAACAGTTTTCATAAGATAAACATAAGGCTTTTCAAACTATAAAACCAGTTTTCTTAATACTTAACCAGTTTACTCAGAATTTAGTCTTCCGCTGTTATATGTTACATGCTTATCCTATTTCATTCTATATTGTACATCCGTGCATTGAGCGTCTTGCTCAGCCGTTTTCCTTTTCATGTTCCCAAAACGGCAGGTACTCAGGGACGCTCGTAGATCTCAAACGTACGTGCATATGGACTGGAAGCTTTACTGTCTTTCTTTACTTTATGCATTTCCTTTACTTTAATACAGTTGCTATGGACATTGTTTCGTCCTTTCCCTTTACAGTATTTATGTTTGTGTGTGATGAGTTCTACTTTGGGGTTACCGATGTTTGATTCCGGTATTTCCCTTTTATGGTCAATAATGCTTAGACATTTATCCTTGTATGCTTTGATGACACGCCATGATTATGCGTAAGATTCCATTTCCAAAATGGGGTGTTACAATTATGGTATCAGAGCCAAGGCTTCGACCTGTAGGCTCTAAAACTCGACCTGTGACTAGTGGGTAGTCACCAGGAGCTTCCTAAGCCAACGATTGTTATTCCACGTATTGATGTTTCAGCGCGTTGTTGTTTTAACCATTATGTTTTCAGCACCTTTTTGTTTTAGCCATGACGTTTTCAGCACCTTGTTGTTTTCACCATGATGTTTTCACCAGTATCGTCTTACTAATATGGAATGAACAACCGTCATCCATACTTAGTTATGTGTCATTGTCTATGCATGATGTTCCTCGTGAACTGTGACGATGTGGACTGACCCCAGTAGTTCATAATTTTCACATAAAAATTTTTCTGTTAAGTTCTGACAATGACTTTTAATTATTATGTTTCATGCATTCATGCATTTATATCATATGTCATCTGTTGCAGGAATTTTGACTAAGTATGGTTGGTACAGGACTGGCCCTATATAGTCGCATGTGCTTTTATCGAAACTTTTAACTTTGGGACCGACCCATAGGCGTCCCCTCGCCATGTCTTTTGTTTTGGAACCGACCCATAGGCGTTCCCTCGCACATATAAAGGTTTTATAAATTACATTACGCATTCATGCACTGTTTTTCTTGCATAAATTTTTTTTTTCTCATGATTTAAATTGGCATAAAAAATTTTTCCATGTCCCATCATAAGTTATTATGTTTTTATGTCAAGTATGCCTTCATACTGTCATGGTTAACTTCAGTTTCATGCTGATTATGTTATACACTTCTTCGTAATAGATGGTTTCATGTTTCCTCATGATAATTCCGTCTTCATGTTGATTATGTTTCACGCCTCTTTTGTTATTTACGTTGTCCTGCAAGACATTGTTAGATTTCTTGAATCATGCTTTCATGATAGTCATGGTTGGTTTCCATTGATCATGCTGTCAGGCAAATCATCGTTGAATTTTGTGTAACCACGCTTTAGCGTTTCTCTATGCAACCAGAATGATGTCTATGCTAATACTGCCAGGTTATCATGATGGTTTTCCTAACCGTTTAACCGGTTTACTTTCCTTAAATCATGACAAATGACCGAGCCCATACCGATCATTTCATGTGCATTCCATGTGTACTCCACGCACCGTATTTCATGTGTATTACATGTACCTTAATCCATGTGTATTCCACTTGCAATACTTCACGAGTATTCGCTAGTCGATTCTAAATCATCTCAGGCGTATGTTCACTTGCTGATATTCTACAAGATTGTCGATGCCGCTCATAGCTTGGAGATGTTACTGAAGGTTGATGCTGCTGATGTTGGGAGACGCTACGAGATGCTGATGCTGATGCTGTTCACAACCTGGAGATCCTAAAAGACGAAGACAAAGGCGTCGGAGCAAAGCAATTGGACGAGAAGATGCTTCACCATCAGACAATTCCCATCAATCATTTTCCCAAATTCATAGTTACATGTCACACGTCGTTCGGCTGTCATTTCAGCCATATGAGTGCAAACCAGTACCAGCCGGCCACTCAGCTAAATAGTTACATGAGTCACGGTCATGAGAATGACCGTCATGGAACCGACAGACAAGATGATAGTAACCACTACTATGACAGCAACTATCCTAGAAATTGCAACCGAGGCTCCGGCCACGGACGTGATCAGACATACAAATGATCAGACATACAACCGATCCGCCAATTCTGGCATATTAACCTAATATTTGTAGTTCTAATTGTTTCACATCTCGAGACACATGTCAAGACATCAGTCAAGACACATGTCTCACGTATACTTCTGAGGACACATGTCAAGATACCAGTCAAGACATATGTCACGCTTACATTTCTCAAGACATGAGTCAAGACACATGACTCACGTCTAATTATGGAACATTTCTAAGAAATTCAGGGTACCCTCCAAGGGTATATCTATGTTGTTGTGCCATGTATTAATCAGGCCACAAGAATTTCAATACCATTATCGGCGCATCAGTGAGAACTGTCACGTTGCCGATGTCACTTTCATTTCTTTCACCATAGTTCATATATTCATAACCATGAAGGACGCCTTTCGGATTCCCACGCATATGAAGGTTTTCCTTCAGCTTAATGATAAGATCCAAGCTGCTAACGCATTTCCTCGGACAGACACGGGAGGAATTTTATCCTAATTATGTACTATGAACACCACACCATGCTATGATTCATAATTATGTACAGTAATGTTCAGGCTCCTGAATACATTCAGCTTGATTTTCCATCAGGAAAATCTGTACAAATTATCTATGCTTTTCAAGCACGTGCTTTGTTAGCCATAATTGCTAAAAATTTCTAACTGTCAGTAACACACGACTACTAAGGTCCTTTTACGCATTACCAACGGAATATTCCAAAATTGTTCCTTACACTCCAGAAGAACCTTCAAGGAGAAGGATGGTACCATGAGATTATGTGTCGACTACTGTCGACTTAAACAAATCACCATTCATGACCGTTATTCTCCTCCACATATAGACAACATGTCCAATCAACCGTATGGTGTTGATCACTTTTCCAAGATCGAACTCACGATCATGATGCCAACAGTGACGAGTGAAAAAGCAGGACATGTCCATGACTGCTATTCGTACACGACTCGGTCATGCTAAATTTATGATTTTGAATTAGTCTCATCAATGCTCCAACCGCATTATGGACTTAATAAATTGAGTTTCCATGAACTCCTAAACAAATTCATCAGCTTTTTCATTGAGGATAACCTGATTTCCTCTAAGCCTAGAGAAGAACAGGAAGACCATATCTGCACTATGTTGCAAATTCTATGACAAGAGAAATTCTACCCTGGAAATTTTTCCAATATCATTTCTGTTTGATTACAGTAACACACTGAATAACATGGGTTTTTATGGTTAATCTTACCATGACTCAGCTTATGCGTAAAGGAGAGAACCCTACACTACATTAGCTGTTCTAGGAAATCCTACGCTAGGAGAAGTCTAGATCTAGAGACTCAGAGTTTCGCAACCTTCTATGTATCAAGTTTCTACGAAGCAGGATACAGTTACGTTCATATCTTCATACCTGTTATACAGACAGGCTAAGATAGGACACCAACAGACTGGGATGTTTTTATCATCTGAAATTGTGAATTGAAATGGGACAAGATCTCCATGGGGTTGGTTACCAGATTAACGCAAACTCAGAAGAAGCATGATGCTATCTGGATTATTGCAAACAGTTTGATCAAGTCTGCGGAATCCTTACATCCGTAAGGATTGCAGAACCAACAGATTGAACGAACATGTTCCAGCCAAGGCTCATCCGACCACTGGGTAATCCCTCAGCTATCAGGTCAGACAAAGATTCGTAATTGTACTCCTAACTTACTTCACGTCTTCATTCTAATTCCACGACTTGCTTTCGCGCTCACGTTCATGACACTATTCACGTTCATGATCGTATTTTGGCTTACGATTTTACGTTCATTCTTTTCTCATTCTGGGAAGTTTGCAAGAACTTGAGAGACCAGACCCAAGTTTAGTATAACTCTCCATCATCAGATAGACGTTTCACGTCATATTCCACGTCTCACCTTGTAGCGTTTGGCGTTACCACCATTATATTCTATGATCACGATATGTCTCACATGTCATGTTCATTCCACGTTCCTCATATCATGATCAAGATATGTTACACGTATCATGGATCACGATATGTTTACTCATACTACACTCGCCATATCTCCACGTAGCACGTTCAAAATTTTTCACGTATCACGTTCAAAATTTTTCACGTACTACGTTTCTTTATGTCTCGCGCATCGTTTCTAATTATCAGTTAAGTCAGATTGTCTTGCATCGTAACGTTTCAGTTACCCTTGCACGTTAACTCTTATTTTCCTCGATCGAATTTAGGGGATCTACCTTCCGTTGATAACCAAGAATTTCTTCGTATTCCAAGTCAAGGTCAGGAGGACCAAGATTTATCATTAGTGTCAGGATCTTCTGAAGGAACCGTTCCAAGAGGGAGGCCACTTGGGAACGGACAAGTTCATCCGGACTTCTTATCCATGTTTCTTTTATCGATTAGATATGTCCTTTCAGTCACGTCACGTTCCATGTCTTTTCAAGACATGTCACGTCCCACGTTCCCTTCTACCATGTCACCTTCATTTCCATTATTTTGCATACCTTTCCAGTTTGATGCGGGTATGTTTCGCTTCCAGTTACGTTATCTATAATTCGGGGACGAATTATTCTTTTTAGGGGGGAAGAATTGTAAAACCCGCATGCTTTTACCATGAATAGTGCCCTTAAGATCGTACGTCCTAGATTAAAACTTACCTTATTCAGCATTGATCACATTCATGTGCTATTAATCAAGTAAGTACATACGTGTATAACATGATAAGTATCGTTTACGTACGAACTCATGATAAGCAGTTAATAAGTATTTCACGGGAACACAACTAAATCATGATCACCATTAAAACACGAACTAAAATAATCACGTAAATACATATAATATAATTACGAGCACGTATAAATATATTAGGCACGGTAAATATTTAACGAGAACACACTAAACACGAACACCAATAAACACGAATGAACACTTAACTAATTAAAACACGTAGAACACGAACACGAGAACACACTTATTATTTAGACACGAAAAACATTTGGGTTACCCCATGTGGGCCCCATGAACCACGAAATTAGGGACAAGAAAAGGGCCTAGCCCATCATTTTTACTAAACAAGGGGTTAAGGGAAAAAGTCATTCATTTATCACATTTTATTGAAAACAATTAAAAACCTAATTTTGTTCTTCCTCTCCTTTTGTGGCCGCCACCTATAACACACCAAGAGGGGGTGTTCTTGTTGATTTTGATCTTGAATATTGTACAAGTGTTCGTGTTTGTTCATCCTCTATTGATCCACACATTCGGTATATCTTTTTAACCTTTCTTTTTAATTCCTTCTTTTGATTTGATTTGGTAAAATTGATTAAGAACATGATGTTTTTAAAACCTATTTTAAAAACATAAAATAAACATGTATTTGGTTAAGAGGTAAAATCAAAAGGGTGTTTTACGGGTGTTTGGTTTAGCCGACGCCTAGACCGTGCCCCAAGGGGGTCACGGCTTGGCCTAGAAACCACCACCGAGACCATATGGTCCCGGTTTGGTGGTGTGGGTCCCACGGCAGCAAGGAACCAAGGGGAACCCCGATTTGGTTCGGGGTACGGTGTCGAGTTCATGCCCGATTCATGGTTCTTGGTTAAATCATGATTTATGCTACATGTTAATTTTTATGAATTATGAACTTAGGATATAAATTAATTAATAACATGAAATATTAATTAAACCATGACTTAGGTTATTTTAATTATTAATTTAGCATGATATTAATTTAACCTAAGTATTTATGTTATAAGTTATAATTAATTAATTATTTAAAACATGCCTATAATTAATTAATTTAGACATGACTTAGGTTATATTATTGATATAATAATACACATTTTTAACCTAAGTATTTTTATTTCATTTTAATTAAAACATGTTTATACTTTAATTAAAATGCTTAACCTATAGTTTAATTAAAATACATGAAATAATAATTAAACTATGCACTATATCATATGACTTAAGAAATAAGCATATAAACACTTAGACTTATATTTTTAGCTTATGTAACCAGCTTAATTCTAATTATGGAAACTTCTATTTATAGAAACTTAATTAAATAAGGCAACTAATCTAATCATGGAAACCTTCTATATATGGAAACTTATTTAATTAAGGCAGCTGATCTATTTTTGGAAACTTTCTATTTTTAGAAACTAATCTATTTTAAGCAGTAAATTCTATTTTTGGAAACTTTCTATTTTTGGAAACTTTCTATTTTTGGAAACTTTCTATTTTTGGAAACTTTCTATTTTTGGAAACTTTCTATTTTTGGTAACGTTCTATTTTTGGAAACTTTCTATTTTTGGAAACTTTCTATTTTTGGAAACCTGCTATTTTTAGAAAGTTACTTATTATTACACAGTTAGTATAATAATACATGAAATACCAGTAATACTTAATCAGATTAATCATAATACAAGATAAACACAGTTTAAGGCTTTAAACAGTAAACCATGACCTAAAACATACCAAGTAAGCTAAGATGAGACATAAAACCCAGTACGTAATCAGTGATTCGATACTTATACACGTGTGTATTCATGTAGCGTTAGTGATCCAGAAGTAGGAGTCTTTCTTCCGTTCATTCACTGGACTTGAGGTACGGATTCCCGTCCTTTCAGTATGGACATTCTTTCCTTATTAGGATTTCCCCGTATGCAGCCAACTGTTTTCCCAGTATTTGTTTTATTGTTTTGAACTGCTTATGTTTAATTAGCATAATCTATAGCCATATACAAGCATGACCAGTTTCACCTAGTTATGGAGGTACCATAACCATAACATTGGAGGCACCAATGTTATGACTTCCCCACGGCGGAGTGATTGCTCGTGGCGTCCCTTTTCAGTTTTGGCCATATTATTATATCAGGTGGGGCGTATGGGTGCATCCTAGTTACATGTTTTATTCAGTATTTCATGGTGAATGTGGTGTGTGCCTTGCATCCTTCACAAGGAGTTGATCCCTCCTACCCAAACCAGTATATTAATTAGAGGCATCCCCTCTAATCAGCATGATGAGGTCACCCCTCCAAGTATTCATGCACGTGACCTTTTCATGACCTATATGGGCTATGGTATATTTATGTTAAAACAGTTTTCATAAGATAAACATAAGGCTTTTTCAAACTACAAAACCAGTTTTCTTAATACTTAACCAGTTTACTCAGAATTTAATCTTCCGCTGTTATATGTTACATGCTTATCCTATTTCATGCTATATTGTACATCCGTGCACTGAGCGTCTTGCTCAGCCGTTTTCCTTTTCATGTTCCCAAAACGGCAGGTACTCAGGGACGCTCGTAGATCTCAAACGTACGTGCATATGGACTGGAAGCTTTACTGTCTTCTTTACTTTATGCATTTCCTTTACTTTAATACAGTTGCTATGGACATTGTTTCGTCCTTTCCCTTTACAGTATTTATGTTTGTGTGTGATGAGTTCTACTTTGGGGTTACCGATGTTTGATTCCGGTATTTCCCTTTTATGGTCAATAATGCTTAGACATTTATCCTTGTATGCTTTGATGACACGCCATGATTATGCGTAAGATTCCATTTCCAAAATGGGGTGTTACACTTACTATGTACCGCGTTAACACTAACGGTACTTGAATAATACTAACAGTACTTGAATTACATTGATGGTACTTGACACTTAACAAATAATTCCCAACATTAATCTTAGGTAGGACCAATCTACACACGTCGCCTACTTCACCATTTTCCGACACATGGCTAGATGTCGAGTCCTAATCTTAGGTAGGACCCAATCTACACCCATCTACACCAATCTTCGCGCTAGTTATGTTTTATGGCCCAACATAACAAACCTTATGTTTTATAGCCTAAACACATAAACCATATAGATCTAAGTACACAACACTTAGATCTATGACTCTAAGAATATATCCAAATTGACATAACAATTTGGATCTACACAACTACACAACTTATGAAAAATAATGTTTTGATCTTCAATAGATCTTGAGATAGACACAACACTTCAAGGATAAAAGTGTTATTCTCATTTCACTTGAGGAGGAGGAGGTAAATGAGGAATGGGATTTTTGAGTTGAATTGTATGTGTTTTCTCACTAGCAAAATCGAAGAAGATTGACTTCTATTTATAGTCAACTCTTGCCTTGGAGAGCTACTTTTTCCTCAATGGATAAAATGGTGGACTACCCATTGGATAAAAGGACGAACCTTATCTTCTTGGAGCCCAAATTCAAAATATGAATTTTGAATTTATTTTTCTTCCCTCCATCTTCTAGAAGCAAATTTAAAATTTGAATTTTGAGTTTATTAGTTTCCCTCCATCTTCTAGAAGCTTCCAAAAGTCTTGAATAAGCCTAAACTGGCTTGACTGCCCGCTGTTCGTTAAATATCCCGCGGTTCAATATCTTTAAGGATCCACGGGTACTATAAGAGAACCACGTCCTTTATGTCCTACATGACGAATGAAAGCTTGAAGGTGTCGAGAGAAGTATACATTAGTATGCTTGAGTGATTACGAGTACCTTACACATTTTACATAATGTATTGCGAGTTATACGTTTGTCATCACCAAAACATAAAGGGATCATCTCGATTAAACGTGGTAATGTTTGCACTAACAAACCACATCTAACGGTGTCTCACTTCAAACCACATCTTTTTTAACAAGACCTCATATATTCTTGTGCCTTACCGTGCCTAATTATTTTCTATAAATGAAATTTGCTTTGACGCTTCTCTGTCAATTTTCGTTGAAAGCATAAAAAAAAGAATACTGTTAATAATTATGCTACAATATCCAAATATGTCACATGTTTATGCTACACTAAATGTAGCCTTTTGATATTAATAACCTGTTATGAAAAACTGATTCATTCTCAAATGAATTACATGTCTAAAAAGTTCAAGAAATACCATTAAGTAGATATTCCATTGTTGCTCCAATTTATGGTAGTATTGTGTCTGTGGATCGAAAGGTACCCGCGGTGAAAGACTTTATATGGGTGGGTAACCCACCGTGAATTAAAATGACATGTCATATGCATAGGGACTGGGTGAGAAAAAGAACTACTGAGTAGTCAATTTTGTGTTATACATAGAGAAGATAAAACATTATGAAGGGTATCTTAGTCAAGTCACAATAAAAATCTGTGTGTGTATAAAAACAGTTCGTGTAAGTGTCAATTCCCTAAATAAAAATGAATCCCAACCACAACCAAAATTAGATTTCCGGTATGCTTTTCGACCTAACCAACCAAATGTCGAGGTCGTCTTCAAATCCGAATCGCCAAATGTCGGGGTCGTCTTCAAATCTGAACCCTCAAATGAATTACTATCCGAGTTTCGCCCTTCAATTTCAAAGCCAAGAGGAATTGTTGATGTTTCAACAATTTAAAATGTAACAAATGCAACAACCGTAAAAAACACCAACCGTATCCATTTCCCACTTCTCAAACCCACTTCGAGTATGAATCGCACCACGCTGATGATGTCAAAAGACAAGCAAAAGTGGAAAAACCCCGAGTCAACTCCAGCAAGAAGATCTCGTCTTATCGGCACCGACAACGAAACAGAAAACTTTGGGGTTGATGCGTTGCCTCGACCACCCGGTCTATTCCGACTTAATAAAAGTCGACCCACCAATTCTAACTCGACCACTAGCTCCGGTTCTAACCCGGCCGTGTACCAAGAGTTCATGGCGGAACAATACAAGTTAGACCGAGAAGACAAATTGTTCGTGCTTAAGAGAGGAGAGAGAGAGAGAGAGAGAGAGAGAGAGAGAGAGAGAGAGAGAGAGAGAGAGAGAGAGAGAGAGAGAGAGAGAGAGGAGAGAGAGAGAGAGAGAGAGAGAGAGAGAGAGAGAGAGAGAGAGAGAGAGAGAGAGAGAAGACCGAAGGCTGTTGATCCAATCTCAAAGAATTTTAGAAGACACGCGTATGCTCCAAATTAACACAACATGGATGAGTGCGGTCGACCCCACTATTTTCGAGGCCCACAAGGTACGAGTCCGAGCAACATATGAACCTCGAAACTAGTCGGCGCCACCAAATTTATGTTTTTTTAATTTTATGTATTTTAATTTTATGTTTTATATTTTTATGTCTTTTATTTTAATTTTTAATGTAATGTTTTATAGTTTTAATGAAATTTTATATTAAGTTAAAATTTTTTAGTTAAAAAAATCATATGGCATCAAAAAATTTATGGCACACCACTCCCCTGAAAACTGGTGTCATAGTAATTCTGGTGTCATAGTCCACTTTGCTGACGTGACACCATTTTTTGGCTATGACACCAAACCCACGGCTGCACCGTTCCCTCTGCTCGAATAGAATTATTTGACTTAACTATTAAACCAGTAAGATCACATAATTTAAATCACCATAATCATTACAAATTTACAAACGTAGCTTAGCACTTTATCAAAGACGACCACTACCAAAATCACAATAATACGAGATATATGTGTATTTTTATTATTGAACACATATTACAATAACATTCAAAGGGAATTAAACATGCATAAGCTTCCTTATCAACGCCAGAGACAACATACATTTTGCAAACTAGTAACAACATAAGTGACATGTACTTAAACATATATCTTTTTTTTCTCGTAAAACTGACTTAAAACAGTTAAAATATCATCATATGTGCTTGTATATGCTTTGTTTTGCTGCTTGTGTATGTGCAGGGACACATATATCAAGAATACACAAGAAAATGATCAGATAATAACAAAATGGGCACGAGAAATGAAGAAGTACAAAAGGCCGAAAAAAGGATTGCATTTAACGGAGTTTACAAGCCCTAACACCTCACAAATACCCAAAATACCCCTCTAAATATTCGCTTTCCCAAAAATACCCTTTAAACCCTTCAAAATAACCAATGAATCCTTAATGTTAAATCGAATGAAATTTTTGGTCCCTTTTCATTTGCATTGTTAGTCCTTAGTTAACTAAGCGACTAACGGTACCAAACCGCTAATGTGTAAACGATCTGAGCCGAGTCGAGTTTTGGCCTAAACGAGCCAGGCTTGTTTATTAACTGCCTGGCTCGAGCTCGAATAAAACTTTATAATCTGGCTCGAGCTCAAACTCAAAATTTTTTGTTGTTCGAGCTCGAGCTCGAAGCTCGTTTACGATTTTTAACTTTTATTAAGACTAAATTCTATTATAGATATAGTTGGATAGACTCGTTTATTAACTCAAGCTCGAGCTCGAAAGCTCGTTTATGATTATTAAAATGATATTAATACTTAATGAGTAAGCTAAGGTGTATATAACATATATATTTATAGATTTATCATTAAGCTCGAATAGCTCGTTCGGCTCGTTAAGCTCGAATAGCTTGTTCGGCTCAATAAGCTCTCTCGGCTCGAGACAATTAAACGAGTTTTCGAACGAGCCGAGCTTAATATTATTTTTCAAAGCTCGGCTCGCCAAATTAAACGAACACAAATATTTGTTCGAGATCGACTCGAGCTCGAGAGTATTAAGTTCGAACTCGAGTTAAACGAGCTCGAGCTCGAGTAGCTCGTTAAAAGCTCGACTCGTTTACACCCCTACGCTAATCTAACACTTGTTAAAGTGTTATTAATAAAACAATTGGGCCGTTTTCTAAACCAAACCCAAAAACCAATACAACCCGAGCCGAACTCCCCTTTATAGTTAAACGGTCAAAGGGGTTTAACAACTTTCCTCCTAATTTTTAAGCGGAAAACTTTGTTAACCTTCTTCCCAGTTTAACACCCTGTTCACCCATAGTTAATTCCACTCGAGTTCACCCACCTTAAGTGTTAATTAATCCTTCTAGAAACCTTAACCCACATGTCATTACCTTGAGGAATGACACGTTGGCAATCCATGTCAAGAAGCATAAACGGTTATTAATCAAAGACCACAAATGATGCGTAGGGAGAAAGAAAAGACCCAACGGTTCAAAGTAAAAACCTAAAAGAGATAAACAAGCCAAGGACGCTCAATCAGGCTCTATAAATAGAGGCTTCTTCATACATAGAAATTCTTGTAGTTTTAGCTTATTGTTAGCTTATTTTACTTTTAAAAGTATTGTATTTACAAAAGCCTCCCTGGTCTAGCGGTATGCAGGTTTTACTCTCCTAGGTAAGGTCTCATGTTCGAGTCTTGTCTAGGGTGATAGAGGTTTTCTCTCGTGTGTGTAAAAGGAAGGGTGTCATTGGCTTCTGGGCTGGACCCAACTTGTTTGTGTAGGCTTGCTAGGCCTTCTGAGCTAGGAGTCATGTAACCATAAAACCATAATTTTCGCTGAAAAAAAGTATTTCCTTTTTCAGTATTGTAATCATCTTTTGAAGTAATAAAATCTCAGTTTCTTTAATTATTTGTCTCTTTTACTATTTTGTTAAAAAAACATATAAGTTAGTAATAAGCTCTTAATAAGATGAAATGTCACTAAAATTCTCACATCTTACTCACACAATCTTTAAAGACCTTGTGTCAGCTTGTATTCATTGAATGGAAGTTGCTTGTGGAATTTTGGTTATTTGGTGAATTTTGAGCTTAATTGGAATAAGTTAGATATAAGTTGGTTTTTAATTGAAAAAGGTTGAAATAAGCTGTCATGGATCTAGAGGGTTAGGTTAGAAGTTTTAGGTCTTCATCAAATAGCTTAGACTATTTATAAGTTTTCATTTTCTTTTATAGCTTATATTGAATCTGCCTATTAAGATAGCTTATTATCGCTTATTTGCTTTTTTTATTTGCTTATTCTGCCTTATATTGCTTTTTGTCCTCAATTTGTGTAACACCCTGATTTTTACCGTAATGCATCGGAACATTAATTTGGGGTATTACTTCATAAACACAAGTCATAATGATGAAAACAACTCAAAAGAGTGATTAAATCAATTTTCTTTATATATCATTTAAAAATCAGAGTTTTACAATATGAGGTACCGAAAATCTAGAATAATAATTTCAAGCTTGTACCTCTTCATGTCATCCTCGTGCTGCTCAATGCTATCAATCATTAATACCTGAGATATATGCTTAGAATCAACAAAATTGTTGAGTAAATTCATAAGTTTATAAATCATTTTGAGTACAAGATCCTTTTCCTAAGCTACGTTGTTATTCGCATACATATAACAATTCATGTTTACATTGCACTAAGATCATGATACTGCGGTTAGAAATATTAAAAACCAACAATTTTCCCTTATGCAGGAGTCTGCCAAACTACCATGGGTTTGCAAAATAAAGTATGCATGTTTGGCCACTAAGGCTCTCGCAAGTGCGACTTGCCTAGACAGATGATGTCAGTCCTCAAATAGTACTATCTACAATATTAGTGCTCATTGTCCATGAAATGATTATTGAAAAGGGACTTTTAGGCAGTAGTAAACATAGTGTCAATCAACATATCTGAGAAGCATAACAAAAATACTTGTATTCCAATTTAGTATATATCCCCCTCACGGGTTTTCAAATCATTTATAAAGTAGTACTTTAGTGAGGCTATGCACTCACCTTATATCCATAGAGTCTGAGCTGCATCAGATATATTTCATTCACAAAGAACAGCTTGGTCTCACAAACAACAACTTGGTCTCACAAACCTGGGTCAACACATATGTACATATATATCAAGTCTTTGTCTTTGTTCCAAGTTTTAAGTATTTCTCTTATGATTTTACCTAAGGTTCATAGGTTATTAAAATATCACATCATTTTTTGGGTCATCATACTTTAAAATCCATTCTATAAACGTTTGAGGAGTGAGGGTACTTTAAATCGTAAACCCAACCACTTAGTCAGAACGTAATATCGAGATGAAACATCATTAGTACAAAGTTCCCTGTTTATTACTTTTAAATGATAAGTATAGTATATTTAATATATACTTTATATCCTTTAGTTTCAAAGTTGGCACAAATTATCCTTTTGTTATAAGTTTAGCTTAATTACACTTTTAACCCTTTAAGTATATAGTTTAAGTATTTACAATTTCAACCTTCTAATATTAACCTCAAGGTTTCAAACTTAAAAACATTAATCCTTATAGTTTTAGCTTTAGCAAAATGACACTTTTGGCCCAAAATGTTTATAATTTCAAAAATGACAGTTTTAGTCCCTATACTTGCTTAAAATTACATAACAACCTCAAATTTGTACCAAATGATCTACGAACTTAAAACTAAGTTTATAAACACATTTCTAATCATAATAACATTAGTATTCAAGATCTATAGCTTTTGAATGGATTTTAACTCATTATTCATGTAAATTATAAAACTAGGGTTTTATTACATCTTTAGCTTATATCTTTTATTTTAAATTATTGTTTGAACTAATACTTATTGAAATAGCTTACTAACATCTTATTAACATTATAAAAAGTCTCAAAAAAACATTATAATAAGATCTAAGCTTGAATAACATAGTCATTACCTAGGTAGCTCCAAAATGATTTCTAGGGCTCCTTATGAACTTCTTTTGCTTATAAAGCTTCAAGAACTTAAATGGCTACTTCTTAGACCTAGTTTCTGGTCTCAAGGCATTCTTATAACTTTGTTAGAAGTAGAAAATCAGAATGGGCATGGAGGTAAATGTTGGTCCCTTGTAATTAGTGCTATACTTAAGTTTACTAAGTATAGACCTAACTCATGGTAAAGTAATGTTAAACATAACAATATATTGTGAAAGACACAAAAGGTTTTTCAACGTTTAACTCTTATAATTCAAATAATTATACCCTATTGCATGCGAAACTACAACAGGGATTGAATAGACAATGTGTGTTTGTGATCTCCTCACTAACAAACTCCATCAATCCTATCGATTGATAAGTTCAACGATTAAGTCAACAGGAGTTTAGAACTCAAGTGATTTCTATCGTTTTTAGAAGAGATAACTGTTTATGAATTTCTAAAGCATTTAGTGCACAAACTTGAGTTCTCTCTTTTACAAGCATCCTATTTATACTGGTTAAGGCTATGTACGTGACAAAGAATTGCCATGTGCAATTCTTGTCTCATCTAAGGTACAAAGTACAGACTTGTCTTAACCTATACTAGGTATCAGGACAAACTCCTTTTACAAATTCAGTACCCTTGTCTAACCTAAAGGGCAAGTCATAATAAGCGTGTGTTGTACTACATCTTATCTACTTAAAACTTATCCCGCCTTTACTTCAGTCTTCAGGATAGCTTGTTCCTTCAGGGAGATCGTATCGGGATCAGTGAGTCTATTGCCACAATCACTAAACCCATCACCTTCTTCTTCGTCTTAGGTACATCATTCATTGAGCTTCACCTCACTGAATGCTCGAGTCTTTCTCTTAGAATCAGGCTAAGCTCTTGAAGGCAACTCACTGAGTGACTGCTCACTCAGTGACTTCTTTATGTTCAAGGATAATACTTTAATTACGCTAAATGTTATTCAAATCCATCAGTGATACCATTAGGCACTGAATTGACCTAACAATCTCCCCCTATTTGGATATAAAATATGCCTAAGTAAAATTTGTTATAAGTGAGCAAAAAGGCTTCTTCTCATACAAACTAAGCTACTGATGAAAAGACTTGTTTTAAACAAAGTACTTCCTTTTATCATCATTACAAAGACTTAATATTCTGATACAAGAAAAACAAAAAAAACAAAAGATTACAACCCGTCAGGCATCCATTGCTTCTCTCTTTACACTTGAAGAGCTCATCACTTTTTCTTTATCAGGCCTCCTTGCAATCAGCTGCCTGAGCTTCTCACCAAATCTCTTATTCTCCTTAGTCTAAACTTGTCCAGCCATCACAAGGAAGATTAGAAGACTCTCAGCAAATCTCTTATTCTCCTCATTAATGGAAAAAATAAAAAAACCTAACCTTTGGTATTCTCCAGAACACTTCATCTTCAGGTATGTTTAACAGGATCGTTGTAACCCTCGACCGTTGGAATTCGTTGGGTTGTGGATCTAATACATGAAGGGTTCTGGCAACCTTCTGTATTCTCTGGAGAAGAGAGGGTTAGGGATACTTAAACACTCATTCATGGCACCTCTACATTAAGTTAGATCGTATTATCAGTATCAGATTTCTTCCAAACGCATTTAAGACCCCTCTTCATTCATTTAGAGGGACTAAAATATAGTATAATAGTTGCATTTTCATTTTTTTAGACTTTAATTTTGCTTATTCAGCTTTTTGGCCCATTAAGCCTTTTGTGCTTTTTACACATTTTGTGCCTTTTACACATTTTGGGCTTTTTACACATTTTGGGCTTTTCAGGACCATTTAGGGTTTTTATATAGTTTTAGATTTTAAAATTATTTTTTTAATTAATATAAAGAAAAAAATATTTTGATTTTGATTTATTTTATAATTTTTAGGTTTTGTCTCGATTTGCGTGATTTCGTAATTTTTGTTTTTGGTATCCATATTCGTTTTCATTTTCAAGTACGATTTCTAGAACAACGACAAACGAAAATTCGATCATTTGTCCAAATTTGTTACGATAATCTCAATTTACAATTTCCTTGATGAAACAACGACCCGAGAATCACTCCCATGAATTATATCCGTCTGCATAAGTTTTTTTTAAGTTTATTCACCTTTCATAAGGGTAATTCTCTTATTGAACTTACATATAACATATCTTTACTATACCAACAAGCCATCCTATACTACAGTTACAGAGCATATCTGATACATCAGATATCTGGGACACAACTAACCTCTGATAAGACTATATTCATATGCTCTTAAGCCAAACATGTGCTTACAGAGCAATGCCATTTTATTAGCTCCAAGAATTCATTCACCTTATTAGATACAACTTAGACTTCTTTACATAGGGTTATAAGATTGCTGATTGTAAAATGACTTGCCAAACACCCTCTTAGAGTTCAATATTTCAATCTTTGAAAGCAGATGCTACTTCACTGGACATCTTGACCCACAGACAAGATATCTTCATTTTAACATTATCCTCAATCATCTTCCAAGTCTCTTCCCAATTTCTAGTCACTTGTTTGAACTGTGTTGATTTTCTTTCACACCAAATAAAGTACACACATATATCAAAAGTGATTTTCTTAATAATAACCAATATGTTCCTCTTTTTTGGTAGTACAATCAACTCACTCAAAATTACCTTCCACTCCTTGTTATTGCTCATCACCTTGCTTTTCTTCCTGGCCTTTTCTGAACTCTTAGTAGAAAACTTACATTTGAAGAATAAATGCTCATGAGTATCCATTTCATCATTACATAAGCTGCAGTTCATATTGCTATTAAGTATCCATATGGA